>JBBDGP010002049.1:0-590000 GCA_037952835.1 Lithobates septentrionalis | reverse complement strand
TAAGTTATTTTCTAGCAAAAAATACAGATTTTACCTTATAAGCAACCAACAAGTGGCAAAAATGGTTTAGTCTGGTTAAACTGACCTCATTTACAGACGAAGGTTCATTCTTTTGACCTAAAAGAAACCTGCACCCCCAACCCCTAAGCACCTTGTCCCCATGTTGAGGACAAGGGCCTCTTGTCGGGGTCTGCGGGCGGGGGGCTTATCCCCCAGATCCCGGCCCCCCACACTATGTGAATGAGTATGGGGTACATTGTACCCCTGCCCATTCGCCTAAAGTGTCAGAAATAAAATGCAGTACACAGGTTTTTAAAGTAATTTATTAAGACAGCTCTGGCGTGCGTCTCTTCTGATTTCTTCTCCCCTCTCTGGCTCTTCTGCCTCCTCCACTGATTTCTTCTGCCTCTGCCAGTTCTTCTCCTCTCTACGGGTCTTCTCCGCTCATGTCTTCTAGCCCTCTCTGGTTCTTCTACTCTGTCTTCTGCATCTGCCAGGTCTTGTCTGCTGTCGCCTCGCTCTTTTGCCGGGTCTTCTCCGCTGCCTTCTCCCTCTGTTTTTCTTCTTCTGGTGTTAACTTGACGCTCTCACCTGCTCTAATGCTGGGTGTGCAGTGTGCCACTACTTATATTGGTATGGGGTGGGGTCACCGGATGGCATCACCCAGAGGCCCCGTCTCTTATGATGTCACCGCACCATCATCCCCCTGGTGGTGACGTCATAAGGGGTGGGGCCTCTGGGTGATGTCACCCGGTGACCCCACGCCAATATAAGTAGTGGCACACTGCGCACCCGGCAGTAGAGCAGGTGAGAGCATAGAGTCAACATCGGGAGAAGACAGCGGAGAAGACCCCGCAGAGGAGCGAGGCAGAAGACAGAGGGAGAAGAACAGGCAGAAGACATCAGCGGAGGAGGCAGAAGAGCCAGAGAGGGGAGAAGAAATCTGAAGAGACGCAGACCAAAGTAGTGCAGGGAGCATTTTCAGAGTCAGACCAGTTAAGACAGCTCTCATAGGGAAACATTGATTTTCACACGTCATGCAACATGAGCTCCTAATGTCGGAGCGTTTGTCGTAAAAGTGTGAACGCGGCCTGAAGCAGTAGTGGTCACAATTTAATTTACAATATTTTGTTGCGCTAGGGGACGACAGCTGTGGATGGGGGTGAGCAATATACAAAGGGATAGTAAGTTATATAAAAAAATAAAGAATTAAAAGATATTAATTTAAATAACAGTCATGTGTGAGTTACAATACATTTATATGTTAAAAATAATGATAATAGAAAATAAAATATGAAAAATAAAATATGAAAATGGTAAAAAAAAGTCCAGGGATGGTGCTGGGTTGATGAACAAAAGTCCAGGCATAAAAACTGGGATAAAATGAGTGGAGAGGGGGGGGGGGGGAGGGGGAGGGGGGAATGCAGAGTATAGGTCTATGACCTCAGGGGGAGAGATGCAGATACAAACACAGGAGGCAGCTTGCTTGAAGGGCAGAATTCACCTTTGGAGGGAGATAAAAAGGAAGAAAAGCAGCGCCGACCTAAGTGCAGTACTGTAGCATAAACATTTATTACAGGTTAAAATGCACTCACTCAGAGTAAGGTGGATACAGGCACATCAAGTAAAAAATCCATCCGGGAAGCTGTGTGGTGGGCAGCAGGGCTCCACAGGGGGCGATCCTGAAAGCTGGAGTGTGTTACACTTGTCTCCTTGTCCCGTCTGACGGCGCAGGTGGTAACCAGTGTCACAGGCTGGGTTGAGACAGGCACAGCGTGGATCGTCTGTTAAGTTGTATTTCCCGGGTATCAGTGACGCTGGGGGCGTGCACGCGTTCGGAGCATGCGTGCTCCTTCATCAGGCATAGCCGAAGGTCCGATGTTTTTGGATCAGAATATTCAACCTGATCTACTCAGTGACAGGACAAAATATACCTAGAGGCCAAAACAGGGTTGTTTACTGACTTATCAGAGGAGATCCCCAGATATCTACGATCTCTCATATTTTTTATTCTCCTAGCGACTAAAATAACCATAGCCCATGCATGAAAACTGCCTGTAATTAACGTTACCTTGGTAAAACACAAGGTGTCCTGGGTCATGACCAACGAAAAACTGGCCAGTATAAGACAAGATATGCAAGCTAGATTTGAGAACGTCTGGAAACCCTGGATTGCTTATCAAGCTCCCTGAAAGCTGGGTTATTTGTGATGATAGGCTGGCACTCGGGGGACTCATTCCACTCTGTTCTACTCTATCCAATTCCTTATTTCTCTTTTTTTTTTTTTTTGGTTCTTGTTATGTTTGTGTTTGGTTTTTCCGCGCCATCATTTTTTAGATGACTGTTCGGGCCACACCATAATGATGGAGGGAGGGGGGACTTTTTGGTTTTGAGGGATGCTATCAGGAGACGAGGAAGCCTCTCTGGCCAGAATATAACCTTTCTTAACGGGTTTTGTTATTACTTTATATTATAAGAGCCACCGAGCACAATGTATATTGCATCCCTGTTTCAACAATCTTCTGATGAATATCTGGGCATAATGTTCTGTATAAGAAAAAAGAATTGTGCTAGGTTCTAAGCAAAAAATTAGTGATAAGTAAAAAAAAAAAAAAGCAGTGAAGGAGATCCTGCAGCTACCCACTATAACCCAATACGAGGGCACATAGAAAAAGAGTCAAAAAAGGACAGTGCAGTGCTGGACCAATTACAAAGTGCATGGATGTGTGGTTAAATACGTGCAAATTAAATATAAAATTATATATATATATATATATATATATATATATATATATATATATATATATATATATATATATATATATATATATATATATATATATATATATATATATATATATATATAAAATATTTGTGTGTGTAACGCTGGACAAATGAATATTATCAAAATAAATTAATAAAATACTAGTGAATTAGTATAAACAGTGATGAAAAAATCATGAAATACCAACACTTATTACAAATAAATGATCCTAAAGTGCCAAACCAAAATAGTGAAGTAGTTCAAATGAAACAAAAAAAAGGCAAAAAGAGTCCATAAGTCCAGGAATAATTGTGTATAGAAGTGAGAAGAAACCAAATTCCATACTCCAACTTAATAGTGCTGCCCGTCACCAAGTGAAAAAGGTGGAGGCTTGCCAGAAAGCCTGCGACCGCCCTTACTCAGGGGGGTCAATACAGGCTTAGTAGATTACCACAGAAATCATGGCAGGATACCAGCTGATGGTCCTCGGATCTCCTTCCTCCTTTCCGGATATCTCCTTAGTAGCAGCAGGGGACGCTCAGGAGAGCGTGGTGACAGGATAACTTAGAACAGCAAGCACTCCAGCGGGGGTAAACCATACCAAAAAGAAGCGGAATCTCACATGGTGTAGAATGCCAAATTCATTTAATATAAATAGCAGGCAAGTTCTGCATAAAATTGCACAAATATTATAAAAAAACAGCAAAAATCCAGCAAGGATAAAAAAAGGGATTCACCGCCATTTAAAATTAGTTTGCGCATGCACGATGCGAGTTCACGTTGTGACCCTACGGCCGTTTCGTCACAACTGACGTCATCAGGGGTACGCAACCGCGCATGCGCCTTATAAGCCCAAACGATGCGCAATGCAGCGCGATCGTTGGCTGATCTAAAACAGGGCTAATGCTGATTGGTTACACAGAGTTGTTGCACACAGCCCACATAATCCAGACATGGGAAGCCCATAAGTTAAATATGCAAAATACTCCTCTAATATGGGAAAAATAACACAGGAAATGTGCAAGGGAAAAATGTGTGATACAGATAATGCCATCTAGTGGCAAAATTGAGAAATGCCTAAGGATGCAGAATAATACAAAAACCATAAAGATTGAGGCTAAATATCCCTCCTACCAATGAATACAGAAAAAATAGCGATGTGAAGTTAGTTTACCACAACAGCTGTTGGACATGACAATCAAGAAACATTATAAAAAAGAAAAATGTAAATATGTGAAAAAATTGACACAAATAAGAGTAGAAATATGACCAAAAATTTTTTTTTATGATAAATTAGAAATAAAGATAAAAATAGAAACTGAAACATATTGCTGAGGGGGACATCAACTGTTATTGATAAAACAGTTGATTAGCCCACTCAATGTTCAAACCATTGGGGGGCATATGAACCAAGCTTATAGATCCAATTTGTTTCGGATCTAGAGATGGTTCTCCTACCATTACTGCCACGCCAATGGGGTATATATTTCTCTATGCCAATAAAAACAGTTCCCTTTGGGTCCCTGTTATGCACAAGATCATAGTGTCTAGAGACACTGTGCTTGTCAAAACCTTGCTTTATGTTGGTGATGTGCTCACCCAACCTAACGTTCAATTTCCTAATAGTTCGTCCCACATACTCAAACCCACATGGACACCTAAGGAGGTATACAACACATTTCGTGGTGCATGTGATAAGTGACTTGATGGAGTATGTAGCACCAGTGCCGCTGGATGTAAACTCAGTCAATCTTCTGTCAAGTAATGGGTTAACCCTACAGACTTTACATCTCCTACAGGGGGAGAAGCTTTTTAAGTCCCCAAAAAAGGTTGCCCGTGTAGGTGGAACCGGAATGTTAGGTGCCAATAAGTGTCTGAAATTGGTGGCACCCCTAAATAGAACACATGGTTTGTCAGATAGTAAAGGTCCAAGAACTCGATCATTTTTAATAACTGGCCAATGTTTTTTAATAATCCTTTTGATGGCCCAATGTTGACTCGAGTAAGTCGTGAGGAAGGCCAATCCAAAGTCCTCCCTGTCTACTGCCTGGGGAGGTTTGTCACTTAGTAAATCCTTGCGGTCCCTTTTCCCTACCTCTATGATAAGAGAATCCTAGGGTAGCAGCATCATAACCTTTACCTACAAATCTGGATTTTAAGGTTGAGGCCTCCCTATAAAATTCATTTAAGTCGGAGCAATTCCGTCTTAAACGCAAAAACTGGCCCTTGGGGACAGCGGACAACCAAGAGCGATGAAGGCAGGAATCAAGCGGAATGAAGCTATTCCTGTCAGTTGGTTTGAAATAGGTGGCGATGGTAATCGCATCATTAACGATTGTAATAACCAAATCCAAAAAATGGATTTGGGTAGAGCTGGCTTCATGGGTAAGCACTATACCCCTATCATTATTAAGAACAGACAGGAAAGTGGTAACGGAGTTAATGTCACCGTCCCAAATGAACAGGACATTATCTATGAATCTTCTCCACATGACCAACTGGGGTGGTTTATCACGTAGGACTACATCCTCCTCCCACTTGGCCATGAAGAGATTGGCCATACTGGGAGCAAATTTGGCTCCCATGGCCACTCACTTTTTTGCAAGTAGTGTGTGCCACCATACTAAAAATGGTTGTGTTCCATCGAGAAGTCCAGTAGCTCCATCACAAAGTTACATTGCGTGGTGGAGGTACTGGAGTCCCGATAGAGATAGTGACGCACCGCATCATGTCCTAGGTTGGTGGGATATTGATGTATAGAGTGATGCGACATCTGCTGTCACCAGCATGTATGTAGCCTTTCACTCTATTTCACTTAGTAAATTAAGGACATGCTTCGTGTCCTTAACCTCCCTGGCGGTATGATTCTTTCTGATTTTAGGTGCTGAAAGCGGTACAATTATTTTGCATGGAAATTTGGCGTTTTATATTGTAGGCCTGTAATTCTTAACAATAACACACTTAAATCTGTCCAAACAAGCGTCTAGTAGATATCCCGGGTATGATAAAGTTTGAAACACAAAAACATAAATTATAATATAATAATAAAAAAAAAATAATTAAAAAAAATAAAAATAAATAGTAATAAAATAAATTTCCACACGATTCACTATCGCTCAATTCTGCAAGTGTTCTAATTTACTATCGCTGTTTTCTAGCTGGTCTAAAGCCATTTTTGACATAAAGGGACACTTTTTGGTTGCTATGGACAATCTCCAGTTTCCAGGCAGAAAGAACAGTATATGCAATATAAAACTGCATGCAGGGCATGGGCCAGAGCACTGGGGACAAATGGGATGTGAAATGTTTTCTTACAGTACTGTAATCTGTAAGATTACAGTACTGTGTGTTATTTTTACATTTTTGAATTTGCCGCCAGGCTCCGCCCCGTGCGTCGCGACGCTCGCAGGGAACGGAGCCTGGCACAGAGAGGCTTCGGAACAGGACACGGCCCGCGGACACTGCGGGGGACATCGCAGGATCCCGGGGACAAGGTAAGTAAGGAGGCACCAGGATCCTGCGATGCAATCCCGAGTGTGGCTCGGGGTTACCGCTAATGGTCCTGAATTTTAACCCCGAGCCACACTCGGGAAAACCGCCAGGGAGGCTACGGAAAGGAGTACCCATCACCAGTGGTTGCAAAAAAAAAAAAATCTATGTATTTCCACACACGTGAAGTTATGGAATCTATACCACTGATGATGGGCCTACCTGGTGGGTTAGTCAAAGTTTTGTGGATTTTTGGCAATATGTACATCACCGGTAGCCAGGGGGCTAGAGGGACCAAGTACTCCTTTTCTTTCTTGTTTAGAATCCCAAAAATTATAACCTTTATCAATCAGGACCTTTAGTTCCTGTTTGAAACTAGAAGTTG
Organism: Lithobates septentrionalis; assembly: GCA_037952835.1. Taxonomy (NCBI): domain Eukaryota; kingdom Metazoa; phylum Chordata; class Amphibia; order Anura; family Ranidae; genus Lithobates; species Lithobates septentrionalis. The sequence goes on along the minus strand of JBBDGP010002049.1, from coordinate 583,362 downwards.
GGTCAGATGGTAAAGGGGAATATGTGCTTGTGTCTGAAAGAATTCTCAACATTTCAGTAGTACAGGAATCATGATCTAGGATAACAATCGCCCCGCCCTTATCCGCGGGGCGTATCACGATATCCTTCCTATTGAGGTTGTACTGATCTTATATTCAAGTTAGCCTGGTCGTTTAACACAAAGTCACGAAAGATGGTAACATTCGGTGCTGCATTACTGGGAGGATTAAAAAGCAAAGCATTTGACAGCCATTTCGGGTACATTCGGGCCTGTCAAATGCTTCGCTTTTTAATCCTCCTAGTAATGCAGCACCGAATGTTACCATCTTCCGTGACTAAGTGTTGAACGACCAGGCTAACTTGAATATAAGATCAGTACAACCTCAACACAATATCAAGGTCGGTTTGGAGGCTCTGTGCAATAGGAAGGATAAGGGCGGGGCGATTGTTATCCTAGATCATGATTCCTATACTAATGAAATGTTGAGGATTCTTTCAGACACAAGCACCTATTCCCCTTTATCATCTGACCCAACTTCTAGTTTCAAACAGGAACTAAAGGTCCTGATTGATAAAGGTTATAATTTGGGGATTCTAAACAAGAAAGAAAAGGAGTACTTGGTCCATCTAGCCCCCCGGCTACCGGTGATGTACATATTGCCAAAAATCCACAAAACTTTGACTAACCCACCAGGTAGGCCCATCATCAGTGGTATAGATTCCATAACTTCATGTGTGGGGAAATACATATTTTTTTTTTTTCTGCAACCACTGGTGATGGGTACTCCTTCTTTCCTTAACCACTTCAGCGCCGGAAGGATTTACCCCCTTCCTGACCAGAGCACTTTTTACAATTTGGCACTGAGTCGCTTTAACTGCTAATTGCGCGGTCATGCAATGCTGTACCCAAACGAAATTTGCGTCCTTTTCTTCCCACAAATAGAGCTTTCTTTTGATGGTATTTGATCACCTCTGCCGTTTTTATTTTTTGCGCTATATACGGAAAAAGACCGAAAATTTTGAAAAAAAATGATATTTTCTACTTTTTGTTCTAAAAAAAATCCAATAAACTCAATTTTAGTCATACATTTAGGCCAAAATGTATTCGGCCACATGTCTTTGGTAAAAAAAATGTCAATAAGTGTATATTTATTGGTTTGCGCAAAAGTTACAGCGTCTACAAACTAGGGTTCATTTTCTGGAATTTACACAGCCTTTAATTTATGACTGCCTATGTCGTTTCTTGAGGTGCTAAAATGGCAGGGCAGTACAAAACCCCCACAAATGACCCCATTTTGGAAAGTAGACACCCCAAGGAAATTGCTGAGAGGCATGTTGAGCCCATTGAATATTCATTTTTTTGTCCCAAGTGATTGAATAATGACTAAAAAAAAAAAAAAAAATTACAAAAAGTTGTCACTAAATGATATATTGCTCACACAGGCCATGGGCATATGTGGAATTGCACCCCAAAATACATTTAGCTGCTTCTCCTGAGTATGGGGATACCACATGTGGGACTTTTTGGGAGCCTAGCCGCGTACGGGGCCACGAAAACCAATCACTGCCTTCGGGATTTCTAAGGGCGTACATTTTTGATTTTACTCCTCACTACCTATCACAGTTTTGAAGGCCATAAAATGCCCAGATGGCATAAAACCCCCCCAAATGACCCCATTTTGGAAAGTAGACACCCCAAGCTATTTGCTGAGAGGCATGGTGAGTATTTTGCAGCTCTCATTTGTTTTTGAAAATAAAGAAAGACGAGAAAAAAAAATTTTTTTTTTCTTTTTTCAATTTTCAAAACTTTGACAAAAAGTGAGGTCTGCAAAATACTCACTATACCTCTCAGCAAATAGCTTGGGGTGTCTACTTTCCAAAATGGGGTCATTTGGCGGGGGGGGGTTGCCACCTGGGCATTCCATGGCCTCCGAAACTGTGATAGGCAGTGAAGAGTGAAATCAAAAATTTACGGCCTTAGAAAGCCTGAAGGCGGTGCTTGGTTTTCGGGGTCCCGTACGCGGCTAGGCTCCCAAAAAAGCCCACACGTGGTATCCCCGTACTCGGGAGAAGCAACAGAATGTATTTTGGGGTGTAATTTCACATATTCCCATGGCATGTTTGAGCAATATATCATTTAGTGACAACTTTGCGCAAAAAAAAAAAAAAAAAAATTGTCTCTTTCCCGCAACTTGTGTCGCAATATAAAATATTCCATGGATTCGACATGCCTCTCAGCAAATAGCTTGGGGTGTCTACTTTCCAAAATGGGGTCATTTGGGGGGGTTTTGAACTGTCCTGGCATTTTATGCACAACATTTAGAAGCTTATGTCACACATCACCCACTCTTCTAACCACTTGAAGACAAAGCCCTTTCTGACACTTTTTGATTACATAAAAAAATAATTTTTTTTTGCAAGAAAATTACTTTGAACCCCCAAACATTATATATTTTTTTAAAGCAAATGCCCTACAGATTAAAATGGTGGGTGTTTCATTTTTTTTTTCACACAGTATTTGCGCAGCGATTTTTCAAACGCATTTTTTGGGGAAAAAACACACTTTTTTAAATTTTAATGCACTAAAACACACTATATTGCCCAAATGTTTGATGAAATAAAAAAGATGATCTTTGGCCGAGTACATGGATACCAAACATGACATGCTTTAAAATTGCGCACAAACGTGCAGTGGCGACAAACTAAATACATTTTTAAAAGCCTTTAAAAGCCTTTACAGGTTACCACTTTAGATTTACAGAGGAGGTCTACTGCTAAAATTACTGCCCTCGATCTGACGTTCGCGGTGATACCTCACATGCATGGTGCAATTGCTGTTTACATTTGACGCCAGACCGACGCTTGCGTTCGCCTTAGCGCGAGAGCAGGGGGGACAGGGGTGCTTTTTTTTTTTTTTTTTCTTTATTATTTTTTTTTTTATCTTATTTTTAAACTGTTCCTTTCATTTTTTTTTTTTTTTTTTTTTTTTTTTTTAATCATTTTTGTTATCTCAGGGAATGTAAATATCCCCTATCATAGCAATAGGTAGTGACAGGTACTCTTTTTTTTGAAAAGATTGGGGTCTATTAGACCCTAGATTTCTCCTCTGCCCTCAAAGCATCTGACCACACCAAGATCGGTGTGATAAAATGCTTTCCCAATTTCCCAATGGCGCTGTTTACATCCGGCGAAATCTAAGTCATAAAATGCTCGTAGCTTCCGGTTTCTTAGGCCATAGAGATGTTTGGAGCCACTCTGGTCTCTGATCAGCTCTATGGTCAGCTGGCTGAATCACCGGCTGCATTTTCAGGTTCCCTGTTGAGACAGGAGAGCCAGAGAAAAACACGGAAGACGTTGGGGGGGGGGGGGGGGCATTCCCTCCCACGGCTTGTAAAAGCAGTCTAGAGGCTAATTAGCCGCTAGGATTGCTTTTACATGAAAGCCGACCGCTGGCTGAAAAGAATGATACCAAGATGATACCTAAACCTGCAGGCATCGTTCTGATATAACCACTCAAAGTCGTGAATGGCGTACCTGAAGACAAAAAAATGGTTAACAATAAAGCACAGTAAACGGTAAAGTATAAAAAATTGCATACCTGAAAAGCAAACATGATAAAACATAACAATAAAACATTGCAGAATAGAATACAGTAAAAAAGAGCAGAACAATAGAGCGAGAGAACAATAAAACGACAACTATTTTTTTTATTTTATATTTTTGTATGTTTTTTTTTTTTTATTTATTTTTTTTTTACACTTTTTTTTTTGTAACTGTAACTTTTATAACTGTAACCGGTTCCAGGTTCGGGTCTCTCAAAATGCGATGGCATCTTGGGAGACCCTGTGAAAGTGTGCCTAGTCTGTGGAATGCTGTACCCTACGCTAATACTCAACTAATGAATGGTAGCGTTCAAAACATTCACCAATGCAAAGACCAGGATTGTCAGGACAGGAGGGACAATAATAGCGGGTGTCACGCCTATATACGCGCTTGCTGCACTACACTACATCTTTTTTGGGGGGGTTCGTTGGGTAGGGGTACTCGGGAGGACATAAAGAAAATGCCTCTCATGCAGCCGACTGCATTTGGTTGGGGATGTGAATGGGGGAAGTACGGGCGCTGCAGAAGAGGTGGGTTCCCAATTAGGATTGGCGAATGCAGCAGGAAGGGCACTATGGGCACGACGGGCCTGTGTTTGTCTTTTTGGTGGCAGCGGGACACTACTTGTGCTTGCCACCTCACCAGCTTGAACTGCACTTATGGGACTCGCCACGTCACCAAGTGTTACTGCAGTGCTGGTTTGACTACGACTGGGGTGTACTAGGCCGCTGGTGCTTGCCAGTTCACCAAAACGCTACCAAGAAAACTGTTAGCGATCGCAGGGATCAGGCCTGACTCTGCGAACGCTGCAGTTATGTGTTTAGTGTTTTGTAAGTGACAGTGATCGATTGATACTGCACTTGGGTGGGCTGGGCTGGGCCGGGCGGAGGGGCAAAACGCAGGTGCTAGCAGGTATCTGGGCTGATCCCGCGTTTTTGGGAACCCTAAACTGCTGGGGACGCTAGTATAGATCTGATCGGATCAGATATTGATCCGTTCAGATACTATACCACTAAGGGAGGTGTATGCTGCGTGCGTGGGTGTTAGCGGTACTGGCGCTAATCTGACGCTGCCTGGGGCGACGCATATCACCGCCGCGCGATCAGGGGGCTAAACCTTTATTCGGTAATAAACGGCGGGTGCCCTGGCACTATAAAAAATAAACGAACTAACCAGCGTCACCCGTAAAGGTTATACGGTGATCAGTGGTGAAAGGGTTAACTAGGGGGCAATCAAGGGGTTAAAACATTTATTAGATAGTATATGGGGGTCCCTGACGCTATAAAACGCTGACGGCGAACCTAAATATTTACCTCCCTAACTAGCGTCACCAGCGACACTAATACAGCGATCAGAAAAATGATCGCTTAGTGACACTGGCGACAGGGGGTGATCAAGGGGTTAAAACTTTATTAGGGGGGGTAGGGGGGTATCCTAGACCTAAAGGGGGGTAATACTCACTGCCCTAACACTGTAACTGTCACAAACTGACACCTAGCAGATCGGACCCCCCACCCGCGGGCAGGCAGGGACGTACAGGTAAGCCCTTTTGCCTGCCCGTGCCGCTCTGCCGACGTACATCGGCGTGCGGCGGTCGGCAACTGGTTAAGGACACGAAGCATGTCCTTAATTTACTAAGTGAAATAGAGTGGAAGGCTACATACATGCTGGTGACAGCAGATGTCGCATCACTCTATACATCAATATCCCACAACCTAGGACATGATGCGGTGCGTCACTATCTCTATCGGGACTCCAGTATCTCCACCACGTAATGTAACTTCGTGATGGAGCTACTGGACTTCTCGATGGAACACAACCATTTTTAGTATGGTGGCACACACTACTTGCAAATAAAGGGAGTGGCCATGGGAGCCAAATTTGCTCCCAGTATGGCCAATCTCTTCATGGCCAAGTGGGAGGTGGATGTAGTCCTACATGATAAACCACCCCAGTTGGTCATGTGGAGAAGATTTATAGATGATGTCCTGTTCATTTGGGACGGTGACATTAACTCCGTTACCACTTTCCTGTCTGTTCTTAATAATGACAGGGGTATAGTGCTTACCCATGAAGCCAGCTCTACCCAAATCCATTTTTTGGATTTGGTTATTACAATCGTTGTTGTGATGTGATTGCCACCTCCACCTATTTCAAACCAACTGACAGGAATAGCTTCATTCCGCTTGATTCCTGCCATCATCGCTCTTGGTTGTCCGCTGTCCCCAAGGGCCAGTTTTTGCGTTTAAGACGGAATTGCTCCGACTTAAATGAATTTTATAGGGAGGCCTCAACCTTAAAATCCAGATTTGTAGGTAAAGGTTATGATGCTGCTACCCTAGATTCTCTTATCATAGAGGTAGGGAAAAGGGACCGCAAGGATTTACTAAGTGACAAACCTCCCCAGGCAGTAGACAGGGAGGACTTTGGATTGGCCTTCCTCACGACTTACTCGAGTCAACATTGGGCCATCAAAAGGATTATTAAAAAACATTGGCCAGTTATTAAAAATGATCGAGTTCTTGGACCTTTACTATCTGACAAACCATGTGTTCTATTTAGGGGAGCCACCAATTTCAGACACTTATTGGCACCTAACATTCCGGTTCCACCTACACGGCCAACCTTTTTTGGGGACTTAAAAAGCTTCTCCCCCTGTAGGAGATGCAAAGTCTGTAGGGTTAACGCATTACTTGACAGAAGATTGACTGAGTTTACATCCAGCGGCACTGGTGCTACATACTCCAAGTCACTTATCACGTGCACCACAAAATGTGTTGTATTACCTCCTTAGGTGTCCATGTGGGACGAACTATTAGGAAATTGAACGTTAGGTTGGGTGAGCACATCTCCAAACATAAAGCAAGGTTTTGACAAGCAGTGTCTCTAGACACTATGATCTTGTGCATAACAGGGGCCCCAAGGGAACTGTTTTTATTGGCATAGAGAAATATGTACCCCATTGGTGTGGCAGTAATGGTAGGAGAACCATCTCTAGATCCGAAACAAATTGGATCTATAAGCTTGGTTCTCATGCCCCCAATGGTTTGAACATTGAGTGGGCTAATCGACTGTTTTATCAAACAGTTGATGTCCCCCTCAGCAATATGTTTCAGTTTCTATTTTTATCTTTATTTCTAATTTATCATAAATTTTTTTGGTCATATTTCTACTCTTATTTGTGTAAATTTTTTCACATATTTACATTTTTCTTTTTTATAATGTTTCTTGATTGTCCTGTCCAACAGCTGTTGTGGTAAACTAACTTCACATCGCTATTTTTTTCTGTATTCATTGGTAGGAGGGATATTTAACCTCAATCTTTATGGTTTTTGTAGTATTCTGCATTCTTGGGCATTTCTCAATTTTGCCACTAGATGGCATTGTCTGTATCACACATTTTTCCCTTGCACATTTCCTGTGTTATTCTTCCCATATTAGAGGAGTATTTTGCATATTTAACTTATGGGCGTCCCATGTCTGGATTATGTGGGCTGTGTGCAACAACTCGGTGTAACCAATCAGCATTAGCCCTGTTTTAGATCAGCCAACGATCGCGCTGCATTGCGCATCGTTTGGGTTTATAAGGCGCGGTTGCGTACCCCCGATGACGTCAGTTGTGACAAAACGACCGTAGGGTCACAACGTGAACTCGCATCACGCATGCGCGCACTCATTTTAAACGGCGGTGAATCCCTTTTTTTATCCTTGCTGGATTTTTGCTGTTTTTTATAATATTTGTGCAATTTTATGCAGAACTTGCCTGCTATTTATATTAAATGAATTTGGCATTCTACACTATGGGAGTTTCCTCTTCTTTTTGGTATGGTTTACCCCCGCTGGAGTGCTTGCTGTTCTAAGTTATCCTGTCACCACGCTCTCCTGAGCGTCCCCTGCTGCTACTAAGGAGATATCCGGAAAGGAGGAAGGAGATCCGAGGACCATCAGCTGGTATCCTGTTGTGATTTCTGTGGTAATCTACTAAGCCTGTATTGACCCCCCTGAGTAAGGGCGGTCGCAAGCTTTCTGGTAAGCCTCCATCTTTTTCACTTGGTGACGGGCAGCACTATTAAGTTGGAGTATGGAATTTGGTTTCTTCTCACTTCTATACACAATTATTCCTGGACTTGTGGATTCTTATTGCGTTTTTTTTTGTTTCATTTGAACTACTTCACTATTTTGGTTTGGCACTTCAGGAACATTTATTTGTAATAAGTGTTGGTATTTCATGATTTTTCATCACTGTTTATACTATTTCACTAGTATTAATTTATTTTGAGAATATTCATTTGTCCAGCGTTGCACTATATATAGTACTATATATACCATTTTATTTTATTTAATTTGCACGTATTTAACCACACATCCATCCACTTTGTAATTGGTCCAGCGCTGCACTGTCCTTTTTTGATAATGTTCTGTATGCTGTTTTGTAAAAGTAATAAAAACTATTGGAACGTAAATAAAACCCAACTCAGTCACCAGTTCTAATATTTTTTTTCTGCTCATTATATGTAAGGGTATCTGTCACAAGAGCAGGTGAAAATGACAAGTAGGCCACCTTTTAGTTACCGAACAAGCCCTGTGGTCTTCATGTTGGCTCCATGTCTGTGCTTAATAACACACTTTGCGTCAAAGTAGCTGTAACCCTAAAAAAAAAAAAAAAAGTCTGTTCCCTTATAGCAGATTAAACAGCACAGTGCTTGTGCTGTCTAATCTGCCCCTCTCTAAACTGTAAAAAACCTGGCTGATCCTGCCAGTTCCTGTGTCCCCATCTGTGTACTCACCACCGTAATCATGGCTGCTGAATCCTGAACACCGTGGTCAGTTTATGTGCCTCCATCATCCGCAGCTCCCTCCCCCCCCCCCCCCCCCACGCCAATCCCATAATGCACAGTGTATGTGTTGTAAACGAAACTTGTAAGTACCCTTTTTTCAGATCTCTTCAGGCCGGTAACGTGACTCTCCTCCCACATCTACAGGCTACAGTGGGAGGGGCTGAGCGGCCAGCACATGGTCATGTGAGCTCCCCGGTTGACGTCGGAGATCTCGGCCCCTCCCTCTGTAGCCCTGGATCAGAGTAGGAGAGGTGCCGGGAGTCAAGTGAACCACCTGAAGAGATCTGATAAAAAGGCATTTACAGGCTTCATTTTCAACAAACGCTTACACTGTGCATTATGGATTGTAAAAAAATCAATCCCTCATGCTAAGGATACTGATTAGACCTGCTGTTGCTGTGCATGACATAGGTCAAAACATGGAAAAAAGGGTTTAAGTACCACAGCGCTGAAAGCCTGAATAAATACAATAAAGTGCAACTGTAGTGCATACAAAATTAATACAAAAATATATCAAGCATGTAGCCAGTAAAAACTTAACACATGCAAATGAGCATAAACTTCTGGTTGGAAGGCTCTTTTCACAGGTGCCTTCCACAGGTGCTGCTATGCTACAAATAGTGCAGATCAATATTAAGCATGTGACCAGTGAAAGTCCAAAAAAGACATGCACATAAACATATAGCAATTCACAGTTGATGAGTTCCCTTTCCCAAGTTCCTTTCAAAAGTGCTGCTGTGCTAAAAAAAAATGATGCTGTAAACGGGTGCATACGGGATCCACCCCCCCCCCCCCCCCATTATGGTTGAACTCACCAGATCCAATGGACCCCCAAACTGTACTGAGTGTAAAAACACTATTTTTTGATTGTGACTCCTACTTTTAGAGGAGAAGCATGGCTAAAGCTCCTCTGACTTCTTCTGGGGGTCAATGGAGTGCACTTAGTTCTGCACTCCTGTGACGCAGATTCAGCCAACAGCAGGCTTGGCTCACTGTTGGCTGACATCAGAGCCGGTCCAGGCTTTGCTGGGATTCTGACAATTATGTTAGGATCTGCCCCGATGCCAGACCCGGCAGTTGGCTCAGCCTCCCAGTGCACTGCTGAAAGCCTGAGCCAACTCCCCCCACCACCAACAGCTCGGCTCTTCAGTGAGTGCTGGAGGGGCACAGCACCGTCGGTCACCACACTCCTCAGAGCGGACACAAAAACTTAGTGATCAGCAGAATTTGCTCATTTCTCTGTGTCAAGTCGACGGGACAGATGCAGCATCAGATCAGTGCTGCATTCACCTACCTGAGTATGGATATGTGTGTTTTTTTTTTTTTTTTTTTTAATACATTCTGTTCTCTTTTAATAAAACATAAAACCCCTATTTCTCATAGCATCTCCAAATACAAGATGAGGCCCTTGTAATTTCTCCAGCTATTATGCTGTGATTCCCATATTTATCTATTTATTTTTGCGTGTACCTCTATGGATTCACACTTGCCATTCTTTTATGCTGTAGATGATATCTCTTGTATTCATGTATCCTTAGTTTTCTTTGACGGCACACTGATCCTTTTTTTTATTTTTATCAATCAATTTATTAGCCTACGTTCACAATGCAGTTTATATGCAGTCGCCGGCAAGAATCAGTAGATCCTTGTTGGCAGTTGTGAATGCTACCTGCATAGATTATGCGACCAGATACAGCTGTCAGATTTGAACTTTTTAAAAATGAGTTGAGGCCACAATGCAGAGTGTTGCATCTAGAAGCCACCACTTAACGCCGCAAACTGTCCATGGCTAAACTGCCGTGTGAATGTAGCTTTAACCCTTTCGCTGCCAGGCCTTGTGCTCCATTGTGTACACTCAAGTGGCCAGACAATTTTTGAAATTTTTCCTTTTGCTTTTTTTTATTTTTCACTTAGGGCTCTTTCACACGGGGCAGATCAGTCATGATCCGCCCCGTGAACATCCGCTTGCTCAGCGGTGATAGCTCCGCCGATCCGGAAGATGACAGGTGCATCGCTGCACACTGTGCAGCGACGGACCTGTCAGAGCGCCGCTCTCCCCTATGGGGGGATCGGATGATGACGGTCCGTAGTGTCCGTCGTCATCCGATCCGATCCGAAAATGGATGGAAAAGTATGTTTTTCCTCCTTTACACTTTTCGGATCGGAGCGGGTCGGATGTCAGCGGACATGTCACCGCTGACATCCGACGCTCCATAGGGATGAATGTATGTCCGTTTTCGGATGAAAAACGGAAGGATGAAAAACGGACATACGGATCGTCCGTGTGAAAGGGGCCTTATAGCTTTCAAAGTTTGTAAAATACCCCCCAAACCATATATTTTCTCAAAGCTCATGACCAGTAGACTAAAAAAGAAACAGATTTCTAAAGTCCCACGATATTTGCCCAAATATTTATCAAAACAATATTTTTGCTTAAATTCCACTAATATGATTAGCAGATAAATAAAATGGCCAATTTTACAAAATTTCTACTAAATATAAAAGCTTAACCTGTATTGAGTTAATAAAAAATATTTAACTTTTAAATTGCTTCTTTTTGTGAAATGGTGAAAACTAAACAGACGCAAAAGTGTAAATATCCAAATTTCTCAAAAAAATCTGAAGGTTTTCATTTTTCCCTTCCAGCTTTCAGAATTTGAAAGACCCCCAATACCATGTATTTTAAAAGGTGCTACAGATTTTTTAGACCCCGTGGTATTTGCGCGAAGGTTTATCAAACTAATATATTCGCAAAAAATACACTAAAACCATTATTAGCAGATAAAAACACTGCAAATTTTAAATTCCTGCTAAATCCTTACTAAATATAAAAGTTTAACCTGTATGTAGTTGATAAAAAATATTTGTAAATTTTAAATTGCACCTTTTTTTGCAAAAGGGTGAAAATTGAGCGTACCCAAAAGTTTCTCTAAAAATCTGTTTTCATTTTTCACTTACAGCTTTCAGGGTTTATAAAAGACCCCCCCCCCCCCCCCCCAAACCATATATTTTCTGAAAGCATATGACCTCTGGAATAAAAAGGTGCTACTGATTTTTTTTTTTTTTTTTTTTTTTTTTTTTTTTTTTTTTTTTTAGGCCAAAATGGTTAAAATTGAATGTACGCAAAAGTGTAAATATACAAATTATTCAAATCTGAAGGTTTTCATTTTTCCCTTACAGTATTTAGAATTTGTGTAAGACCCCCCAAAACCATATTTTCTGAAAGCATAGGACCAGTATAAAAAGGTGCTACAGATTTTTTAGGCAGCGCAATATTTGTGCAAATGTTTATCAAAACAATATTTTCGCTAAAAATACACTAAAATCATAGTGTACATAAACACAACATAACTTACAAAATTCCTGCTAAATTGATACTAAAGCATCATTCACATGTGGCAATACTAAAGTGCGCCCATGGAGGGCCATGTTTACCTGCACAGGGATCCACAGGTGTTCCGTGTATCCCCGTACAGGCAGTCCCATTGATGTCAATTGGAATGCAATGGCTGCACAGGCATAGCTGCTGTCCCCAATCTGACATCCGTGTGGGTACATGACCCCGAATGCAGACAGTGTGAGCTCAGGGATATGCATGCAGACCTACATGGATGTAAAATTGGGAGCAGCGGCTCTGTTCGTGCAGTTGCTGCATCCCAAATGATATCAATGGGACTGCAGGGGGTGGGGGGTGGTATAATAAGTGCTAAGGGGGGTGAAGGGGATGGGATGGGAGAGGAGAGTGGGGGGGGCAGTTTTAGGTGAAATTTAATGGTGGGAGGTGGAGAAGCAGGGGAGAGGGAAGCGGCAGCATGGGTGGGGTTAGATTGGGCTCATATTTAGGTTAATAACTCTGATCAGCTGGATGTAATTAGCTGATCGGAGTTATAGAATTGTTCAGAGTCTGCTGAAAAATTGTGCTATAAGTTTATAGTCATTGAAGTGACCATATATAGAAGAGGGGGAAATGAGGTCTGTGCACTGCACAGACTTGGCCACCTGCAGGCACTTCTGTAGGTCTATGCGGCATACGGACCTGGTAGTGAAAGGGTTGTAGTATATATCATTGCTCAAAAAAATAAATAAATAAAATCGTGCACATTTTTCTGAGTTTTATCCATTTAAAGAATAAGTTCATCTTTGGGAACAGGTTACATGCTCCACCTTTTTAGGGTGGAATATGTAACCTGTTCCTGCTTCTGCAGGTGCTCCCAGATTCCTTTCCCTGTGACAGTGGGCTGGCAATCTTAACCCCGCACCCACTGTCACTATTTGAGTGCTCTGCCACATGGTCGCGTCATTCATTCACAGAATCCTATGAATGAAAGAACTACTACTGAAAGCCTTTGCGGCTGACGCCTTATACTCCATAAACTACCTGTGCGCTGTTGAGCTCTCTAGGTAGTTGTGTTTTTTTTTGTTTTTCTGTCCTTATGTAACTGCCTGTCAGATCGAGCAGACAGCTTACACTGATAGTTCACAGGAGCCCTGCATTGCACTTGTCATCTGCTGAGCGCGGGTGCAATGCTTTTCAGGCTCCTACAAAAAAATTGTAAATGCACATTGTTTTAGCAGAAAAAAAATGTGCATATTATTATTTTTTGATAAGGTGAACTTTTCAATTAAAGACCTACAGAAAAATATCTGTTTGCCAGAATTGCCTTTGTCAGCCCTTAGTCCTTTTGTAAAAACACTCCACTTTTTGTGGACTGAGTGTTCTCAGCCCTACCCAGTTTTCCTAAACTACTCAATTACTCCAGCTTTCAGATTTCTACAACATCATTCTATATTGAAAGAGAAGGACTGGGAGGACTAATTAATCCTAATTTTTGCACTTAGCAGCTACTGCATTTAATTAACCCTTTCAATGTATGTAATATTTAACAGACTTTAAATAAGCTGAAATGGAAGTTTATTGCAGGAGGTCAGCCTTTTGTTATTGCTAACTTTTACAAAGTAGTATGTACAGTTAGGTAAAGCTGAAAGAACATTTGAGTTTGAAGATGATGTTTTGTTTTGTTTTTTTTTTTCTTCACATACTTTAGTTTTGCTATATGTATTTGTTTTTACCTCAGGTATCTGAAGAGGTTCAAAGTGATGAAACTGAAAGTTCTTCGTAGCTGGTGTCGTCAGATTCTCAAAGGACTTCAATTCCTTCATACTCGAACCCCTCCCATCATCCACCGAGACCTAAAGTGTGACAATATCTTCATTACTGGCCCCACAGGGTCTGTGAAGATCGGAGACCTGGGCCTGGCCACGCTGAAGAGGGCATCATTTGCCAAGAGTGTCATAGGTAGGTCTGTGTAAACCCTTTACTGCGTTTCTTTTTTTTGGTCTCCCACTTCTGCCGTGAGCAGCCTTACCAGTTTTCCTGTAACCATTAAATAGGTTTACCAGTCAGAAACTGATGGTGTTAATGTTCTGCTCTACTTAATTTTCATATTTACATTGTCTGCTTTGTTTTGTGGAAGGCAGGGCTGGTAATAACCCCTTTCAGCTTCAAGTCACAGTGGGAATTGAGCCAATTTTCGGTAACGTTTATCTAAAACCCGCTCAAAATCTTGCCTAGTTTAAAGCGAGTTGCTTCTACGGAAACGCATGAACAGCAGGGGGTGCCAGAAGATCCACATGTCTTGTGTAGTGTCTGGACTAAACACAATCTACACATGATGCCTTTTATTAAAAAATAACTAAAAAGGAAGGTTTTCGAAACTAACACCGATTCCCACAGACGTTCTGGGCTTAAAGCGGATTTACTTGGTTCAGTCTTCAGTTTTAATAAATGAGGTGATCTAAAACATTATCTACTTTTGTTAGAATGTATACCGCACCGGTTCTTACCGCAGTTGTCCTCCGTGTAGGTTTTGTTTCTTGCTTGAAAGCTGATCTTCATTTTTAGGGCAGCTGCTAACTTTCTTTTCCAGGTAGTCTGAAAACCATGCTTTCAAATGTTTTCCCCATAAAGCTTTTAGAAAAGCCCCCTTCCATCTATAAGACATAGAAAGCAGCAGCACCCTTGGTTCATACGGCTGATCCTGACTACTTCTCTGTATTTCTGAGTTTTTCTGCCTGTAGGCCATGGCTCACCATGTTGGCTGCAGTAGGCCATTAGTGTGTACTGCAGTTCACACCGTAAGTATGTGAAGAGAAGGTATCTGGTGAGTGGGCTTTTGCAGAAAACCATTTGAATTTCCATGAATTGTGCTAACTGGACTCGTGGCAGTTTTCCATTGCAAGGTTTCAACCCTTCCTTCAGCCCATCCAGGTGAATGGAAAGTTTGTGCATCAAGCTAGTCTGACTAACTAGTTCTTAATCCCAACAGCAGGTGGCAGCATCTTCTTCCAGGTATGTGCAGTTATAGAATGAGCCTTTTTTTTTTTTTTTTCTTCTTTTTTTCTTTCTTGTATTGCTGTTTTTTAGATGCGGTAGCAGGTAACAGGCAGGACAGCTCATTGCATCTATCCATTTACTTGGCAATGGAAGAAAATGATAAATTCAGCTTTTTCCAAGAGGGACATAACTGGCTTTGGTATTTTTAACTTGGCCTTGGTATATTCTGCAGCCAATTTACTCCACCCTCCCCCGAATCCGAGGCCTTGCAATGGAAGACTTTTTAATCACATTTTCTTTACAGTCTGACTAAGAAGCTTTCCTCCTTTTTTTTTTCTTTGCCCCCGCTTTCTGTCTCACAGGTCACTCGCCCCCGAACTCTGTCGCGGTGAGTAGCGCCTCCAGCATCCTGCTCGATATCAGCAAATTTAGAGTCTCTGAACCGTTCTTTTAATTTAAGGTACCCCTGAGTTCATGGCGCCTGAGATGTATGAGGAGAAATACGATGAATCGGTAGACGTGTATGCTTTTGGGATGTGCATGCTTGAGATGGCCACTTCTGAATACCCTTACTCCGAGTGCCAAAATGCTGCGCAGATCTACCGCCGTGTCACAAGTGTAAGTGTCCTCTCGCTGCCTCTACCACATCGACACAGATGGTTTCACTGAGTGGTTTGTAAGACACAAATTGAAGAAATAAAAAATAATCCTATATTTCACCTTAGGCCACTTTTACACTGAAGCAGCGGGCCAGTTAGCGGTAGCGGCGCTTTACCGCTGGTATAGAGGTGCTTTGGCACTGCTAGCAGGGTGCTTTTAACCCCCCAGAAGGGGTTAAAATCACTCGCTTAGCGCTGCTTTCAAAACAATTTTAAGGCGTTTTGTAAGCAGTGCCCATTCATTTCAGTGGGCAGGAGTGGCATATACATCGCTCTCTCACTGCCCCAAAGATGCTGCTTGTAGGACTTTTTTTTTCCTGTCCTGTAAGCACACTGCTCCAGTGTAAAAGCACTCGGGCTCTCACACTGGGGCTGCAGAAGAGGCAGTTTACAGGCACTATTTGTAGTGCAAAAGCGCCTCAGTGTGAAAGGGGGCCTTACTGTTCATTTGTACGCTTATTCTCAAACTAAGTATGTTGCATAAAACCAATATTTTTTTTTTTCTTTGAATCAACCTAGTACAGGTAATAACAGACATGTCCTATTTTTTTTTTTTTTTTTTTTTTTTACCCTTTTATTTTCATGAGTGTTATTTTTTTGAGTTCTAACACTGACATATGTAGAGTCTAAACTACTGATCTGCATTGGTCTGCATCAGAGGTATTGGCAGGCAGGCAGCTAGCCCTCTTACAACAAGTCCTAATTTGCAACCTCTATTACAGAATGTTTGTAAGGCTTTCACTGCAGTTGTTCAGCAACATTGCTTACTACACTGACTGACACACCAGTCAGAACACCCTCTATTTGTGCTGTTGTCTGAAGGAAAAAACACTGTAAATTGAATATTGTGATATAGGCACTAGCATTCCAAATATCAATCTTTAGTTCCAGTTGTTTGACACATAGAATACTTTGTCAGTTATTCTTTCAGTTTGATTATAGTATTATGATGGTAGCTAACAGATTTGTATCAGTGCTATGTAGCCTGCTTACTCAATGGCTTTATAGGCCATGAAGGGCCTTGTCCTCCTGCAGGATGTGTGCCTATTTGTGTTGGCTGTTTAGTTTGTCTTCCGCACCTAACTGATCAATTCAATAATTCTCCAGTAGGTGGCCACAGTTTCCTCAATGCTTTCTTTGTCTATAGGCTGTTTTCTTAAAGTGGTTGTATAGTGTTTTTTTTTAACTTTTACCTACAGGTAAGCCTATAATAAGGCTTACCTGTAGGTAAAAAAAAAATCTCCTAAACCTGTACGGTTTAGGAGATATTCCCCTTGCTATGAGCCGCTGACTGCAGCGGCTCATGCGCAAAGGGGATTCTCGGCTGAAGGCCCGGCAACTGCTGGACCTTGCCGGGTAAGAAATCTCCGGCGCGCATGCGCGGAAGTGATGACATTGCGGCTCCAGCCACTCACAGCGCTGGAACCGCAATACCCGGAAGACACGCCGAGGCAACATGACAGCTCCCTCGGCATGGACCAGGTAAGATACCGACACCTCATTCTAAGGTAAGTATTTCATAATGAGCTAGTATGCGGTGCATACTAGCTCATTATGCCTTTTGCTTTACAGGGGTAAAAAATTTTTTTAAAAAATGTCTGCGGGT
Source organism: Lithobates septentrionalis (assembly GCA_037952835.1). Lineage (NCBI taxonomy): Eukaryota > Metazoa > Chordata > Amphibia > Anura > Ranidae > Lithobates > Lithobates septentrionalis. The sequence continues at coordinate 566,323 of JBBDGP010002049.1, read as the reverse complement.
ATACAACCGCTTTAAGAGGAAGTAGTGGCATTGCCAGTTAGCAGAAAGATATGATCACACCACTGCTGTTTCTAGGCGCTCACACACAATGTTGCCCATATAGTTCCAAGTGCTCTTGGTGAGACTGGCCTGGAAATCCTCTCCAGCTATTTCCCCAGAAATTTGCTGACCTGAGCATGTCTGCATAGATATAAAATACCTTCTGTGGTGATGCTTCTAAAAAACAAAAACAACAAAAAACCGCAGGTACAGTCTGTGTAATAACACATTTCCACTACTTGCAAAGCCAGATGAGACATTAGTGAATTTGTATACTGTGGAAGCATTAAGGATATGCTGGAAACAATGGATGTAAATCTGAATTGATTGCTACTTTAAAAGCACAAATTAAAGCCATACTCCACAAAAAACAGGTGCAAAACCAGCCATGGCCATCTTCACACTCCCATGCTTCATTCTGCGTCATTCTTTAGGCTGTTTCCTTCAACCAGTGGGTTGAATGAAAAAAACTGACCCACTTCCCACATCCACACATTCAAGATGGAAGGGGGAATCTTCCTTGCCGTCTTGACGCACAGATCAGTGCTGCAGTCTTTTGCCTGCAGTGCTGATCAAGCAGATTTTTTCCATCAGGGCCATGGTACAGTAGTCTGTCACTAGATCGTCTTCTGTTCAATCATAGTGGCCATACATGGATCAATATTTGTCTGGTCCTTGCTAAACTGGCTGCCTTTCGATCAAAGTGTGGCCAGCTCAAGTTACAGCGGCCACCCCTCTTCTAAGACGAGGCTTGCCGACAGTGACCTCCAATAGGTTTCCTGACAGGAAGTTAGCTGGGTGCAAAAAAATAAATAGAAATAACCTCTTGCAAGTCTGCAGGGCATCATCTCACTTGCATTCATAGACAACTAGAATAGAAAGGAATAGACTAGAATAGAAAACTGGAACAAAATCAGATTTTTTTTTTTCCCAGCTGACTTTAAAAAAAAAAAAAAAAAAATTTTGGAGGTCAATGTGGGCATCCCAAAACAGAAGTATAGCATAAATTTAGATGTCCAGAAAGTGTAATCAAATGTCTCCCGTTCTCTATATAAATATCAGGACACAATCCTGTTCACTAATTTTTACTTCGATCTTCTGTATAAAGTGTCATGAAGCAACGGGCAGTAGTGTAACTAGCTGTTTGCTTACCCATCACATTGCAGTCAGCATTAGGTTTACACGTGACCCATATTCATTCATGAGTGGAAAAGAGATTTCACCAGTATCCCTCAGGCTGCCATAAAATACGTGTTAGTTAAACAGTTACACAAATTCTTTGTACATACCAGGAATAGAACCCTCAGTGCCAGAGCATGTTGTTCACCTGCCTTCATCAACCAAGTTCTCAAGTTCTCATCTGCAAAGAAAAAGAAAAAACAAACTCACAAAATGTCCTGTGAAGTTGAAGGAAAATGGTAGGTTAAAGGCGAAGTTCACTTTCTGCAGCACATTTCACCCATATTTAGGGTGTAACCTGTAACATGCTCCAGCACCTGTCCTTACACCCCAAACTGCCCATACCTCTCCAGAAACATGGAGGGAAAAGGGAGCTGGGTACCTGCATTCTCAGGGTCCAGGATCTGACTGCTGTACTACTTCATCTTAAAGTGGTTGTAAACCCTTACAGACCATTTTTTGCTACAGGCAAGCCTATGATAAGGCTTACCTGTAGCTACCCAGGATATCTCCTAAACCTGCACAGTTTAGAAGATATCCCCTGTATTTGCATGTGCCGACGTCATCAGCACATGCACACTGAAGCAACGGCACGCATGTGCTGTTACTGGCGGCTCCCGTGCGAATGCGCGGGGGTGACATAATCGCGCCTCCGGCCAATCACAGCGCCAGAGCCACGATACCCGGTAGTAACCTCCGGAAGTGGTGTCGCCAGCCAGTGCTGTGTACGGGCACCGCAGCGAGGGCTTTGATCTCTGGTGAGTATTACATAATGAGCTAGTATGTAGAGGTTAGAGTGCTGCAGATAAACAGGTATAACTTATGCAGGAGTCTTTGTTCTACAGTGGATATGAAAAGTCTACACACCCATGTTAAAATGTCAGGTTTCTGTGATGTAAAATGAGACAAAGAAATAAATAAATTCAGAACTTTTTTTCCACCTTTTAATGTGACCTATAAACTGTACAACTCAGTTGAACAACGAGCTGAAATCTTTTAGGTGGAGGGAAGTAAAAATAGAAAACTAAAATAATATGTTTGCATAAGTGTGCACACCCTTAAACTAATATTTTGTTGAAGTACCTGTTGATTTCATTACAGCACTCTTTTTGGGTATGAGTCTATCAGCATGGCACATCTTGACTTGGTAATATTTGCCCACTCTTCTTTGCAAAAAACACTCCAAATCTGTCAGATTGCGAGAGCATCTCCTGTGCACAGCCCTCTTCAGATCACCCCACAGATTTTCAATGGGATTCAGGTCTGGGATCTGGCTGAGCCATTCTAAAACTTTAATCTTCTGGTAAAGCCATTACTTGATTTGGATGTATGCTGTTGGGTCGTTGTCATGCTGAAAGGTGAAGTTCCTCTTCATTTTCAGCTTTCTAGCAGAAGCCTGAAGGTTTTGTGCCAATATTTACTGGTATTTGGAACTGTTCATAATTCCCTCTACCTTGACTGAGGCCACTGTTCTACTTCCCACCCGGCCACTGCATATGTATGCGCGCACCGCCGATGCGCTTGTGTCACCCGGACATGGCGTATCTCGGATCGGCAGGAGGGCTCTGTGATTGTCCCTCCTGATCACATGACAGCCGTCATATGATGTAAATAGAGAGCCGGTTGCTAGGCGATCGGCTCTCCTCTCCTTCAGCCAGTTGGTGATCAGTGTGTATGAGCTGTTTTTTACAGCTTTTTACGCACTGATCACCAGCATAGTAACACACAGTGTAAAACACATGTCCCCAAAACACGTCTTCATGATCATCTTCACACATATGTCCGTGATTACCTGCGCACATATGTACATGATCATTTGCGTACATCTGTCCGTGATCACACGACCCAATTATTATACACTTAACAGGGTTTTTTTTACCAAAGACATGTACATTTGGCTTAAATGTATGACAAAATTCTATTTGATTGGATTTCTTCTAAAATCGAATAAAGAAAATATTGTTTTTTTTCCAAATTTTTTTCTTTTTTCGCTTATATCGCAAGAAATTAAAAACTGAGTCGTGAATAAATACCACCAAAGAGAAAGCTCTATTTGGTTAAATGATGACAGGTGTGTACTGACTCCTATTAACATATGTATGAATTTGATTGCTTGATTCTGAACACAGCTACATCCCCATTTATAAGAGGGTGTGCACACTTATGCAACTACATTTATTTTAGTGTTTTTTTTTAATTTATTTTTAACCCCCCCCCCCCCCAACTAAAAATCAACTAAAAATCCAAAAAAGAAACACAACACAAATACTATAAATTAAGTTGCAGTTCAGTAAGTAAAATAAGTGTTTCATCCCCAAGCAAAACTTGGTGGAGAAGCCCTTGTTGGTAAGCAGAGAGATGAGGCATTTCCTATAGTTTGTTACTAGGTTTGCACACATCTCAGGAGGGATTTTGGTCCACTCTTTACAGATCTTCTCTAAATCCGTAAAGTTTCTTGGCTGTCGCTTGTCAACTCAGTTCCTGCTCCCTCCATACAATTTCTATAGGATTAAGGTCTGGAGACTGGCTGAGCTACTCCAGGACCTTAATGTGCTTCTTCTTGAGCCACTGCTTTGTTGCCATGGTGGTATGTTTTGGGTCATTGTCATGCTGGAAGACCCATCCACAACCCATCTGTGTCCTGGTTGAGGGTAGAATGTTCATATCCAAGATTTTCTCAATGTGGCAAAGTCGGCCTGTACCTTTTTAAAAAAAAAAAAAAAAAAAAAAAAAAATTTATATATTTTTTTTTTAATTAAAAACTAGAACCCTCCTATATTCTTTCTTGAATCTTAGTGTGGGTTTTTTTGTAGGCAGTCTGTAGAGGATGGGGCTTGATGGATTTTGCTCCCAGCTCTGTTCACCGCAACTTTTGCAAGATAATACTTGGGTTTGCAAAGGCATTTGGTGCACACAAAGTGAACTTATACCCTTTGTGGTTATTTAACAATATATTTAAATTACCTTTTTTTTTTTTTTTTTTTTTTTGTTTTGTGCCTGGATTTCATCTTAAGTTTTGCATGCCTAAGCAATCCATGTCCTGTGCTATCATCTTATACCAACTGGGGGTCACAATTTCAGTCTATAAATACTGTGGTACTGACAGAGTATGCTCTGGCCAAGTAGGTCTGAATTTTTGCTTGTGTGCAAACTTCACACTCGTCTGAATGTATTAGCAAACATTAGGTAACATTACTGACCTTATTTGACACAGCATAGGAACATGGTAAAAAGTATCTTAAATCTGAATTAAAGGGACATCTGGATGCTACAGCATGGTTTCACATAAAACCTCCCCAGTGTTCTGCTAGCCAGTAAAAGGGATTTAATTTTTGTATCCATTTCTAGCATTTCAATAAAAAAAAAAAAATCTCCATTGCATAGTCTGAGAACCACACCTCACTCAGTAAAAGCCATTCTCCCATCAAGCCACATCCCTTATACAAGTTAGTCCTCCCCTATATCAGGAATGCGGCTATCAGTTGTCTGCAAATTTTTGCAAACAAAGCCACAGTTTTATTGAGCTGAAACAATAGGGTCCTTTCACATGGGCGTTCCACCCTGCTTAACGGGGGATCGATCTGCTGAGCAGGCAGATGATAGGTCCATCTCCACTTACTGTGCAGAGACGGACCTGTCAGAGCCCCGCTCTCCACTATGGGAGATCGGATGAAAACGGATCGCCTGTCCATTTTCATCCAATCGACGGATGGAAAATGGGGTCATTATCCGTCTGGATTTCACGGATCGGATAGCAGCGGGCATCATTGGACATGTCACCGCTGACATCCGCCGCTCCATAGGAGTGAATATAGTGTCCGATCTCTGCCTGAAAAACTGACAGGCGAACCTGTTCGGAAAGCCTGTGTGAGGGGCCTATTGTATTTGGTATTGGGTCCTTTAGTGAATTGCCTTTCCCATGTATCCCTCCCCTAATTAGTTGTAGCTGAGCAGCTGTAATTTTCTCTAGTGTGGTTGCCTTTTTATTTTAAAATATATTTTTAATGACTATATTGATTTCATTATGTACCTTGTACCTGAAGTAACTTGGTTATTGAGTACAGTAATGCCTTGTTCACACTTTCTCAAAATACCACCGCTTAAATACGCCTATAGCAGTAATGTAAGTTGTTTTTTTGAGGGCACTTCAAGTGTGTGTGTGTGTGTGTGTGTGTGTGTGTGTGTGTGTGTGTATATATATATATATATATATATATATATATATATATATATATATATATATATATATATATTTTTTTTTTTTTTATACACACACACACCGTAGATGAGAAAAGCCGCACTTGGTTATCAGGCAGTGAAATGCACTCTGGCCGTCCCACTGACCATGTATAAGGAAAAATCCACAGGATTTCTGGACATAAAATTTTATTGAACCGATTTGTTCAAGCATATACAAAGCATTTCATGATTAGTATTTTGGGCTGACAAGCTTACGCCCTTCATCAGATCAGAATACATCTAAAGGTGTAAGTATACCTATGTCTACTTAAACATTTTCAAACAACACATTTGGAATCAATTTATGTGATCAATCATTAATTGGTATAATTCAATTCCTACACTTGTTTTTTTCACTGATACAGAGATGGTTAACAGAACAGATGGCCCAATCATTTCATCAGATGCTTCCAAAAGGTAGTCTAATGCTGGCCATACGCTATATCAATAAATCGGCCAAAATTCGGTCATTTAGACAGTTCGTTTTCGGCCAGTTAATGGACACAAATCGGTAATCGGCTGGGACGTTTTTTGAGCTAAAAAAAAATGAAGGACAAGTTTGGAAATGTTCTGCCGAAAGATAAATTGAAAGGTTAATGTGTAAGGTTGAGGTATATATATGTGTCTCAGCCAATCAGGAGGGAGAATCTTGGACTGCTGAGACACTCGTGGACAGAGGGACCTCAGGTAAGTGTGAGGGGGGCTGATGCACATAAAAGGCTTTTTATCTTAATGCATGAAGATAAAATAAATTCTGCCTTTACAACTCCTATAAATTCAGAGGAATTGGAAGTCGCATGACTATGTTGCTGGTTTCTGTCAGTAGCTGTGCAAATTTCCTTATGAGAACAGAGTTGAGTGCTCAGTGTTTTTACAGATGGAAGTCAATTTGTCATAGTGCTTTTGCTAAACTCTCTCTTATCCCAGATTAGAGACTTGTTAAAATGTTTTCCCTGAGCCGCTGTGCCGGATTTGATTTGAACTGTCAGCCTTTTTGGTACTTTTCCCGTGGGAGAGAGTGGAGTCATGTGATCCAATTTAATGGCATACACTGCAATCCCCTGTTTGAAGCATGAAATGTTGGGAAGTTTTGAGCTTTTTCTTAAAGGGTTCGTTTTCAGAAAAAAATAAAAGGGGATTTAACTCCCATACACCCTCCCCACCCCCGATCCCATGTGTACTTGCCTCTATGGGTGATGAGCTGTCTGTGCCCACACAACTAGTGGAGTCTGGAGATTTGAAATCCCCATCCCTCTTTTTCTGCAGCACTTCCAGAATGGATCAGGGCAATGCTCTGTCCCAGCCCTGACCAATCAGAATCGCTCTGATCCTTTCCAAAAGTGCCACAGTATCTGTGTCTTTGGACATCAGTCGCATGCCGAGTCGTTCCCAATGATAGTCATTCATATTTGTGTGGCTTCAAGTTGCACTGACTTTAAAGTAGTGCCTGTACTACTTTGGTCCGACTTTGTTGCGAGTTGAGGTATATAGACCTCTAGTTTACAGTTTGCTGCCATTCCCTGAAATCGGGTTAAAGTTGCAGCCTCAAAACCGCGTGACTTTCAAGTCGCAGCAGTGTGAAAGGGGCCTAAGAGGGGAAAGAGCAGGAATTTCTTATCTCTGGACCACTACATATGCTGCATAGACTCTGATCGCTCATCATCTGCAACGGTGAGTACAGTGGTGACTGGTGGATGGGAAGGGTGTAGGGTGTTCACCTTTTCTGAAAAGTGAACTTACACTTTTAAGAGGGAAAATGTCTTGATCACAATGGGCTCTCTGCTGGTATCCCAAAATATGTTGCTATAGGAAACACTGTGTGTGTAAATTCTAAAAGCTAACTTTTATTTATTTTTATTTGCACCATTTTTTTTTTTAAATATACCCTTAGGCTGGGTTCACACTAGAGATTGCAGTGACTCACAAGCAGGAGTCTGGTGTGTCTCCATTCACCATTTCAGGTCTGATTTCAGCCCAAGTTTTGGGCTGAATTCGGATCCGAAACAGACCAAAAGACGCACAGCGCTCCTGTGCAATTTGCATCGGTCCAGCTGCAGAGATGTGTGAACCGGCTCCATAGAGAAAAAAAAAAACCTAAATGCCCCAAATATTTACCTAAATCTATGGTCATGTGATACTTCTGGTCATCTGTCTTCACTGCAGAGGAGGAGGGTCCTTGTTTGGGTGTCCACATCTCTGTAAAGGAGTCGTGGACACTTCCTTATGACTATCTAATAGTAGGATCCTTTCAGGTTTTTTAAAAGACAGCAGCAGTATGAATAAATCGGAGACAATTGGTTGGCATTGGCTTAGAGTAGACTGTAATATTTAGAGGGACTCAAATGTAAAATTACAAAAACAGCCATCAAAATTGTGTGATTCATAACAAATGTAATGTTAAAATAATGAAGTATAAGCATTGGATGCCAGAACTTTCTAATATTGATGAATGTTATGCATGGCTAGTTGGGTTTACTGGTTCTTCCAAATGAAGCCTCACTATAGACTGCCTGCTAATCTCTGCCACTGTGCACCAAGGTAGAGACCTTGATTTATGATCACCTGTGTGGCCTGTAGCTAAAATGGCCTCTGAAACAAAAGCAAGCAACTGACATTGAAGACATGTGTCTTCACTTGTTGAAATACTACTTCTAAGAGATCCAGATATGATCAATGCCACAAACTGCTTTAAGGCCTGTGTAGACTGACTTTGGTGTTTGTCAATGGCATCAGTTTGAGACACTTCTGAGATCATTCAGAGTTCATTGGCAGGTGCAGTTGACCACCCGACCTACAATAAGCGAGGTTTTCATCCCTATAATCTTGCATGGGTATGTGAAACCTGTTTTGAAGCAAACAAAAATCTTATTGATCCAGACCCTTAAAGTGGATGTAAACCCTCACATATACCCAGTGAAGTGAACAGCCTCCAATGATGCACAGAGATGAAACAAATCGCCTTACATAAGTTTAACATGTGTATCTGCTGTCTTCAGCTGTATATTTCCTTTAGAAAGGCACCCCCCCCCTCCACATAGGCAGAGGAAGGAAGGAATGTGCGGAGCTCTGCTGTGAGACGCAAGCTGTCTGCCTCCCAGACACAAACTTTTATCTCACATCTAGGATAACTTGTCAGAAGTATCAGGCTGATAACAGAGCTAAGGAACTTAGTGCTTTGAAGAGAGATAAGAAAACACTACAGATATACAGTGCGTTGAAAAAGTATTCATACCTCTTTGAATTTTTCCACATTTTTGTCCTGTTACAACCAAAAAGGTAAATGTATTTTCTTGTGATTTTGTTAGACCAAAACCGTGACACATTGTGAAGTGGAAGGAAAACTATCGCTTTCAATTTTTATTTTTTTTTTTTACAAATAAATATCTGAAAAGTGTGGCGTGCATTTGTATTCAGCCCCCTTTACTGCAAACTAAAATCTAGTGGAACCAATTGCCTTCAGAAGTCACCTAATTAATAAATGGAGTCCACCTGTCTGTAATTTAATCTCTGTATAAATACAGCTGTTCTGTGAAGACCTCAGAGGTTTGTTGGAGAACCTTGGTGAACAAACCCCATCATAAAGGCCAAGGAACACACAAGACAGGCCAGGGATAAAGTTGTGGAGAAGTTTAAAGCTGGGTTAGGTTATAAAAAAAATATCCCAAGCTTTGAACATCTCACGGAGCACTGTTCAATTCATCATCCAAAAATGGAAAGAGTATGGCACAACTGCAAACCTACCAAGACATGGCCGTCCACCTAAACTGACAGGCTGGGCAAGGAGAGCATTAATCATAGAAGCAGCAAGGAGGCCCATGGTAACTCTTGGAGCTGCAGAGATCCACAGCTTATGTGGGAGAATCTGTCCACAGGACAACTATTGTGCACTCCACAAATCTGGCCTTTATGGAAGAGTGGCAAGAAGAAAGCCATTGTTTGAAAGAAAGCCATAAGAAGTCCCATTTGCAGTTTGCGAGAAGCCATGTGGGGGACACAGCAAACATGTGGAAGAAGGTGCTCTGGTCAGATGAGACCAAAATTTAACTTTTTGGCCTAAAGACAAAACGTGGAAAACTAACACTGCACATCACCCTAAACACACCATCCCCACCATGAAACATGGTGGCAGCATCATGTTGTGGGGATTCTTTTCTTCAGCAGGGACAGGGAAGCTGGTCAGAGTAGATGGGAAGATGGATGGAGCCAAATACAGGGCAATCTTAGAAGAAAACCTGTTAGTCTGCAGAAGAATTGAGACTGGGGCAGAGGTTCACCATCCAGCAGGCCAACGGCCCTAAACATGCAGCCAGAGCTACAAGGGAATGGTTTAGATCAAAGCATATTCATGTGTTAGAATGGCCCAGTCAAAGTCTAGACCTAAATCCAATTGAGTATCTGTGGCAAGACTTGAAAATCGCTGTTCAGGCACTTCCCATCCAATCTGACAGAGCTTGAGCTATTTTGCAAAGAATGGGCAAAAAGGTCACTCTCTCTAGATGTGCAAAGACTTGCAGCTGTAATTGCAGCGAAAGGTGGTTCTAAAAAGTATTGACTCAGGGGGGCTGAATACAAATGCACACCACACTTTCACATATTTATTTGTAAAAAAAAAAATTGAAAACCATTTATCATTTTCCTTCCACTTTACAATTATGTGCCCTTTTGTTGGTCTTTTAAATAAAATCCCAATAAAATATATTTACATTTTATGGTGGTAACATGAAAAAATATGGAAAATTTCAAGGGGTATGAATATTTTTATAAAGGCACTGTGTGCCCAGCTCAAATTTCACGAATTGGGTTTACATCCACTTTAAATAATTGCAGTATTTCAGCAGTTATCTGCTGTGAAGTCACCTTAAAAAAAAAAAAAAAAAAAAAAAAAAAAAGTTGGATTTCTGAACCTGTTTGACATTACTGCCAGAAGAATACAGATATGATCTTTGGCCCTGTTTTATATTCAGCCTTGTGATTAAATTATACTACTTTATTAGCAATCCATAAACCATACATGACCTTGTTTCTTCCCAGGATAAAATCCATCCTTAACAATACATCTGCTGCTGCAAATCCATAGAAGGACAAATGCAATATATAATGATTAGTTGGGGAGTAGCAGTGAGAGTGTGTAAGGCTGGGTTCACACTGGTCCGACAAACGCTCCGACATTGGGAGCTCATGTCGCATGACGTGTGAAATCCAATGTTTCCCTATGGGAGCCGTCCTAACTGGTCCGACACAAGTCGTTCCGACTTTAGAAATGCTACCTGTACTACTTTGGTCCGACTTTGATCCTACTTCAGCCTATTGACTATCATTGAAGTCGGATCAAAGTCGGATCGCCGTCTCGCATGATCCGACTTCGGCACGCGACTTGTGCTCTGATGATCTTGAGGGGGAACTCCGCACCAAATTTTAAATAAAAAAACCGGCATGGGTTCCCCCTCCAAGAGCATACCAGGCCCTTGGGTCTGGTATGGACCTTGAGGGGAACCCCCTACGCCGAAAAAACGGCGTGGGGGTCCCCCCAATCCATACCAGACCCTTATCCGAGCACACAGCCCGGCCGGACAGGAATGGGGTGGGGATGAGCGAGCGCCCCCCCCCCTCCTGAACCGTACCAGGTCGCATGCCCTCAACATGGGGGGGTTGGTGCCTTGGGGGAGGGGGCGTGCTGCGGCCCCCCCACCCCAAAGCACCTTGTCCCCATGTTGATGAGGACAAGGGCCTCTTCCCGACAACCCTGGCCGTTGGTTGTCGGGGTCTGCGGGCGGGGGGCTTATCGGAATCCGGGAGCCCCCTTTAATAAGGGGGCCCCCAGATCCCGGCCCCCCACCCTATGTGAATGAGTATGGGGTACATCGTACCCCTACCCATTCACCTAGGGAAAGTGTCAATTAAAAAAAAAAAACACTACACAGATTTTTAAAGTAATTTATTAGACAGCTCCGGGGGTCTTCTTCCGACTTCGGGGGTCTCTCCGGTTCTTCTCCACGCTCTCCGGATCTTCTGCCGGGCTCCTCCGCTCTCTTCTGCTCTTTTGCCGCTCTTTTGCTATAGCGGAGGAGCCAGGTCTTCAGTCTTCTGCCTTCTGCCCTCTTCTCTTCTTCTGATGTTGACACGACGCTCTCTCCGGCTGGAATGCTCTCTGTGCGCTCTGCTATGGCTTATATAGGCGGTGACCCCGCCCCCTTATGCCGTCACAATCCCTGGGCATGCTGGGACTGTGACGTTTTAGGGGGCGTGGTCATCACCCGAGGACCACGCCCCCTTATGCCGTCACAATCCCAGCATGCCCAGGGATTGTGACGGCATAAGGGGGCGGGGTCACCGCCTATATAAGCCATAGCAGAGCGCACAGAGAGCATTCTAGCCGGAGAGAGCGTCGTGTCAACATCAGAAGAAGAGAAGAGGGCAGAAGGTAGAAGACTGAAGACCTGGCTCCTCCGCTATAGCAAAAGAGCGGCAAAAGAGCAGAAGAGAGCGGAGGAGCCCGGCAGAAGATCCGGAGAGCGTGGAGAAGAACCGGAGAGACCCCCGAAGTCGGAAGAAGACCCCCGGAGCTGTCTAATAAATTACTTTAAAAATCTGTGTAGTGTTTTTTTTTTTAATTGACACTTTCCCTAGGTGAATGGGTAGGGGTACGATGTACCCCATACTCATTCACATAGGGTGGGGGGGCCGGGATCTGGGGGCCCCCTTATTAAAGGGGGCTCCCGGATTCCGATAAGCCCCCCGCCCGCAGACCCCGACAACCAACGGCCAGGGTTGTCGGGAAGAGGCCCTTGTCCTCATCAACATGGGGACAAGGTGCTTTGGGGTGGGGGGGGCCGCAGTGCGCCCCCTCCCCCAAGGCACTAACACCCCCCCATGTTGAGGGCATGCGACCTGGTACGGCTCAGGAGGGGGGGAGGGCGCTCGCTCGTCCCCACCCCCATTCCTGTCCGGCCGGGCTGTGTGCTCGGATAAGGGTCTGGTATGGATTGGGGGGGACCCCTACGCCGTTTTTTCGGCGTAGGGGGTTCCCCTCAAGGTCCATACCAGACCCAAGGACCTGGTATGCTCTTGGAGGGGGAACCCATGCCGGTTTTTTATTTAAAATTTGGCACGGAGTTCCCCCTAAAGATTCATACCAAACACAGTGTCGGGCATTGGCGGGGATCCAAGTCGGATCCCCGTTCATTGAAAGTCGGACATATGCCGGCTTCATGTCGCAGGGCAAAGTCGGATCCAAAGTAGGACGGCTGTCGTGTCGCACCAGTGTGAACCCAGCCTAAAGTGAAATTCTAATGAAGGGTAAATCTACTCCCACACCTGTTCTAAGTCTATTCAATTTACCCTGCAAAAGAAAAGGTCTATAGTTGCCTACTCTGTAATCACTCTGCTCTGGTCACATGAGTGACTTCCAGCTTCATTGTAGAGGAGGGACAGCCGACAATGGCTGCCCCATAGTAAGCCTATGGGTGACATCATCTCTCGGGCTCTGCAGCCATTGTCGCTGCCTCTCCTGTACACTGAAGCCGGCGGTAGGACCAGATCATGTGACCGGAGTGGCTTCAAGATAGGCAAATATTGGACCTCTTTTCTTTTACAGTGTAGATGGAATAGTCTTAGAATGGGACTGGGAGTAGATTTTAGCCTTTGTTAGAATTTTTGATTTTGAATTTCACTTTATTGGTATAGTTTCATATGACCAAAATGGATCAACCTGTATCTGTGGTTGGCCCTATCAAAAAACAAAACCAACAAAAAAACAAAACAAAAAAACTTACTATTGTAAATGGTAATGTAGGCACTTCACACTTATACTGTTATATTGCAGTCAAACTTGAGAAATCCCACTATGTGTTCCCATTCACACAGCATACCTGAAGACTAGAAAAACAAAATATTAACTTTTTAGTGGTTTCTTTACAGCAGGTTTATACATTAGATCATATAGACAAGCTTCTATTGTCTTGCATAGATGGCTATGTGTAGATAGAGGGCAGCTGCAATTTTTTATTTTTTTTGTGCATTAACATACAATGAAAAACCCAACCTTGAAACCTTTAACCCTTTCAGTAGAACAGTAAATTTGATAAATCTAGTCTACCACTAATAATGAAAAGTAAAAGGAGGAGGATTTCCAAACCGCTCAAGACTGAAATCTCCCAGCACAGTACAGGTAGGATTATTTATCGTAAACATCAGTTCCCACTGTCCCCACCCTATTTTTGTAGAAGGGTAAGTCACGATTTTTCAGCAAGAAAAAGCAATTAGAAAGGTAAGCAACAATTTTAAAATGTTTTTAAAACTATGCTATGTGAGTAAGAAGATTTAACAAATATCAAGTAGGTGTTACACCAGTTTGGCTGTAAAACTATAAATACACTTTAACCTATCCCAGGGCCTGTTCCTAAAATCTTTGCTCAGTTGCTAAGCAGAGCCATTCTGTGGTTCCTCCTGTAAACCTTTACATAAGTACAGGACACCGTAATGAAGTCTGAGCCAGTGGGTAGAAGCACAGAGCACGATGAGGAAATGGGCATTAGAGACACCCACAAGTTGGATGGATTTAAAGCTAAACTCCAACTTTCTTTTCACTAGAACTGAATGGAATGATCAATCCCAGCATAGATCATACCTCTATGCCATGTTGCTTTGTTGTCTGCAGATCCCCTAAATTCTGGGTTTAGTTGTTGCTTTGTGTCATGTGACACTCTATATCCTGCTGATAGACACAGCCACTTCCTGCAGCAGATAGTCTATAACACTCCCCTTTGTATTCTTTCAGACTGCAAAAAAATGTAACTTCCTTCACAGCTATGATAGTGGGTGGGATTCAATACATCCTAATTAGCAGGCCACCCTCCCCAGTCACACTTAATAAGGAGTCCAAACCTCCCAAGTTCCGCCTCACAAATCAGCATTATTCAAGAAGTAAACCTCTTCATACAATATACACAGCCTGAAAGCTAGCTGTGCTGCTGCTGACCAGGAGTGACTAGATCACAATTAGAATCCAATCTTGCCAGTTAAATATGCCAAACAGGGAGAGTCCCACCCTTCCAGAGCCAGGGTAAAGTGATTAATTTGCATATGAAGGAAACCCCCTAATAATGACCTCCCCTAGCCTCCTCTGTAGTCTTGCAGTAAGCCATTATTCATTGGCATGCTGCAAGACAGGAATGACACATATACACCTCATACCACCCACAGTAACCCTAGGACCCACCCACATCAACTCCTAGAACTGGTACAAGTGACTCTTATGGCCTGCCCTGAAACTACAGAGTCTCAAAGGATCATGGGACATATAGTATGAGGACTGGAAAAGGAAGTCAGAGAACTTAGCAATTCAGCCAGGAGGAGTGGTGACAGCACTGACACAGAGAAACCTGCTGTATACAGTTAAAGGAGATAAGTTACACACAGACTGACAGTGTGGCTGGGATTCACTCGCATACACAATTCATCTGTTGTTTTGGGGAGGAAAAGCTGGAGTTCTCCTTTAATTTTTATTACCCTAATGACTGGGTTTTCTTTAAGAACTACATAGGTATAATGGACCATAATGGGTTATAACTATTACACAGTAATGGTACTCATAGTACGGAGTTGTTACCTTGCAGTCTGTAGAAAGTGAGGTTGCCATGTTTTGTTTCCCCAATGCATAGCCTCTTTAGTCACACATGATATGATCGCCTGATCGAGAAATCCGTTCTCAGGAGAAATGCTGCGTTGGGAAAAGTTCTACTGATTTCTAGTTTTCCATTCTGTACGTGAACATTGGAGGTGTCTGGACATGCTCACACTTTTTCCTGTGTAGGCAAAAATCTGCTCAGGCAAGCCAAACATACATGTTTATGCATCTGTGTTATTAATCAATTCTAATTTTGCCTGCAAATTCTCCTATATGTCTATGATCAGCTCAAAACGGCTGTGTTGTCAGTTTTTTGCATTTAATTAAATCACAGCGGTCAGTCTTTAGACAGGAACTTGTTTTGGACTGGTAGATAACCACTCCAGTTCGGTCTTGTTCCCAACTGGCTAGGAATAATGACTTCAGTAATGAGCTTGTTGTGTGCAGCAAGTCTTTCCTACATTCCCTTCTCTCTCCCAGCACAGGAGGCCTAGGGCATGCTGACAAGCAGAGGAGAAGATCAGAGCAGTTACTTATTAAGAATAATATTACTGCTCATGCTCCTGACAGCTAGGTCTCCATGTTTTTACTGTGGGCCTCACACAGGATTTGCGTGCCGGGAGACAGTTCATCAATGTCATTATTTTGTCCCCGAGAGTTATGTGAGCTCAAGGGTGTGTTATGCAGACAGTATAGGTAGTAAGTGGGATATTGCCAGCAATAAAAACGTAAAAAGTTACAACATTTGATTTTCATTGTTTTGCTTAAACTGTATTGAGCCAGCATTTTTATTAGCTGCCATCAGTTTGCATAGACTGCAAGACAGTTCAGACCAGATTTGTGATTCCTAATAATTACAACTTCTGTGTTTCAATTATAATTGACTTGGTGTTGATCATTGTGATGTTCTACATATTATCTCTCCTATCCCTTCACAATTTGGTTGTTATCAAAAGTCTATGACCACAAAAACTATCACATTATATTTATATTGAACAAAACGCAAATCATATGACCAAAAAGAGCCTGGTTTTGTTTGACCATTGTAGGATTTTTGATGGCAAGTTTTAAGCAGTGTATGTGTATTTTTACTGTTAGCGGATTTACACTACACGTTTTTCCTTTTGCACCTTGTAAAGCCCCCTGTTGGCTTGGGGGGAAAAAGTGTCATGGGGTGCAATGCAGCAAAAAACAATTTCACCGTCAGTATAATTAGGCCCTGTTGAATGGCTGTATTGATGTTGTGTGTGACAATGTTTTAATAAGTAAAATGTTCTTTTGCCTGCAACAACCAGCTGAGTATTGAGGGTCTTATTTTTGCTTGTTGGATTATTTGATTAGTGAGAGAAATCACTAAGCAGCCTAGAGAAAGAGCAATTAAATGTCTACGCACTAAACTGTCAAGTATAGTTGGTGAAAAATAAAATATAATTTTTCTATAACTGCAATAGTTTTGTGTGCAGAGTCTCCATTTAGTTTTCGAATTGCATCATTTAACACTGGCATACTATATTTAACATGCTTTTTAGGTAAGGAAATTTGATTTGGAATCTCAGTGCATCGCTATACTGCTGAATGTTCTCTGCACAGTTATCCTCCACATCACCTCATCTACAAAGGCTAAACAATGATCCACTACAACGTGTCTCGTGTCAACACAATGGGCTGATAAATCTCTGTGGCTGTGGGAAGGCCTGACCCTGGTGGAAGCAGAATGAATCCCGTTCACTGTTACATAATATCATCTGACACGTAGATTAGTCAGTTTTCTTGTGACAATTGCTAATCCCTCGTCATGTTTTAATTTATATATATATATATATATATATATATATATATATATATATATATATATATATATATATATATATATATATATATATATAATCTTCAGAAAGAGGTGCTTTTTCAGTTTATCCAAAGAACAAAAAAGTACTATGGGTTTGGAAGCTCTGTCAGGTATTTGTTGTTGTCTTTGTCCCCTTTGGGGAGATGCACCCTTTTGTTGTGGTGACCATTTTTCACCACAACAGAACGTAAGGGAAAAGCCCAAAACAAAAAGCATATTAAAATGGGGATATTTGTTCTGCTGACTACTGTTTAGGAGTGACTTTCCCTCACTTTAGAGAGATTTTCTCTCGCTTTCTGTTGCGTATAAAAGGAGGTAAAGGGAAATTTCCCAATTAAGACAAAGAATACTAAAAAAAGAGTTTAAAATGGCTCTAAACCTAATCAATTTTTTTTATCCTTCATACATTCCCTGCATTAAGATTAAATACACCCCACTAACTCTCCTAGCCCCCCTCCTGCCTTTAAACATTTAAATGGCACCTCTCATTGATCCAGTGCTGTCCTGCTGCCAGCATCGCTCCTATCTTTGTCTCACAAGATTCTCTGAGAGCAGCAGGAGCTATAGGATTCTGCTGCTGTAGGTCAAATCCTGTGAGGAGGGAGCTAGCAGCATGCCTGAGCTGTGTTGTGTGGGTCTGTGGATGCGCACAGCCTAGCCCACGAGTGTGCCCTTACAGGTGCCCCCTCAGTACATGGCCTGCTGAAGGGGCACTTACGAGGAAAGGTGTGTACCGACGAGAGACTCCTGAAGAGGAGGTAAGCGACCACATAGTTTACTTCATGAGTAATCCTATTGGAATTCTCTTCCCTGACATCCTTTGATTAAACAATCTAAGGAAGTGGTTGGAAAATTGTCAGCCAGACAGCAGCTGCATCCAGTCAAATGTAACCTCTGTTCCAGTATTCCGATAGCTGGCATATGCCGCTGTCCAAATACAATAGCCACAGCCAAAGATTTATTCATCCATGCTGTTTTTAGGGTTAGGTATGTATGGCTAACCTTAAGGGCACTTTCACACTGAGGCAGTAAGCAGCGCTTTACCGCTGTTTAAGCGACACTTGGCCTCCGCTAGCGGTGTGCTTTTAAACACACACACACCCCACCACCGCTCCTAAACCACCCCAAAGATGCAGCTTGCAGGACTGTGTTTTTTGTTTTGTTTTACGTCCTGCAAGCGCACCGCTCCAGTGTGAAAGCACTCAGGCTTCACACTGGAATGACAGAGGCGCTTTACAGGCACTATTTTTAGCACTAAAACGCCTCAGTGTGAAAGTGGCCTAACTGTGCTAGAATTTTCACTCGGTCTAATTCTTAGTACATACATTGCAACAATTATCCACAGATGTGGGGAATAGCTTATTTTTATCAGACCTTCATCACTTTATTGTGCAGTAAAAAATGTTACTTTTTTTATTCTTGATTATGTGCAACTGTGTTTGTATTCCCTTTTTTGTTGTGGTTTTTTTTTTTGGTTTTTTTTTGTGTAATTTTGAATGATTCAGTGTATATAGTTTGGATGATTCTAGCCATGTAGCATTGAGATGGTGATTAGGGAGGCAGTGTTTATTGTGTTAAGGATTGTGATTTTACCTTTGTATTGGAGGGGCTTGGTCTAAACTGGGCTGTCCACATAGTGGGTGGGAGTAGAGTGAAGGTTACCTGTTCTTCCTTGCTTCTGGATAGAGCATGAAGAATGTTTTGTTCCTCTCTCCTGGCTTCCTGCTCTAAGAAACCAGTAACAATGACGGGCTCCCTTTCTGACTGTTCCTTTCTGTCTGGCGTGCAGTGACAGAGTACTATATCCCCCTCTCTGGATCTTAACTTCTCAGTCCAATGGATTACACATGGAAGGAGTTTTGTCCTGTCATCCTCATAGTGAACTCTCACTGCTGCTGCTGTTCTCAGGACTGCCCGGGAGGTCAGGTGGGTCAGTGACCATCAACCAGGGGTTTTAACATTTAGATTATATATACAGTTCTACAATTGCCACAATCTTTTGGTTTTATTCAACTCTTTAGCAGGTAAAATAATTCTAAAGTGAGATTTCTCAATCTGTTACTTGTCACCCTAGGGGACCTTCTGGCAGGTTCAAGAACTTCTGTCTGTCACATTCACTGCATTGTAGTGGCTTCGTTTTAGCGAATGGTGTGTGTGTGTGTGTGTGTGTGTGTATGTATGTGTGTATATATGTATATATATGTATATGTGTATATGTATATATATATATGTATATATATGTATGTATGTGTATATATATATTTGTTTATTTTGGATAGAGAGATATCTCTAGCTATCAAAAAAGGCTGTATTTCATTAAATAGTATTGGGAGCTTCTGACCATTTCTCCTATACTGTTTGTGCTTCTCAGGATTGACTGTATAATGTACTGTAGTTTAAGTGAGGTTTTTTTTTTTTTCTTGCTTTTTCTTCTTATTCCATGCTAGCATTGATGCATGAGGTGGAAGACTGTGTGTGTGTGTGTGTGTGTGTGTGTGTATATATAAATATATATATATATATATATATATATATATATATATATATATATATATATATATATATATATATATATATATATATATATTTTGTATGTGTGTGTAAAATATATATATATATATATATATATTATAATTTTTTATTTATTTTTTTTTTAATAATTATTATTTAAAAATTTTTTTCCCCACCCACTTTTCTTGTTTTTGGGGCATGTTTGTTTGTAGGACTCTATGGGCAGCTTACATGTAAAATTTCAGCTTAATAGCTTACAATGTAAAATTGGGTCCAGATTTGTTTCAGGCTCTATGCACACTGGCTTAAAAATCACTGCTTCTACAGGAGTTTTGTGTTCTAGCTGTAGAAGCGACTCAATGTTATATCCTATGTGCCCATGCACATTAGGACGATTACAGGCATATTTGGAGCTTAACTTTCAGAAGCAGGGAAAAAACCCTTCTGGTTTGCATTTCTGATTGGAGTTTGCTGGCAGAAAAAACCCCGCAAAACTCTCTTAAACTCTGTACAAAAAACGCTCTATATGAGTGTTTTCTTTTGCCAGAGGAACTGGAGTTTTTTTTAAGCCCAGTGTGCATGGTGCCTCAAAGTGTATTAAAATACAATATACCACCCAAGCCTTGAGATCATTAACTCTTCATTAGGACATACTGTGCACATTTAGTTTACAACTTATAATAAAGATTTGCCAGCACGGTACAGACAGGGTTATGTATAGCAAACCTAACTCCCTAGCTCCCCCTTACCTTGCAAAAAAGGGGAAAATGGGGTTTTAAGCATATAAAACGATAAATGTTTGAATACTTTAAAAAGTTATGCTATTTGTTACTTTAAGTACGGACACCTGAATAAAACAAGTAGCGTTTGGATTTGTTTTGTAGAAGTTAAATGCAGATGTGCATGCTACAGCTTCAATCATGATGGAGGAAAGATTTAAACCCAGATGAACCATCAAAAGTACCACTTCCCAACCGGCTCCCATACATATACGGCGGAAGGTTGGCTATCCTGCTCGAATCGCCGTATATGTACGGTGGCTCCTTTAAGAGCCATAGCAGGCACGCTGCACAGCGGGGGACCTGGGCGCGATCGTCGCCGCCTACCCACGATCGCGGGCATGAGAGCCTGAACAGAGGTGTGTGTGTGTGTGTGTGTGTGTGTGTGTGTGTGTGTGTGTGTGTGTGTAAACATGCACACAAATCCCTGCTCTGACCGGAGGGGAGACAGGTCGTGTGTTCCTACAAAGTAGGAACACCAATCTGGCTCCTCCTAGTCAGAGACACCCCCTCAGTTAGAAACACACTTAACCCCTTGATCGCCTCCTAGTGTTAACCCCTTCCATGCCAGTGACATTTATACAGTAATCAGTGCATTTTTATAGCAGTGGTCGCTGTATAAATGTCAATGGTCCCAAAAGTGTCCAATCTGTCCGCCGCAATGTTGCAGCCCCACTAAAAATCGCAGATCGCCGCCATTACTATTAATAAAAACAAAAATGCCATCTATGTATTCCCTATTTTGTAGACGCTATAACTTTTGCGCAAACCAATCAATTGCTTATACTATCTATCTATCTATCTATATATCTATATATCTATATATATATATATATATATATATATATATATATATATATATATATATATATATATATATATATATATACCAAAAATATGTAGAATTTGGGGGGGGGGAATTTATATATACATACAACTCTGTTGTAAAAAAAGGACGTAAATTTTGTTTGGGTACAACTTCACACGACCACGCAGTTGACCGTTAAAGCGACGCAGTGCCGTATTGCAAAAAAGGGCCTGGTCATTAAGGGGGCAAATCCTTCCGGGGACTATACAAATGTAGTCAAATTTTTAGTTTACGGTTGGGTTCACGAAAGTGTCTGATTCAGACGTGCACATTTCTTTTTCCTTTTTATTTGTTGCTTTTCGGTAAGGTGCCATTAGTTACATATATTTTGTTTTGGCACATAACATTTTCAGCATTATCACTATTGCAGTCCCTGTGATATAATATAGTTTTGTATCACCCTGATAGTATTAATGTCTACTCAGGATGGTTAGTGATAGAAGCTAAAGAAACATTTGGTGGTGTTGGCCATTGTGTCTGGTTTCTGTCTGAATAACTGGCTTGGGACAATTTAAATACTTTTGAGATCCTAAAGTGGGTTACACACTATAAGAAATTCAGACGAGCAATCCTCCCAACTTTCCTCATTTATTCACAGCTAATCGGAACTGATGAATGAAAATTCTTGTCCACCAAAGGCTTTTTTGTTGTTGTTTCTGACCATGCGCAGTCTTTTCTGATTTTTCTTGTATGAAAACAGTACACATTGAATGAAAATATGTCGTTCTGTTCCTGTACGAGAAAAATTTTGGAGTTTGTCCCTTTGGGATTTTTTGTACGAAAAGTCTGAATTGGCCGAAGAAAGTTGTGAACACACTATATGAAAATCGTACGAAAGTTCCTTGGGACAAAAAATGTTCACCAGTTTTTCTTATCGTGTACGAGCCTTAACCCTCGGTCGGTGTTAATTTTGGCAGCAAATTTTGATTTTAGTCTTAGAACTAAAATGGCATTTTAGTTTTAGTCCCATTTTAGACTTCTGCAGTTGTTTTAGTCGTATTTAGTCGATTAAAATCTCCAGTACATTTTAATCGACTAAAATCATTTTAGTAATTTAAAATCAAATGGGTGTAGTTAAATTGTAATGCATTCTTTAAGCATTTCTCTACAATTTCCAAACTCCTTATATACTGCTGGAGTGAAAAATCTAATATGTTATTATTTATGTTGTTGTGGTATGACTATGCACTACAGACCAGTTTTAATTTTGACGTCAAATTTCAATTTAGTTTTAGTCTTTTGACTAAAATGCCATTTTAGTTTTAGTCGTATTTTAGTCATCTCAGTTGTTTTAGTCGACAAAATTAACACCTTGTCTACTGTTTATTGCAGCTTTACACACAGTTTTTTTAAATATTTATATTTTGGCTTCTCCTTTTAATTGACCTGTTTAATACAAACATATTTTTTTATTTTAATTACAAGCAGGTTTATACTTACCCGCTCTGTGCAGTGGAATTGCACAGAGCGACCCCGAACCTTCTCTTCTTGAGTCCCCCACCAGTGCTTCTGGCTCCTCCTCTCTGAACATGTTACACTAGACTTGCCTACTTTTAAGGGCTCCTTTACAAATCAGTGCTTCCTGTACAGACTGCTGAGATCCAAGGGCTGCACTTTAAACCTCAGAGCCGCAGGTTGGGCACCAGTGGCCTAGATCAATGTAGTTCTTTCTTAGAACCCCGGCTTAAGTGGAATCAGTTTTTTTTTCCCCCCATATATTTGGGATGTACATCTATACTAATATTACAAAAAGTCACAAGTTTCACCTGTATAAAATACAGCAACTCCTTTCAGAAGGTCTCGCTGTTGTCTGCATTTAAAACGGTCATGGTCTTGTCACATTGAACTTTTAAAACCTTCTAAAATACATTATGGCAGAGCCAGGGCTATTGCTAGTTAAACAGCGGGTTAATATTTTCAGTAGTAATTTCCAGTCATAGTGTAACCGTCCATCTTGGTCTAAACACACCAAACTCCCTTTGTACAGAGGTGTTGCATTATTTGTATCCATAAGTAAAAATATATTGAGCAGCAGAAGGGAAAACATTGGGACTAGGCTACTTTTATATTGCATCGTGACATGAATTTACCAACATTTTAATTCATTTGTACTTATATTTTGGAAGTTTTACTTAAAACAATTTGTTTTGCAGTTTACATTTTGCCAACTTATTACCCAGTTCCATTACCATCAGTCTATGTCCAACAAAAGGTGCTTTAAGTCTAATGTCCCCACCTCAAATGTTTTTGAATGTATATCCGTGTATAAATCAAGCTCGGGGCACATTCTATTTGGGTAATACATTTGATAATTGTGCCAGACTATTAGGGGTGCAACGGATCAAAAAACTCACGGTTCGGATCGTTCCTCGGATCAGAGTCATGGATCGGATCATTTTTCGGATCAGCAAAAAAAAATCTCCCCACTGTAATATCCACAATCTCCCCCACTGCTATAATATCCACAATCTCCCCCACTGCTATAATATCCACAATCTCCCCCACTGCTGTAATATCCACAATCTCCCCCGCTGCTGTAATATCCACAATCTCCCCCGCTGCTGTAATATCCACAATCTCCCCCGCTGCTGTAATATCCACAATCTCCCCCGCTGCTGTAATATCCACAATCTCCCCCGCTGCTGTAATATCCACAATCTCCCCCGCTGCTGTAATATCCACAATCTCCCCCGCTGCTGTAATATCCACAATCTCCCCCGCTGCTGTAATATCCACAATCTCCCCCGCTGCTGTAATATCCACAATCTCCCCCGCTGCTGTAATATCCACAATCTCCCCCGCTGCTGTAATATCCACAATCTCCCCCGCTGCTGTAACATCCACAGACATCTCCCCCGCTGCTGTAACATCCACAGACATCTCCCCCGCTGCTGTAACATCCACAGACATCTCCCCCGCTGCTGTAACATCCACAGACATCTCCCCCGCTGCTGTAACATCCACAGACATCTCCCCCGCTGCTGTAACATCCACAGACATCTCCCCCGCTGCTGTAACATCCACAGACATCTCCCCCGCTGCTGTAACATCCACAGACATCTCCCCCGCTGCTGTAAGATCCACAGACATCTCCCCCGCTGCTGTAACATCCACAGACATCTCCCCCGCTGCTGTAACATCCACAGACATCTCCCCACGGTATACAGTATAGGAAGACTAGTGTTTTTAAGTCTTACCTTACCAGAATAGAAGACGGTGTAATGACATATTTGGCGACCCATCGCAGTTTGCTACGGAAGTGACGTTCCGTCGCCGCCATCTTGCTACACCCCACACTCGTCCACACTAAGGATACACTAAGAAGGGGAAAGCGGACATGTTACACCCACCAGAGTTTTGCATTTTATGCGTATTTATAACAGTAAAGTCAGTTTATATAGTGGAATACAGTACTTAGAACTCCGTCTGACTGCTTAGATGTTGAATTTTAAAAGCAGCGAACTTCTGTCAGATTAGCAAACTTGTGAGATGAGCAGGGCTGACGCTGCTTTTAAAATTTAAGATCTAAGTAGTCAGACGGAGTTGTAAGTCCTGTATTTCACTATATAAACTGACTTTACTGTTATAAATACGTGTAAAATGCAAAACTCCGGTGGGTGTAACAACATGTCCGCTTTCGCCCTTCTTAGTGTATCTTTACTGTGGACGAGTGTGGGGTGTAGCAAGATGGCAGCAATGGGTCGCCGAATATGTCATTACACCAGCCAGAGGGGTGATGATGTCAGCGCGCAGCTCACCGCCACCGCTCCAGAGCTAGGCTGAGGAAGCGGAGCGCTCCACGGATCGCGTGGTGTGCCGATCCGAACGTGTTGACCAGTACGGATTGGTGATCCCTTGCACCACTACAGACTATGCTTATTTATTATATTATTTACAGTTCCTATCCCGAAGGCACCCAGACTGTAGCATTGTATCCCTGTGCACAGATGATTGCAGTTTTAGGCTCGGTTCATACTGCCTCGACCTGATAGCTGCAACTTTGCCAGGAAACTTCCTGGCGACTTGAGTACTACTTTGATAGAAGTATAGAATAGACATTGCCTTGAAGTAGTACAGGAACCTTTTCTGAATTTGGAGCGACTTAAGTAGTGCTAATTAAGACAGCTATCTTTGACTAACCCGAGATTTCATATTTCACGCGACTTGGGGTCTAACTAGTCGGATCCCAAGTTGCGGCAGTGTGAACTAAGCCTAAAAGTCACAGCTCTTCATTTCCCTACACAAATGCCAAATATGTATGATGATATTGACCAGCAGCAGTTTGTACTGCATCTGACAAGGCATTAAAAATGACATGGTGCTTGTTGCTGCTGTCTGCTGCATTTTTCTCTGCTAGGAACTTTCTGGAGTACCTCAGATCACTTTTAGTGGTGTGAACATTTACAAAATGTTGTCCATATGCCAGAGGTTAGATTTACTTAGTTGCAGATGATGTGACCATTGTATAGTCTTTGCCTAAAGTGGATGTAAACCCAATTCATGAAATTTCAGCAGGGCACATATATCTGCAGTGGTTTGTTATCTTTCTTCAAAGCACTATGTCCCGTAGCCGTTTCCTGCTTCATTTTTTCTGTTATCAGCCTGATCATTCCTGACAGGTTCTCCGTCAACTGTGATTAAAGCAGCTGGAGTTTTGTGTTGGGGAGGATGCTGTAAAAAGAATAGCAGAGTGCTGAACCATTCAACCAACCGCTCTGAAAGTCTACCTATGAGGAGAGGGGGCGTGTCTTTCCTCCAATCAGCTGTCTTGGCTGTATGCCATGACTTCACTGCAGTGTTAAACAGGAAGAGAATATCTCCTTACAGGATGTGCACTTTCTAAACCATACATAAAGCTGAAGACAGCAGATCTCAATGTAAAACTTATGTAGGGAGATTTGTTTCATCCCTGTGTATCTGAGGCTGTTCACTTCACTGGGCATATGTGAGGGTTTACATCCACTTTAATGAAATTACCACCAAATATTTCTGAATGCTTAATAGGATTTCCACTTCAAAATGCATAACTTCTAGTGAACAATGGGTGTAGTGAACTTTTGCAACCTGAACGATTTAATTTGGCCACAGTTTATTATGATGCAAAGGTGCATGTAAATCTCTTCATGTGGGAATAAAAAAAACACTACTATTTAACAGAGTATTTCTAGATTGCCTGATGTCTGCAATATTCAGCAAGGTCTGTCTAAGCCAGTGTTTCTCAACTCCAGTCCTCAAGGCGCCCCAACAGGTCATGATTGCAGGATTTCCCTCAGATGAAACGGTTGTGGTAAATACTAAGGCAGTGAAACTGATCCATTCGCCTGTGCAAAATAATGGAAAGCATGAAAACATGACCTGTCGGGGAGCCTTGAGGACTCGAGTTGAGAAACACTGATCTAAGCCAACATGTACGCCATAAGGCTAAAGGTTTGTGGTTGCCTGACCATCACACCTCCTGTATGACCAAAAGTATGTGGACATCCCTCCAAATGATTGCATTCATGTGTTTCCGGTAAAGGGTACTGATATTGCTGCAGCATACAATGATTTTTTTTGTAGATGGGTTTGGAGAGGCCCTGTTATGTTCCAGCATGACTGCCCCTGTGTACGAAGCAATCTTCATAAAGACTTGACCAGTCTGCTGTGAAGGAACTCAAGTGGTGGCACAGAGCCCTGACCTCAACCCTACTGAACACCTTTGGGATAAATTGGAACGCCATGTACAAGCTAGATCTTCATGTCAAATATCAATACCTGACCTTACAAAAGGTCACAAATCCCCACAGATTCTCCACTGTGCTCGGAAGACTTTCTATACAATTTGGAGTATGCTACAGCCACAAAAAGGAGCCAACTCCATATTAATGGTTTTTGAATAGCATGTCCAGCAAAATGTTTTTGTGGTTGTTAGGTGTCCACAAACATTTGTACTATATATTGTAAATGCAACTCACAATTTTACTCTTCTGTAGAGAAAAGGGAAGGACTATCATCCTCGCACACAAACATCCGTGTTGGAATATGTGTTTTGTAGCTAATTTACCAACTAGATTGTGTTTTTTTTTTTTTTTTTTTAATACTTTGCGACCCCTTCAATTGATGCATTGGGGGAGATTTACTAAAACTGATGCACACAGCATCTGGTGCAGCTGTGCATAGTAACCAATCTGCTTCTAACTTCAGCTAGTTCAATTAAGCTTTGACAAGAAAATCTAGAATCTGATTGGTTACTATGCACAGCTGCACCAGATTTTGTGCACCAGTTTTAGTGAATATCTACCAGTGTGTCAAAAACAATCTGAATTATTTTATTTTTTTATTAAATCGGGATGAACATATTGTCCAGGATTCCCTATTTAAACAGGCATTGAACCTGGTCATGGGGAATGTGAAAGTTTAATTTACTGTGAATGCTGCCGACCAAATGGCATGATATACACACACTTTACCAGTCAGCGAGCGGTTTCCAACCTCTGCCTCTTTACAGATGTGTCAATCATGGTGTAACTTTTCCCCTGATGTAAACCAGGTTAACCAGATTTAGCTTCTGGAAATTATTTACCAGAGGTAGAACTATGCTAGCAGGTTACTTGCAAAAAAAGTAATTTCCTCTACTTCTTGTATTTACAGGGTGTGAAGCCAGCCAGCTTTGATAAGGTTGCTATTCCAGAGGTGAAAGAGATCATCGAGGGATGCATTCGCCAGAATAAGGATGAAAGGTTTGCGAAGATGTCCTAGGTTTATATGATATGTAACGGACTCTTTTTATATTCTCTGGAATGTGTTTTTGATGGACAGGGTGCCTATAATGTTCAACCTTCAATGTATAAAGCTTTATTTACATGCATTTCCTCTCCAGAAAAGCCAATATCCCTTTCCACTATAGACCCCATTGGGCTGAGTTTCTTCAGGACCCTTCAGTATATTTTCTGAGTTAAAAACTTGGATCGGGATTCCACAGCACAGAAGTCTCGCCTACTTTTGCATGCCCTTACAGTGTAACGCTTGCCAAAAATCCCTCCAAGATTTGGTTAGCTGAGGAAAGGTAAAACCTCTGTCAGGTTTTTGCTATGTGTGACCCCCTAGGATTTCCCCATTCTTCTTGTCTCAAGGAAGCAGGAAGTACATGGGATTCGCCTCAAAATGAGGGGAAATCTCACCTCTGACAGCTGTCACCAGAACATGTGTCCCCCTCTTGAAATTATGCATTCTGTTCCTGTTCCAGTAGCCATCATAATATTTTGCGTTCTTTTCATTCTCCCCGGGTGACAGTGGACCACAGGACGAAAACTAAAGTTGGCTAAGAGACACAGACAGCCGTAAAAGCCTGACAAATGTCTCTAATCCTTGCCCATTCTATCAGTTTTAAACTAAAGAATAAAGTTTTGTCTGAAGCTATACTTAGTGTTACTAAACCCAGAACCTGCATTCACTATATCTGGCCTCCCACAATACACAGAACATGGAAATGCAATTATTTTAGTAAATATAAACTGCTTAATAACTTTTCTCATCAGCAGTATATAGCAGTCTTGTGACGACTGTCAGTGTCTGGCCGAGCGCTGGTTAAAGCTTTTCGGCGCTTAGGAGGCTGCATGACCTCTGACCCTCTGGACAGTGCTGATTGGCCCTGAGCTGATCACATGCACCCTCCAAAAAAAAAAAACTCTTGCACCACACACACCAAACTGAGCATGTGCAGATTGCCTCTTAGGGCTCTGTACTATCAGCAGATGGATTGAGTACATTAAAATAAGAGGATCAAGACAGGATCAAAGTCCTTTTACACAATATGGTGGATTAGCCCCTTAGATTTCACAGTGAGTAGAACAGGCATGCTTTACTGCATATACAGACTGATTTTACTGTTTTGGGTTTGGTAACACTTCAACTTTTTTACATTTATGTACTATTTATTACGTTATATCGCTGTGTGACGGGGATTGTGCCAGTGAACATCCGTGTGACATTTTATGTTCGCAGTTAGTGCATCTTGAGCAAATATGCTTTACATCTCTGCCAACTTATCTGTCACATTGTGAGGCATCAGTGTGTGGTTCACTCATGTTTGCACTCTGATCTCCCTGAAGTTGTTGATTTTGTTTGGTTAGGTATGCCATTAAAGACTTACTGAACCATGCCTTCTTCCAAGAGGAGACTGGAGTGCGAGTGGAACTGGCAGAAGAGGATGATGGAGAAAAGATAGCCATAAAGCTATGGTTACGCATTGAAGATATCAAGAAATTAAAAGGCAAATACAAGGATAACGAAGCCATAGAATTTTCTTTTGACTTGGAGAGGGATGTCCCCGATGATGTAGCTCAAGAAATGGTGAGCATTCCTCAATTTCTGCCCCATACACTGCTCAAAAGGAATCCCTGTGAAGCCATCACATATCAAGTCATTGCTTTTAACTTTTAGTGATTAACGATCGTATATATAAAGGATAACGGCGCCAACCCTAAACCTATACCTTGTGTCTAAACAATTCTGTCATACAATTCATGTGGATATAAAAAATTGGGTGATTACATAAAAAAAATTAGAAAATATGTAAAGAATAAAAAATATATATTATGAAAAAAATACTTGTGAAAAAAATATTTCAAAA
The DNA here is from genome assembly GCA_037952835.1 of Lithobates septentrionalis. Classification (NCBI taxonomy): domain Eukaryota; kingdom Metazoa; phylum Chordata; class Amphibia; order Anura; family Ranidae; genus Lithobates; species Lithobates septentrionalis. Next base: position 536,623 of record JBBDGP010002049.1, on the reverse strand, counting down.
TAATATATATACAAAGTCCTAGTGCTGCTCCTAGAAGTATAAAAGATACCCCTTGTGCTCAAAAACACCATGCTTTGATACCACCACTTTCCGATTCACCACCACTTTCCAAAGTTTGCACTCACCAGAAAGCAATATTAAAACCGCCTCCAATATTGTGCCAGGATTTGTTTTACTTTCATAGAGTATAACACAGGTTTGCCAGCAATTATCACAGCGTTCCATCCATGCTTCAACAGTCTCAAAATCTCATGGCAAACAAATACCCGTCATTGCGCAACATTCTAAGCTTTATTTTGTATCTTTAAAAAATTGATACATTTTTTAAAGATACCAAATAAAGCTTAGCCATCATTGCGCAACATTCTATTTGTTTTCCATGAGATTTTGAGATTGTTGAAGCATGGAAGAAAAGCTGTGATAATTGCTGGCAAACTTGTGCTATACTCTCGAAGTAAAACTAATCCTGGCATAATATTGAGGCAGTTTTATTATTGCTTTCTGGTGAGTGCAAACTTTGGAAGGTGGTGGTGAATCACGAATTGGTGGTGCATCAAAGCAGGAAGTTTTTTTATAATATATATTTTCTATTCTTTACATATTTTCTTATATATTTTTATGTATTCACCCAATTTTGTATTCACATGAATTGTATGAAAGAATTGATTAGACACCAGGTATAGGTTTGGGGTTGGCGCAGGTATAATTCATATGCACACTCTTTACTATCCCACACTATATAGTGGGGAATCTATAACTGCTTCAGATCCTATATTTACACATTTATATTAGAGGTCGACCGATATATCGGCCGGCCGATATATGGCTTTTTTTACTTAATTGGCATCGGCTGATTGTGCTGATAAAAAAAGCCGATTATAACTTCAGCGGACTTGCAAATGACTTCTGTAATAGAAGTCAATGCAAGTTTCCTGAGGTTATCTGTGGAAAGACTTCTCCTCTGGGCAGCCTGCCAAGTCTGATAAGAAGATACATTGTATCTTTTCAGGTTCTTTTATCAATAGACTGAACTCTGTGTGTAGAAGTTCTCAGTTTAACCATTTAAAGACTCAATCTTTTCTGATACTTGTTGCTTACAAGTAAAAATCCTGTATTTTCTGCTAGAAAATCAGTTAGAACCCCCAAACATTATATGTATTTTTTTTAGCAGAGACCCTAGGGAATAAAATAGCGGTTGTTGCAATATTTTATGTCACACGGTATTTGCGCAGCGGTCTTTCAAACGCAATTTTTTTTAAAAAAATTAATGAAATAAAAAAAAAATAATAAGCAGTAAAGTAAGCCCATTTTTTTTCGTCCAAAAGTTGATTTACATGTTTTTGTGTATTTAATATTTAAGATATAGTTATTTTTTTTATGTAAATTCTACATACAAGTGAACTGATTGGAGGTTTGTTTTGTTTAATAAATGTTTAAATGTAAAAAATGTTCTGTATCACTTATTACTTAAGGTTGCTTTCACACTGGAGCGGGCATTCGTTGATGGTAAAACCCTGTAAGTTTTAGCGGCGCTTTACCGTCATTTTAGCGGCGCGCTTATAACCCAGCTAGCGGCCGAGGAAGGGGTTAAATGCGCCCATGAAGCGCTGCTGCCGAAACGCTTTGCAGGCGCTTCGGCAGCGGTGCACATTCATTTCAATGGGCAGGAGTGGTGGAGCAGCGGTATATACACCGGTCCAAAGATGCTGCTTGCAGGACTTTTTTTTAACATCCTGCCAGCGCATCGCCTCAGTGTGAAAGCACTCGAGCTTTCACATTGAGACTGCAGGGGAGCCGTTTTACAGGCACTTTACAGGCGCTGTTTTTAGCCCAAAAGCGCCTGAAAAACGCCCCGGTGTGAAAGGGGTCTAACTGTTAGATTTTATGAAATGAAGGGAAAAAAAAGAAAAAAAATCGGCCTAATATATCGGCCCAAAAAAATCGGCATCATATATCGGCCATCGGCCACCGCGATTTCTAAATATCAGCATCGGCCAGAGAAAAACCCATATCGGTCGACCTCTAATTTATATTCTTGGTTTGCGCCGGTGACACCACTCACATTGGTAACGATCACCTTGTAAAACAACCCATTCAGTTTAAAATAGATATTCAAAAAATATATAGATGTAAAAAAAAAAAAAAATGCAAATAACTTTTTTATTCCTTATTTATAATTCCATTCCCTCTGTTCCCAGCTGCATAAATGCTGGGGGAAGGAGAAGCAACAGTACACTGAGCTTCCCAGTGAATGGCTGAAGCAGGGTGGGGGCGTGTCAAGAAAAATGAGATCATTGGAGGAGAGCAGACAAGTTCCCCAGCACAGCTAGATAACTGACCGTGCTGTGTTCTCCTGCTTAGTGTGGCCAGTTTTAAATAGGAAAGCATAGGGACTGGCAGGAACACCAGGGATTTCACACAAAGGAAACAATACAAAGAGAACAGGGTACTTTTTTTATACAAGTACGTGATACAGCAGGCACATTTCGGGAATATGGAAGTTTGACTTTAAAGTTTTTCATAATTGATTTTTAGCTGCCTGCATTTTGCTTCTAATATTACAACAACCAATGTGAGATGTTGTGACTGGGATGAAGCATAATGGTGAACAATAGACTTTTGAGGCAATTCTCTTTTGCTTTCTGTCTGTAGAACGCAACAGGAAGTGAGAGGAAATTCCCTATTAGCTGTTGCTGAAATGAGTGCCGTTCTTGAAAAATTTTCTCACCTCCTGTTCCTGCGATGACACAAACATTTTGATTTTGCACCTTTTGGGCACATAGAGGGCGAGTCTCTAAATGATTACCTCTACGTATAGTAAAATCAGCCTTAAATAAAAGCAGATCAAAGCAATTAGGTGGGGGAGAATTGGAGAGTAAACTGCAAGTGTTTTATAGTACAAATATTAAAAGGTTTTCTGACTAGTTGGGGTAATAAAACACATAGGGTCAATTCACTAACGTTATCAAATGCAGTAGTTGTGTTTTTTGTAAATATTGCAAGTGATAATGGGAGTCAGTTCTTCACAGTAAATATGTGCGATACCGCAAAAAAAAATGAAGATAATTTGGAACAATTTTTATTCTGTGCACACTTTGATATAAGCCAAAAAAACATTAAAGTGCAGATGTTACAACTAAATATGTGGTAATAGTGGTTGAGGGGCAGTAAAAACATGGACCCCCCCCCAACCGCAAGTAATAGACAAGAGCTTAAAGAGAGAGTCCCTTACATTCCTATAAGTGCAGTTTTACTTTCATAAACATTTTCTTTATCACAGTGAGCACCATCTTTCACTTGTGTCTCCTTGAGTTAACACACGTGGAATCACCCTGGAAACCCTGATTCTTTTACAATCATTGAAGGTGTAGCAGCCTTGATCCCGGCTTTAAATTGGATGTGTGCACATTACCTTGTTGTTCAAAGGTAATTTCTTTCAGGTGAGAAAGTGTACATGTGAGTGGTGGTGGTGGTATTCACTGGACACAAATATAAAGCTGGTTTAATCACTTGTGGTGCACACTAAAAGATAAAGAATTATTACATTTGGACATTAATGTGTATTTTGGAAGTAAACACGGAAATTTGGACTACTGAGACAGTTTGAAACTTTTTTTCACAGATTCAAGAACATTTGCGTGTTGAGAGATTGTAACACTACTGGTCATATACATGCTTTAAACACTTGTCACAATATGCGCTTATATGTGGACAGGGTCTATTTGATTTTTTTTTTCATTTTTTTGTGTAGGATTGCTTTTTATGATATGTATGTTTTTTAATCATTTGACAGTTGAGAATTTTGTTTACACTATGCTGATTTAATGTATAGAATAGTTTGGTGCAGCATTTTTTTCTGTTACAAATTGATAAAGAAAATCACATTTGTTATTTCATGGTATAGGCAGTTGATACTTTAGGAATGTGCAAAATGAGGGGACCTTATATCCACCTGGAAATGTTGTTCTCATAACTCAGGAATGTAACTACAGCATAATTTGTAAAATTGCACTAGAGGGAGATTGTTCTGTGATGGCAGGAACATTGGAGAGTTTTCCACAGAACGGTCATGATAAAAAAGCAATGAAGCAACTTAAAAAACATTAGTAAAACGAGGCACTAAATATTAAGCAAAAAAAAAACTTTTTTTATAGAACTCATTCAGTAAATAAAACATGTTTTTTAGTTAATTGACTGCTTTTAAGATAAATACCACATGAGTTATTTTAAGGCAAAAAATCACATATTTATCCCTTAGACCCCTTTCACACTGGGGCGCTTTGCAGGCGCTACAGAGCTAAAAATAGCGCCTGCAAAGCGCCCTGAAAGAGCCGCTGCTGTGCCTCCAATGTGAAAGCTCCGAGGGCTTTCACACTGGAGCGGGGCGCTGGCAGAATGGTAAAAGTCCTGCTAGCAGCATCTTTGGAGCGGTATATAACACCGCTCCTGCCCATTGAAATCAATGGGGCAGCGCGGCTATACCGCCGGCAAAGCGCTGCTGCAGCAGCACTTTGCAGTGGTTTTAACCCTTTCTCGGCTGCTAGCAGGGGGTAAAACCGCGACACCATCGGGCGCTGTTTTACCGCCTACGCCGCCCCCACCCAAGTGTGAAAGGGGCCTTAGTGAATTGACCACAAAGAGCTTTCCTTCGGCTTCCTGGACTTGGAGGCCTGTAGATTTGGCTTTTTTAGACCATGATCAGCATAGAAGGTAAACCTACCTTTTATCCATAGGGAATAGAAGAAATGTAGTAGGGTGTTTTTTGTTTTTTTTCACCCAGGGAGGCGGAGTTGTATTAAGATTTTTATTTTATTTTTTTTTAACCCCCCCCCCCATACAGGTAGAATCTGGCTACGTCTGTGAAGGCGATCACAAAACCATGGCCAAGGCGATCAAAGATAGAGTGTCGCTGATCAAACGTAAACGAGAGCAACGCCAACAGGTGCGAGAAGAGCAGGAGAAGAGGAAGCAAGAGGAGATCAGCCAGCAGCAGCCTGAAGCACAGCTCCCGACCCCACCTCAGGGCACAGGAATATCAACACAACCTATCTCTGGTCCAGCCCCTGCTCTGACCATTGTTCCAAATGCCTCTGCCAGCCAGGTGGAGCCAGAGGAACCTGAAGCTGATCAGCATCTGCAGTACCAGCAGCCCAGCATATCGGTGACATGTGAGTTGTACTTAAAGTGCCACTGCAAATTTTCAAAAAGTTTGATGTTATGGGTCAGTTAGTGGATAGTTTGCAAATGTGCTGCCTGTCTTGTATTGTTTGTGTCATAAATGCTGTTGAAAGATGTACGGTGCTTACAACGACCATTTTTTATGCACAAGGAAATATTAAATTCTTAAAACACTCTACTCCGATTTATTTTCTTGATTCCGTGGACTAAGAACTGCCTAAGAGTGCTCAGTTTGGATAGTGAGGCACTTTATTTGAGTGGGGGTAGCAGTAGACAGGGCTTAGCTAATTGGTTATGAAAGTCTGACCCATAGTAAAGTAGACAAACTAGTTTCAGAGAAAGTTTCTCTTAGAAAATTAAAAGCAGGATGGATTTTTCATTTTGAATGATTGAAATGTCTGACATTTATGTTTGTTTTATTACAATGTCTTATTGTCGGCAGCAGGGCATGCAATGCACTATACCCATGGTTGCCAATCTTTCGGGCCACTAAATTCACCCTTTTGAATCCCGCGGACCACTAACATGAATTTTACTTGCCCTCTACCCACAATGCTCCAGCCCTCTGCCCCCCTCTGCCTGGATCACACTGCTGCATTATACCCACAATGCCCTGGCTCCCTGCACCCCCCCAAGTATTGACTGTCAGTGCGCATTGAGAACAGCACTTGAAACAGCTTTGGGCAGTATATATCTGCCTCAATGTTGATTTGCTGCAGAACCCCCGAGGACCACCAACATTTTCTCATGAACCATCTGTGGTCCACAGACCACTGATTGGTAACCGCTGCACTCTACAGAATAAATGTAAGGTCTTCTATGCAAATCAGATACTTAAACTTTTAACTGAGCTCTAGGCATATATTAACACCTGTGAATGCAATTTTTATATATGTTTATATATAAATGTGTCTGTCAACTTGAATTTAACTTAATTTTAGCTTCCTTGTGGTCCCTTACACAGAAGCGCTAAGACTAGATAGGGGAGACGTACTACTTGAAACTAGTGAAGTGTGCTGACAGGAGGAGAGGGCAGAGAGATGACCATCAGTTTGTTGCTGCTCCATTACTGTCCAGTCACAAGCAGAGAGATGACTAGGCTGTATTGCTTTAACTTCAATAAAGAAAAAGACAGGTCACCCATCCTAGCTGTGCTGTCCAGCTAGTCTATGTAAATTTGAACGAACAGCAAAACAAATCCTTTGACAGGTAAAACCTCTTTTGTGCATGCATTTTTACTTTATAGGCCTATGTGATTTTGCCCTTATGAGATGTGTGGGTACCTAATGAACTGTTAATGACACCCTAAATGCACCTTGCAAACGCAGTGTGTTTCCAGCCACCAAACTACATGGTATCACAGTACCATGCAGTTGGTTCACCTCCACCTCCTTTCTGTGCACTGGGTCTGGGTGAGTGAGTCCAGTGGAGGCCTCCATCGGAGAGGGTCGCATGTGAGGCAGAGTCTCATGATTGAAGCCAGGTTTCCGTGATTGCAAAACCCCTCGATGATCGATTCCTATTGGGCAGTGGAGGTATAACAGCGCGATCCCCTTGGATGATTAAAGGCCCTGGCTTGGTTTAGAGACACAAGCATTTGAGACCACCCGTGATAGGAGGTCTCAGGAGCCGGTAAGCTGCCAATTTATTAGGTGGAGGTGATCTTTTTTTCTTTTGACCCTATTCCTTTGAAGTTATCCATTATAAGGAATCCTTTGGAAACCATGTCACTATACGGATTTGTTTTGCATATTATGCACATAGACTTCTCATCACATTATTAACCGCAGTTTATTTTTGATTTATTTGCTGTGTGTGTCCCACATAATTGCTGCTTTATATGGTCAATTTTAGTTATGATATTAACCATACACTAGATATGATAGCGCTGTATTACCTTATTGAATTTAAATCAGATCCACCCTGCAGGAGGGACACTGTCTTTTAGCACAGCATGTCTGCCCACCCTGCCACTCTGCTGTTTATTTACAGAAGGCTTTGTGTTTTGTGAATGGGTTCACATAATATAAAGCGTTCTGTGATTGGCCTGGAGGAAGGAAGGGCTGTGGAACAGCGGCTGCATGCAACTCTGCAGCTGGTCTAGAAGGTCCATCATTTGAGTATAGCATTAGCTGTACTTCCAGTGCCCAGTAAAAATGTCAATTCTCATTTAGAGATAAATCTATGAGGTGGCATGCACCTTTCCAAACTTGACCTCTTGTAATCCAGCACATTTTTCAAAGTGGCTGAATTAATGGAATTCGTCTTTAATAACTGGGTGTAGAGCAGTGAGGAGATGGAACTAACCAAGGAAGTTTAAGATGATTGTGTGTTAGATCATTTGTATTTCACTATCTAGAAGAGATCTTTGTACTCATTTAAAGATTCTTTTGTGTAGTTTTATTCTGCTATGGGTGTGTTAAAATTGGTTTGCCAGCTAATTTGTGCATCTGTGCTCTTCTCTTGCACTCTGACTTCTCTGCTCTGTCGTGTTCTTTTTTTTTTTACAGCAGATGGAATCATAGACAGCGGGCAAGGCTCCTCCGTGTACTCAGAGTCTCGAGTGGGCAGTCAGCAAACGGTTTCCTATGGCTCCCAACAGGATCCTATCCTCCCTTCTGGCACCATATCTGGATATAGCACTCCAGCTCAGCCAGGGGTCGGGGTAAGCAAGCAAACTGAATTTCTGACTGATATAACTTTGTCCAGAATAGCCTTATTGTTAGTAATGAAGAGCGCTTCAGTGGCTGAGGCACACAAAAAACCCCAGCAGTCTAGAGCAAAATTTTGGAATGGAAAGCTTTGTGTCTTAGCACAAAATGGAACTCCCTAACTCCCTAAATGCACATCGTATCCCGGAAATCTGAACATTGCTCTGCGTTTCTGAATATATTGTAAATCTGCTAAAGTCTACTCATTAATCACATTTTCAAAAGAAACATTTGGGTTCCATTTTAACTTTGATTCATGTAAAAGCATAAAAAACATTAGGTATATTTGTTGGAAGTAGGTGTGAGCATGTTTCATTTCCATAGACCGACTTTTAAAGCGTTTATCTGGAAAAAATTAAACATGCGCAAAACATTTTCCCAACTTTAAAAAGCTGCGATTACATAAAAATTGTGGTTTTATTCTGAGAGTGGGGAGAGATTCTGTAGTCCAGGATAGGAAAACTGGGCAGGACTGACAACACTGCTTGGAATTTCAGCGCAGCAGAGGCAGCACTGTCTTCCTCTTGCATAATGTTAGAAGCTCATTGAACTCCTGGCAGATGAACAGTTGGTTTTTTTTTTTTTTTTTTTTTTTTTTTCTTTCTGTACTGCAACCTTTTTAAAGAGGCAAGACATACATTAAATGCTCTGAGTGTTTATTAATTACAGTAATACACTATTTCCAGAGTAGTCATAAGTTAGAAGTTACTAAGCATTTTTATTGAGCGTATTATACTGTAATCTTAGGGATTTTATTTGTATATAATTCGTGAGCGCTAGAGACATGTTTCTGTTGATAAAAGTCAGCTTATCTCTGTGTTATTTTACTGTGTCTGTTGTGGAATATTGCATGATAATGATGCTTCCAGATACCAGCCTGATTGATTTTTATCCCCCCATAGCTCTTAGAAACTTCCCGATACCATATATGCATGTATCCTGTCCCATTACTTATATTTTATTCAGTTTTACATTCGTTTCTTTTGCTTTTCCTATTGTCTAAATAAAAACAACTGTCTAATCAACACAGTTGAAACCATTTTTTAATTTATTTCTAATTGATTTCAGTTAACACGTGTTGTTTTTTGTTTTTTTGTTTGTTTTTTTGAGGACGAAGCTTGTCCATAAGCTACACTAACTGATTTATCTTTGCTGACTTATTTGTGACACAGAGGCATATGGAATTCTGGTCCTGATGCTTGCGTTTGTGAAGATTGCAATGTGCTATAACTTCATTTATTACATCAACTATATATTGTATAGAAGTCAAACCTTTTCCTTTTTTATACTCAGAATCAGGTGGTTATGGTCATCAGACAAGATCTTGCGTTTTTTTTTTTCTATCAATTATACTTCTATTTGATTGTACGCTCACTGTAGGATAAAACGTGTGTATGTATAGCAAATACTTAATCGTACAGTAGAGGACACAGGGCTCAATCTCAGAGTGGCAGTGAGCCCCTTGCATTGGAGCAGGGGCCATCAATAACACCAGTCTCTGCATGCAATTTTATCTCTTATTTCAGGCATGCATCAAGTGACGTACCTAACAAATGCAGAATAGTCTGCATCTATGTCACTACTCCTTGGAAAAATTTCTTCAGTACTGCAATTTTTGCCTGTTTCTCTACCCGAGTCAGATCCCTGGATGAGCCCGACAGAAGGGAGTGAAGAGGACGTTGACCCAATATTGGTGAAAGCTGCAGGATATTTCTCCCTAGATTGCCACTATATTATATATATTATATATTAAGCAATATATTATATTGCTAATGAGAAAAGGCCTTGGTATTTTATACAACTGTATTCTCCTCGATCTCACTATGCCCCTTTTGGGTACAAAGACTTGCAAAATCTTTAAAATGTTTCCCTGTTCATGAACAGATTGTGCAGTCTGACAATTGGATCATTCCAGAAAGGATTTTCACATCCCCAAAATGTTTGCTGGACTCTCTCCAGTGGAATAAGTGTTCACAAAAAGTGGTCTATTCCTGTGGTTGATCCTACTTTCTTAGGCTGGCCATATATTATACAATTTTCTTATTCGATTTCCTTTAGATTTACCTTCAACTATGTAGTGCAAGGGCCTGCCTGATTGCATACACATTGAAAATGTTTAGCTTTGACCTAATATTATATGGTTTGGGTAAATCTAAGGGAAAAGGGTGCAAGAAAATTGTATATTGTATGGCTAGTCTTAGTAATCTTAAACATCTCACTGTACCTATTGCTCTTAAAGGCTGTCATTAATCTCTTTACTCTTGCAGACTCAGCCACGCAACCCACTTTTGCCATTTCAGCATGTGAAACTGCAGCTAACTGGACTAGGGCAATGAACAACCAACATGATCCTGTTTTTACATGATTGTAATTTACCAGAGCAATTACAACTACCTTCTGCTCTGCTTTTGTTTGAATGCCCTAGAACATGTCATGAGGCAAATTTTCAGAATGGCTCTCGCATGTGCAGAATCTTGTGGCTTAAAGCATGGGCAGCTAAAGTTGCCTGTAAAAAGCACCTCACAAGAATGCCTTTTCAAGTTTTGTAAAGGCACGTACCAATTTATCAAAGATGCCATCAGAGGGAAGGCTTTACTTCCATAGCGAAAGATCACAAAACCTCCCTTCCCTGGAGCCTTTACCTCTGTTAAACACAGAAGGCCCACAAAGCCCTCTTTTCAATAAAGGGGTACCCTCACTCCTAGGAGTGGAGGGACGGCTGTTTGCCTCTCTACCCTTCTGTGCATCACAGAAATCTCAGACTTGTTGGGTTCAATCAGTGACTTCACAAAATAGAGCTCAGTTTCTATACCCCCCCCCCCCCCCCCCAAAATCAACCAAAGACTGTTCATGGACAGTCAGATTTGTAAAATGCCCTGAACCGTCTCTTGTCCCAGGAGTAGTTCAGTACCCCCACAAGACAGGCTATTTAAACCTGTTATAGAAACCTGTTCACGGTATCAAACCCTAATGGGGAGTATTCCCAGTATTCTGGACTTAAAATTCCCCAACAAATTCCAAAATTTAGCATGCAATCTCTACTTCCTGTTTGCCACATTGTCCCTTGGCCTATCCTCTGCGCCCTCTGTATTCACAAAGGTTCTGGCACCTCTTCTTGCCCTTCCTAGAACTCTAGGCATCCATATAACTGGTTATCTTGACGACCACCTCCTGTAGGACTCCTCTCCCTTCTAGCTGTTGGCAAATGTTCACAAGAAAATTCAGATACTCCAGGCTTTGTTAGGTAACCAATTTTAAAAAGACTTCTCTCCAGCCTACTTTTCGCTGAGAGTTCATGGGTCCTGGACACAGCCCAAGCAAAGATTTTCTTTCCAGGAATGTATTTTTTTTTTTTTTCCTCTGAGCCCACGCTGAGAGTTCAGGTCAAAGAGACATCCTACAATGAGAATCTCCATAAGTTCTTAAGCCCAACCCTAGCAATAGAGAAGTCTGCCCTTCTCTATTGCTAGAAAGTGATAGCAAATGCCAATCTTTCAGGCTGGGGAGGGGTGGGTGGTCAGTCGCTTACGATCCAAGAAGCCTGGTCAGCAGTAGGAGCCAAGCTCTCCAAAACCTTGGAGCTCAGAGTAGTTTGGATGGCTCTGCAACACTGGACTCCCCATCTGTGTGAACACCTAAAATAGTGCGGTCACAGTGCCACGACTGTGAATTAAATCCGCAACCGGGGGGGGGGGGGGGGGGCGGCAGCAGGAGACTTGAAGGAAACCAGGTAGTCTCCTGGACAGTACAGCGATCGCTGACATCCATATGCCAGGAGTGGAAAACTGGGAAGCTGACTAACTCAATGGGGGAATGGGCCCTTCACTCAGACTTTACAGTAGCAGAATTGGGGGACTCTCTATGTAGACATCTAACCTACTACCTCTTTTGCCAGGACCAATGATCCTCTAGTGCTGGCCTTGGATGCCTTGATAATTCACGGGTCTCAGTTCACGCTAATCTATGCCTTTGCACTGGGATAAGCGAAAGATAGAGACGAGAGGAAATTAGTAATTCTCATTGCACTGAACTGGCTTTGAAGAACTTTGTACACAGATATGCTAAGTTCTTGCAGATGACGCCAGGCCTCTTCCTAACAGGCCAGATCTGCTATCTCAGTGGCCCTCTAATTCCATCCTACTTCTCAGTCCTTGGCTTTAATAGCATGGCTGTTAAAGCGCCGGGTTTTTAAAGATAGAGAGGGGTCTCAGAGTCCGTTTTTTCTAATTTGCTCAAAACAAGAAACCCCACTTTAGGAAAGATCTCATATTGTACTCGGAAATCCCTCTTTGCCTGGTGTGAACACAGATACTTCAATCCCCGAGATTACTTTGTGTCTTGCCTTCTGGCCTTCCTACAATCAGTCTTGACCATAATCACTCTAAAACTCTAAAAAGACAGGTCTCAGCCTTGTCCATTCTTTCAAAAACTTCTGTCGCTCTGTCTTGTAAAAACTTTTATTCAAGGTGTATCTCGCATTAGGCCCCCATCGCAGCACACTGTGCTACCTTGAGATCACTACTTTGTTCTCTGTGCTGCACCACCCTTTGAAACCATCAAAGATATTTCCTTGGATGCCCTTTCCATCAAAGTAGCCTTTTGGTTGCTATCACGTTTTAAACAAGTCTGACTTGGTGGCTCTCTCCTGAAAGGAGCCGTTTCTCATACTTCGCAAAGATCAGGTTGTCTTACGCCCAATACTATCCTTTCTTCGCAGGGTTTTATCAGTCTCAACACCTCTGAGGACATCATATCCTTAAACCCTTTTCTGAGGCTTCCAAAGGAAATCTTTGTTCCCTGGACATACTCAGAGCGGAAAGTGATCCCCCAAAATAAAGTTTTCAGGGCTTTTACTACCTGTTCACAGTCCTGAAACTGAACAGCAATGTGTGTCCAATATTGGACCTCAAGGGTGGATGTTCAGGCCTCAGATGATCTTTCGGGGATGCTTTTTTAATTTGGGTACTCAAACTCTTTTGGGTATAACCTGTGAGCTTTTGGCTTGCTTTGTTTTTACTTTTTTTTTTTTTTTTTTGCCCTCCCCTCGTTGGCATTGCTTTGGGCCATCCCAGTCATCTCTGGGTCTTCACAGTTTTTGCCATTGTCCAATCACTTGAAAGTACCTGCCTATAATCCAGTCATCTCTGAAATTGCCTGTGGCTTGTACTGTATTCCAAGAAATGACTTGCCTTTTGGGATTTTACAGACAAGTCAATTTTTTATTTTTTTTTGGTATCCTACACTTCAAGAGTTGCTTGACAGTGTACACTTTCTTGGCCCAATATAGGTCTGAATTTCTAAAGCTAGCTCTGGAGGTCATGTATTGGGATACCTCTGTTTTTTTTTATTGTGTTGTGACTAAAGGTTGTATTGCAAAAACATTACTGCCTTTTGTAGAAGTGAAATGCCACATAACCCAGTATGAGTGAAAAGACCAAGAAGTATTTTGCTGTAAAAGGGTACAGTACTGTTGCTGTCTGATGGAATAGACTCTTGCACCACCCCATAGAGGGTGTAACCTTTTCTTTGAAGGGGGATTACACAACAAATAAACTGAGCTTATGTTTTATTACTTCTATCTTTCTTTATTAGGTTTCTACTTTGCCATCTAAACCAACCCACTCAGTCTTTAACTGCCAATTATTTAATTAAATGTAACCTATGTTCTTACCATAAACTCACCAACTATATTTCATTAACCATAACCAAATCATCAATGCTTAGAATCTGCCTTCCCATTGCCACTTCATGATTCTAAGTGTCATCACACTTGTTTGTCTTTTTTTTTTCCTTCTTTTTTCTTTCTTTTTTTTCCCCTGTGTTTAAATATATATATTTTTTTTCTTCCATGTTTGTTCTCTCCCATAGCCCCGCCGAGGTCGTAGCATGTCAGTCTGCATCCCCATCCTTCCTCCTTCTACTCTTCTCCTGCCTAAATGTCCTCCCAGTGCTCCCTGCACCCCTCCCCATATCCTGTCTGCCCCTGCCTCTCCGCTGTGGACATCCCCTGAAGAATCCTTTGCTGAAAAACTTTCCAAGGCTCTTGAGAGCGTCTTGCCTATGCACGCCACAAGCCCTCGCAAACACCAGCGGCGCTGCAGCCTGCCTACCCTCTGTTCCAACCCTGTATGTAGTCCTGTGCACCCTCGCATGGCAGATAAGTTACCATTAAATACATGTGGCTGGGTATGACTTTCACATTGCCATTTAAGAGCTGGATTAGTGAAATGTATTGCACAACTTAAATTGGTTCTATGGTCAGCTTAAGCTTTGCAGTACATTGTACGGTCTTCATTTCTCAATTCTAGAAAGTGTTAGCTTTAAAAGGCAGCTATTGACTGAAGGCTCACCCTCCACCCTAGCAGCCTTCCCTCTTATATTATCCTCCTAGAGACTGCACTAGGTCTCCTCTAGTAAAAAAGGAGGCTATTTGCCGTTGCTTTCTAAATCAAATAACTACATTTAATTCTATATTAACTGTAAATATAGTTTGCCTTCTTGCTATAAAGCGTTCAGTACTTTTTATGCTCCCTGGTTTTGTCTATACATTAAGGCCTCATGCACACTGGACATTTCTTTTAGGGCTACTTTTACATTGGGGCCGCATTAGCGCTAAAGCACTGCTCGTTTTAGCGATGTTTAGTCTACCCTTTTCGGCCGCTAGCGGGGTGCTTTTAACCCCTGCTAGCAGCCGAAGGGTTGTTAAAAGCGCCCATGTTGCGCCGCGTTGCCCATTGATTCCAATGGACAGGGGTGTTTTGGGAGCGCTGTATACAGTGCTACCAAACCGCCCGAAGATGCTGCTTACAGGACCTTTTCTAACGTCCAGCAAGCGCACCGCCTCGTTATTAAAGCACTCAGGCTTTCACATTCGGGCAGCATGGGAGGCAAATGCGACTAGACTACTAAACGCTAGGCGCGTTTAAAACTTCAGCATTTATACATTTCAATGGCCAGAATAAATTAAAACTCTGGCCGATAGAATAAACTCCCAAACACCAAATGCTGCTAAACTCGCCTAAATTGGTTTGAAAAAAATGCAGCTTAGGTGAGTTTTTAATGCTGATTTCCTCCTGTCAGTAGAAATGGCATTTACAATAAACCACTGTGCATGACGCCTTAAAGTGGTTGTAAACCCACCAAAAAAAAACTGTAAGACAAAGGCATAATGAGCTAGTATGCATACCCCATAGCATACTAGCTCATTATGAAATCCTTTCCTTAGATCGAAGCCTCCGCAGCGGCCCTGGCACACTGCTGTGGCCGGCGACATGTCTCCCGGAGTGATTTCCTGGTATCACGGGCTCCGACGCTGTGATTGGTCCGAGCCGCGATGACATCTCTCCCACACATGCCGGTAACGGCACAGCTAAAGAAACAGCATGCTTGGTCCGTTCCAACAGTGCGCATGTGCCGATACAGTGGCTATCTCCTAAACCGTGCAGGTTTAGGAGATATCTACGGTACCTACAGGTAAGCCTTATTTATAGGCTTACCTGTAGTCAAAAGTGATCTGTAAGGGTTTACAACCACTAAGCATCTGTAAACTATTTGAGGCTTTGTTTAATCTATCTTTGACAAATTAGAAAGCAACAATACAGGCAAATCCTGTCTATATGAACACAGCCACTCTGTCGCCCAGACATGTATTTAATGAAAATTTGTTGTATGTCTTCCATTGTTCCCTCTTTTAGTGTATTTTAAAGAAAATGTGCTTAATTGTTTACCTGTTGTCTAAATGTCTCACTTCCTTATCTCATCCATGTTAATGCAGCCTCAGTCCATGATGCATCCAACTTTCCCAGAGGCGTCGCACTTTTTCCCGACCATTCATGAACGTCCCATGTCTTTTTCTCCACCTCCCACCTTCTCATCTCCCAAATTGCCCAGCACACAAAGGAGAAAGAGCACCTCCTTCTTGGAGTCGCAGACCCGTCACGGCTCACCTCACGTACGATCACTTGGACCAAGTCCACTCTTGTCCTCCACAGACAGTGTGACCTGGAGGTCAGATGGGGCGACTCTTCAAGGAAAGCCACCCGTCGGATCTTCGATGGAAACCAACCACATACAACAGAATTTTGATTGCCAACTGTTCGTTGAAGGAAGGCATGGAATGGCTAATGATGGCAAAATGATACCTATGGAGGCTGTGTACTTGGCTAGTGTGCCATACAGTGCACAAGCTGAAGCTTTTGTTGCTGCAGATGGACCTGGTAACGTTAAGGATCCAGGGGTGACACAACTTGGCTCGATGTACGATTACCAGACTAGTCAAACCTATATAGCTCACCCAGTCCACAGTCTGAGGCTTGAGAGCACAGTCAACCAACCCTCTCCACAGGGTAGTATGTCTGCACCAGTTACAGCAGAGCCTCATATTGTTTACCATAAGGTGTTTATGCCCCAGTCTGCTCCTCCAGTTCTCTCCCAGGGCAGTGAAGGGCATCAGGGTTGTGTGTTTGAATTTCACATGCATTCTTCTGGACCTGAGGGGGCTGTGTACTTGCCACACCGTGTCTACCGAGCGCGTCGAGGATCTTTAGAAATGGAGGAGGTCACACACAGCTCATTACTGCAAAGCCGACTTCAGACTGTTGCTGAGGAACAGTGTAACAACCTTGGCCCAGAGCCAATGTCGCCTCTGTCTGGGGTGTATAGGCCAGATGGCAGCTCCGAATACTCCAGTGACTCATCACAGCGAAATTCCTCAGACCCCGGGGATTACTTTTCTCCACCTGCGGCTGGAGTCCCATCTGATGCCTCTGTAACTTGCACTCAGAAGATATTTCCAGAGCCACATGTCTTCTTCTGCTTTCCACAACCTGGAGCTGCAGCTTTTCCCATACAGCCTGCTGTTTATAGCCAACAGGTTACTAGGATCACAGCTTTTCTGATTTTAATTTCCTATGATCAATACTTATTGGCTGGAGTCAGGTTTGAATGAACAAATTAACAAATCTTTTATTCCATGAAAAAAGAGAAATGATGCAGTATCTCTGAATTTTTTGGGAAATTAGATTTAGTCACTAGAAATGTATTTTCTTTTTTATGGGTTTTCTTGAACAATAGGAGACTTTTTCAGTCTCTTGCTCTTAGTCCACTGATTCTCTCCTTCATTAATTCAAGGTAGGCTTTGACATTTCTATTGTTGAGGCCCAGGGTCTTCACTGATGATCAAGTTACATTTTATTGTATCTCTTCTCTTTGTGACCCTATTAATGTGATGTTCACATTGATCACAGTGTGTCCTTATTCAACCATAACCTGAATAGGTGGGCTTTTATAGACCTTGCAACAGAGCAAATATAATTGGCTTAACAACCAGCTTCCCAAAGGTGATGCATAAGCCTTCTAAAAAGTATTTTTAAATTATAACTAAAGGCAAATTTTGTTGTGTGTTTATAGTTTTGGCTAGAGTAGAACTGGAACAGCTGGCAGTTTGTATTGCTGTCTGTGCCCCAGTTAAGGAGATTCAACCTCCTCTATATCCTGTTTACCGTTATCATTGAAATAATCCCACATTTTGGGTTGTCCCTGGAAAAGTAATGGAGGGGAAATGTTCCAAATGGGGACACTAGTTCTGGTGAGTTCCTTTTGCTTTCTTTGTTTGGCTATGGGACAGTAAGTGAAGGGAAATCTCCGCAATGGGACACAGATCGCGAAAATAAAGTTGTCAGGGGCTGCTACCCTCGCTTGCTCTATCCAAAATGAAAGCTCTTAGGCCCCTTTCACACGGACGGATAGAATTCATCTTTTAGCTGCGGATAGATCAAGTTATCTACCACAGCTAAACTCACACAATGCTTTCCTATTGCCCCATTCACACACTGCATTTAGCAACGATTTCGTTACATGGGGTTTGGTGCAGATAGAAAAAATAAATTTGACTGCATCCAGGAACGATTTATTGCAGCTATCTGCAGGTAATCGTAGTGTACTATTTCTCCTGCAGATAGCAGCGGCAACAAGGAAAGAAAAACAGGAAGCACATCAGAAATGGCAAGAATGTTCCAACGCAGCCGCATGTAAACGCAGCTAATCGCAATGTACAACTGCAAGTGAACGCTGGGATTCTCTGAATTTTAGAATAACAAACATGCTTTTAACAGCGGCAGAACAACCGCCCGTGTGAAAGGGGCCTTAAAGTTCTAGTTTGTTTCACAACACTGCATAAGCAACGTCTCACAAATGACGAGATACTCTGGTTTCTTAGCTTTTGTAATATGAATTTGTTATGCACAGTCTGAAGAAATGGCATATAAAATATCTATGGTATTGAGGTTTTCCAGACTAATTCATATAGAAGCTCTGATGTCCATAACAATGTGACATGATTATACCTGAGAGCATCAAACAAGTTTGTAAATTATGGACCGCTGATATTCTACATTTCATTTAATTCTAACAGACGCAGGTTCCAGGACAGGGCACTTTAACATCAGTGGGGATTGGCACCCAGCCAGCTGTTCACACACAGGTGAGCATACATTGCATAAAGTGTAAGAGTTCGATAAAATTTCACATTTGTCACTGGGGTAAGTATCCCTTGTAGATTTCATCTCAATGCTCAGGGGTTCTTAGGTATTCTCTTCTGAATTGAGGTGCTGCCGATTGGTTAGACTTTTGTGTGGGAGCGTGGTATGGGTATATTATCGAATCCCTTTTTTTTTTTTTTTTTTTTTGCTTCTTGCAAATTGCATTTCCCAGGCTATGGCGATGCTTTGTTTGGTTGCCCGCAGCACATACAGTTGATATAAAAAGTCTGCACACCCCTAGTAAAATGTCAGGTTTCTGCAATGTGGAAAAAATGAGACATAGATAAATCATTCCAGAACTTTTTCCACTTTTAATGTGACCTATAAACTGTACTCAATTGAAAAACAAACTAAAATCTTTTGAGGAGGGGGCGGCTGTGAATATGAAAAACTAAAATAATGTGGTTGCATAAGTGTGCAACACCCTCTTATAACTGGGGATGTAGCTATGTTCAGAATTAAGCAATCACATTTAAACTCATGTTAAATGGGCGTCAGTACACACCTGCCATCATTTAAAGTGCCTCTGATTATCCCCAAATAAAGTTCAGCTGTTCTAGTAGGTCTTTCCTGACATTTTCTTAGTCGCATCCTACAGCGAAAGCCATGGTCCGCACAGAGCTTCCGAAGCATCAGAGGGATCTCATTGTTAAGTTATCGGTTAGGAGAAGGGTAAAAAAGAATTTCCAAGGCATTAGATATACCATGGAACACAGTGAAGACAGTCCTCAAGTGGAGAAAATATGGCACAACCGTGACATTACCAAGAACTGGGCGTCACCCCAAAATTTATGAAAAGACTAGATGAAAACTGATCAGGGAGGCTCTCAAGAGGCCTACAGCAACATTAACAACTTAAGGACCAGCCGTCATCGTTATACGTCGCTAGTTTAACGTTAAATACCGTTGTTATGGCAGCAGCTAGCTGCCATAACCTCGGTATTTTTAAAAAACGAGACTCTAGGCCTGGTACAAAAAAAAGGATTTCCCAGAAGTGGTAGAAGTAGATGAGGTGAAATAAGTTTGCTAAAGAACAGTGCTCTTTTTAAGGGAAGAACTAGTAATGTTTAAAACCTTTTCCTCTGCAATCATATTGTAATTTCACCTGTCCCCTGCACCCATTACACTTTATTATGCTTGTCAATATTAATTAGAACTATTTCAAATTATAGAAGTTCCTCATTTCATGTTTAGTAGTTTCGAGGTATGTAGATATCCTCACCTTATAAGATTGTATTAAACCCAAATCCTGCTTCAGTACACTGTGATGGAAAATTGCCCAAACCTACAGGAAAGGATTACTGCATATGATAAGGCTAGCTGTGACTGAAGAATGAGCATGACTTATGATGAATTCTATTCCTAGTCATTTTCTAAGGGCCACAGAACACGACTAGTTTAAGAAGAAAACGGGGGAAAAAAGTCACTGTGTATTTGTTTGTGGCAAGATGCCACCCTAACTTCATAACTTAGGGAGGTTGCTGTGTATTATATCATTAATGACAATGCTTTCCACCACTTTTTCAAAAAATGTTTATATGTCAGTTTAGTCATTTTATTATAATAATTTGTGGTTTTAAACAGAGTTTGCCTTTTTTGTGTTTCAGGGCGTTTCCCCCACTCATCAGGCAGCACAGTACCCAGTGGCAACAGCTATGTCCAGTCTGCCTGCCCCAACTCAAACGGTCATTACCCAAGCTACTGTTCCTGCCCCCCAGGTCAGTGCAGTTGGTGTGCTCGCGTGCAATAGAAAGATGTTCTATGCTTACATATAATAGAATATTACACGTTAAAGCAGAGCTAAACCCCTTTATCCTTTACAGCCAAGGAAACTGCCATCTTAGCTTCTGTTGGATCTGTAGTTGTCATGGTGCTGCCTATGTCACCCAGTTACAACACCAGACATTTGATGGCTTCAAAGTTTGGTTGATAGCACAGGCAACTGTGACAGTAACACTCAAGGCATGCCATGAATGATAACTGTTTTGGAAAAGCTTTAAATTGATGAGTTTGGTTCTCCTTTAAATTGTGTTTGGAAGTTTTCCGGGAACCTGCGCAATGGTTTGGTTCCTTTTAAGAATTGACGGGTACCTGTTGTGTTATGCATAGTGGAAATGGCAGCTTTGTAGGCATGACCATTATTGACATCTGTTCACCAACAAATAACATCACCAGGGCTGAAAACACTGTTCTACCATGTTTCTAAGCTGTAATGAATCAATTGGGTATAGCTGCAGAATTATGAGCTCATAATGGCTTCAGAGCTAGGTAGGCAGTGTTCCTTTAAAAAAAAATTTTTTAAAAAGGTATACCGTGGTTTATTAATTATACTTGCAAACTCCCTTCATTGACTAGCTAAACCTCTTTAAAATAAAATTAAGCATACCCCTGTTATCTGTAAAACTTGGATTTTGGATTCAATCATACCTCTTCATGCATTGCATATTAGGTGTGTTTTTGACTCCTTCTCATGCAGTACCATTCGTTCTGTTAAATTATTTATTTTCTGAAAAGCACACCACAGATGCAACAAGGGTTTTTCCAAGAGTTTTTTTTCTTTTTTAATATACTTAAAAGAGAAGTATGTTTGTGGGGTTTTTTTTTCTCCCTATTCATACTTACCTGGGTGGATGCAGCATCAGACTGATGCTGCATCTGTCCCCCCGCTGCCTCTGCACTGAGAACTGAGCAACCGAACACCAGCGATGGCTCGGTTCTCTCACCTCCGCGAGCGGAGAGCTGCTGCCTGTCAATCAGCAGCTCCCCTGCTCTGCTCCTCCACGCTCACTGGAGTGCTGAGCTGTGGAGGGGCAGGGAGCAGCTGTCTCAGTGGCTTGCTGAGAGGCGGAGACTGGCTTTCAGTCCAGGCAGCTGGCAGATCCAGACTTCCTAAGTCAGGTGGACAGGCTGCCTCAACTGATTGCAGTGAGGTTAGCGGAGAGCAGACTTCAGAGCGCTGTCGGCTGAAAACGGGTCACAGGAGCGCAAAACGTATTGCACTCCTGTGACCTATAGGAGAAGCCCAGCCTAAAAAGCTCAGGCTGGACTTCTCATTTAATGCCCCACATTAAGCCACCATTGGTGTCAATGCAGCCCTATTATATCTGCTTAGAGATTGCTACACAACCAGCTACTTTGTCAGTACAATACACACAACTCCCACTCTGCTCTGACTTTCAAACCACCCTTAAAATGCACAACATGGCTGTACCCTAATCACTGATTGTCACTTGCTAAATCTTGCAGTCTTTGCTCTGTACAACAGCATGCACTGGGGATTCTTGGGGTTCGTGTTTTTTGCTGTTGACGTACTAGAGGTTGGTGATCTGGTTTACAGAATGAATGAGTGTATTTTGCATTTTTAGAATACAGGAAGGCCAGTTTAATAGGCTGCAGGGAGTGGTGCAGTGATTAACAGCAATTAGTAAGATACCGTTTAGAACAAAAGTCCTAGGCCTTGTTCTCGCCATGTCCGTTGGGCTGCATTTTTCTGCATACCATCAAACGCGTATGGTGTGAACAGAGCACATGCAAAACAAATGTTTTGTATGTGTCTGTTCACATCATACATGTTTGATGGCATGCAGAAAAATGCAGCCCAACAGATATGTGAATAAACCCTAGTGAAAGCTGGTTTCTGCAGGCTCCTTGATATTATCGCATACCATTAGTCTGTTTTATATATGGAGATTTTAGTGACATAAACTTGTTTAGGGGGCTAAACAAATTGTCATTAAAAATTTTTGCAGGAAAAAAAAGTAGCATATACAATTGCTACCCAAGGCATATTCTAATCTAATGTTATTAAAAATGACCTTTCCTTTTCTGTAAAATTCAATGAAATATGGCAACCTGAAGGCGTTCTGTACAGTGTTGTACAGAACGCCCCCCAAAATTTAATTTCCTGCTTGGGTAAAGAACTCAGCACTACGATATAAGTAAGGTTTCAGGCATCCTCCAACAAAAATTTGCATTTTACGTGGGATACTTCCCAAGGGATAATCACTTTTTCTAAATGGGTAACAGACACTAGAGCTTTTCTCATCAGAACACTCAAAGTGCGGCATCTGATTAAAATTGGGTAGTTTCACCAATCCAGACTCGCTGTGCAAAGGACAATGTTTACGAAATAATTATTCCTTCAGAGCAGAAACAGGTAGACATCTGCAACAACGTTTGTTAAAATCCTTGCGATGTACAACGAACACCCAGAGGGGATTGCTTTTTTTTTTCCTTAGCAAAAGTGGCGTTACAATTTAACGCATCATCTGAAAATACCAGCAGCTTGGTTGTCATGCATAGCCTCTGCCTCAGTACATGTATTCACTGAGGCAAGTCAATTGTACAAATAAAGGATATTGGACTTTTTCGAACCTCTGTGTTGGTACCTCAAAAGGTAATGGGACACCATGACTAGTATGCAGCCAGCATTTAGGAAGAAGTCAGCAGTGGAAACCTATTTTCTCCAAATAAGAGTAAGCATTTTAAAGATGTTCCCATGGGCTTAAACCTCCCCAGAAATGCAAAAGGTTGCTCTCATGCTGTTATCTTTGATATGTTCAAGCGGAAATTGAAACAGTCCTTAAAACTGCATTTGCAGAGAAGAATGTTTAGCTTTGTCTGAAATTCTTTAATGTGATACATTTATGATTGATATGTGGAGGCTCCCAGAAGTTGCTAGTTTCATGCATCACTACATATTCACTCACCCTGAAACATGTGTGTGATTTTGCGATTTTATGGGGCAGTTCCATGTTTCTGTTATGACAGGTCTACTGTAAGATGGAACATAATCATTTGTAGACTAGGGTCACATTGGTGCTGTTTTCTGCTAGATTTTTTTTTTTTTTTTTAAAGAAAATCTGCATGTGCAATTCTGGATGCACGTAAGGCACTCTGGCAGCAGCTGGTCTTTGGAATGTGGTGAATTTCCACTACCTGGCACTTCTACACCCTTTACCTAGATCTCTTAACCGACTTTTAATTTGGAATGACCCTGCACCCACATCTTTCTAAATTCCCCTTTGCATGGTTTCCTTTTGTCTGCTTTTTCCTCCCTCTTCATTCATGAATGGTGTGGATTGGTGGTGTTATGAGCATCAGTGCTGGTGTGCCATGGGATGTCAGCGGTGCCGATATGCTGATCGTGGCACATCACACTTATTTATTTTTAAATTAACATTATTGAAATGTCACGAAGTGATTTTTCTATTACTTTGGGTATGACTGCTCCTCACATTACAACTGGAGATTATTCTGGATGGTTTCTTCCAGCGTCCATCTTAATTTTTTTTTTTTTTTTTGTTTTGGTGGCAACACAAGACCTCGTCTCCCGTTTTTAACTGAGGAACAGTTTTTCGTTTAGGCAAAATCAAATCTGTATTTCAAGAGCAATTTTAGCTGTCTTCACATCTCATGTCATTCAACGAAAAAAAATCGAAGACAATAAATATTTTGTTAGCAATTGTAATTTAAAGTAGCGTTCCAGCTAGCAGTTCACTTGAAATTTTCTGTGCACCAAGGTGGCTCAAACGATTCCCATTACACATGGATGTATATGCTGTGTATGCAATGTACTGTAGTAGTAACTAGAAACAGTAAGTGGTGCTGTGTTCCTCAGCAGTACAGGTGACTTCCCGTTTGTTGGACCTAAGAAGTAGTCGGCCTGAGTGGTCCTGCACCATTTAGGAGAAGCCTCATATTTATATCGGTGAATACAAAGCTTCCTGCTGATTGCCTGAGGTGGGAGGATGACATCTCGATATCTACCTCCATCAATCGACAGAAGCATTGTATCAATTGATAAATATACAGAGCTTCTCCTGAATGGTGGAAAAGAATTCAGCCTATTTAGTTCTGGCAGCAGATGGCAAGTTGGAAATGTGTCACTTACTGTATGTAGCTGCTCCTATTACAGTACATTGCAGGGCACCTAGAAGTTGCATTAAAGTGTAATGGAAACTTTCACCAAACAATTTAAAGTGAACTGAAAGCTTAAATTTTACGTTCATTTCCCTAGTTATTAATCTTCTGGTGGATTGTGTACAGAGAACCTTCAGCGACCCTATCTGTGTACATACAAAACTGCAATGTGATTAAATCGGAAAATAAGGGTTTCGGGTGCTGTTCACCCTCTTTGTACAGTATACACAACAGAGGCAGCCATTTTCTGTTTATGCTGCAGTGTAAAGAAAGTGCAGCCTATCCATATATGAAAGACCAGTAACATCATTTAGAATTTAGCCTTTCTTCACTAGACCAGTGGCCTCATAAAAATGCAGCCTATCCATGGACTAGAGATGGGTGACATCACTGAGGATGTAGCCTTTTCTACACTAGAGGCCGGTGATATTACTGAGAATGCAGCCTGTTGAAGACCTGTACAGCCTCATCTATTCACTAAATAGAAATGTAACTGAGAATGCAGCCTCATCTTTTCACTCAGCCCGGGGTGCATGGAGATGGGAGGCGTGTGCAAGAACCCCTGACAGGTAACCAGCCTGAACACATCTTGGCACTGATGTGCTATGAGGAACAGGCTGTCCGCATAGATCCTGATGGAGGGGAAAGCAGCTTTGTAGCGTTATATTGCCTCCTCACTGCCTGTTTTAACCCTCTCATTAATCATGCGTGCTTGCAGCACAGCCCCATTCACTTAAATGGGTCAGAGGGTATCGTTCCTGCTGCGAAGCAAAGCATTGTGGCCGCAGCATATGTACATCCCCCGGCGTAGCAACAGGGGGTGTGGTTGAGGGGCAGTAAGAACATGTAGTTTTCCGCTCGTCAATTACAAGTGTAAACAGCGGCTTGTGCTAATACTGTGAGGTTTTGAAATATTGTTTATGTTAGAGTAAATATCTTTCCTGTTTTTTAAACAATTTTTTTTCTTTGAATAATTTAAAGTCAATCAAGTATTTATCTGTATATTTTTGATTCCGTGCCCTTAAAGTCCTGTTTACCCATTTGTACTCCATATATTGGGATGCTGGCATGTGATTTGGACTCGGCTCGTACCTTATATTCTGTGTAAGGTGCATTTCCATGAATCTGATTCCAGCTAATGGCTGTCTCTGTGATGTGTAGACAAGAGTTAAAGGGGTTTAAAAGCTTTGATTTTTTTTTATTTATTTAAATATTGTATACTTGCCACCTCTGTGCAAGGGCTTTGCACAGAGTGGCCCTGATGCTCCTCTTCTGGGGTCCACCCGTGGCACTCCTCGCCACATCGCGTGCCCCCTCGGAGACCCGCTTTCCAAGGGGGTGCTCGTGCGGGCGCGCTCCTGAGTCCTGCTGCTACGTCCATTGACACAGACAGCAGGACTCAGCCCCCGCCCCCTGTGTCACTGGATTTGATTGACTGCAGGGGGAGCAAATGGCTCCTGCTGCTATCAGTCTGTCCAATGAGAACAGGAGACAGTGGCTTGAGCTGCTGGGCTCCTTCTCGTCGCTGGAAAGATCGGGTTCAGGTAAAGTAAAGGGAGGCTGCTGTACTACAGAAGGTTTTTCACCTTAATGCATAGAATGCAGTAAGCTTTAAAACCTTAGAGGGTTTTTCAGCTTACCCCTTTTTAAAGTTGATCGATTTTTTTTTTTTTTTTTTTTCAAATAATTTAGATCTGTAGGTTTGGTGTCAATATTAATATAGTGGAGCTCCAAAAGGGCTTAAAGCAGAGTTCAAACAGATTTCAAACAGTTTTATGTGCCTAGGGATTTGTAATTTTGTATAACCCTTGTGTAAAACACAACTGCCCTTTAGGCTCTTTCTACTTTGTGATTTGGCATTCGCTCTCCCTGCATCATCACCCTGCTCATTGAGCAAGGGTGATTATACTTGTTGTCCTGGTTGGAGGCACAAAAAGGACACAATGTTACATTCTTGAACCAAGAAAATTAGTGTCCTCTATCTGGTGTTTGTGCAGAGTGGCAGAAAACCATAGCATTCTATTGAACAAAATTACAAGTTTTTCAGCATGTATAATAGTAACCATGCATGTATTTCAACTGTGTATACAAAGGTTTTCCTGGAGCTTACGTCCAGCTCTAATTTGGACAACATAATTTCATGTTCCATCTCTTGTTCCTTGTTCTGTTCACAACAGACTCATGGGCTGGTTTCTGTTCTGCTTTTTGACTGCATGCCTTTATGAAACAAATTTTGCTTTTATGTTTAATGTGTTTAATTTTTTTTATGTTTAATATATACAAGCCCTGCTTCTGAACCTTGCTTGCTAAAAACAATCATCTTTACATTTCTTTTACTCATTCTTAATTCCCAGCTGCCAGTTTCTCAGCCTTTACAAGCTGTCCAAGGAGAGCCTGTGGTTCCTGCTCCAACAGTTCCAACCCCACAGTCGCATGTTGTCCCGAGTGTGGCTGCCCCCATGCCACCCCAATATTTACCCTTACCTCGACCTTTAGTGGCCTTCCCTCTAATCCCTCAGTTCACTGCTCCCAAGTTGCCAATGACTGTGCCTTCCACCATTGTACACACAGGCTTTCCTGCCCTGCCTGTGCCTATGTCCCCTGGGTTTGGCCAGGCAGTGCCAGGCTTGCCCCCCTCATTTTTAGGTACACCAGTGCTTCCTCCTGGACAGGCAGTTATTGTTCCAAGCCACATACCCGTTGCTCTCCAGCCCTTGCCACAGGTCCCACCTCTGACTGTGCATCCTGTGCCTCCACCTGTTGGATTTCCAACCGTCCTGGGACAAGCTGTTGAGCCTCTGCTTCCTCCTGGAGATGCTGCATACCAGGTACTGCCCTCTCTGGGCTTTGCTGGAAACTTTGGGTGTCAGCTCACATGCTGTATAAATGTATGAGATTTTCTGTAGTGTAGCGGATAGATTGTTCGTTTTAGATAGCCAAGTGTTATGCGAAGGAGGATTTTAAAAATGTGAAACTCTAGTTTGGGGTTGAATGATTCTATGTATGTCTTATTATCCGATTATGTATCTCTTATTATCTGATTATGTATATGTGTGTAGATGCTAAACTTTTTACTCATTGACGTTTTTAATTTTTTTCCCAGGCCTTTCAACCTCCTGTAACCTCTCAGATGCCTGTAGAAACAGGCCTTCCTTCTGCCTCTGTCCACCCTTCATCATTAATGTCACCTACCATCCGCACAGACTGCCTGCCACAAACTGGGTACAGCACTGGCTTACCACAACCTTACCTGGAGGGCAGTGGACTACCTCCACAGGGCATCCCAGCTTCGCAACCAACACCACCTTTACCTGGCTCGGCACAGCCAGTTCCAGAGGTAGGCTGCAACAGTAAATACCAACATTTTCCCTCTATATTACTCTGTCAACTTCTTTACGCTACCTTGAACAATTTCATGCAGTTGCATTGCATGCAAGACAAAAGACTGTTGCTTCCAAAGTCCAATCAGTTTTTTGTTTAAAAATAACTTTTGGTGGCGATTGGTATATATACACAGATTTTCTCCATAGGTTCCAATCTAACAGACTCATGGTGATAAGCTTGATTGAGAAATGGTGGTGCAATTGCAAGCTTCTTTGTTGCATGTTGCATGACATATCGCTTTTCATCAGCACTTAGGCAATAACCTGATGTGTCTACTCAAGGAGCAGCTTCAGAGTCCAAATTGACTTTAGAATAAGCGCTAAGATTTTAGTTCACATCAAAGACAGTTTTTTTTAAACCATATCAATACTGGACACTTTCACCCCCTTCCTGCCCAGTCCAATTTTCAGATTTTATATATAGATTATATATATATTTTTTTTTTTTACAAAAAGTTGTCAATTTAGGCCGCGATTTCAGGGAATGCCTGTGTAACTCGCATCAAAGTTGGACTAAAGTAGTGCAGGGACTACTTTGAAGTCGTACTATAATGAATGGTTGTCATTAGAAATCATGGGGAATGACTTGCCATGCTACTTTGCAGTCCCAAATCGTGCAGTCCCAAATTAGTAAGAGATTTCGCATACACAGCATGGGCATCCTACATAGGCATATTATTACATCCCAAAACACATGCTACTCCTGCTACTATCTTGGTACCACATGTGTGTCACGTTTTCACTGTCTAGACTGATTAGGTACCATACTTTTTGTATCTTATGTATCAAACAAACCAACCAATTGCGTCAAAACCAATGTACTGTAATGGCCCTCAAAATTTTTGGAGGGGCGCAAACAAACTGTAAAATTCAGATAAAAAAACCCTCTCAAACGCAGCCTCACTGTGCCCCATCAAACGCTGCCTCGCCGTGCCCCCCCCGCCCGCCGTCTATACTTGCCCTGTTTTGGTGGTGGTGGGACAGCTCCTCAATGTCTTCTCCCGTTCTCTGCTATGATTGGACACCCGATGCAAATGTATAAAAGACTTTAAAGCGGAGTTCCAAACAAAAATGGAACTTCCGCTTTTCGGAACCCTCCCCCCCTCCGGTGTCACATTTGGCACCTTTCAGGGGGGAGGGAGGTGCAGATGCCTGTCTAAGACAGGTATTTGCACCCACTTCCGGCATAGACTCCCACGGGAGTCTATGCCTCTTCCTGTCCCTCCGCGCTGTCTCCTGGGAAACACACAGGTCCCAGGAGATAGCGGGGACCAGTTACGATGCGCAGCGCGACTCGCGCATGCGCAATAGGGAACCGGGAAGTGAAGCCGCAACGCTTCACTTCCTGATCCCCTCACCTAGGATGGCGGCGGCACCTGCCGAGAACCGAGCGGGTTCTCGGCGTCGGCTGCCGACATCGCTGGACCCTGGGATAGGTAAGTGGCCATTTATTAAAAGTCAGCAGCTGCAGTATTTGTAGCTGCTGGCTTTTAATATTTTTTTTTTTTAGGTGGTTTAGGTGGACTCCCTCTTTAAGGCCTTTTGGTTTGGTAATCCCACTTTCAGAAGTCTGCTCAACTTTGCCAAGCCTAGATTTCTAGGGCCTCATCCTGGCTGCACACAGCCCAAGCAAAAGTCTGCTTTCCAGAAAACCAAATTCCCCTCGCCTAGATCTCATGCTTAGATCTTATGATCAAAGCGGCATACCTCTGTGAGATGCCTCGAGAGCTCTGGGCCACATTGAGGAACCCCCCCCCCCCGATCAATGTTTTTATGGTTCAATTAGATTTTATTAATTTTTTTCAACAAATATATAAGACAGAGTAACAAAAGAAAAATATAAACAATGCCAGTAACCTGACATCAGGTCTCCTGGTATATCGAAATATAAAAATACAAAATTCAGGGTAGTGCAATCGCGTGATCGAACAATGATCACTAAAAATATAACTTTATACGAAACCCGTGCATGTGTGACAGTTGATTCGTAAGAAATCTGTACCCTGGTCCGGGGAGCCCCATTGGGAACCTTCTGCAACCTCGGACACAAGGGAAAAGAGTAGAAAAACTGAAACGAATAGCAGTCACATATATTGTTTATAATAAAGTGCAGTAAATTTTAACATGCAGAGGGTAAGGAACCGAAATAAACCCTCGTAGGGGGTAGGCAAACTTGTAGTATAGATTGCATCAATAAAAGATCAAAGGAGACTAAAAAAGGAAAGTTAAGAGTAAGGCAAGAAGGAGAAAAATAGTTTGTAGAGGAACGGGGGGGGGACAGCGAACCTCGGTCCATAAAACCAGACATAACGCCTGACCGAAATTTTGCGGAAAGGCTATATGTAATCCTTAGGAGGAATTCGTCTACGCAAGTCTCTGCTTGAGTTTGTCTGAAGTGGAGTAATGCCTCCACACATATGAAAATTTGGCTCGTTTGTCAAGAATATTAGCTTGCATTTCTTCCATTAACATAATGTTGTTTATTTCGTTAACCCACTCAACCAAGGACGGAGGCGTGACGGTTTTCCAGTGCCTAGGTATAAGTTGTCTCCCTGCACTGATAAAAAACTTCAATAAACTGTTTTTTTGTGACTTTATGGTCCCAGGAAGAATGGAAAGGAGGGCAATGGTAGGAGAAGGCAATAGAGGCTTGTCATAGATATCTGAATAGATCTGGAAAATCTGTGTCCAAAATGGTAGAAGCACGTCACACTCCCACCAAATATGGAGATGGGTGTCTTTCATAGAGTTGCATCTCCAGCACATATCTGAACTGGAAGGGAATATGACCCTAAGGGTAGTGGGGACCCGATACCACCTGGATAGGATTTTATAATTTTTCTCCAGCATATAGCTCGAAATTGAGGTCTTATTAGTGAAGAGAAAAGCTTTACTCCATTCTGCCTCGGATATTTCAATCCCAACCTCCGCTGACCATTTTGTAGTATAATTAATTAGGAAGGGCTCCATGAGTGTGATCTAAGATTAATTTGTATATAAGGGATAGAGTGTCGTGGAGTCTCGGTTAGAGTACAGAGTTGTTCAAACCCAGTCGGAGGCCTATGGATTTGCCTAGAGTCGTGTATCTGTTTACAGTAAGCGTTAAGGTGTCTACGAGTGAGCCAAGTCACTTTGGAGGTTACGTCTGTTGGGGTGGATGTAAAGGTACCTAGGGTGGCGTCAACAAAATGCCGAGCCGTGGGCCAGGAATCTCTATTGTAATTGTTTATAAAATGGGTGGAGTGACAGAGTGGAGTGGAGTTACAGAAATTTTGGGTTGTCAAACAAAGGGGTAAGGGGGCTGGGTTCAGAAGACAGTGAATAGTTGGATTTCCTCCGGTACCAAATCGCCAGGGCGTCCCTGGTGAGGGGGGACAGCATCGTGATTGATTTGAATGAATAATCAAATCCCCAGAGGAGCGCTCTTAGGTCGTACGTGGAGAGGTCTTGCTCTACTAACGTGGAGGCGGGGGAACCATTCGAGGATACGGGAGATGACTGCAGACGTATGGTATAACTCGGTCAGGTAAGCCTAACCCGCCTTTCGTGATTGGGGAGCATAAAAGTTTGTCTCAACCTTGGGTGACTACCTCTCCAAACAAATCGAATGGCCATTGACCGAAGGGAACGGAAGAAGGCCGAGGAGAGAGATATGGGGAGGGTCTGGAATAAGTATATGAGTTTGGGGAGAATATCCATTTTTAGTGCGTTGATACGACCTACCCAGGACATGGCTAAGTCCATTCGTTCTTCCGTTAAACGTCTAAGTTTTTGGAGTAAGGGGCTAAAGTTCGGATCATAAATATCCAAGATGTGTTTCGGAATAGCTGTACCTAAATAAGAAATTGAATTTGGTTTCCATTGAAATGAAAAATTAGATTGAAGGGCAGAGAGTGTGGATTGAGATAAGGAAAGGTTAAGAGCCTCCGTTTTGGAGATGTTTAATTTGTAATTACTGAAGCGGCCAAATCTGTCTATCTCTGATAGAATAGAGGGTATGGAAATGTGGGGTTTGGTTACAATACAAGAGTAAATCGTCTGCATATAGAGAAAGTTTGCAGTGAGATGAGGGGGTCTGTAAGCCCTGTATATTGGGATTAGATCTAATAGCTTGGGCAAGGTGTTCAATCACCAGAGCAAACAGGAGGGGGGAAAGGGGACAGCCCTGCCTGGTGCCGTTAGTAATCGTAAAGTTACGTGATCGGGTACCATTAACTAAAACCGTGGCAGAGTGTGTAGAGTAGAGCGACATTATACGTGTCAACATTCTCGGACCTAGACCTATTTGGGAAAGTGTGGACTGAAGAAAAGACCAACTGACCCTATCAAAAGCCTTCTCTGCTTCACACGAGAGAAGGCAGGCCGGAATGTGATGACGTTGAGCAAAGGTGATTAAGTGTATGGTCTTGGTGGTATTGTCCCTGGCCTCTCGACCAGGGACAAAACCCACCCGATCTTTGTGTATTAATTTTGGTAGCAGAGGGAAGATACGGTTAGCGAGTATTTTGGCATATAATTTTAAGTTGATATTTAGAAGGGATATCGGTCTATAATTGGAGCAGATGGACGGGTCTTTTCCGGATTTAGGAATGACCACAATTTGGGCTTAGAGAATGGAAGAGGGGGAAGCAACCTTCCCATCAAATGCGTTAAAAGCTTTTGCTAGTAAAGGGAACAGTTGTGGTGCAAAAAGTATATAAAAACGGGAAGAATACCCATCTGGGCCTGGGCTTTACCATTCTTGAGATTTTTTTTTATGGCGGAGAGGAATTCCGTATCAGATAAGGAGGCCTCGAGGTCCTCTGAATCGGATACCGAAAGAGGTGGAAGTGCCGTCTCCTGTATATAGGAGGATAAATCTATCGAGGTAGGTGAGGATGACGGAGTTTGAGGGGTGAGGTTATATAATGTGGAGTAGTACTGGCGGAATTCTTCAGCAATAGCCGCATTCTGCCTGATTTTACCTTTGGTGGAGGAGTTTATAAACTGAATTGGTCTTCTAGCTTGGCGGGGCTGAAGGGTAGATGCAAGGTGTCTGCCGCACTTGTTAGCCTGGGAGTAACAAGTGAAACGGCCTTTGTCTCGGGCTATAAGAGATCTCTCTGCGAAAATACGCAAGAGATCCCTTCTGGCATTAGAGAGTTCTAGGAGAGTCGAATTAATAGGGTTATTTTTGTGTGATTCTTCTAAGTTGGCAATGATGGCGAGGAGACGCGTCGTATCTGCAAAACGCGCACGCTTCAGTCTAGCCCCGTGTTGGATAAGTTTGCCTTGAAGTACGCATTTGAGGGCTTCCCATTTCGTGAATGGATTAGTGGTGTCATGAGCGTGATCTGAGACAAAATGTTTAATGGACTGTGCTATGTCCTGGGAGCATACCGAGTCGCTTAAAAGGTTGTCGTTTAGTCTCCAAGATGCGTTTCGATTACGTGTAGGAGTGTGCCCTAGACTCATGCGAATAGGGGCGTGTCTGACCAAAGAGTGATTCCGATAGAAGCGGAGGGCGAGAAATCTAATAAAGATTGAGAAATAAAGAGATAATCCAGTCTACCATAAGTGTCATGTGCAGGTGAGTAAAAGGTGTAGTCTTTAGTAGTAGGGTGTAGCATCCTCCATACATCCACAAGAGATAAGTCAGATAGGAATGTTCTCATTTTGGTCAGGGAGGTTGGGGAAATCGAGGACTTACCGGTTGAGGAGTCAAGACGAGGTATCAAGGTGGCATTAAAGTCCCCTCCTAGGATCATGTTGACTGTACAGAATCTTTTCAATCGGGATATCACAGAGGAGAGGAATTGTTGTTGGTTCTGATTAGGAGAGTATATATTAACAGTATAAATCACATTCATGCAAGACAATTTAAGAAAAATATACCTGCCTAACAGATCAATATAAGTGTCAAGGACAACAGGGGTAAAAGATGCGTGGAATAAAGGATTTGTGGGATTTTATCTGATCTAAAATGAGTTTCCTGTAAGAGAAGGATTTGCATTTGCAATTTGTGAAAATGATAAAGTATTTGCCGTCTCTTCTCAGGGACATTAAGACCCCTACAGTTTAATGAGGAGACTTTCAAGGCGGTTTGTGCTGCCATGAGAAAACATATTTATTTGACATTAAAGATAAATTAGAAGAAGGCTTGCTGTCTCCAAAAAGTAAACTAAGGGGGAAGAAGAGGGAGAAGGGGGACATCTAGTGGCGAAATAAAGGAAAGAGTGTATGTGAAATATGAAGAGATAAAGAGAAGAGGTAAAGAAAAGGAAAAGGGGCCGAAACAGCCTCACTACTAGTGTTATTAACAACGAGTCAGCTAAAACCTTTAAGGGTGCTGAAAGACCTAAGTGGGGGAACAGTGGTCAATGCAGAGAGGAGCCCGCACACGCTGGGCAAAAAAAATAAATAAATTTTTCGGAAATAAAATCTGAAAACATTAAGTAAAACATCTCAGAGCTCCACCTTGCTGTGTAGGCGTGAAACATTATATGTAATATCCCAGTTGAACATATCCCCTATGGATAACCAATTACTTGAACAGCATGTGGAGCGATTTTCCCAGCAACAAGCCATAAATCTATATGACAAGGGGTAACAAGGGGGGGGGGGGTGGAAGGGTAGGGATGAGACATGATTAGGGGAGAGCAAAAAATCTTTTGACGAACGGTGTTGATGAGGTGCAATCAAGAACATAAATCCTGTATTAAGGAAGTAAAACAAATTGGGTTAGTAAACAAGTGTCTCAAAGAAATTGCAGCTGGGGACGTCACCACTGGTCGACAACCTGTGAGAAAGAAAAAATTAACAAAATGACAGGGGAGCGAGCTCATCCATCAGTCGCAGAGGGAAAGTCCGACTTGGGTCTTTTGTTCTTCTTCGATCGTTTCTGCCAACCTGGTGCGGCTTTAAAGCCAGGAGTGGCTGCATGAAGAGGCCAGTCAGGGATGGAGATTTGGTAGTTCAAAAGTTCCAAGGAACTTGGGGAGATCGCCCAATGTGCGGAACGTTGCCGACTTCCCTTCATGAGATGCAGACAGATTAAAAGGGAAACCCCAGCGGTATTTGATCTGTTTAGCTTGAAGAGCTCCAGTTAGGGGTTTCAGAGCCCGCCTCATGTCCAGAGTCAATTTGGAGATATCAGGGAGAAGAGACACGGGGGTGTCATTGATGTATATGGCTGATTGAGAGCGTGCAGCTTGCATGATGGCGTCTTTAACTGTATAGAAGTGGACTCTGCAGATCACATCTCTGGGGTGTTCTAGATTCAGATTCTTAGGGCCAAGAGCTCTATGGACACGATCGAGTTCCAGTGGGGCGTCTTTATCTTTCTGGAGCAGCTCGTTGAACATAGCAGCGACTGCTGGTGCTAAATCTTTGGTTTCAACCGATTCAGGGAGACCGCGTATGTTACGTCTGGCCCTGTTTTCCTGGTCGTCCTGATGGTACATCAGTTGTTAAA
This sequence comes from Lithobates septentrionalis, assembly GCA_037952835.1. Classification (NCBI taxonomy): domain Eukaryota; kingdom Metazoa; phylum Chordata; class Amphibia; order Anura; family Ranidae; genus Lithobates; species Lithobates septentrionalis. The sequence continues at coordinate 501,438 of JBBDGP010002049.1, read as the reverse complement.
TTTGGAGGGTATGTTCATGCAATATAGTGTCATGCTTTTGCAGGGTGGATGCTGTCTCCTCCATATTGTGTTCCACCTCCTCAATTCTAATAGTGATATCTCTGCGAAGTTTAGTCATTTCTTGTTTGTATGAGCGCTCTAAGCGTTGCACACAGGCCTCAAAATCATGTCTGGTGGGGAGAGCTTTAATATATGCTTCCATGTCCCATCCACTATAGAATCTATGAGAGTCAGGGGAATGACATGCAGCCAAACCGAGCCTGTTTCAGAGTCAGGGGGAGACCGAGGCCTTTGTCTGGTCTTCATATGTGGCGTGGAGCGCTGTGAAGCAGCTCCCTATGAGGCAGCATGTGTGCCAGGGGTCCGGGCGGGCTCCATCTTGGACGAGGGGGGGGGGGGGGCGGAACGGTTGTGGCCCAAATGAGTGAGAAATCTGTCAATGTCCCCTTCTGGATGTGGATCGGGGGTTCGGTGCCTGTCTCCCCCACCCCTCCTCCCCATAACAGACCTGGATGGCGTCGCTGGGAAGCGCTGAGAGCCTTGGATGAGCCGGCGTGTGCGGGAGTTCCTAGAGAGAGCGTCTTGCTCCTCCATGCGTCAAGCCACGCCCCCCCGATGTTTTTCGCCAGGACCAATGATCCTCTACCGCTGGCATCAGATGCCCTGATAATTCCCTGGACTCCTTGACTGGTCCACAGAATAGCGCAAGAGAAGAAACCAGTGATTCTCGATGGTCCAGGCTGGCCCAGACTCCCGAAGTAACCTGATTCACACATGATCAAGCTTCTAGGAGATGATCCCTGGCCTCTTCCAAACAGGCCAGACATCATTTCCCAGGGATCCCTGTTTCTCAGTCACTGGCTTTAACAGCATGGCTGTTGAAACCCAGATCTTGTGGAACACAGGAGCATCTTGGATTCTTTCATTCCCACATTTCTTAGTCTTATATTTTTTTTCCCCTGGAAGTGACTATCGTACTTGGAAATCCTTTGCTTGGAGTGAGCACAGGCAGTTCAATCCAGTAATTTCTCTTTAGACTGGTTTCACATGGATGGTCCAATCAGGTCCGCCTGTCAGTTATTCAGGCGGTCCTGATTGGACCAGCCATTGTTTTCTATGGAGCAGTGGATGTCAGAGGACTTGTGTCCACTGGCATCCGATCCTGTCCGCCAAAAGCCAACTGCTTTGGGGATTCATTCCCCATCCATCCATGGGATCGGATGACAGCCGGATGGAAACGGACATGCTCTGTATAGCATGTCATTCTCCTGTTCAGCAGGGATCAGCTGAAAGATTCCCTGCTGAGCAGGTGGATGCGCATTACGGAGTCTGCCTGGTATGAAAGGGGCCTACCCTTGCATTCTGGTCTTTCTACAATCAGGACTTGGATAAAATTTGGCCTTAAGTACTCTTATTGGGACAGCTTTCCGTCCTGTCCATCTTGTTCCAAAAGTCTCTGGCCTCATTTTACCTTTTAAATAACCTTTTATTCAGTTTGATTTACAGATTAAACCACCCTTCTAGCACCCTGTGCTTCCTTTTGGATTTCTCTTTCTGCTCTGCTGAGATCATCCTTTTGAGCCCATCGGACAACTTTCTTTGGATGATCTCTCCTGCAAAATGTAGCCAGATGTGTTTCTGAATTAGCAAAGTTTAGCCAGTGTCCAATCGCCTAAAGGTAGTTGCCTATAACAAGGGTTTATGAATATTCAGCTTGTATCCTGTACTGTAGTCCCAAGAAATGGAAATCACCGGTAAGTCAAAATATTTTTACTTTAACTTTGTTACCACAAGGGGGCTAACAAGCCCCCCAATATGACTAGCATGGGCAGGTGACATGTTCTGTGTATGGAGGCTTCAGGTTTTTATTCTACTCCTTTCAGTAAAAGTGATCTGGACAGGTGTACAGCCATCCAGATCACTTTTACTGAAAAGCCAGCAAGTTTGCTTTACTACCCATGAAAGTTTTATGCTTTTTCTGTTGGCTATTTAAAAGCCACCTTGTTTTATTAATGTACCTATGTAAAAAAGGAACTGGTTAAAGCCTACATCAGGATTATATGCTCATTAGCTTGTGACTTCATTCTGTCACTTTTTATTCCCATTCAAGTGTCCTTGCAACACAATCCTACAGTTTCTGCTGCCACTCCTTGTCCTGAACTATAATTTGAGATCATTAGACTGTGGAGGTCGTGCTTTGACTGACTATTGTGGCTGGAGGAAAGTATTTTATTTTTTGCCTGCTTTTCCACCAGCTTTTTTGACACCTGTTGAGTATAAAGGCCAAGGGTGTCATTGCTGTCAAGGGCAGTGTATAGCCCCCTCAAAGGCCAAGTTCACCCCCCCCCCCCCCCCCCCAAATTCAAACTTCCCTGGGCACCATATGCTCTTAATGTACCTCTGTTGCAGAAAAGAAAAAGCTTTCTTTTCTTACCGCCTCTATTATCCGTCCTGAAATTTTGGTATTTGGGATGGAAAAACTGTTACAAGTACTTTAGCAGCTGGCCTCATTAATACTTACCTTGCACCTGCGCTCCCCCTTCAGGAAATTGATCCCACCCATCTCTACAGTTGCATGCTAATTCAATGCAGACATTGCCAGTAAACTTCATCCTCTATACACAGCCATCATTAGTTTACCTTCTTCTTGCTAGGTCACTCATTTGGCAGTGTGTGCAGGAGCTGAGCAATCACATAACAGCCCATGTAGAGCAGAGCTGTAGTATTGAAAACAGAAGTGTGTCCTTGAAAGTCTTTAAAGCTCACTATACACTGTACAGTCTCCTTTTACATCTGGAAAAAGAGCAACTGCGCTATTCAAAATACTAGAAAGCTGCAACTCGAAAGTGATATACAACACAAACAAAACAGTAGAACATAAGGAGTTGCGCTAGTGGTAAACAAACAATAAATGAAAATCAAAAAATAATTAAGTGAATGAAAACAAAAAATTAAAGTGCAATTGTGCATAAATATGTGTGTCACACCAGAATTATAATGCTAGTGAACACTATAGACCGGATCAAAAATGCATTACAAAAAGTCAATGGTGCTGGTGATAAAGGGAAATATGCATAAACCAGTCAATGATGATGTTGATAAAGGCAAATATACACAAAACAGTCAGTGACAGTAGTAATCAACACGATGATGATGTTGCGACACCCTGTGACAAATCTTCATGGGTCAGGGAACAATGTGACTCCACCACCTTAAGGGATGCAGGCTTACCAGATTACCAGCTGAAAAGGGCTTGTCACCCAATCCTGGGTAGTGAAGGTCTCCCGCTGTTGTAGACGGCCGCTACAAACGACTCACAGACCTAGCATCTCCCAAAATTCCAGTTTAGGCAATCCGACAGTCCCGATATGTCAGTATCAGCTGACACACTGAATAATTGGTAGTAAAGCACTGGGTCCAGCAGAAGGAGAAAAGGTAAGGCTGGATGATCTCATTGTGTGGGTATTCTCCACGGATTCTCCACCGCGCAGACAAAACATCCACCAAACTTATAGCCGTATTCTGCAGGGCTCCAGTGTGTCCATGTGAGAAAAAACAAATTGTCCACATTGCGTAATACTGTTGGTAAGTTTTAATAAACCCAATAATCCCCATACAAGATATACGTACTAGAAATCTATAAAACTCAAGCAATAAAAGGTGCCTGTGCAAGTAACATCACCCGGTTGCCAGTAATGGTGCGGGAAAGGTTTGTGTACATCAGCCGTTTGGTCCTACTTCCTGATACCTCGGCAGACCCGTGACACGCACACTTCACTTCCGGCAAACCACTGAGATCACTTCCTGACTTCATCTAAGGGCGTGATCTCGTATTGTGATTAGGGCTGGGAAAAAAAATCGATTTAAATCTTGAATCGAGTTGAGAGGTCAAATCGATTCAAAATTTAAGCAAATCGATTTTTTTAGATTTTTTTTTTTTCTGAGCGCCGGTCCCGAGGCGCTGCGGGCATGAGTTTTTAGGCGAGGCCGCGGTTTCGGCCTAGTCCGCGGCTACAGCCGGACGCCGCGGACTAGGCCGAAGCCTCGCCTGAAAACTCATGCCCGCAGCGCCTCCGGACCGGCGCGGACACCGCGCCGGGCCTGAAGAGCTGCGGGCAAGGAGTTTTTAGGTGAGGCCGCGGCTTCGACCTAGTCCGCGAGGCCGGACGCCGCGGACTAGGCCGAAGCTGCAGCCTCGCCTAAAAGCTCATGCCCGCAGCGCCTCGGGACTGGCGCGGTGCAAAAAAAAAAAAAAACCTATTCGAATCGTGAATCGAGTTTTTTTTTTTTAAGAGAATCGAAGATTATTTTTTTTAAGAAAATCTCCCAGCCCTAATTGTGATCACCAGTTTTTATGTAAAATCAATGTCTCCGCCCTGGGCACTAATCATGTGACATCCATTGTGTTCACTCGCATCGCGCATAACGAATGTGCTAACATGCAAACAAACCAAATGGAGGTCTTCACGGCCACAGAACTGACAAAGTGCAACACCAATCGGTAACGATAATATATGCGCTAACATATTTCATTTAAAACTATTCCTAAACATGATTAAAATCATAAAATAGATTAAACGCTAAAAACAAATGAATAAAAGTGGCAAACTTATAACCATAAATTAATAAAGTGCACTTATATAACCACAAAAGTGGATCATCGTAATGGAGTATGGTGATGATTAAAGAAACACTCTATCCACCCCTCTGCATCAGCACTGACACACTGGCATGGGCAGAGCGAAACAGCTGCATAAAAATTTTATACATCTATAACTGCACAAAAACATACATATATGTAGCAGCGCACAAAAAAATATCAACAAACAAATTAATGAGAAACAATCTTAATACATTAAAATTGCAACCAAATATGAAAAGATAATTTAAGCACATAATTAAGACCACATTAAAACACTAAAAACTCATGGAGGTCTTTTTAGACAGCCCAATGATTCAAATAAAATCGACTGGGCATTTGCATGACAACATGTCAGCATGTTGATCAAATGCCCACTTCATTAAGGTTACCTGAAATCGATATAGCGGAAGATCATGTTATGCATCATATATAATGAAACAATTGATGTATAATTTGATGTTTAATCCTTTGAAGGAGGGGACATCTGTTAAATATATCCACTGAGTTTCTCGTTTTGACAACTCACGAACGAGCCCCTCCAATGTGGCTCTAAATGCTCGACCGCCCAAAATTCTAGACCTGCCGGTTCCTGGTTATGTTTCAGTTTAAAATGGAGGGACACATTACGGTCCTTGAACCCTATCTTTATATTGTGGATGTGTTCAGCTACCCTTATCCTCAGCATCCTCTTAGTGCGCCCTATATATAACAGGCCGCATGGGCATTTTAAAGCATAAACAACGTGTACTGTTGCACATGATAAATTTCTTGATGTCAAAACTTCTATTAGCAGGAGAACTGAATAAATCTAGTCCTCTGGTTTTGAGACCTCTCTACAGGCCTTATATCTTCTACAAGAAAAGAAGCCATTTCGATCCCAAAATGATAAAGGTTGCCTTGGGGGGTCCAATACTTTTTTTTTTTTTTTTTTATAATCCGATCTCTGAAACTGGGCGCTTTTCTGTATATGAACTGAGGTGCAGATGGTAGTGTAGTACTTAGTTTCTTGTCCAAAAGCAGGACGTGCCAATGTTGCTTGAAGATTGACTCAACTTCTTTATATTGGGCATGAAACCCTGAAATGAACCCCCCATTCTTTATTATTATTCAATCCAGGGGTGAGGTGAGGATCCCTTTCTCATAGACCTATATTTCTTGGGACTGCACCCACTAATTCAATCACCTTTTCAAGATATTGAGGATCATATCCTCTGGCCTCAAACCTATCGGTAAGGGTTTTAGATTGTAGGATGAAATTAACATCTTCAGAACAATTTCTTTTGACCCTCATGACCTGTCCCTTTGGGATATTTTTAAGCCAGAGAGGGTGGTGGCCACTAAAAGTAGGGAGATAACTGTTCCCGTCTGTCGCTTTGAAGTAAACTTTTGTTTCTAATCTGTCATTGCGACGATAAACCTTTACATCTAGGAAGTTAATTTCTTCAGTTTGCCAATGGGAGGTTAACTTTGTTATTATTGTTGTTGTCCAATGCCTGTAAAAATTGAAGTAGATATTCCGTTGATCCCGCCCAGATAAGAGATTGTCTAAAAAAAATAAACTCCTCCCGCTTATCTTTAAAAATGACCTGGTCTTCCCATTCTGCCATAAATAGGTTTGCTATGCTGGGCGCGAATTTCGCGCCCATAGCAACTCCTCTTTGTTGCGAATAAAACTTATTGCCATACCAGAAGTAGTTGTGGGATAAACAATAGTCCAAGGAGTGTCTAAGGAATATTTTTTGATTCTGGGGGAGATCATCTCTTTGACTGAGAGCCCAATTTAAGGCCAGAAGGGCATCATCATGCTGTATTATAGAATACAGAGATGCAACATCTGCGGTTACAAGCAGGACATGTGGTTTTCCTACCAAATCCACATTCTGTAAACAATTCAAAAAATTCTTGACTCAAGTTAAAAATCCCCCCCTAGTCCACTTCCCTTCTTATTCTGGGTCCTATGTCCGGCCCTACAGCCTCGGGGTCTTCTATTCTTGGACGTTGCTATTGTACATGATCTTTCTCCCACTGGGGTTGTTGATCTTTCCATGTCTGATCTCTGTGGTAAGGCAAGGGTTGTGGGTATGTGTGTGGCTTCCCTCTGCGAGGTGGGTAACCTCGACCTTTCGTCTGACCCCCCCCCCCCCGTCCTCTCCCTAAAAAAGGATGAGGGGGAGGTATAACTTCATAACCTGATATTCCCATAACGGTTGAAATTTGTTATGGGTCTGAATCTGGGTAATTGTTGATGGTACCCCATTTGGTGGTTATCTCTTCCCCTATTGCCTCTTGTTTTTTCCCTTAATTAATGGGGATGGAGAAAAGTGCCGGGGAGTTTAGTTGTGTTAATTCATCTCCATCCTCATTGGCGTATTCATGAGCCAAACTAGAGGGAGCTATAGGGTCCTGATTTCTCACAGGTTGTGTAGATAAGGGTTGTATGGATAAAGGTTTCTCTACCAAATTTTTAGTATCAGGTAATGCTTGTTGCCAAGCATAAATTGAATTGGCTTTGAAATCTTCCATATCTCTATGATATTTTTTAACTTTCTTTTTTGTGTCCTTATCAACTTTTTCCAGCTTCTTTTTGACTCTAGTGTTAAAATCAATAATTTATTGCGTATCCTTAATGGGGTCAAGCTGTTGTTGCAAGTCATTTATCCTAGATTCCAGATTAGCCATTTTACGCTTTTTCCTCTGAAGAATCCGCTCCTGCAACTTAAATCTCGCCCCATTAAAGAAGTCAAACCATTCCTGGATGGAACCCGGATCATCCAAACCATCCTGTGGTATTGCTTCCCATCTTCAACTTCTAATAATTATCTTTGCTTTAATATATTGTTCTAAAGTGCATATGTCCCACCAGGTCCTGCTTCTCCAAAACGTTACCTAGTGCTGACATAGCTCCATTAAAATTACCTGAGTGGTGGTTGGTTCATTGTTCATGAATAGACTATTAATATCTATGTTTCTAGTTCCAGAATATACAAAAATGCTTTAAATGGCCGCCTAAAAAAGCACCGCTCGGCGCCCTGGATTAAAGCAATTGAGGTCACGAAGTGTAGATATCAGAACTTGAAAATACAAAATTAATTGTAAAATCAAAATATAAGTAGCAGCTGCTAAAAAAAAGTAAATATATAAAAAATATACTAAAAAACTCTAAGCAGCAGAGTCCTTTATGATATTGTAGCAGCGCTCTTCTCATGTATTCAAAAATGGCAAGCTTCAATATAATGTTCATATATGGAATGATATTGCGATGCAGTTCAGTAGTATCTTATAAAATCAAACATGAAGAGAGCACCTTCCACCAGACACTTCACCACTTCAGACACTTCACCACGTGAGATAATCTCCCCTTTGGGAATGCACTCACCACATATGCAGATAAAATGCACCTTTAATCAACAACTGATTCTCCACCGCTCAGACAAAACATCCACCAAACTTATAGCCGTATTATGCAGGGCTCCAGTGTGTCCATGTGAAAAAACAAATGGTCCACATAGTGTTATACTGTCGGTAAGTTTGAATAAACTCAATAATCCCCAAGTTATACGTACTAGAAATCTATAAAACTCAAGCAATAAAAGGTGCCTGTGCAAGTAACATCCCCTGGTTGCCGGTAATGGTGCGGGAAACGTCTATGTACATCAGCCGTTTGGTCCTACTTCCTGATACCTCGGCAGCCCATGACACGCACACGTCACTTTCGGTAAACCAGAGATCACATCCCTGACGCGTTTCGTCACTTTCTGACTTCGTCTGAGAGCGTGTTCTCATGACTGCTAGAATCACTAATAAATGTTTTAATCTTTTTCAGGGCCCGCAAATTACCTCTCAAATTGCCCCTGTGGAGATGCCATCAGCACAAACTACCCAAGTGGTGTCTTCCATTGACAGGTAAAAATACAAATTTGGTTAACTTGTACTTTTGCAGGGAAGGCAGCCATCTTTGGGTGGACCTGAAAGCCAGCCTGTTGATTTATGTTTCTTTGAAAATTTAGTAAGCTGAATACCTAATATTTTCACAAATTAGAAACTTGATAACCGGTTCCTTTTTTAAAGCTGCCATCCTTTTGTGTTAACAATTGTGTTTCTCTCAGCGCCCACTCAGATGTGGCATCTGGGCTCAGTGACAGTAACGAGGGCGTTTCCGGCTCCAGTGGTAGACATGAAGGCCGCACCACCAAACGGCACTACCGAAAGTCTGTGCGCAGCCGCTCAAGACATGAGAAAACCTCACGCCCGAAACTTAGAATCCTTAATGTAAGTTCCTTTGTTTGCTGAACCTAGAATGCTGTTTAAATATAATGGCAGCTTTTTGTTTTTAGGTCTTGGTTTATCTTTTTTAATCGTACTTCCATTTCTTTGTTGCTTCAGCAATGTCTTCCTGCCTCCCTTAAAGCCCTCCTCAGTATTTTTTTTTAAAACCTATACATGATTTTTTCCTCTGCAGTCATCTCTTGCCAGTCTGAAGCCACAGCAGCTTCTCCACTTTTTGGCAGTGTCGGGGGGGGGGGGGGGGGTGGGGGGGGGCAGCATTCTTCCTGTAATAAGCCGCAATCCTATAACTGCTCAGTCCTGCAGTACTGTAAGCCCAGCCTGCGTGATGACGCACCCCCTAGGGGGGCATCATATAAAGGACAGGCTGGGCTCATAGGAAATGGGCAGAATGATGACGGTGTTCTGCTTTGAAAACATCTGGCGCTGGACTAAAGAGCAATTGTGTGTGTTGGAGCAAGAAGAGGGTAAAAGAAGTAAAGGGGGAGCCTTAATTGGAGAAATAAAAACCTTATGGAAAATATGGGGTGCTGGCCTGTAAGGTGCCTCCAACACTTCACTCTATATTTGGCGTACACTCTTGTTAGAGCAGTACAGCAAGAAAGGTCTTACAATCCTTATTTTTTAGTTTGGATAGAATGGGCAAAGGCTTGGCCCTCCTATTAAGTTGTTGAGGGATCATATTCCAATGGTGACACATGTACTGATGGAAGCTGTGTAAGAGTATTTCCCTCATGTTTGAAAGATATCCTCTCACTTCCTTTCTACAGAAAAGCCGGTAAAGGGAAATCTTTCTAATGAGACAGATGGCCAACAAAAAAAAAAAAATCGGCTTTACCCTCACAACTGTATTAAAAACAAAATTGCTTTAGATGTACTGTAAGAATGTTTGGATTATTATGTTTGTACATGGTATTTTTTATTTTAATGGTGTAGGTGTCAAACAAGGGAGACAGAGTAGTGGAATGTCAGCTGGAAACACACAACCGCAAGATGGTCACCTTCAAATTTGACCTAGATGGGGACAATCCAGAGGAAATAGCCACCATCATGGTGCGTAAGATGACAGATTTATGATGAGGGTAGGCCATGCTATTAATGTGATTCACCAGCCAATCTCAGTACCTTTTCTTTGGACACCAGGTTCAGAATGTCTTCATCCTGGCCACAGAGAGAGAATCATTTGTCGAGCAGGTTAAAGACATCATAGAAAAAGCAGATGAAATGCTAAATGAGGATGTCAGTGGGGAGCCTGAAGGTGAACAAGAGGTGGAGAGTATGCAGATAAAGGATGGGTATTACCCAGATTCTCAGGTACGGAAGCCCTATTTATTCATTAACTTTTACCTTCCCATCTCCCATTAGATGGCTGTGGCCATATAACGCTTATATTGTTTTTTTTTTTTTTTTTTGTTTTTTTTTTTTCTGGATAGAAGCTGGAGGATGAGTTTAGAAAGCCGGACCCAGTGTATTACTTACCCCAAAGAGCAGGTAAGCTATCTGATGTAACTAATGTAGCAACCTTGGGAATATTTATAGAAACCTCTTATCTTAAAAGTACAGCATAGGACAGAAAATCGTAGACCATGGGTTATATGCCACTACCCTCAAGTGATTGGACACTGGCAAAAGCTTTGTTGGGAATGGCCCTAGTGCAGTCTCATATAACCCCACCCACTCCTGGCTAGTGTCTTTAGGTGATGGACATTTCCTATAAACAAGTTTTGTAAACCGTTTTCTTTTTTCTTGGCCACTTCGACCAAAACTTCTATCAAGATCTAACTGTTTATTTAGGGCTCACTAGCATTTTCCAGGTTGGTTACCCTTGACGTACAGGGGCCAGCCTGTAATGTTTACTTCAGGCACTGGATTGCCATATGATGGCAACGAGTGTAGATAGCTACAGGTACTATATAGGTCCAGGACCATGGTCCATCCACATTGCACCAAGACCCTGAGGGCCCCTTCGAGTGGGGCGGGAGGGGGAGGATTTTCCCATCCGCTATTTATGATAACGGTCGAGCGGCTCATTAGCTGCGTCGGTTGTTATGAGATGGCTGACTGCTAGCTCTGAAAAACTCTACCGGGGGATGCCTGACCAACACTTTCAACCTGTCACCCTACTGTTTAGGCTCTCCTCTGCACCAAGAGTCCTCAGAAACTTGGTACACAGATTCCTGGCAGACGAGCCTTGTCCTCTTCCTAACAGGCCAGACCTTCTGTCAAAGGGACTCTCTCTTTCCTCCTACTTCTCAGTCGTAGGCATGGTCGTTAACAGCATGGCTGTTAAAACAAAGGTCTGAAAGGATTGGGGGCAATGCTGACTCTCATTCCCGCTGCACTTGAGGCATGAAAATCTACTCATTAAACCTACCATCGCACCTGGATGGCCTACTTTGGTGTGAAAGCAGGCACCTCAACACCTGGAAATATTTTATTGCCTGTATTCTGACCTTGCTCCTGTCTGGTCTGCACCAGCATCTGGCTCTTCGTACTTTAGGGGAACTGGTTTCTGCCTTGTCTATGCTTTTCCAGACACTTTTGGCTTTGCACTCTTGTCAGAACCCCAATACAAGGACTTGCTTGTGTTAATCCCCAAATCCGACTTCCTGTGTCTCTCTGGGATCTGAATCTGATAGTTTCAGTTCTTCACAAACCTCTTTGAACTGATTTGAGATTTCCCATTGGGGGATCTCACGAGTGAGGTGTCCTCTTGTGGCCATGCTTGTCTCCGAGTTGGACGCTCTTTTCTAGTAAGTACCCCCCTTCTTGCCTTACCTAGGGACAAGTTGGTTCTGATACTAGGTCTTTTGTTCACCTTAATGAGGATAGTATCTTCTCTAAGGTCTTGCTTCAAAATGCTAAGGAGATTTCACTCAGAAGGTCAGAACAATTAGGGCTGACCTAGCTTCAACATCTTCCTTCAGAAAGTCTCTAATTGTCCTCCCTTAAAGTCCAAAGAAGGGACATTCTGCTTCCTCTTTCACTATTTCTGGATCGCTCAGACTGTTTTTCAGGGCCTACACCAGCAAGGTGCAGGTTCCTCCTTTCCCTATTAGGGACCATTCTGCCAGACCTGTAGGTGCGTCTTGGGCCTTTCAGCATCAGTTTCGCAGGTTTGCAAGGCTGCCACCAGGTCTTCTATTTAGAATTTTTCAGTTTTACTGGGTGGGTCTTCATCTGATGAAAGCTTAAGCCGCAAGGTGCTTCATGCTGTCATCTGTGACTCTTCCTCTTTTGGGCTTGTTGCGGTCTGCTATGTTTTCCAATCCTCAGTTTATTGCTTTGGAATGTCCCATGGTCTGACATTCTGTACTTTGGTCTGTACTGTATGAGATATTAGGAATTTTAACTTGGTAGTAAATTCTATAACTTGGAATACAAGACACGGGTTCCTCACCTCTTTTATATGGTTTCTCTGTATTGATTGCTACAAAACTTGTGTCCCATGGAGTGAGTGGGGTTATATGAGGGTGCACTGGAGGCTTTCCCAGCAAAGCTGTCGGTGTCCAATCACCTTGGGGTATTGGCATATAACTCAGTCTGACTTCCTGTCCTGTACTAAACTTCAAAATTTGGACTGTACTGATAAGTCAAAATCCCAATTTTTACTGTCCATCTCCTGCATTGTATATTTACCACGCCTCCTTATCTCTCCTTCAACCACAAACAAATGAGAATGTTTTCTTTTATTTTTCAGGATGGGCTGAATAAATTCAAGCTAGCCAGTACAGACTTTTTTTTCTTCTCAAAATGAATAGCCTGTCAATTGGTAGTAAATATGTTCTCTATTTGAGAAGGTAGAGCTGTGAAATGGCCAGTTATGCCTAAATATTAGTTCAGCAAGCCTTTTTTAACAGTGTGAGGAGTTTGTGTATGTGAAGGGTCTCAATACAGAAGTGAGTATCCAGGCACAAAAATCTATTTACAAAGAATCAGCTGATGATCACAATAGACAATCTTCATCTGTGTAGTCCCCAGTATAAAAATCAGTCTAGAAACAGCATATCTTTCTCCATCACTTCTGCCTTCTGTTTCCTCCCTCATCTTTTGTTATGGAGTTGTGATTTTTTTTTTTCTCTTATGTTTAGAACTCGCTCCCGGCCTCCATGCCCAAGTTGTTCACTCTGCCGGTAGACGGTTCATAGTCAGTCCAGTTCCAGAGAGCCGACTGAGGGAGCCGACCTTCTTTAATGCACCATCACAGGATCCACAGATGACTGGTAAGCATGCTCTGTGGTGTCTGCAAGAGATCTGCTGTAGGAGATCACTTGTTGCTGTTTTCCTCCTCTCAGGAAGTCTATTGTAGTTTTCCTCTTTTGATAGACTGTTAAAGTAACCTTTCAGTCAAAAACCTGACAGATATCGAAAGGAATTTATCTGGAGTTCCCCCTTAGGTTCAACAATGTATACATTAATAATTTGACATGTTTAACTTGTGCAGGTGTTATGGCCGTCTGTTTAAAAAAAAAAAAAAAAAAAAAAAATTGGATACTATTGATTAGTAATGTTTGATATTAAAACTGAAATGAGCCGCTTTCTACTTTTTTAACCTTTTTTTTTGCATTGTGATTAGTAGATAGTGTCTTAACATCTCTATGTGGGTATCTACAATTATAGCAGCCTTACAGAGATATATTTTTTCTTCATTTTTTTTTAGTTCCCACTTCCCATGGCCCTGGCATCGCAGTTACCACTTCTCACGCACCTGGGATGAACCTCTCTCATTCTGCATCATCTGTCAGTCTCCATAATGCCTTTGCAGAGCTACGACAGGCTCAGATGGCTGATGGTCCCAGCACGGCTCCACCAATTTTTAATCAAACTGGACCTCCGTTTCCAACATCTCTGACGAATATCGTTGGGTCCTTCTCAGGAGGGTTATCCGGCCTGCCCCCATCTACAGCTGCTCCCAGCGGCCTGCAATCGGGAGTGGCCCAGCTGCTGGTGGAAGGTGTTGTGACTCCTAGCGTTACAGGAGTGTCGGCCCATAGCACCATGCCAAGCACTGTGCCTACAATCACCACTGTGTCTACCCAGCCACTCACTACAGGAGTGATATCTGGGGCTTCTGTGTCAACATGTGTACCTTCAGCTGTGACATCACTTCCTACTTTGCCTCTAGTTGGGGGCATGCCTGTGGCACCTGGAACAGTGACGTCACCCCCAACACAGTCACTTCCACCGGCGAGCACCGCTGCAGTCATACCACAGACCCTTACATCTCCTCCACTGCAGCTGCCAGTAGGCAATGCAGCTTGTATCCTGCCTCACACATCCGTGTCTGCGCCAGTTATGAGCACTGTGACACCAACGCAAATTCAGTTGAGCAGTAGCACCTCCACTCCGAGCTTTGTGGAAAGTGTCACCTCTAGTGCTGCTCATCAAGATGTCATGAAGAAACCAGCAGAAGTCACCGCTGCCATAAGTACAATGGGTATGTCCCTCCCTATCTCTGCTCCTCTCACATACGCAGGAGTGGCAGCTTCTGGTATTGCAGCGGTGGCTGATAGTGCGCCTATTATTCATCCCACTCATCTTCCAACAGCTATTGCAACAACGCCGATTATATCACAAACAGGCGGAACAGTGTCAACGCCACTTGCCTCTCAGGTTCCTATGTCTGGAGCTGTGCCTGTAAACCACCAGATCCCCGCTGTTCAGCACACATTGCAACATGGTCAGACACTGCCTAGCACGGGCCCCTGTCTTCCTCACACCCATTCTATTGAAGGTGAAGACAGTCTGACAAAGTCTGGAATAGATGATATCAAGACTTTGGAAGAGAAGCTGAGGTCGCTTTTCAGTGAGCATGGCAGTGTTGGCACACAGCATAGCTTAACCCCACAAGAAGCTCCAATTGGACAAGAGGGGGTTCCCTTGCCTGGACCTCCATCAACCACCATCTCCACCCAGACCAAGCCTACATCTACAGCACCACCCACCAGTTTACCTCTAGGACAGTCTGGCATGTCCGTCTTAGGCCAAGGTGTGACTCCTGGACAGGCTGTTACCCCAGTCACCTATGTATCTGCAGCAGCTGCTACTGCAGCTCCTGGAAAAGCTGGGACCCCTCCCTCAAAGCCGCCACTCAGCAGAGTACCGGTAAGTTGTGCCCTCACTACATATCTACATATGTGAAACTTCACATTTCCATCAACCAAACCCTAGCTTTCATCACGTCGGTCTTATCTCGGTATGATCCATGGTTATTTAATTTTTTTAAATTATTACTTCAGCTGCTTTTATGAGATTGGTTATACAAGAGTACAGATTTAGTTATGCTGCTGGGGATGAGTGTCAATTATGAATGCTGGCTTTCAGACTCACATTTTATAAATGGCAGCTGTAAGATAGATGGGTTGTAGAAAGATTTAGTTCGAAATTAGGATGCTGAGCAATGACGGGCAATCACTTCTGTATCTTTGAGGGCCTAATCTAGCACTGTCCAAGCAAAAGGCAAGCTGAATGACCAGAGCAGGTCATAAAATGAACCTCATCTATGGAGTTGGATCTGCTTTAAAGCAGTATTAAACTCAGAAACAAAAATGTATTCTATTGCAGCTTACCAGTCCATTAATGTGGTGGCTTCATTATTATTATTGTTATCATTATTATTTATTTTTTTATTTATCCAGTTCCCCATAGAGCTATCACGGTCTACGTGTGTCTTCCGGACACAAACTGAATGGGCACAGATGTTAAAAAAAAAAAAAGAAAGACATTTTGTCTTGTTTGGCTCTGATTCAGCAGGGGATCTGCATGCAGAAGTCTCCGCTGATCAACTTCCTGTGAAACAGTTCTTACCCTACATTCACACTTGTGTAGGTTTATGGCCCACGTTTGCACAGGCACGGCAGCCCATTCATTTTAATGAGCTGCTGCTCCTGCGTTTTCAGCAAAGAAAGGTTCTTGCACCTTTTTTTAACAATGCGGCAGGAAATCGCATGGTGCTAAATACCTTTTTGGCAGGTTCAGAAAATATTTGTTGATTTTGTCAGAAATATAGTGTCCTTAGCCATTCCTGAGAGTTGACCAGATATCTCACACAGTGCTTTCTCCTTCCATGCAATCTGCTGTAAACTACTGATCCCCTGCCCCCATCCCTCCCCCACCCATAATGGAAATGGAGAAGACATGTTTAATAAATCAGCTGAGCAGCCTATGGTGACAACACTGCCTATACAGTAAAGCTGGCCATACATAGTTCAGTTTTTTCTTTCAGCCAGCAAACAAAAATTCCCAATTCGAAGTGGATGGGGAAATCTTCCCAGCTGTGCACTTCTGACAACAGGGAGACCCCTCCCCCAATTGGCGGCTGCTGCTGCTTGAGCAGCTTTTAACTGACAGGGTGGTTGTACAGAAGTTGATGGGTGGATCGACTTCTGTTCAACTACAGTGTGCACACATGGTTGGAAATGCACCCAGTCCCTCTTGTACCAGCTGATTTTTGATCCGTGTGTGGCCACATTTAGGGCTTTTCTCACTTTAGGGCAAAGTGTTACTGGTAGGATCGCCAAGAAAAAAAAAAAAGCTAGAAATAAAAGATTTTGCAGCTACTGCTTCTAAAGACTGGTAAGCTGCAGTATATTATGTTTTTGTTTCTAGTATTCGATTTGCTTTAACTTAAAGTGGTGTTCCGGCTGAAATTGTACTTTTTAAATAAAAATACCCCTATAATACACAAGCTTAATGTATTCTAGTAAAGTTAGTCTGTAAACTAAGGTCTGTTTTGTTTATAGCAGTAGTTTATTTTATAAACTTACAGCAGGCTGTGGCCATCTTAAGTGTGGGCATCTGAAGCCAGACTGTATTTCTTCCTGGATCTCATCCTTGCAGATCTCGCACATGCTCAGTGCAGCACAAGCAGTGTAATAGGTTTCAGGTCAGGTTTCCATAGCAACGGCAGTGTCAGAGGAAGTTGCCGCCCCTTCCCAGAAGGCATTGCAAACAGGAAATGATGCAGTGGGCCACGGCCAGGGAGGAGGAAGTGAAAAATGAATACAGCAGATATACAGTAGCTGCTGAGAAAAAAAATTAAAAATATCCAATTCGTTTACAGTGCAGAGTTTACTGAGGGATGCTGAAGAGTTGTAAAAGTGGGTGGAACTCCACTTTAATTTTTGTATTTAGAGGGGACCTGTCCCCTGACTTTTTTTTTTATGTTCTAGAAAATGTGGTTGTCAAAAAACAGGTTTGCTATATTTTCCCAATCCACAGATTAGTTCTTTTGTCCCTAATGGCAATGTGTAGAATCAATCATCTGCTTAGAAATGTTGACAATCAGTCATTCTATGTTTTTCATAGGACTAACGTGAATGCTCACTTCTAATCCATATTCAGCAGCTTGAGAAGCTGTGACATTCTATCCTAACTCTCTATATGTCATCTCTACTGGCTGCATTTCACGATAACAGGCAGACATTCTTAGTTAAGTGACTTGTGTATGATGTCACTCTTGTGCTTGAGAAGAAGCCAGTGACCTACAGGATTTCTGTGGCTGACACAACTTGCTAGGCATTACGAGAGAGGATTTCCCAGATGTATTGACCACATTTGAGCAAATACCAGGAAGACAGTGCACCTAAAATTAATTCAAGTAGCATGGTGGTACTAACTTCACCCTTTATTAGGTAAGGAAATATCTAAATTCCTTAGGGCCAGTTCACACCAGATGCAGTTCTGTACACTTTTTTTCTGTACGAAATGCATGCGCACAGTGTTTTCTATGTATTCTAATGGCTCTAGTTCCCACCATGCAGTCAGTTTCTGCACCGGAAACTGACTGCATGGTGTGAACTAGAGCCATTGGAATACATGGAAAACTCTGTGCGTGCATTTTTAGTGCAGAAAAAAAAGCACACGGAACTGCATCTGGTGTGAACTGACCCTTAATCCTTTCACTGCCAACAATGTTTGGTATACGTTGGCAACAGCAGGTGTTTTACAAACACTTCTGGCTGCTGGTTTTATGTAATCTTAACGCCTAAAATTATTTTTTAAATACGCAAAAACCGGGTTTGGGAGCGAAAGGGTTAATGGAGAATGCTTACTTTTTTTTTTCCGCTGCTGAGTGCCATTCCAATCCTGAGAAACTGTCCGCTGGTAAACGAACACTTCTGGTTGTGTACTGATCCCTTGGGTCCCCTGCAGCTCTCTGTGGTCCCTCCTGCTGATCTCCCATGTCGCTGCAATTTCCTGTAATGGGTAAAGGTCAGCAGGAGAAACCAGTGAAAGCTTCCTTGGACCCAGTATATAACCAATCCTTAAAGAGCAGGCGTCCCAGCTAACTGGGTATGTGGGGAAGGAGGGACCAGTTCTCAGGATCAGTGTTGCATTTGAAGGGTTGGGCAGCAGGAAGCATAAAGCCAGGCATAGACTGTTTGAATCTCAGGAACCGGCCGCGATTCGACCCATGTATGGGCAGGCTGAATGTACCAGCTTGCCGCATTTTAAATGAGATTACTGTACACGCAGCTATAGCCACTAGCAGTAATGTTGATCTTCCCCCAGCATGGACTGTTCGACTGTCCCTTTTTAAAGGGTGTTTTCTGGCTCCTATTAAACAACTGACTGCTACATTAATTTAACAAAGTTGCATCTTATCTTGAAGAATCTCTTGATTTGCAAAGTTTAAAAATTAAGCACTCCAAATCTATACATTCCACTGATTAACACATTTTGTAACCAGGTTCTCCGCTTCTCCCTCTTCAAGCCATTCCCATTCATTATTCTAGCTTTTAGAAAAAAAAAAAACTTCCACCACTGGCTGCTAGAAGGGCTTTCAATAGATATTGGTTAGGAGGGGGTGGCATAATGAGATGTCACTTGTTAAGGAAACCTAAGCAGAAATATTTGTTGGCTCTACAGATCTATGCTACCAATCTTCTAGTGTGAAGTCGTCCTTAGGACTCCTGAGAAATTTACCCACCGGTCAGCATTTACCTTGTTTTCAGTATGTTAAAATTCGTTGCCCTGCTGAAAAGATGATTGGCAGCAAGGGGTAAAACCTCTCAATAACAAGTCTTGGGCAGCCCATGATGTAGTTCTCCTTTTTTTTTTTTTTTTTTTTTCCCCATGCAACCTGCTGGTTGAATGTAAAGTCCTGATTCCCCCATCCATATATTTGTGGAGAGTGGGGGAATCCACCCACTGAGCCATTTGTATTCGGATAGTGGGGAGACTACCCTGCTATTGAAAGACACTGATTGACAGTGCCGGCTATAGCCAACAAGCTGATTGTACTGAAGGTGATTGGCAGAATGATTTCTGTACAACCACAGTGCCTATGCATGGATCAAAATTCAGCTAGTCCCAGCTGAATCGGCAGAGTTTCAATCCATGTATAGCTGGCTTTAGCGAAGGCTCATCACTGTGGAGGGGCAATGAAGGAACGTGATTAGGTAAATAATGGGGGTGTGGCATATGTGCAGACACTGTCACTTTACCCTGAATGGGTAGTGACCAGTCCCTGCTTTTTGTTCTTTTGGATCTGTTGTGTTCTCATAAACATCACCCTGGTGGTTTTGCCTAAAGACGTTCTATCCAATCTTTGAGGCTGCTCGGTTGAGATACTATAGCAGATAACGGGTGGTCTTATTTCTAATAGGTGGAGCATTATTGAGTATTACAGCAAAGATAAACAGGTTTTGTATGTAAAACTGTCTGATGGCACTAAATATCCCTATCCTGTAGGTGCTCCCGGCTGGGGCAGAGAGCACAGTGGGGAGCCCGCCTGGCGAACAGCCACCTCCTCTTCCTGGACCTTCACTAACTCAGGTGCAGCATGAACCTTCTTTTCTTCCATGTAACCTCTTAATGGATGTTTCCCCTCGTCTTGTGCATGCCCTTTTGCCTTACCCTCTATCCCATACCTTTTTGTCTGTCACCCTTCCAGCACAGGCACACACTATAGTGAGTGAAAAGACTGCAAAACAGGTTTAGATTCCAACTACTTCACCTTACTGAGCTCAGTGTAGGGCAGGGGTAACCTAAGGACCCTCTCCTCTGACCCTCCCTGCTTCTCATTACAGTCCCAGCAGCCCCTGGAAGACTTGGATTTCCAGTTGAGAAGAACGTTGAGCCCAGAAAGTGTCCCTGTGTCCTCTGCACCCAGCTGTGTGAGTGTAAAGGCTGTGAGGGTGTCTGTTTTAACCCCCTCCCTCCTCCCTTTCACCCCTTGTTTAATATATAAGATAATGTAACTTTCACTGTCATCTGTACTCTATTTGCTTCTACAGTCCTGCTCTCCCACTAAATTTTCACTTAAAATGATGTGCAGATCAGACCTATTCCAATAATTATAGCTCACTGCGGTGGGCCTGGCTTTAGAGCAGGAGAATTAGATATGTGGATCTAAATTGTTGGGTTTCTGAAGCGGAAAATTAGATGTACCTATATTGAACACCAGCTTGAAGTTTACCAGGTTTCTTTTGTAAAAGGTACTGTACATGTTAAATCAAATTTGGGGGGGAGGGGGGGGGTTGTTTTATGTTCTTTTCAAGAACTACAGCATACTCTTCACATTCTGCAATTCCAGGAGTGTTTGGATGCTTGCGCCCTCTGCTGTGTGCTGTGGTAAGGGGTAACACAATGCACAGTGGGTACCACACATCTAAAAGTGTATCAAATGTGAAGTGCCTGTTGCTCTGCATGGAAGCGAAGGTCAGAAATATGCAGTAGGACAGGTGAGGTGATGTAAACCTTCATTTGCAGGTGTTTTTTTTTTTTTTTTTTTTTTTTAATAGTTGTTTAGGGCTCATGTAGACAGATGTTCTTTTAAACACTGTTTTCTATTCAAAGGCAAACACTTGTTACAAGTCGTCTGCCCAATGACAGAATGCTCCCACTTTTTCGAATGTGAAGATGTCTGTTGGCTGTCCTGGGTAGGGGTTCAGTCTGTCATCAACCAAGTTTACCAACTGGAGCGTCAATTCCAGGCCTTTCCCAGCTCCATTGCTTCTAATCTGCCCTCTGTTCTGCAGTCAGCACAGTCTTTAGCTTTTACCTCTGGAGGAAAGGTTTTGAGGCTTTTACTTTTACTTCAGTTTTGTTTCAGTTCCAAAACCAAATAGACATACATAGCCATTTTAGACTTGAAGGTCCTCAACAAGTACTTGAGAATCTGAAAATTCAACATGGAATCTGCCAGGTCAGTCATTACTGCTGTTCAACAAGGGGATTTCCTAGCTTCATGTCCCCATTTAAACTCTTTACTATTTGCCCTGGGCGAGAAACCTTTTCAATTTGTGTTGTCTGTGGCTTCTCCAGTGTTCACAAAGATCTTGCCCTATTCGTGGAGAGCATATAGTGCCCACACATTGTCAAGTAACATTCAACAGATGACTCGCCTTTTGCATGCCCTTTGGTTGGATTCTCACTCCTCCAAAAGTCTGCATGAACTCAGACACATCGCTTGTTTCAGGTCTTTCTTTAACCTACAAAAAAAAAATCGAAATCTGAAATCTCAGGGAAGGATGCTACCGTTTCGCTGTTGGCCCTCAGTTGGGTTTTGCATAAGAGTCCCCTGGGTCGGATGGTCTCATTTGAGGCCGTACCGTATGCCCAAATTAACTCAACTGTTTATAGGACAGCATTCCGACACTGTGGGTCAAGTCAATTTCTCTGGATTGCCCCTTACATCTAGCCACAGAGTCCAGATACGCTCTTGTGTGATGGATACACAATCCAATACTGGAGGTTGGGAAGTCCTTTCTCCCTTTACATTAGATGGCAGATGCCAACCTATCAGGATGTGAAGATGTGCTCAAAACAGTGACAATACAGTGAACTCCTTGGTCGCTACAAAAGACTCTGGAACTGATTGCTGTTTGCTTCACCCTTAAAGGTGCTTTTGGGGACTACCAACACCCAAGATTCAGTCAGACAATGCCATGCCTGTGACTTACATCAGTCACCAGGGTGGGGACCAGACGTCAAGCAGCTCAAATTCTGTTCTGAGTAGAATATCACAAATTCCGACCTTGTCCAGCTGTACACATTCCAGGTGTAGAAAATTGGCAGGCAGACTCTTTCAGTCGACATGAGCTAGACTTGGGACTGGCCCCTTCACCTGGGAAGTGTTTCAGGACATCTATCGGAGAATGGGGATGCCCAATGTGGATTTCCTGACAAAGTTCCGCTACAGCATGCAAAGGTTTGTGTCTCTGGATCTGATGGCCTTCACGTTGGACACACAGGTGATTCCATGGGATTGGGTATCCCTAATATATGCCTTTTTCTTCTAAAGATCCTCCTTCCTCAGATTGACCTTTAGGAAAATACTGACCAAGAAAAACTTGGTATGCGGATGTACTCTAGCTTCTGGCCATGGCTGTCCAGATTCTTCTACCTTGTGTTCCATCCTGATTCCTGGCTGTTGAAGCCCAAGTCCTAAGAGATGGAAGCCTGTCACCCCTATGCTTTTAAGTGCCTGAAAATAGACTTCTCAAAGTCTATTTTGGTCCTCCCCAGTACGCCATGGGACTTATTGACTTTTCTTCTGTCTCAACTGGACCAGAGGTTGGCCCGAGTATGATTTTTCAAATTTGGCATTGCACACTCTGGTAAAGGTTTTTGTGCAGAGTGTGGCACATCATATTGCCCCCCAGGCATTCTCTGGTAGGTTAGTGGGACTTTAGGGAACCAATTAAGAGGTATACCCTTGGCTGACCTTGCTCACTAGGTGGTTTTTCTGATCGCTGTCACATCTGCCAGGGGAGGGTCTATGCTGGGTGGCCTTATCTTGTAAGGAGCTCTTCCTGGTAGTTCACAAGAATAAAGTTGTCCTTCAGGCTTAAGTATTCTTTTTGCGTAAGGTGGTATCTTCTTTTCACCTCCATCTGTACAGTGTGCTTTCCATCTTTTTGTCCTGCTCCAAAACTTCCTTAGGGGGTGGTGTTCTCTCTAGTTGTGGTTTTAGCTGTTAGTCTATCTCAGACAATCAAAGAAAATCTGTTGTAATACAGAATGAGTAAAGCAAACGCACAAATTTGTGATACCAAACTTAAACAGAAATCAAGTGCAGCTCTATACCCATCCATATTCTGTATTATAAATTATATCTGTAATTCCAAATAACATACATAATCATGAAAAGACATTAAAGGGAAACAAAACCCATATGTAGTGCAAATCACCCATGCATTAACCAATCTGTGAATGGTGACCAATCTCTAACTCACATGTCTCAAACACAAGGCCCGTGGGCCGAATTCTGCCCTCCAGGCCATTTCATGTGGCCCTTGCACCTCTCCTGCAGTTGCGGCATACCCCTTGTCTCTGTCCCCACCTTGTCCCAGCAGTCAACGGCAGAGAGGATGACACAACTCCGCCAGATCCTGCGCTTCTCTGTGTAGCCCCAGAAAGGCTCGCCTCTGCCCCCCACCCCCTTCCCCATCTCAGCAGTGGGCAGCAGAACTCCTTGCACAGTGATGTAAGGGAGGGTGGGGGAGGCTCTTGAAATCTGATGTAGGGGGGAATAGGGTGCTCTTGACATCTAGTCTTAAAGATACAACTGGCCCTTTGACAGCAACCATAATGCTGATGCAGCCCGCAATGAAATTTGAGTTTGACACTCCTGATCTAACCATTTAGATTGTAACACATATAATAGTGTCCAAAGATAATGAGTTCCTATAGTGAACTTCCAATTTTTCCACAGATTCAAGTGAGCTTCACACACTTGACAATGTGTCAACTCGTTGGCTCCCACACCTTTTGATAGTGTGAAAACCAAATGTCAAGCCCCTTACTTGATCTGTTTGACCATAGGGTTAAAATGGTCTAAAGGCACTTTATGCAAATACTGCCCAGATTCTGATACCACTTATTCTCAGAAGTTGTTTACAGCCAACCAAGGTAAACTAACGCACAAGCCATAGTGTGATACGTAAAACCCAACCACTTAAAAGAAAAGTGCGTACTCGCATTGACAATCTGCATTGCTTTGCTCCATATAAACAGGCAGATTCTCCAAGGCCAGTCAATCACAGATTGCGGTGCGTGTTGACGTCATGTGTCTACGCCCCACGTGTTTCATTATAGATGTCATAAGATGACTGGCTAGATGGTGGCCATACCATGGTTATTGATCAGAAACAAATATGCAATGCCAAAACTACTTAAGACATCTTTAATGATAACTGTCTGGTAACATACATCCAGATTATAGCAAGAAACACCATTAGAGGAGCCATAAAAAAAGCTATAAGACTTTGCCTATTTTTTTTTTTTTTTTTTTTTATAAATTCTTGATTTATACAAAAAGTGAACAATCCAATAAAAGCACGGAACAGGTCCCAAAAAATAAATCATGAGGAACTGTATGAACAATCGGCTAATCATCCATGTAGAGTAAGCCGTGTAGGAGAACATAAGTAGACCAATTGAAATTTTGACTTGCCTGTAAATTCCATATCTTAGGATATAGTGCAAGAGAGCTCCCTCCCCTCTTACTCCTTGCTAAAATAACTGGGCCTCATGGATTCTATTGGTAGACTGGAGGGCAGTTCCCAGTGAAGCTTTTGCCAGTGTCCAAATACCTGACAGTAGCAACAAATAATCTATGGTCCTTTACTGTACTCCACTCCAAATAACATGAGCAGTGATAGTGGCTCTGTCACACAGCATGTCCCAACATTCATACCCATAGGCTTGCCATCAGCAGTAAAGGACTGTAGAGAGTATAAGGTATATCCAAGTTCCTTAGGTGGTTACTGTTTTGTTGCAGAAAAAAATAATTTGATCCGTTACTTTTGTGTTCTGAAGTCCCTTGTACTGCCAGCTGTAGTGTGGGTGACAGTGCTAAACATTTGGCGTGTATTCCTTTAGTGCTATCTGGCTTTGGCATCTGTTGTGTTAGAGACCACAGAACCTATACGTGAAAGTCTGTTTTTAACTTCCATTCACTCTTCCTTTTTTTTTTTTTTTTTTTTTTAAAGCCTGTGCCAAGTTCAGCTACTACAACTGCTGCTGGTCCAGTGGATATCCAGCCCAAACTCACCACTGATGGTAAGTGTATCACGGCTCAGTCATAATAAGCTTTTTTAAACTAGATATCAAATCAAAGCTCCAGCTTTATCTACATAAAGCTTGACATCATATGACGGTTATAGATCAGAAGGACTTTGTTAAAATGTACTGTATTGCAAAGGTTTTTTTTTTTTTCTTTCTTTACAATCTGTTAAACCTGTGCAGTGAACAGAAGATTTTGTCAGAGCTTAACCAGAACACTACCTGCATGGAGTTTGCATGCGTGAGTTTTCTCTGGTTATGCATTTTACTCCCACACTCAAAGACGACATGACTCCTATTGAAATTGACCCTTAGGCCTCATGCACACAGGCTGTTAAAATAACGTTATGAAAACGCCAGTATCTTTGCAGTGATTTTTTTTTTTTACTTTTTTCAGCTTTTTTCAGCGTTTTTGCAATAGCGTTTTTGAGCGTTTTTCCGCGTTAGCGTTTTTTAGCGTTTTTTTTTTTTCAAATTTTTTTTTTCAATGGATCAAAAACGTTAAACGTTGGTGAATGACGTTTTTGAGCGTTTTTCAGCGTTAGAGCGTTTTTACAGCTGAAAAACGTCTCTCAGAACCCACTGGTCCTGGGTTTTTTTTTACAGCTTAAAAACGCCTATGCCACTTGCAGCTCAAAAACGCCTAGGTGGGCATGAAGCCATAGACTAACATAGACAGGCCTTTTTAAGCTGCAAAAAAAGCTCAAAAAAGCAGCTGTAAAAATGTCCGTGTGCATGAGGACTTAAATATGTAGGCATGTGCAATAGGGACCTTGGGGTATAAGCTCCTTTTAGGCCAAGGACTGATGTGAATGTACAGGATATAAAGTGCTATGTAAATTGTCTGCACATTATAAATGCCTAAAATATTGCCTGATATTAGACAGTTATGCATTCTTGGGAGTAGCATTAAGGTAAGCAGGGGTCAGGACTGCAGTTGTCAAACTTTAGGTGACCTTTGGTATGTAATATAGAGTTTCCATATATAATTAAGACTTAATGTTAGTACTATATTTGAAAGTGCTACAGTGTGCTTCACACATGTCTTACTATTTCTGTGCAGAGTGTATTGTGAAGTTTTCATAAGTGACCATTTGCAGATTACATGGAGAGGATTTTTTTTTTTTTACCGGTTTTCACATTTCTTACTGCCTCTAAACCAGTGTTTCTCAACCCTTTTGTGTCAAGACACTCTTGAAAATGATGCACAGTCTCAATTACATCAGCTTAAGGCCTGGAACACCAAAGTGAGGGCCAACTTTGCCCACCTGGAGTGCACAGGTGTCACATGCATCCTATTTATGTCTATTGGGATGCAACTGTTGCTCCTGATTTGACATCCCTGAACTCAAGCTGTCTGCATTCGAGGACAGGCACCCATGCAAATGTCAACTCTGTGCAGTCGCAGCGTCCCAATTGACATGAATAGGATTGCCTGCATAGGATACCGGTAGATCCCTATGCAGGCCCTCACATGGGCGTATGCTTAAAGTGGAAGTCCATGCCAAAACTTAAATCCCTGCATCTATAGCCATCAACATTCTAACACTAACCTGTCTAGCCCTAAAAAGAAAAAAAATCAGTATACTTACCTTTTCTGCAGGCGATCTGACCCGATATCCAGCGGCGGAAGCTCTGGTCCCACGCTGAGCTGTCAGCCGCAGCTTTGCGGTGTAGGTGGGTGCAGAGGACACATCTGTCAACGGAAGCCCCATAGTAAGTCTATGGGTGACGTCACTTCCCATTATTTTCACAGCCGTTGTCGGCCGTGTCCTCTGCATGGCTTCCGCCGCTGGAGATCGGGTCGGAGCGCCTGCAGAAAAGGTATGTATACTGATTTTTTTTCTTTTCAGGGCTTGATAGGTTAGTGTTACTAAAATTAAATAAATTGTAGCGCTAAAAAACACATGCAAATTATCTCTGTGCATATAAACATAATGTCCCAATGGTGACGTGTTGTTAAAGCAAAAAACAGTCCACAGTGAATATATGTGATCCGTGTGGCAGTTCGTTCAGCTTCTCAACGGTCAGCTCAGGTATCATCAAGATAAACGGATAGATGGAATACGCTTACCGGACAAGTTGGATTCTACTGCCGTGAGCATAGAATCAGTAAGGCTTTGTGCCACCAAGGGCAAAGGTGTGGAATGATGGAAGCAAGGGTAGAGCCTCTGCCAGGCCTGGATGTCCCTCTCGGTCCACTGGAACAGGATTGGAATAGTTCCCAAAAACAAGTAGTTTCTCAATTCACCGGAACATGTGGAAAAAAGAGGGATGCTTCCACATAGTGTAACTCAGGGTATTTTATTACTAAAAAACCGCAGTACATGAAACATAAAACATAAAACGTGATCACGGGTAAAAAAACAGTGTATGGGGTATGTAAAAACGCCCTACGCGTTTCAATCCAAAGATCTTCAACAGGGGCATATGAGACCCTCATGACACTGCCAATATTTATAAAATAATGTATGCAATCAAACATAATACAAGACCAATGGGCTGTCAACAATTGAACAATGATGAATCCTATTGGACAGAGGAGAGGGTCATCTAATAAAATGTGACCCACCCTCGCCTCACGACCAATCAGTATACCTGTAATAAAGTGTGCATGTAACCTTCTGCCAATAGGAACAGGCGTTCTCACCTAGGTCTATTAGGATTGGTAAGATTCTACATGGGCGTCTGCATGCTGGGAGCCCGGGAGCTGAGCGGGACTCCCGCATGTGACGCCGAAACCAGGAAGTGTGCGGAACGCACGTGGAGGTTGCCTAGCAACCATGCACGCTACGTCCGGAAAGCCTGCGAACACAAACCATGTGTTCGCGCGGCCGTCACGTGACGCCCAATTACCACCCCATGTGACGCGCGACGTCGTTCACATGTGGGCGGTACGTGCAGGTCGCTAAGCAACCCTGACGCAGTGTCGGAGAGGCCCACAAACAACGTGGGCGTGTCCGCACTGCGATCACCTGACTCCCTGTAGGTTTCCCACATGACCGTAGATGCAAATCAAGCACGTCTACATACTGGGAGAGATTGTGTGCATTCTGAAACAGACAACAGCACAAAAGCAAAGAAAAATCGGGTGATACAAATAGAGATGAAAATAGGCACGTAATAATAACAGCCAAATCCTGTGTATTCATGTGTCTAAAAAATAAAGAATGTGTAAAAAATATGTACAAAAGGGAGGGGTTACAGCCTAGTATGCTATAACCCATCCTAGCTGGAATACATGATGTATAATTCAAAGTGGGAGAGTGAATAAATGAAAATATTAATAGTGTACCTAAATAAATAGTATTGGTGGGGAGCAAGAGATATATCTTACATGATAATATGGAAATATTAGTGGGGTCAAAGCCTAATTACAATTGTGAAGAAATGGGCAACAGTGGAATACAATATATTAAAGTATTAGGAAAGGTTAATAAATGAGTTCAAATCCCACTCTACCTTGAGCCCAAAAGGAAAGTATGATCTGAGCTCATGTATCCAGTAAGTTTTCAACCTGGACACCCCCCGTAAGCGAGAATCCCCCCGCCAATGAGGGACAAACTTATCAATCACTTGAAATGTACTTCCCGTAGGGTCCCTATTGTGGTGGAATAAGTAGTGTCGGGGTACTGTATGCTTGTCTTTGCCACCTTTAATGCCTGCAATATGTTCATTGACCCGTGTGGTGAACGTTCTGATGGTCCTACCCACATATTGTTTCTTGCAGGGGCAAGTAATCAAGTATACCACGTATTGGGTGGCACAGGTGGCAAACTCTTTCATATGATAGATGCGCGAGGTAATGGTAGAACTAAAAGTGTCAGTTTTACGTCCTATTAGGGTATTGTGTGCACATACATTACATCTGCGACATTGATAAAAACCTTGGCATTGTTGAAAGAAGAAAACTTTCTTTGGAGGGTCTATAATGTTAGGGGCAATTTGTCCTTGTATAGAACGAGCACCTCTAAAAATGACTCCCGCATTATCGGGTAGCTCAGGGCCCAAAAGTCGGTCACTCTTAAGTATTTTCCAATGTTTTCTAAAAATGACCTTTATTTCCTTAAACTGAGTAGAGTAAGTGGTGAAAAAAACCATTTGGCTCTAGAGTCAGAAGTATTGGTGGGACGTTCTACAAGGGTGAAGTCCCTATCTGTGAAACTCTGTTAATCTCTACATCTAGGTCTCCTGCATTATAACCTTTGGCCACAAATCTCTCTTTTAATATATGGGATTGGGCGTAATAGTCAGATATTTTCGAACAATTACGACGCAGTCGTAAAAATTGGCTGCGCGGGACAGATAGTAGCCACTGAGCATGATGGCAACTGTCAGACGGGATATACCCGTTTCGATCTGTGGGCTAAAAGTAGGTCTTAAATTCCAGATGTTGATCCACAACCATAATTTCCAGATCTAAAAAATGTATGGAGCTCAAACTGGCCTCATAACTGAGGGAAATCCCACGATCATTAGCGTTCAAAGCTCCCATGAATTCATCCAAAGTCTCACGGTTTCCTTGCCATAGGAAGAGGATGTTGTCAATGTACCTGACCCAAAGAATTAGTTCTGGTCTCTGGTGGGCATAGACGACATCCTCCTCCCATTGGGCCATGAAGAGGTTGGCCAAACTGGGGGCGAATTTAGCCCCCATGGCCACACCCTTTTGTTGTACATAGAACTGGTTCTGAAACCAGAAGTAGTTGTGGCAAAACGCAGGAGCTGCATGATGAAATTGCGCTGCAATATTGGCATTGGAGTGTTATTCATGGACAAATGTTTTTCAACTGCATTAAAACCCTAGATGGTGTGGTATGCATGTATATAGGGCAGCTACATCGGCTGTGACCAAAAAAGTGCCCTCTTTAATGGCCCAATGGGAGGAGGATGTCGTCTATGCCCCCCAGAGACCAGAACTAGTTCTTTGGGTCAGGTACATTGACGACATCCTCCTCCTATGGCAAGGAAACCGTGAGACTTTGGATGAATTCATGGGAGCTTTGAACGCTAATGATCGTGGGATTTCCCTCAGTTATGAGGCCAGTTTGAGCTCCATCCATTTTTTTAGATCTGGAAATTATGGTTGTGGATCAACATCTGGAGTTTAAGACCTACTTTAAGCCCACAGATCGAAACGGGTATATCCCGTCTGACAGTTGCCATCATGCTCAGTGGCTACGATCTGTCCCGCGCAGCCAATTTTTACAACTGCGTCGTAATTGTTCGAAAATATCTGACTATTACGCCCAATCCCATATATTAAAAGAGATTTGTGGCCAAAGGTTATAATGCAGGAGACCTAGATGTAGATTTTAACAGAGTTTCACAGATAGGGACTCCACCCTTGTAGAACGTCCCACCAATACTTCTGACTTTAGAGCCAAATGGTCTTTTTTCACCACTTACTCTACTCCGTTTAAGGAAATAAAGGCCATTTTTAGAAAACATTGGAAAGTACTTAAGAGTGACTGACTTTTGGGCCCTGAGCTACCCGATAATGCGGGAGTCATTTTTAGAGGTGCTCGTTCTATACAAGGACAAATTGCCCCTAACATTATAGACCCTCCAAAGAAAGTTTCCTTCTTTCAACCATGCCAAGGTTTTTATCAATGTCGCAGATGTAATGTATGTGCACATAATACTCTAATAGGACGTAAAACTGACACTTTTAGTTCAACCATTACCTCGCGCATCTATCATATGAAAGAGTTTGCCACCTGTGCCACCCAATACGTGGTATACTTGATTACTTGCCCCTGCAAGAAACAATATGTGGGTAGGACCATCAGAACGTTCACCACACGGGTCAATGAACATATTGCAGGCATTAAAGGTGGCAAAGACAAGCATACAGTACCCCGACACTACTTATTCCACCACAATAGGGACCCTACGGGAAGTACATTTCAAGTGATTGATAAGTTTGTCCCTCATTGGCGGGGGGAGTCTCGCTTATGGGGGGTATCCAGGTAAAAACTTACTGGATACATGAGCTCAGATCATACTTTCCTTTTGGGCTCAAGGTAGAGTGGGATTTGAACTCATTTATTAACCTTTCCTAATACTTTAATATATTGTATTCCACTGTTGCCCATTTCTTCACAATTGTAATTAGGCTTTGACCCCACTAATATTTCCATATTATGTGAGATATATCTCTTGCTCCCCACCAATACAATTTTTTTAGGTACACTATTAATATTTTCATTTATTCACTCTCCCACTTTGAATTATACATCATGTATTCCAGCTAGGATGAGTTATAGCATACTAGGCTGTAACCCCTCCCTTTTGTACATATTTTTTACACATTATTTATTTTTTAGACACATGAATACACAGGATTTGGCTGTTATTATTACGTGCCTATTTTCATCTCTATTTGTATCACCCGATTTTTCTTTGCTTTTGTGCTGTTGTCTGTTTCAGAATGCACACAATCTCTCCCAGTATGTAGACGTGCTTGATTTGCATCTACGGTCATGTGAGAAACCTACAGGGAGTCAGGTGATCGCAGTGCGGACACGCCCACGTTGTTTGTGGGCCTCTCCGACACTGCGTCAGGGTTGCTTAGCGACCTGCACGTACCGCCCACATGTGAACGACGTTGCGCGTCACATGGGGTGGTAATTGGGCGTCACGTGACGGCCGTGCGAACACATGGTTTGTGTTCGCGGGCTTTCCGGACGTAGTGTGCATGGTTGCTAGGCAACCTCCACGTGCGTTCCGCACACTTCCTGGTTTCGGCGTCACATGCGGGAGTCCCGCTCAGCTCCCGGGCTCCCAGCATGCAGACGTCCATGTAGAATCTTACCAATCCTAGTAGACCTAGGTGAGAACGCCTGTTCCTATTGGCAGAAGGTTACATGCACACTTTATTACAGGTATACTGATTGGTCGTGAGGAGAGGGTGGGTCACATTTTATTAGATGACCCTCTCCTCTGTCCAATAGGATTCATCATTGTTCAATTGTTGACAGCCCATTGGTCTTGTATTATGTTTGATTGCATACATTATTTTATAAATATTCGCAGTGTCATGAGTGTCGCATATGCCCCTGTTGAAGATCTTTGGATCGAAACGCGTAGGGCGTTTTTACATACCCCTTACACTGCTTTTTTACCCGTGATCACGTTTTATGTTTCATGTACTGCGGTTTTTTAGTAATAAAATACCCTGAGTTACACTATGTGGAAGCATCCCTCTTTTTTCCACATGTTCCGGTGAATTGAGAAACTACTTGTTTTTGGGAACTATTCCAATCCTGTTCCAGTGGACCAGGAGGGACATCCAGGCCTGGCAGAGGCTCTACCCTTGCCTCCATCATTCCACACCTTTGCCCTTGGTGGCACAAAGCCTTACTGATTCTATGCTCACTGCAGTAGAATCCAACTTGTCCGGTAAGCGTATTCCATCTATCCGTTTATCTTGATGATACCTGAGCTGACCGTTGAGAAGCTGAACGAACTGCCACACGGATCACATATATTCACTGTGGACTGTTTTTTTTGCTTTAACAACACGTCACCATTGGGACATTATGTTTATGTGCACAGAGACAATTTGCATATGTGTTTTTTTTTTTGTTTAATAAATTTTTATCAATGTCAGGCAAGATCCAAGTACATAAAGAGAAACCCACCACAAGCTTGGACGTAATAAACATACATAATATGGTACAAAGTCCCGATCATACTAAAGTACAATAGAGAAGTAGGTAAGCAGGCTATGGGTAACCATCACTATCATAATGTACAATATATTATTAGAAACAGGATCCAATCCCGACAGATCTTTCTCTTATATATACTTCAAAAATATTAAAAGAAAGAAGAAAAGAAATGGAATAGAGGGAAAAGAATAAAAAGGAGAAAAAGAAACAGAGATATGAAACAAGGGGGGGGGGGGGGGGGTGGAAGGAGGGGTGTCCACCTCAGTCAGTGCAATGCATTTTAATGTACAAGCACATTATTTGGCTAAAGTCATAATTTCCGCGTACGCCGCGGTATACTTGAAGGCGAACCATTGGGACCATATTTTCCTCCCCAAATCTGATTTATTTCTGAGGGAAAAGGTTAGATCCTCCATGTAGTATGTGTGGTCAACCTCGCATAACCATTGGCGCAGGGAAGGAATTTTGGAGGTTTTCCAGTACCTAGGGATGAGAGCTTTAGCAGCGTTTAACAAATGTGGTGTGATGGATTTTTTATATGGTCCCGCTGGTTCGTCTGTACAATGTAACAATACCTGCCAGGGGTCGTTTGGAATCTCCGAACCTTGGATTTCTTTTATCCAATGGAGGATGGTGAGCCAAAAAGGCCTGATAAGAGGACAGGACCACCAGATATGAGCATGCGTCCCTTTCTCTCCACAGCCCCTCCAGCAGAGAGGTGAATCTTGGGGAAATAGCTTGTGTAGTACAGCCGGGGTGTAGTGCCACCTGGTTAAGAGTTTATAGTTAACTTCAGCTGTTTTCGAGGATATAGATGATGTGTGGGAGAGTAGTAGTATAGAGGACTTCTGCGTTTCCGTTAGGGTGTGAAGAAGATCTTTCTCCCAGTTGCGAAGGAAGCTAGGGTATCCAATTGTGCCCAAAGATCTAAGCGATTTGTAGAAATAGGAAAGGGGTTTCTCCATTGGGCTGTCGCCTACAAAGGCTGCCTCTATCCCCGTCAGGTTAGATACATCCCGCAGTGGTTTAGGAAGGGATTTAACGAAGTCAGATAATTGTAAATATCTCCAAAGATCCATAAGCGATGGGTTCGGAGCTGCTGAGAGATCGGATAAAGGTAAGACGACAGAGTCTTTTGTGACTTGATGTAGTAGGACCGAGTTCCCCAGATTCCAGGAGTGTAGTCTAGGGTCAATGTTCCCCGGGGGGAAATGCATGTGACCAGTGAGTGGCATAAGGGGGGAGTTATATTGCCAAGCGTGTTTTTTACAGAGTAAGTCCCATGTCCTAAGGGTGTAGATCGTGAGAGGAGAAGCATCTGTTGATAAATGCCTGGTTTTCGTCGGTATCCAGATTAGAGGGTAGAGGTCAGAGCCCCCCAATGCAACCTCCAATGACACCCAGAGTTTTGAGTCCTTATGATATTTCCAATCTGAGATTCTGGACAGGATAACTGCCATAAAGTATTGTTTAATGTCCGGAAGGGCCAGACCACCCTCCGCTTTTGATCTAGTAAGAAGCGATCTGGACAACCTAGGACTACGTCTACCCCAAACATATCTGCAAATCATAGTTGTTATACGTTTGAAGTA
Organism: Lithobates septentrionalis; assembly: GCA_037952835.1. Lineage (NCBI taxonomy): Eukaryota > Metazoa > Chordata > Amphibia > Anura > Ranidae > Lithobates > Lithobates septentrionalis. The sequence goes on along the minus strand of JBBDGP010002049.1, from coordinate 467,230 downwards.
CTCAGCTGGAATTTGAAACGGTATCATTTGAAACAGAAAGAGCAGCCTGGGCAGTATGTTCATTTTGACCACTCCAATCTTTCCCAGCCATGAATGTGCAATTTGGGACCATTTTTGGAGATCAGATTTGATCGAATTTAAAAGAGGCATAAAGTTAGTTTGGAATAAGGAGGACAATGAGGGAGTAAGGAATATACCTAAATATTTCATGGCTTTTTTTTGCCAACTAAAAGGGAAGGATTCTTGTAGGTGGGTCACAGTTTCTTTGGGGACTGAGATGTTCAGGATTTCAGATTTTGTCATGTTAATTTTAAAATTTGAAATTTGGTTAAAGGTCGAAAAGGCCTGCATTAAGTTAGGAAGGGTAATTCTGGGCTGTTGAACGTAGAACAGAATATCATCCGCATATGCGGCATACTTGTGTTCAAAGGAGCCCACAGTAATGCCGTGTATATTCGGGTTGTGTCTTACGGTGGATAAAAAGGGTTCTAACGAAAGGGCAAATAAAATCGGTGAAAGGGGGCAGCCCTGACGTGTACCGTTATGTAGTGTAAAAGGGTCACTGAGAGTGCCATTAATTCTAAGTTGGGCTGTAGGGTAGTTATATAGGGCTGCTATTTGGGTCAGGAGAGAGGCGCCGAGTCCCAGGTGAGCCAGGGTCGCCATGAGGAACTCCCAGTCCACCCGGTCAAGCGCCTTCTCGGCATCCGTTGACAACAGTAGGGTGGGCTGGGAGGACCTACGCACATGGGCAATCAGGGAAAGGGTACGTAGAGAGTTATCTCGCGCCTCTCGTCCGGGAATGAAGCCCGTTTGTTCATTCGACACCCATTTTGGGATTAAGGGGAGAAGTCTGTTAGCTATTAGTTTTGCATATAATTTAGCATCGATGTTTAACAGTGAGATGGGGCGATAACTACCACAGCAACTAGGGTCTTTTCCCGCTTTAGGAATAATAGTGATGTGCGCATGCAGGGTTTCTGGTCTAATGGGATCTCCGGAGGAAATTGAGTTTGCATAATTAGCTAATCTCGGTAACAAGATGTCTGCAAACGAACGATAGTATGAAACCGTAAGCCCATCCGGGCCCGGAGCCTTGCCCGATTTCATAGCTTTAAGAGCTTTGCGTAACTCTTCCGAGGTGAATTCCCCGTCTAGAGTTGATAATAAATCGTCTGCCAATTTTGGGAGTTTAGCATTTGCGAGGTAATCATGAATAGCCTGTTTGCGAGTGGTTTGGTCTGGTATATTGTGTTGAACGTGATAAAGTTGTTGATAAAACGTTCTAAACTCCGCCGCTATTGCAGGGGTGTGGTAAACTAATTCATCTGTTTTAGATTTCACTTTAGCAATGAAAGAAGCTGCTTTTTTTTGTTGTAGAGAGCGAGCCAGCAACCTGCCAGGTTTGTTGCCCCATTCATATGCACGTTGGGCTGTAATGTGAAATTGCTGTTTCTGTTCAGTGTGGAAGAGATTCTTCAGATCTTCTCTCTTTTTAGTCAGGGCTTCAAGCACCTGTTTTGCAAGACCCGCTTTGTGTTGTCGTTCAAGCGTGCCTATATCTCTGAGCAGTTCTGCTTGCTGTGTCGCTCTCTCTTTTTTTTTTCCTGGATCCTAGTTCAATCAGTTTTCCACGTATGAAGGCCTTATGGGCCTCCCAAAGTACTCCCGGTGAAGTCTCCGGGCAGGTATTTTCCCTGAAGTATTGTACCAGTTCCCCAGCAATAGCTGCAGTGGCATATGTGTTTTTTAGCGCTACAATTTATTTAATTTTGGTACACATTTTCGTCACATGGTTTGTAGCAGCTTACTTATTATTGTCTTTTTAGGGTAGCGCATTAACCATCCCCCTATTCTGTAGGTTAGTGTTACTGCTGGTGGCTATAGATGCCAGGGATTTTAGTTTTAGCCTGGACTTCCACTTTAAGTACATCCGTGTGAACGAGGCCTAAAATGTAATTTGTGACAGAGTTGCCTTGTACCCATACAGTATTCAAATCGGTGAGCAATATGTAGTGGTAGGATCGACAGTGATCGGTATGTAGCAACAGGGCAGTCAGTGATTCAGGAGAGCACACCGGAAGTGCATTATCGTCAGCTAGAACTTCTAGTCACTGGGCAACACAATGCTTCCCTGTGAATACTGAAGCCATGCCAAAAGGAGCACCACTGATGGCCCAGCCAGGAAGTGCAAGAAAGCTCCTTGACTGAAGAAAAAAAAAGGGGGGGGGGTTGGGGGGGTGCGCGTCGGTTTGTGTTCAGTGCGTATATTGCTAGGGCAGTCAGTGTTCAGTGTGTAGAGGCAGGGCAGTCAGTGAGCAGACAAACACTTAACAGCAGGGCTGGATTCTTGCAGGCCTACTATCTCTGCTCCCCATTTTCAACTGCTAGATCAGCCAAGTCTGCCACACCCCTGGTCCTGCCCACCACCTGGCTGACCAAGGAAAAGCTGCTGAGCACCAGAGCAGCTGGGCCCCATAATACTCTGCAAGGCGCAAAAGGGAGAAATCAATGCCAAACTATGGGGAGAGCCAAAGGCAACTCAGCCGCCCATCCCCACTACCGTCGACCCATACCTCCCCCTCTGTGGCAATTAAGTGGAATTGAAAGTGGTTGTAAAGGCTTTTTTTTTTTTTTTTTTTTTTTTTTTTTAATGCGTGAAGGTAAAAAACCACCGATGTGCAGCAGCCGCCGCCACCCCCCTTATACTTACCTGAGCCTCTCAATCCAGCGATGTGCACAAGAGCAGCGACTCTCCTGGGTCTCTTCCTTCTAATTGGCTGAGACAGGAGCTGGATCCATTGGCTCCCACTACTCTCGATCACTGCTTGTAGGCCAATGAGGAGAGAGTGGGGAGCGGTGTGGTGCCGAGCTGCGCTCCATGTGTGAATGGACACAGAGCAGTAGCTTGGGAGTGAGCCTGCTCAGGGGCCCCCATAGCAAGCTGCTTGCTATGGGGGGCACTTGGCATGAGGGAGGGGCGGGGGGGGTCCAGAGAAGGGGAGGATGGGGGGTTCTCTATGCAATACCACTGCACAGAGCAGGTAAGTATAACCTGTTGCTCCTTGGCAACCGATTACATCATTGTTTGGTAGGACGCGGGCGGGCAGCCCTGCAAGGGTCGGACATGTACTGGTATTACGACCTGCAGCTGTCTAATAAAGTAAGGCAGGCTTGGATCACGCTACATGATCCTCCATTGTTGGTACAGTATTTGCCTTTGTTGGTAGTATTTTGCCATGGCACACCGGGTGAGAAAGGCTGCTCTAAACTATGAAACTTGACACACTCAGAGGACTGATAGGTGTCTTTGGAAGTGAAATACAGCAAACACCTCTCATGATTGGCATACTAACAATTATTTGTATACAAGGCCTATTTAGTTTAGCATCCTTTATGCCATATCAACACGAGTAGGGTCAGGCTATTTACACCAGAACATAAGTGTTCTACTGTGTTTTTACACAATTTAATTTAGAGAAATAATAGTGGAATGTAGGTATAACTTTTTTTTAACTGTAACGTTTTTTTTATTCTGTTCCAGAGCAGGCAAAAGCCAAGCTAGCTACAGAGACGGGCGGTGGAGTCCTGAAAATGGGGCGATTTCAGGTTGGTTTCTCTCAATTAAATTTCATATTCTGGGTGACTTATCAGATTTATTTCAAGCAGCCTACTTCTAATGTACAGAGAAAGCTGTTTCTGGAAGCTGGGCTTTTGGGCAGTGCCCATTCATTGCACTTTGTATATGCTCAGCTTCAAAATGACACCATCCCCCAATTTATTGTAGATTAATCTTGTTTCAGACTTTCTTTTCCGCCCCCTGCATTCACTCTAGACTGACTAGGCCACATGCACAGTACAGCCAGTGATGTCGTGAGTGGGGCAAAGTACACAGGTGACAGCCGTCTTGGATTCCCATGTGAGGAAATGGTGTGGACTCCTGTGGGACTACAAGTTGCAGCAGAGTGGTTGACTTGTGGGGCTACAGGTCACGGCAGACCGACTTTGTGGGACCAAAGAGGCCACTCAACTATTTTTGTGGGAGCAATGGGGCACTGGCAGAATTGGTAGGTGTCAAATCTCCTGAAATAATCAGCACACTGGTGCTTAGTGCCCCATTGCCCTCTTGGCTGACTCGAACCACTGTTCCCAGCAAAGGTCTCTTTTTTTTATACTGGTCAGGATTTGTCTCATCAGCGGCAGAATAAGTGATGTAGAGGTTGATTGGTCCCAAATACCTCCTACAGGTAGGGCGGAACTTGGGTGCAGCCCCTTGTGCAATATATACCTTGGGAATCGGTGTGTCCCATATGGCTCTAACTCCTGCTACCTGTCTGGTATCTCCACTACTTACAGGCAATATTTCCCCAGGTCCTTTGTTACTAGGGAGGAATTCTCATCTGCGATCACTGGTTCACAGCATCGGTTTTCTGGAATACTTTCTGTCTTGGACCGATTTGGTTGCAAGCAGGTTTCCCCCTCTCCTTGTTAACAGAAGAGGAACCAGTGGAGGATGAGGTAGAGGAAAACTAGATATTAACTCCCCATCTGCCAAAATTAAAGTAGAATTCTGAGATATAACTAACTAATCCTAAAAAATTTGGGCAGAATTTAACATTTTCTAAGTTCTTTCAGAGCCTGGACCAGCTCTGTGACATCAGCTGTTAGCCAGTTTTAGCCAGCTGTTAGTGAAATCTGGGTCATAGGAGTGCAGAAATGCACTCCTTTAACCCAGTAGAGAAGTATGGCTAAAAAAGCTTTGGCCATACTTCTCTTTTAAAGATCTGAAAAGTTTCAAGAGGAAGTAAACATCTACATCTGCCCCAAATACAGAAATATCCGTATGTATATAGAAAAAAAGAACCCATATTGTACCTGTGTACTTTCCATGTTTAGCAACATTGTATTGTCTGGACATGGTGGGGCATATATGCACAAAATTCACCTATCTGGACTTGCAGTGGCCTTCATTTGCATCCCACATATTGTAACCTGCAGTCTGAACAGGTAATATCCACATTTACATTGAAATGTATAGAAACAGTCTCAGTCACTAAAGATTGTGCAATTCTTGTTTTTGTAAGAGCTTTACATATATATTGAGCCCACGTGTGACAGAACCCTTCACCTGAAGACAAGAATCAGATATTTATTTATTTATTTTATCAAAAAGGCTGAGTGAAAGAAGCGATCCCAAGGTTGTTGCCCTCCTAGAAGAGGAGTGACGACCTTTTTGGAAATGTACGTTGCTACAAACTTACAAAATGTAGGTTTGACAGACAAATGTTCCTTCATGGACCTACACCCTAAGGAAGTATTTATTTAAACTGCCCTGGGCTTACACAGGAATGCTGCAGAAAATAGCACCACGTCCTTACACAGAGTTGGGCTTTTAAGTTTCTTCTGTAGAAACAGAATAATATGCTGATACTGGAGTTTGGGTGTGTATTAAGCAAGAAGGCAAAGTTCTCATATTTCTCTTTTCCTGTAGGTGTCTGTAGCTGTAGATGATGCCCTGAAGCTGAGCGAGGAGCCAAAACTGCCACAGCGGGAAGTTTCGTCCACCTCATCCACCACCTCTTCATCTTCCTCCATGTCGTGTAGCAGCCCAGAGAGTACATTGGTGAAGCCAAGGCTCAGTGCATCGGGGTCCTTGGACATAGTGGATGGTGTAGGACCAGTCCAAGTTCCCACACATGGCTCCTCACCAAAACAGTCTGTACAGGTGGGGCGGTTCCAGGTTACCACCTCCATCACTGATAGAGTAGGTCGCTTTTCAGTATCTCGTGCACAGGAGGACCTATCATCGGGTCACACAGAGACAGAGCAGCCACGAGCTTCTTCCCCAAAGATGCAACCCCATCTCAATGGACCATCTTCCCATCCCGAATCATCAGCCACCCTAAGTGATCCACCCAAAGGAGTCCATGATGACAGCCTGGGGAGCCCTGTTATGCCTCACCCTCTGGGTTCAAAGGCCAGCCTGCAAAGTCTCAGCAACTCCTTTAACTCTTCCTACATGAGCAGTGACAATGAATCCGATATAGAAGACGAGGAGCTAAAGAAAGAGCTTCGGAGGCTACGGGATAAGTGAGAGACCACTCTCTTCTGAAAGATTTTTACTGGATGTTTTGTTTTCTTATAATGTGTTATGTTCAAGACTATTTTTCTCTTTCCCCTCTTTTTTTTTTTTTTTTCTCATGTACACCATCTTGTTAAATGCCCCCTATTTAGCCACTTCCCTTTTTTCTGGTGATTGGCTCTTTGGTGATAACAAGAGCCTACATGTCATATCATTACAAGTTAATTACTATTGATTTCAAGACCAAGTGGATTTTCAGTTTATTTAAGATAAATACATTTCAGGTGTAGCTCTACATAGAAACCAATCAGCTTGCAGGGTTTTTTTTTGTCAAAGCTTAAAGTGTTACCCTTAAAAAAAAAAAAAAAAAAAAAAATGGATCCTGTTCCCTTAAAGCATGTTATACAGCACAGTGCTTGTGCTGTGTAATTTTTCACCTAAAATACCTGGCTGATCCTGCCTGGTTCTGCCCTCCCCCCTGTAAACTGACTACTTTAATCATGGCTGCTGTGCCCTGACACCGTGGTCAGTTTATGTGCCTCCATCATCCGTAGCCCTGCTTTCTGCTCTCCTGTGTCGTCCTCCCCCCTCCCTGCCTGTCAGCTCTGTCCACTCCCTGTTCCTCCGCTCCTGCTCTCATACAACCTCTCAACAATCCTCTCTGCTTTGTTAAACAATGTCCCCAGTTTATTTGTTTTTTTAGAAAAACTGTCGCTGTATACCTTATTTATAGCACCAATCCGCGCTCACGTGACAGGTCCTCCTCTTTCCTCCTCGCCTCCTCCTGACTGATGTCAGCAGGAGTTGCCCAGCCCGCTGGGGCTGTCAGCTGGAGAGAGGCGGCCTGTCATGTGAGTGCCAATCGGCGCTATAAAATAAGGAGGTCTACAGCGGCAGTTTAAAAAAAAAAAAAAACAAATACACTGGGGACATTGTTTAACATAGCAGAGGGGATTGTTGAAAGGTTGTTGCATTAACTTAACTCTTTAATTGAACAAGCTGAAGTTGGAAGCCGATTGGCTACCATGCACTGCTGCGCCAGATTTTGCACTCTCCAGTTTTAGTAAATAAACCCCAATATGTTCAAAGTCTTACAGTTTGCTTGTTCAGCCACACCCTGGCTAGAAAAACAGATTGTTTTCAGCCACACTCTGACTAGTAAAGCCTGTCCACAGCCATCATACTGCAGTGAAGGACCTATACCTGCCAACATGCCTCCTGCTGAGTGAGAACTGGGGCTTTAAAGAAGAAACAGCCGAGCTGTCATATTATTAATTGAGAGAGGCTTTGGTAATTGACCTGCACATATTTGCAAGTATTTACACACCTGTTTTTGTTTTAATTTCGTTTATGTTGGTGTATATGGGAACTCTGTGCATTATCTACATGATTTGTTTGCTCTCCCCCAGGCACCTGAAGGAGATCCATGAGTTACACAGTCGCCAGAAGCAGGAAATTGAGCAGCTGTACTCAACATTAGGCAAAGTCCCTCCTGCTGTCATAATCCCTCCCGCAGCGCCACTCTCAGGTCGGAGGAGGAGACCCACCAAGGGGAAAGGCAGCAAGTCCAGTAGGGGGAGCTCTTTTGGGAACCGCAGTCCTCAGCTCTCAGGTACCTAGGAGAAGCAAGTCTATATATTACATATATAATGTATTTTTCATTACAGACAGGGAAGGTAGTGAGTGCCTTGGAAACCACTAACTCAGAGGCCAACCCACTGGAAATATAGCGCTCCTCCCATAATCCTCTCTGGCTCATCTGTTCTATTCTTTTACCTGTAGGTGACCTGTCCACACAGAGCGCTCCTGCCACCATTCCCCCCCAGCAGAACCTTCTCCTTCCCCCTACTAGTTTGCCGGACCCCGGACACCACCTGAAACCCTCACCCTCCAGTGACATCCTCTGCTCTGCCTTCACCAGTGACGCTGCCCTCTCTGTGCCCAGTTTATCCGCCCAGGGACAAGGTAAACCCAAAAGGCACACCCTGGGAACATTTACCTTTCTAAAACTAACTGGGAATACTCTGTCACCTTCCCATTTTTCACAGGTGCTAGTGGGAGGCTCCCCTGACACATGTTTTCGCCTTGTCTTAGCAGTGCAGGATTGTCCTCAATATAGCTTATGATTTTTTAGAAAGCAAAGGTTATTTCCCTAGTTTAAATGTTTGAACTATGCATATTTTTCTTGTTCCTAGATGGCAGAAAAGCTGGCTTATAGCCCATATAAACCTAAATAGCCATTTAACTAGCCATTCAGAGACCTTCGATTGTAGCTCAGATACTATATATAATTATATTTAACAGTACAGAGCTACTGGTTTATAGCACATAAATAGCCTAACTATTGAGCCTTTTAAAGCCCTTTTAGTGTGTGTGTGTGTGTGTGTGTGTGTATATAATCTCTCTCCAACTGTACATCTGAAGTGGCTGGATTAAAATGGCCTGAATGTATAACCATTTATCCAACTGTGCATCCATAGCTGCTGGCTTATGGCATAGATGCAGTCTAAAATATAGAGCCAATTATCCTGCTAGGGTCAGGGGACGCAGGGACTGGTATGGCTGCAATTTGCCAAAAAGGGGTTTAAAAAGTAGTTCAGCCATTGTAAGTTATGAACTTTGTTTGATTTCTGGTTTCTCTCACTGTCCCCTGCACTGCTCTGTGTTGGCACTAAAATGCTGGACAAAGCAGCACAGATTGAACTCCACTCCAAACACTCTTATCCAAAGTTTCCCTTTTACATGTGCTGTCTTGTGATTTGTGATCTGTCTCTGCAGCGTCTGTCCTCTTGTCTGTTTTATTCCATCTCCACCACAGGCTGGGCCAAGTTTAACTGTGCATCAGAGCGGGTATCCTTCAAAGTTGCCGGCAGGAGGACGCGATTTCTGAGTACGCCCTGCTTGGCTCTTTGTGTGTAACTCTTTACTCCTTCCTTTGTCTCTCTTCCTCTTTCCCTCCCACCCCTTTCCTGCCTTGCATGCACCCCGCTCGCCATGAGCTGCAGATCTGCTTCCCGCCGAGACAGAAGAGGAACAGTGGGGATTTGGGGTAGTTTTTTTTTTTTTTTTGTGCACTTTCAGAAGTCTCATACCGTTCTTTTGAACTGCGATTTGTTTGCTGCTTTGTTTTTTAAGCTTCTGCTATTTTTTTTTTTAATAAAAAAGGAAGGGCCAAAATAGATTTTGAATGTATTGTAGACTTGTAGTTCTGAACATTGGCATGTGAATAGATTTTTCTTCCCTTTCCTTGTGGCAGAAATGAGAGCGATCATCTTCAGTTTTCCACTTTGGTATAGCTGTGAATGGTCACTGTATGGAGCAGGTGTATAGCTGCTTCTTCGATACCACTGGCCTATATAAACCATTTCGCTACAACTTATTGGAGAGCAAACATAGCCATCCTGCAGCAGTTGCTGAGCTGTGGTAGTGTGGAAAATATAAAGGACACTTGTCCTGAAAAAGATCAGAATCACTCTGATCCTTCCTGGCAGGCCAAAAGAAAGAAGGGGAAGGTGAGCAGGGCTTTCAAAAATCCAGCTTGCTGCACCGGCTGTGTGGGCAGTGACAGCTAATCACCCATGGATGTAAGTGCAGCAGAGTGTAGCCTTTTTTACTTTTTGTGAAAAGCTAACATTAAACTTTACATTTTTTCTCTTATATGCCAAAAAAATCTGGTTAAATCTGGTTTGTGTGTATCCCAATACTTTTGCACACACCTGATATTGTGGGTGGGACTCAGCAGGTTCTTCCACTACAGGCTGCCTGCAAAAAACTACATGAGGTGGGCCGGTGTTCTGCCGAGAAAGTTCCGCTCGGAGGATAAGGACCCCCCTCTACTGCGCAGTAGGATCCGGCGGAAATAGCCGAAGATAAATAGGGGAAAATCAGCTGTACACGGCGCCTGTAAGAGGGCCCCACGCCACGCTTCGGGCACGGCCTCGCTTCGCTCGGCTCTTTTAGATTCCCCCTCTAGGTCCACTTGGATGGTGGGGAAGGAACCTGGACCTAGGGCGCAGGCGCCGTGTACAGCTGATTGTAGATTTTGTCGTTCGGCTATCTCCGGTGGCTGCTAGTAGTTTGTACTGCGCAGGCGCTGCGCCTGCGCAGTACAGGGGGGAACTTATCCGCCGAGGGAACTTCCTCGGCAAGACACCGGTACAAGACCAGTCACCCAGCACAAGGAGAGAGGAGCAAAGTGCAGGAGCAGTTTTGTGCTGGATTATTGCACAGTTCTGGATGAAATATGCTAGAATTCATGTAAGAATGGTTCTTGTATATTAGAGAAAAATTTCTTGGCCCATAATCCAGTATCTGCAGATCACACAGACACGAAGTTAGACCTTGGTTGAACATAAAGCTCTTTAAATACCCTCCTGTTCTTTCCTCTGTCTGACTGCTTCTGCTGGCCCCAGTTTCTGCTGTAGCTTACGCTACAGGCTTCTATAATCTAACATACAGATCCCATAATTAGCTGCATACAGAGCCCCCTATGCATGTTATGTCCGCATTCTGTCCCATGGTTTTTTAAAGCCCTTTGATAATACTGATACAGTGATGAGTGCCGTCATTCGGTTTATTAAACAACCACTAGCGTGAACATGAGATTGCTTGCTTGGCACAAGCATCATTCAGAGGACACCTTGCATCCCTTCCTAATGATTACAAAGCGTTTTCTGTTTGGATGAGAGGCTGAAAGGAGAAATTGAGCTACAGCTACTACAATGATTCTTTGCTTCCTCAAGGATCAGCCAGGTTTCGAACATGTATACTTACACCGGTTCAAGCTGTATCGGTGTACAGTATATACGCAAAAAAAACGTACCTGGAGCTCATCTTTGATAAAGAAAATCTTAATACATATATATTTTTCTTTATATCAAAAGTACATACAGTTCCGAGAGTTAAACTTACAAGACCTTCAGTGAACAGAATTAAAACAAAAAAAACCTACAAACCTTTTTCTGGATTAGTACCTACATTGACAGGATGAAAACAGTACATAGGGGAATAAGTTAGCTGCATTTGCGCTGATGGAGTGCACCTTGTAAGATAGTGGAGGAGGAAGCAGTGCTGGATTAGTAAGCTGTATATACGCTAACAGGGTATGCTTTCTCAGACAGTGGAGGGGAAAGCAGGGCTGTATGAAAGCTGACAGTGCATGCCATGCCAAAGAGTGGAGGAGGAAACAGTGCTGGGATCGGTAAACTGTTAAAAAAAAAAAAAAAAGTCAGTGATGATAGTGTGTGCCCCCAGATAGTGGAAACAGTGGATTATCCACAAACTGTAAATAAAGTGACCCTGTGTGCCTTGTCAGATAGTGGAGGAAGAAGCCGTGCTGGGTCACCTACCACCTGTATATAAGTAGGCATAATGTGTCTTGACAGATAGTGGAGGAGGAAGCCGTGCTGGATCAATATATAAGGTAAGATTGTGCCCTATCAGATGGCAATGAGGTAATGCTTGGGTCACTGACTGGAGATATTATCTAAATTTGGGTTATATGCAAAGGATCCAGGAAAAGAGCCTTGTAGGTTGGAGTTAACAATTTGGACTTTAATTCCATCTAATTGGGAGCCAGTAGAGGGCCTGACAGAAAAGCGAGAAAAGGCGGAGGAGCAGAACAGATTAGGTTGGGGTGGAGTGTCACCAATCTGGTCAGTGGATTTACAGAGGAGTGTATTGACCGTAGTTAATCTGGGATGTGATGAGGCTCTGATGGCTTTCAGCAGTAATTGTATGTGTACAAATACTTTAGCCTGAGACAGCATGGTGTTGTGATCAGCTTTTACTAGTTCCACTCTTTGAGGTGTTCGATGAACCCTGTTTGTAATGAGCAGGGAGCTGCACTAGGCAGGTAGCCTAACAAATGGCAAGTCACCCAAATACTAGGCAATAGGGCCCGCAGTACAATAAGGTCTCTTCCAGAAATGATATGCTACGGTTAGCAGGAGATCCAGTTGCAGATAAGCAAACCCAGTCTCTAAAATGACTGAGGAAACCAGTGTCTGTCACTTCTGAAAAAAAGTGTCAGAGGCCAAGGTGTGAAGCAAAAGCCCCTACAGTAGAGTACAATAACTCTGGGTAGGTGGCTCTCTAACACTGTGAGTGAGACCTGAGAGTCACCTTAGGTTTACACAGGAAGGTGTATGGAAAACCAGAGCCACACAATAAGCTCAAGAGTATTCATTTCATCAATGTGTTTTGGGACCTGTATCATTCAACCCCCCCCCAAAAATAATATAAATGTGTAACACCAAGACGTGTTTTAGCCCCTGAAATTAGATGGCTTAACTTTGGGCTTCTTAAATGAAATAATTATTCTTGGGCTGCTAAATTTTTGAAGTGGTGCATTCATTTTCTGTATGCCTCTGAGAAATACGGCAGAATGGCTACGCCAACTGTCCCCTGCTTCTGCTTCACAGAATGTTTTTGTCTTCATTGCAGGTTTTTAGAGTATGTGTAAATGGGCAAATGCAGTGTTGCGTTTGTCACATTCAGCTGGTTTGAGATGCTTTAGGGTTCCTTACAGGTGCATTTGACCAGCAGGTGACCATCTGCCTCTGACCTATGTTTTACCACTTCCTACGTTGGTATGATCCACTGGCCTTTTAGTTCTTTGAGCCATTAATACTTGGGACCTTACAAAGATTCAAAAATGTGTTCATGCTTCTATTCTTAAATTCTTTCTCAGCATCTCTGTATCAGCAGAAAATTTGCACTTTCTGCAATATCCCCCCCTCCCCTTCCTAGTTTAACTCAGTGAGTTGTTTCTGCCTAATAGCAGCTTTTACTACCCAGCCATTGAAGATTGCACATACCCAGCATGCCTTGCCTAGGTGGTGGAACTTGTAACTCCTGGTTGGTCTGCTTTTGCTTAATCCTGCACCCTTTGTCCGGGGTCTTGGAGCTTTTTGCGCTCTCTGCTTGGCTCTACCCGTATCCTGTGCTCCGTTTTATCTGATCTCCCCCATCCAGCTATCTCCGTTGTTGGGATGTCAGCTTTGTGCTAACACATGTCTCTTTCTGCTTCAGGGAAGATGGTGAAAAAAGTCTGCCCTTGCAACCAGCTCTGTAGTAACTATCTTTTCTATATATCTATTTCATTTCTGTATTTCATTTTCTGCAAACTGTTGCTCATCATTGTACAAATTTTGAGAGCCCTGTGTGACCCACATATTGCACACCATGATGCACCTTCTGTCTGGTCATCTAGCGGAGTCTCGGTAACCAGCAGAAAACTTGATGTTTTGCATTACTTTGCACTTATATATTATACAAAGGTTGAGTACTGGAAATCTACTCAATGGTACATTTATAACAGTTGAGTGAAAAGTGAAAAAAAATGTGGAACGTCATTTTTTCTGAACTGCTTATTTAGAAAAGGCGTTTTACTGCTTTGTCCCAAAAAAAAAATTTGACAAAACAGCATGTTTTTAAGAAGCGCAGCAGTGATCAGTTATCCCTCATGTTAAACTTGGGAATGATGCCAGTTGGGAATATAAGATATAGATGTCAACCAGCAGAGTATAAAAGGTCATAAAGTTTGAATTGGAGTGTTTTGGCCTTTCTGTTTACAATGTAATGAGGGAATGTAAAAAAGGCTGGATTGTTATGAAAGTCTCTGTGAGCTGTCATCCTTTGTTCCTGGGGAACGTCATTGTCTGAAGCCGTGCCATTGGGTTGAACATTTGTTTTCTCTATTTTAGGGACAAGCAGTACAAATACAGTCGCCCCTTCCACTGCTCCAGCCCCGCAAACCAACACAGCCCCGGTATCCTCCAGTCGCAAAGGGACGTTCACAGACGATCTGCACAAGCTTGTCGATAACTGGGCCCGGGACGCCATGAACCTAACTGGAAAAAAGAGCAGCAAGACACCTGGACACCCTAGCTATGAAGTAAGTTGAAGAATCCCGCCTCCCTGATGAGTTAATATCACATTAGTAATGCTTTTATTTTTTTGGCATCTTTATCCAAAATTTAAATTTTCCAGAACTCTTTCCATAAAAACAATTGACCCAACTCAGCACATGTATTGCATTCCTACCTTCCCCTCTCTTCTAGTTGCAAACGTTAATGGGGAACACTGCTAATTTTTGGTCAGTTTGGTTGGGAATACAAGATCACATGGCCAGCTTGAGCTAACAAATAGAAAGAGTATCCCTTATCTAATTCAGCTGTGTGTGCCCTGAATGGCAGGAGATTGCATGGGCAACTCGCAGCCTAGCAGTAAATCATTGCACAAAATCTGCACACCAACATCTTCTAGTGCTCCACCTGTTTTTTGCTTTCATACTTTGAGATCCTGACCTGGGAAAATTTGTTTTTGCTGTTTTGTGTCCTTACAAAGTTGATTCAACCTCTATTTGTCCTGGTAAGCATTGTTAGCCGTACAGAAAATGATGAGCGATCAAAAATATTTGAGTTGTCACAAGAACAAAATAGAGGGAGAATTTTTCAACAAGGAGACCTGTTCTGGTGACAGCTGTATATAAAAGAGGAGCTCTCCTCGGTTTTGGTGGCTTTGCACCATGTTGTGTAGAGCACGAATTAAAGGAAAATTGCCGAGATTGGATACAGACAGCAAAAAAAAAAAATCCTAAAGGGTTTTGAATCATTCACTGGTATATCTAAAACTTGTTTTGTTTTTTATATGCATTTAAAGCAAAGAGCAGCCTTGAAAAAGCATACTACTTTGGTGTGGAGGTATTCAGTGCATCCGGAAAGTATTGAAAGCACTTTTTCCACATTTTGTTATGTTACAACCTTCTTCCAAAATGGATTAAACGCATTATTTTCCTCAAAATTCTACAAACAATACCCCATAATGACAACATGAAAGAAGTTTGTTTGAAATCTTTGCAAATTTATTAAAAATGTTCATAAGTATTCACAGCCTTTGCTCAATACTTTGTTGAAGCACCTTTGGCACCAATTACAGCCTCAAGCCTTTTTGAGTATAATGCTACAAGCTTGCCACACCTATTTTTGGGCAGTTTCTCCCATTCTTCGCAGGACCTCTCAAGCTCCATCTAGTTGGATGGGGAATGTCGGTGCACAGACATTTTCAGATCTCTCCAGGGATGTTCAATAGGGTTTAGGTCTGGGCTCTGTCTGGGGCCACTCAAGGTCATTCAGAGTTGTCCCCTAGCCACTCCTTTGTTGTCTTGGCTGTGTGCTTAGGGTTGTTTTCCTGTTGGAAAATTAACCTTCGCCCAAGTCTGAGGTCAAGAGAGCTCTGGAACAGGTTTTTATCAAGAATGTCTCTGTACATTGCTGCATTCATCTTTCCCTCTATCCTGACTAGTCTCCCAGTTCCTGCCACTGAAAAACATCCCCACAACATGATGCCACATCTATGCTTCACTGTAGGGATGGTATTGCCCAGGTGATGAGCGGTGCCTGGTTTCCCCCAGACATGATGCTTGGCAGTTCAATATTTGTTTCATCAGACCAGAGAATTTTGTTTCTCATGGTCTTAGAGTCCTTCAGGTGCCCTTTGGCAAACTCCAGGTGGGCTGTCTTGTGGCTTTTCCTGAGGAGTGGCTACCGTCTGGCCACTCTACCATACAGGCCTGGTTGGTGGAGTTCTGCAGAACCAGTTCTGGTTCTTCTGGAAGGTTCTCCTCTCTCCACAGAGAAACGCTGGAGCTTTGTCAGAGTGACCATCGAGTTCTTAGTCTCCTCCATGACTAAGGCCATTCTCCCCTGATGGCTCAGTTTGGTCGGGCGGCCTGCTCTAGGAAGAGTCTTGGTGGTTCCAAACTTCTTCCATTTACAGATGATGGAGGCCACTGTGCTCACCTTCAATGCTGCAGAAATTTTTCTGTACCCTTCCCCAGATCTGTGCCTCAATACAATCCTGTCTTGGAGGTCTACAGACAATTCCTTGTGCTCTGACGTGCACTGATAACTGGAACCTTTATATAGACTGGTGTGTGCCTTCCAAATCGTGTACAATCAACTGAATTTGCCACAGGTGGACTCCAATCAAGTTGTGGAAATATCTCAAGGATAAGTGGGAACAGGATGCACCTGAGCTAAATTTTGAGTCATGGCAAAAGCTGTGAATACTTGTGCACATGTGATATTTTTTTCGCTTTTTTTTTTAAAAATAAATTTGCAAAGATTTCAAACAAACTTCTTTCACGTTGTCATTGGATATGGTTTGTAGAAAATAATAAATTTAATCAATTTTGGAATAAGGCTGTAACATAACAAAATATGGAAAAAGTGAGGCGCTGTGAATACTTTTCAGATGCGCTGTAACTCCATACATGGGGACAAGATTAAAATAGGCTCTGTATTTCCATTACATACACATCCTGTGTGGTTGATATGTTTCAAAGAGTTTCTTGTTTTTTTTCTCAGGGTCCTGGTATGGCTCGGAAATTTTCTGCCCCTGGACAGTTGTGTGTACATCTGCCTCCGTCCCTTGGAGTACCAGTCTCCATGCCTACAGCCTCTGCCAACTCCCTTGCTCAGTACCCCAAAGGCGTCTGCCCCCCTCAGCAGTTCGGTTTCTCTGGTGCAGCCTTCCAAGGGCAGTGGAGTGGTCCTGGACTCCCACCATCTTCCCAGCCCATCAACCAGTTCCCTCCGACTGTGACTACTTCCTTACAAAACTTTAACATCAGCAACCTTCAAAAATCAATCAGTAACCCTCAGGGGTCCAACCTGAGGACTACCTAGCAGGAGAATGGAACCCCGACAAATACTGCAAAACTGAGGGGAAGAGCAGGAGGGGAGAGTGCTACAAGATCTTCCCAGCCATCGCAAGCCCCACAGTGCTATTACTCCTGTCTCGCGTTCGCTTCTGTCCCTGTTTCTCCATCCAAGGAGGCGGGACCCCGTTCCATCTGAAAGGTTGCTGTGAGCGCTCTGAAATTGTGCACAATGGCCGTAGCACATTCAGGGAGACGGGAGCGAGGGAGGTTCCAGACCCCATTTGATGAGCAGCAGATAGGGGTTTCTGTCTTCTCTGCTCTTACGGTATATAGGTCATTAATGCTTTCAATTTAAGAACTCTTTAACGGCTATCGACTGCAGCATTATACTTGTATGAATTAAAGTAAATATATAAATATATATAAATATATAAAAAAGTAATTGAAAAAAAAAGTTCGGTGAGGACAATACTCTGCCATCAGTTATGATGTGGATACACTGTGATATAATATATTTATGTTGTTGGACAACATTAGTAGTTATGATAAAATAGCAGAACGTTAAGAAGGTTACAGAGGAAACCAGAACATCACGCTCCTATCTCCTCATCAGTCACTTTAATAAAAAAAAAAAAAAAAAATATCATATTTTGTCTCTGTCCTGTCCTTTTATTGGTTTTAATGTGAATGTAACATTGTACAGAACTTGAACCTAGCTTTGTTGTCCCACGGTCATCTGTTGCATATTTGGTGCCTTGAGAGACATTCAGCCTGAAAGTTCCTCTCCAAGGAGGGAGAGAGCTGGTTTGTGGCTGCACCTCTCTGTCCCCCAGCAGGGACACATAAGTATTGTCTGCTTTTAGTAAAACCTAATGTGCTGGCAGGTCCGGAGAGTGCAGCAGGTGGTCTGAGTCTTGGGGTTGGAGTAAGTGACAAATACATGGTGGATTTGTACCGCTGTCCTATCTTGTACACATGGCGTTGGTTAGAGCTTCAGCCAGAAGTTTAGAAGCGAATGAGGAAGTATTTAGCAGATGGCTATCAAGCGGTCACAGCTGAAGGAAGGCAGGTCATTTTTCCTCTTGGTGGAGGACTTGGTTTTTATCTGCCAAGGTATTGCAGTTTCCCAGCAATACGTGGGAAACAAAAGCTAAGCTTTTCATTTTAGAAGCTGTGATGTTGCCTTGGGGTATGAGAGCCGAAGGGTCAATTTAGTGCATTGTTTCTGTTTAGAAAAGGTATTTAAGAATCCTGGAATCTAACTGCTAATGCCTCACCTTACTAAGGCACCTTTAGCAAATAATTAGAAACAATATAAATATAACCCGCAAACAGTATTAACTCTGTCCCGTTGCACAGCTGTTTTCT
This sequence comes from Lithobates septentrionalis, assembly GCA_037952835.1. Taxonomy (NCBI): domain Eukaryota; kingdom Metazoa; phylum Chordata; class Amphibia; order Anura; family Ranidae; genus Lithobates; species Lithobates septentrionalis. The sequence goes on along the minus strand of JBBDGP010002049.1, from coordinate 449,114 downwards.
AGTTTACACCAAAGTGATCAGACAGCCTACAGTAGCCGTTCCTCTTCAGATGGAAAAATAGCAGCAGTTTCTGTCATGTGTCTGCTAGTTATATAGTTATATGCAGTATATTTAACCAAAAAGGAAGCTGTAACTTGAACATGAACTTAAAGTGGAAATAAACCCTCCTATCCTTTTAAGCCAAGGAAGCTGCCATCTTAGGCTCTGTTTGATTTGCAACTGCCATGATGCTGCGCATGTGGTTAGTTATGACACCAGACATTTGATAGCTTGACAGTTTTGTTGAAAGCACAAGCAACTGTGACAATTGGCATTCCTGGCATGCTGAGAATTTAACAATTTTTTGAAACTGTTAAATCGATGGGTTTACGTCCGCTTTATTGCACTGTTCTTTTTAGCTCTGCTGGTCTGTCTGGCACTTAGAGGCGTCATTATTTTTGCTGTTTTTCTGCTGGCTTTATTCATATCCCTAACAGGTGAAAGTTCTTAGATCAGTTTATGGCAAGTCAGAAAAACTTACAATGCCTGCTCACTTGTGCCCTGATTTTTAGGGTCCCCCAGATGACTCGTCGACTCAGCATAAAGGATGTATTTCTATAGCAGAACTATTTTGGGTTGTCTTTTTTCGATCTGATGATTGCATAAAAAGCTGCAAGGTATTGTTAAGGGACCTAGTTCTTCTGTCCCATGTTGGTAAAGTGAAAGTGCCCACTACTAAAAAATATTAGATTTCTCCTGCCTTGCACTGGGAGATATAGTGAGGTAGCTGTGAAATCTGTGAGCTGACTGACCCTCTTTGGGGCAAGTTGGGTGTGGCAAGTGTGGTTAAGGGTCTGGGTAGTGTCTGGAAGTAGGACAGAAGAATTCCAACAAGGGATTTGCACACTTGGTAGCAGATTAATATTTATTTTACATATTTTATATCTTTTTCCAGTTTGTCAAGTTTGAAAACTTTTTTTCTCATTTAAGTTGTGCATGCTTTGCATTGTTTTCACTGATTTACCTTCTTCCTTCCTGTGGACACAATAAAATAATAAATGCTACTGAACTCTTTACAATGTATTTACATTTATTCTGCATCTTATACCATCCCTCCCCAGATGTGTCTTTTCCTGGATTTAATTTTTTTCCATGATATTTAACACTGTATGAAAATAAAATGAAATAAATGAGATTGTGGGATTCCCTGGAGCTGTGAATTTTCCGTTTTGCACTTTTTTTTTTTTGTCCTGCATCTTTCTGTACAAATTTGCACTTTTCTCTTTTTATCGCCTCTGTAGACTGATATTAAAACTAATAAAGGAAGCCTTATTTTATGTTTGTGTTAATTTTATGTGTGACATGATTCTGCTTGTGGTGAGATCTGTGGACATTTCAATTACTTTACAGGTCTACATGGACACATTCCCGATGTCACAGTAATACAGCAACAAAATATTTTGTTAATTCATTGAAGGACACGGCCATTCTTTAGATCAGGGATATGCAATTAGCGGACCTCCAGCTGTTGCAGAACTACAAGTCCCACGAGGCATAGCAAGACTGACGGCCACAAGGCATGATGGAGGTCCGCTAATTGTATATCCCTGCATGGGTTTGATATCGGCACCTACAGGAGCAGGGTGCTAGGTGCAGTTAAACTAAAACCACACCCAGGGTGCAACCCTCTGCAGGTTGCCAAACTCCCCATCTGCAGCAAGGTTATCTGTTTTTATTCTAGCATCATTTCAGGAGTAGGACACACTATTTATTTTTTTTTCTTTGAAATTTTGTTGCCAGTCAGCAAAGACTTTTTTTTCTTAAATCAACTGGTGCTGGGTGGCAGGCCAAATATAGATCTGGGTAACCCCACCCCCCAGCTCTGCCATCATGTGCATGCAGACCCCCAACCATTGCACAGAACAGGTAAGTATAACATGTTTGTTTTGATTTAACACAATCTGAAGCTTTACAATTAACAGGGGGTAAATGTACTCCCCACTCCTTATCTGCAGCTCCCTTTATGGATGCTATGTACCGGGCAGGTAACAAAAAGGCGCCGAGTTTGTTTTGTGTATAGAGTGGGCTCTGCTACGCAAACCCGCCAGCAAGCATCCACTTCCGATGAATGAAAAGTCTTCTCTTAATTTGGAGACTCTGCCTCCCCTCTTCCTTCTGATAAGGAATCGATGCTGGTGGCAAAAATGGCTTGGGAGGAGTTGGTCCTAAACCTCATTACAGCCATCAGGGAAACTTTGACGCCTGGGATGGGGAATACTCCATTTTCAAAGTTTCCCTGATGCCTTATGGAACACACAAATGCAAAAAGTCTTCCAAAGTGTTTCTGTATGACCTCTTCTTTGATGATTTTATCTACATGCCTATGACCTCTTCTTTGATGATTTTATCTACATGCCTTTTTTCTAGGCTAAGTTATTTATGCTACCTACATGTTTTTCAGTGTGCTATTCCTTTGAGGAAGCTTTTGGCAAAAAGTAATCTACCCCCCCAGGTGGCAGACACTCCTGTATATTAGTAGGGCTACCATCATTCTCTGAGAAAAATCCCCCTCCTTTAGGCACCCATCTGACAGGAAGGTGGAGAGCACTGTGTATGCAGTTTCTGGAGCCTTAAAGCAGACATTTAAAATATTGCAGCTCAAATCTTAGATGTGATGGCTGTATTTGTTTCCTTTTTTAGGCTTTCTTCCATTTTCATCTGGTGATCCAGCCAGCTAGTCTGTTTTTCAAAAGCACAAGCTCTCCAGCAGAATGTATCGGATTACATGGATGAGACAAACCATTTAAACCTGGCAGGGGTTATTAAAATTATGAGCTTAATTTTTTTGCATTAATACAAAAAAAAAATCCTGAAAAATTGCTGTAACTGATTATAAAGTGTGATCTGGAGTTTGGCTTCAATTCAATATTAGTGTATCTATGTCTGCTAATACATTTATCACTTCCCTGCCCCACCAGACTAATGATGCTGCTCTCTGCTGTGCCTCCTGTTTGCATTCATCCAGAGCTGTGCCTCACTAATACAGGAGGTGTGTTATTGGCCAGATCATCAGGTGAAAACAGGGGGAAAAGGCAAAAGAAAACCAATGCAGCTACCCACATCTAATGATTGGTATGCTGCAATATAATACATTTTTGATTTTGTGTTTTAATACTGCTTTAATTCACCCAATAATTGCCTCTGCCATGGGTCTCTCAGACCTTAACCAAATGGGCTAAGTTACTACGCCAGGGTTTGGCTTCTGAACAAGTGTCACCCACTTAGGTGGAATTGGAGGACAAACTAGTCCAAGGTCTCCAATACCTGTGTAACGCAGCAGTGAATGCTAGCCAGTTGGTCTCTCAAATGTCTGTCTCCGCTGTTGCTTTGGCTCTTCTGCTGGTCTGTGGATCAGACCTTCAAAAAAAAAAAAAAAAAAGTTCCTCCTGGCATGCCTTTAGTGCCTGCCATGCCTGGCCATCTCTGCTGCATCCCTGGAAAAGCTCATCAAGAACATCACTGGAGGAAAGAGTACCTTCCTGCCTCAAACTTTCAAAGGGGAAGGACACACATCGCAGGCCTGGTCTCTTTTTCAGCCCACAAACACATTTTTCATGGCAAAGGCCACTCTAAAAATAAGTCTTCTAAGTCCTTCTCTGCGTGAAGGTGTTACCCCCACCTCGCCATCTCAAGGGGTGGGTGGGGGTCTTCTGCTATTTTCAAACTACTAACTAGTTGTCATAACCGCGTTTTTTTTTGTACTATGTTTTGGAGACACTGCCCCTGGATTGAATATAGGGTTGTAGGCACCACAACAATTTAACATTGATACAGCCATTCTCGGTTCCAAATTGGGTTTTTGTATGTATAGGACTGGCTTTCCTATGTCTCAGACAATTGGGTTCTGGAGGCTGTCTCCTGAGGCTACAAGACAGAATTTCAATCCTGTCAGATTGTTTTCCCCTCCAATCTGTGCCTCTTCCCCCCCCCCCCCAGCGTTTAGCCGACTTACAACTTGCCATTCATTCCTAGAGCAGGAAGTAACAGCTCTAGTTCAATCCTTGGAAAGATTTTAGGAACTTCTATTCAAATCTTTACTGTTCCAAAGGAGGATGGTAGCCATCTAGTTATGGATTTTAAAACCCCCCAGCACCTTCTTAAAGGTGCGCAAGTTTCACATGGAGTCGATTCACTTAGTGGTAGCTTCTTTACGTCAAAGGAATTTTGTGGCCTCCGTAGACCTCAAGGATGCTTACCTTCACATCCTCATTTGCCTCTGAAATTTAACAGCATCCCTCCCATATTGTAATGGGAGGGAGGCACTACCAATTCATGACCTTACCCTTTGGTCTAGCATTGGTGCTGCGGGTTTTCACCAAGATGCTAGCTCCCATCTTGAATCTGTTACGCCTACACGGGATAGCAGTTGGATGACCTGCTTCTGCAAGCACTGTCTGCATGAGCCTTCGACCATGATCTCTCTATCACAATCAAGGCATTGGAGAAATTTGGACCGACTCTGAACCTTTGCAAGTCATTGCTGGTTCCATCTCCTTTCCTGGAGCACCTGGTATGCACCCTGGTTGACCAGCTTTAAAAGCTTTGCTTTCATGTTCGTCACCTAATTTCTCTGCGCACTGCAACCATCTGCTTCTAAATGAAAATTTTGGGTCTAATGGTGGCTTTGTCAGGTTGGGAGAGGGGCTTGCCTGTACATGTGTTGGCAGTAAGGAACAGTGGGAGGCTGCACAGACACAGCGGCTGCATATGAATATTAGGAGGTATAATGAATGCTGCCAGGAGGAGTATACTTTATACACGGCTGCTCTGATGTGTGATTGGTTTTAAAGGTTTTATGTGAGTGCATTTGTTTAATAAATGGTTGATTGGACTATACAGGAGTACATTATGTGGTTCTTTGATGTTTTATGTTATCCACAATTGATATAATTTTGACTGGTCTGTGTGTAAACCAGAGCGGTAGCCAAGGCTGAAGGTGCAGTGTTCTATACCTCCATCTGCTTGCTAGCTTGTGTATTTTTATCCTGAGTAAGTGCCAAGGTTGGAGGTGCTGGGTTCCATCCATCTGAGCCCAAATTGAGTGTTATTGGGCAACTGTTAACGGTGAGTGTATGTCCTAGATTCGGTGGTGGGCAGCACTTGAGTGATTTATGTACTGTCCTTGAAATAAGAAGCATCACAGATTCTACTATCAAGTGGTGAAGGGAAGATGTAGATTTTTTTTTTTTTTTTGTATTGAGACCCTTTGTTGAGATTTTCACCAAACTGTTTGTTATTGAAGACACGTTTTTGTTTAAGTTCTCTATTTTTAGTATATTCTTTCACTTTGGGATAATTTTCAGTGCTGTATCTTACAAGGATTAGCCACTGTTATCTAATTCCCATGAACATTCTGGAACGTCAGGCAATCTGCCTCTCCCTCTGGACGACTCTGCTCCAGGATACACTAGGACAATGCAGTGGTGGTAGCCTACCTCAATCACCAAGGGGACACCAGGAGCTTGGCCTGACTCTTGAGGCCCTTAACATCCTCAACTAGGCTGAACTTGATGGACTAGCCCTATTGGTAGTTCACATTCCAGGGGTGGACAACTGGCAAGCAGACTATCTACGTTGAGAGTCTAGATCAAGGGGAATGGTCCCTGCATCATGTTGGTTTTCTTCTGATTTGCCAAAGATGGGGCACTCTGGACATTTATCTCTGTGCCCAGGAAAAATAAACCGTTCCCATGTTTTATAGCTAGGACCAAGCTCCCTGGGCAGAAACATCAGATGTTCTGATGGCTCTGTGGCACATGTACTCCCTGATCTATGCCTCCCCTGGTTGTTAACAAGGATCCAACATGAGGGCATTCTCGTAGCTGCAGACACTGTGGTGCCTTCCACGCCATCCAGACCTTCTTTCTCAAGGTTCAGTTTACCACTCCGCTTTACAGATGCTGGTTTTAATGGCTTGGCTGTTGAAAACCAAGTGCTGAAGAACAAGGGCCTTTCTCTGGCTCATTTCTACCAAGCTTTGTGCCTTGAAGTTCCCTTTCTGGTTTATTTACTTTTACCCCTGGAAGGCCTACTTTGCCTACTATGAGCTGTAGATTGTCACTTGCCCCCTTAGCACTGTGAAAGGCAAGGTATAGGTCTTGGCTTCTATTTCCCTCATTTGAACCTTCATTCAAGGGGTTACCCACATTGTTCCCCCTTCGGGACCTTACTTGCCCTCTTGAGACTTAAGTCTTGTTTTGTCTGCCTTGCAAAAACTCCCTTTGAAAATATCTGGGATATTCCCCTCTTGTCTTGGCCACCAGAAAGGCCACTATTTGAGACAATCATGTCCGCTTGTATAGGGTGTCCTAGCTTGCAGCTTATTCTTGTAAACCGCCCTTTTACGTATTAAACTACGATAAAATGATTCTTCGTACTTGCCTGTCCATATAACCTAAGGTGGTGTCAGCCTTCTACTTGAAAGAGGACATTGCTCTGCCATCTTTGTCCTCATCCTTCACATCTCAGAGAGGTGGCCTTTCATTGCCTTGATGTGGTTCACGCCATTAGGGTTTACCTTTTTGCTACGGCTCTGAGTCATTTTATTTATTAACTGGATGGTCTGTGAAAAGGTCAAGCGACTTAAGCTAGGAACACACCAGTTTATTTTTTGTGAAAAATCTGCCTGCTCCATGTGGATCCGCTGTACTAACCATGCAAGGTTAGTCCAGTTAACTTCCTCGCTGAGCTGTGTGAGAGGTGGTAGGCTGCTGGTTTTCCAGCATGCACGTCCAAACGGCTGCTGCTGTCTGACAGACCGACCGACAGACATGTACCTGGTCAGAATGTTGGCCGGGGTTTTTTGGTGTTAAATCTCTCCTGACATTCTACCTGTATGTATGTGGCTTTAGTCTTTCAGGTGGATTTGTCAAATACTGATCGGGGCTTATACCTTTTCTGGCTGTGATCATCATTTCCTTTCGCTGCACAATCTGCCAAGGCCTTTAGCTCAGCCTGCTCCTGTTGTGCAGGTTTGGAAAAAAAGAAAAGTATGTTTTGTTGCTTTAAATCTAACAAATCTGATCAATTACCATATTTTTCTGTGTATAAGATGCCCTCCACTTTTCCAACCCAAAATTAAGTAATCAATATTTTAAACATAGGTAAAACTGAACACATTTTATTTAGTAATTACCCCAGGTAACGTTTACATACCAGTATATTATGCAGCATATCACTTTATTCAGCCTCTGTTGCATCAATGTTCTCTTCTTCATCACTAGTTCCAGACAGAATTTCTTCAACTTCTTTTGCATCACTGCTGTCTTCTGAGTCACTATCTATATATGGGAGATCATTCTCAGTTCCGTCAATGGCATTGCTGATTCCACATTTCTTGAAGGACTTCACAACCACCTCTTGTTTGACACCATACCATGAGTTTAGGACCCAATTGCAGACCTCAGTAATGGTTGGTTTTTTTTACTCTTCCTGCCGGTGTCATGTTATCACCTGTTTTTTTTGCATCCATCTACTCCATTCTTCTCTGATCAGGACTTTAAATGGTTTGTTGATTAAAACATCTAGTGGCTGTAGCTGACCTGTAAGTCCACCAGGAATAACTGCTAGGTGTGTTTGCAAATCTGATGCAACCCTTTTAGTCTTTTCTGTTAAATTTGCTTGGAATTGATCAAGACAAGCAGAGCTGGCTTCTTTAAGAGCCCTCCAGGTCTTCTGGACCAAACATTTACAAACCAAATGGCCATAATGTCTTCATTCATCCATCCATCCATCCATCCCTCCCTTCTCTTGAATGGGCACAATAATGCCAGGTGGTATGGTCTCTTTAGGTTAGGTTTTCCTCTTAAAAATTAGCATAGGAGGCAGTTTAGTACCATCTGCACAGCATGAAAGCACAGCAGTATAGTGTCTTTTCATGGCCACTTGTTTTTTGTGCCACTGTTTTGATTCCTTGCAAATTAAAATTGAGGGGGACCTCATCCATGTTTGCAATCTGACTTGGTTCAAAATCATATTTTTTCCGAAGTTGTATGACATAGGAGTGAAACTGGTGCCGTTTTCTGCGCTAACTTTGTTTGTATTCTCATGGCCAACCCTTCTCTCCTCATTAAATTGAAGCACCATTTTGCCTTTTCTGTAAAATCTACAATGTTCATTTTGCTTGCAAACCTTCTTGCCTGGCATTGAATACGTTTGGTTGACGCACATAAGCCACTCTGGTGCTGCTCCATAATCCATGTTTTAAGCCTCTGCTCCAAATTTGGCCATTTTGCTGTTTCTCCTCTTAAGGCCTTTTTTTTTTTGGCATCTTAAGGAGTTGCTCCTCCTGTTTTCTCCACTGTCTGATCATACTCTCAGTGCGGGGAGGTCCAAACTGTCTCTGCAGCTCTAGTTCCATGCTCTTTTGCATAGCTAACTACATTGTTTGAATTTTGCAGAATAAGACAATCGCTTTTTTTTACTGGTATTCACTGACATCTTGGGATGAAAACGCTCCGGTTCCTGATGCATCTGCACACTCTCCACATCCAACGGGATTGCATCTGCGCACTCTCTGCCTCCACATCCAGCTGACGTCACTAACATACCGCTCATGATTGGAGGAAGCCGCTTGACAAGCTATGACCAGCTACGCACTCGCACAGCTCTCTCCCAGGCTGACTGATCATGTATAAGATGCTGCTCATTTTTCAGTCTAACTATTTTAGGAAAAAGTAGCGTCTTATACATGGAAAAATACGGTATGTGAAATTCATAAGTGTCATGTGATGGAAGTCATAACTTTGACAGTGTTAAAAAAAAAAGTTAAGTTTCATACACCACCAAATGTGAAGCAGTACATTCCTGACACAGCATATACACGTATGGATAGGCTCCGCCCCCTGCCCTATCACAGGACCAGTTATACTATAATATTAGGTCTCCTCCCTGGCTGCAGTATTCTCTTTTTTTTTTCCTCAATGCTAACAGCTGGTTATGCTGCTGCTGAAAGAGCAGGCTTTTATATTTTTCCCTCACCTTGTCAGACACTTCTGACCAAGCCGCACAGGTTCGAGCCTCTCCTGTGTCGAAGCTCCCCGCTGTAAAGGCTGACATGAACACCTATATGGGGGAGACCTCACCCTACAAGGATCCTGGAGAGGGGTGCAGGTATCTGGTCTATGAGAGCCATCAGAAAACAGCAAACAAACGTGCAGTGGGCTGCCCATTCTCAAAATGGCAGAATCACTACTTCCAGGATTAGCAGCCTCATTGAGTGAAGCAAGATGGTGGAAACACAACTTCCGGCAAGCTATACATCAGAATACAAGCTATAACTTCTGGGTGTAGCAAGATGGTGGCGGAGGTACTTCCAGTATCGGAAACAGCGTGAGGAGCGTCTCAGGAAGCCGCAGAAGGGGCTCACCCACCCCAGCACTTAAATAGCTTCAAGGTATGGAGTCAAAGATGAGCTCTCCTAAGGACCAGCCAAGTATCTTAAGGTGAGGGCAGGTAGGTATAGGTGTCTGCATGACATCCTAAAAAAGAGTGCACATACTGACAGGCTGTAATCTCTATCAGCCACAACACTTCTCCAAGAGCAAGGAGACACAGCAGCAACATGCCTCAAGCTCTGAGAGGTCGGCTACACAGTCTAAAGCCCACGAACAAAGCCGGCACAGAGTAGAATATGCACATCAGGAAGAAGAATCTAGAGATGATCTCTGCGTAGGATGTGGATTAAAAGCTCTTACAGGGAAAATGTTATGTAAAGTTTAGAAGCGGCAATGGATAAAGAAGCCGAAAAGGCTGAAATGGTCCGAATAATAAAACAAACGGTCAAAGAGTCTCTACAAGACCTAACGACCACAACTAGTCAGCCTGGGGAGAGTGGCGTGAGCCTGACGGCAGCCCAGAGGCCAAGAGATCCTTCCCCAGGGTCCAGTTTTGCAGAGGAATCCCAGCAAGAGGACACCATAAGTTTCAGATACTCCTCAGTACAGTCTTTAGTAAAGAAAAGGGGAGCACTAGAGTGGGAAGAAGAAATAACGCAACCTACTAAAACTAGGAGGTATTACCCCCAGTTGAGAAAAACAAGTCTCTCGTTCCCTCTTATTGAAGAGGTGAAAGACATTATTAAAGAAGAGTGGGAGAAGGTGGACAGGAAAGTATCCCCAGTCAACAGATTTAATCGCATGTACCCGTTCAAAACGGAGGATATGCACTCCTTGGAAACACCACCTCTTGTAGATGCGGCATGAGACTCGCCCGTCATATAACCCTTCCCATGGAAGATGCAGTGTCCTTTAACCACTTCAATACAGGGCTTTTATACACCCTTCCTTCCCAGAACAATTTTTAGCTTTCAGCTCTCGCACTTTGAATGAAAATTACTCAGTCATGCTACACTGTACCCAAACCAAATTTTTATCATTTTTTCTCACAACCATAGCTTTCTTTTGGTGGTATTTAATCACCACTGTTTTTTTTATTTTTTGCAATATAAGCGAAAAAAGAGACATTTTTGAAAAAAAAAAAAAAACACTTTTTTTTAGTTTCTATTGTAAATTTTGGAAATAAGTAATTTTTTTTTCATAAATTTGGGCTAAAATGTATACTGCTACATTCCTTTATATTTATTTATTATTCACAAATACCCATAGATTTACGTTTCAGTGCAGTTTATATATATTTATATTTATTTACTATTTGAGTCTGCATAGGCAGATTATTCAGATCCAAGCATATGCTTATTTGACCACACATTTAACGAGTACAGGCTTTCTCATTAATGGCTATCTATACCAGCTGAATGCGGTTTCTTCCCTGTTTAACAGCCTTTACAGACATTTTAGCCTCTGCATCCTAGCCATGGATATCTTGGTCTCACTCCGGGGTTGCGAGGTGCCTAGTTTTTCTCCCTTGCCCATCCCACTTTACGATGGGAGTGGGCGTTAACCTCCGCACCTCGGTGTCATGCTTCCGCACTTTCCCGAACAGTGCCTTTTTAGGCGCTGCTGTAGGGTAGTGCGTGCACTCTCTCCATCTCACACTGCGGCTATCATGGAGCTCCTCCTTGCCGCTCTGCGTTGACGCATGACGTTGGCGGGGTCCCACCCCTTTGCACGGGTACTTCAGCTGGGAGGGAGCCGATGGCTGCTTTCAGTTCATTCTCTCCACATGGGACGAGTCATGTTCAATTCTAACAGACCTCCAGGTAAACAGGGTTCTTCCCAGGACTATAGATCCATTTACATACACACACATATACATTCTTACACACACTGATACATTACACTTATACATATGTACACATATATTTACCCATTTTCTTATACAATTATTCACATACACCTTTTTTCTTAGTATCATCTATTCATACATATTTATTACATTTACTTCATACTTAGCTGTTTTATTGCATGTTTTGTAGGGTCACCATATGGACATTCCTTTCATGGATGGGCCCATTATTCAGGCATGTCATTATACCCTGGGCCTCTAGACCTCATACCCTGCTTCCCGCTTGGTGGTCATCCGCTCCTGTCCCCGGCTGTTTGGCCTCGTGATCTCCCACTTAGTATGCCCGATCCACCGGGCGGCACAGTGAGAGACTTTCATTGGTCTGGGTTCTCCCGCCTCAACCCCGGAGGAGACAAACTATTCCTGGCTATGTCTAGCTATATACAGCTACTGCAGGCTCATATTCTTGAGATACTCTACAGGTTAAGTACCATCATTATTTTATTTTCTATTCCTTCACTAGAGCCGTATGTATTTAATACACTATACCTAGGTCCATTTACTAATTTTTCCCTTATTTTGTTCATTTTTATAGCATCCTACTCCTGATGATTGGCTTTAAACGCCATGAAACGCATTGAGTCCATACTCAAGGGTGCGAGGTTTATGGCTTGTATTGTGATGAATTCATCTCATTATATTCTGTATAATTTTATGTTTTATTATGCACTGTTTATTATTATTACAATTATGTACCAGATTTTTATTCACTATTGTCTTTAGTACCAATCATGTTCTTCTATGTTTATACTTGAATAAATATGTGACTATTGTGCATTGAATATGTTTATATCGTGCCTATATTGTACACACGTAATATTTGTTTGGTTTATCCATTATAGGGACTACCCATTGGGGATTGGTTACAATGAAAAGTGTTTATTAATATATCTTAGCTACATTATCCTTCATTACAGAGACAAACCTCATTTAAAGTCCCATATCCATTTTCCTTTTATTTGTATATACTTTCTAGGGATGGAGGTATGTCTCTGCCATATCAGGGGTGTTTAGGGTCACTTTTTGTTTTATTTTTTATTGCTACATTCCTTTAGTAAAAATAACCCAAATTAGTGTATATTATTTGGTCTCTGTGAAAGTTATAGTCTACAAGCTATGGTGCAAATCATTGAAAAATGATCACATCTGATCACACCTGATGTACTGAAGGCCTATCTCATTTCTTGAGACCCTAAAAAGCCAGGAAAGTACAAATACCCCCCAAATTACCCCTTTTTGGAAAGCAGACATTCCAAGGTATTTAGTAAGAGGCATGGTGAGTTTTTTGAAGTTGTAATTTTTTCCCACAATTCTTGGAAAAAATGTTGGTTTTTTTGCACAAAATTGTCATAATAACACGTTATTTCTCTCACACAGCACATGCATACTTGCAATGGCACCCCAAAATACATTCTGCTACTCCTCCTGAGTATAGTGATACCACATGTGTGAGACTTTTACACAGCCTGGCCACATACAGAGGTCTAACATCCAACTAGCACTGTCAGGCGTTTTACGAGCATAAATTGCACATCTCATTTGATGACAACCTATCACACTTTTGAAGACCCTGGAGCACCAAAACAATGGAAACGCCCACAAAATGACCCCATTTTGGAAAGCTAACACCCCAATGTATAATCTATGAGGCATAATGAGTCTTTTGAACGGTTCATTTTTTTCCAGAAGTTTTTGGAAACTGTGGGAAAAAAATGAAAACGCATTTTTTTTACACAAAGTTGTCTATTCATAAGATATTTCCAACACATAGCATGTACATAGCAAAAATGACACCCCAAAATACATTCTGCTACTCCTGAGTATGGTGATACCAAATGTGCGAGACTTTTACACAGCCTGGCCACATACAGAGGCCCAACATTGAAATAGCAGCTTCAGGCATTCTAGGAGCATAAATTACACATCTCATTTCTCAACCACCTATTACAATTTTGAAGGCTCTGGAGCACCAGGACAATGGAAACACCCACAAAATGACCCCATTTTGGAAAGCTAACACCCCAACGTATAAGCTATGAGGCATAATTAGTCTTTTGAATGGTTAATTTTTTTCCCGAAGTTTTTGGAATATGTGGAAACAAAATGAAAACGCATTTTTTTTGTACAAAGTTGTCTATTTATAAGATATTACCAACACATAGCAAAACGGACACCCCAAAATACATTCTGCTACTCCTCCCAAGTATGGCGATACCACATGTGTGGGACTTTTACACAGCCTGGCCACATACAAAGGCCCAACATTGAAGTAGCATCTTCAGGCGTTCTACGAGCATAAATGACACATCTCATTTCTCAACCACCTATTACAGTTTTGAAGACCCTGGAGCACCAGGACAATGGAAACGCCCACAAAATGACCCCATTTTGGAAAGCTAACACCCCAACGTATAAGCTATGAGGCATAATGAGTCTTGAATGGTTCATTTTTTTACAGAAGTTTTTGGAAAATGTGAAAAAAATTAAACCGCATTTTTTTTACACAAAGTTGTCCATTTATAAGACATGTCCAACACATAGCATGTACATAGCAAAAAGGACACCCCAAAATACATTCTGCTTCTTCTCCTGAGTATGGCGATACCACATGTGAGACTTTTACATAGCCTGGCCACATACAGAGGCCCAACATCCAAGTAGCACTGTCAGTTGTTCTAGGAGCATACATTACAAATTCCTACCTATTACATTGTTGAAGGCCCTTCATATTTCTAACACATAGCATGTACTGTACATACCAATTACAAACCAAAATACATTCTGCTGAGTAAAGGGTAAAGAAACGATTACCTGCGGTTTTAATAGTGCAGTGGTCCACAGAGAAGAGCATCGGTCCAGGCAGGAACGTGGACAGCGACGGCAAAACAGGCAGCAGGCAGGAATAGTCAGTACAGGTAGAGATGTCAGCACAGCCAAAGCATTGGTCCAGATAGCAGGCAGGGATGTGGTCAGCAGCAGCAAAAGGATCAAAGGATCGTCCATGCAGCAGGCAGGAATACTGTCCATACTTAGTACATGCAGCAGGCAGAGGTATGGTCAGCACAGCCAGAGTATTTGTCCAGGGAGCAGGCAGTACCATCAAGCTTAGGGCATCGGTCAGGAAAGAATGGGGACAGGGGTAGAGGCTTCTCCCACCCAAATCGCTTTGAAGCCTCCGGGCAACCAGACCCTATTCTGGGAACACGGAAAACCAAAAACTGTTTTTCTGAACTCCGAACACTATTCCGGAGCCCCTCACATATGTGAGACCCCTGTGAAGAAGGGTGAATGATCAATCCAAGGGGCAGGCAAAAACATGGTCAACAGGCCGAGGTCAGTGCAGGTAAAAGGCAGAAATAGACGGTAGGCAGAGGCATAGTCGATACAGTCCAGGGTCAGTTCACGTGAAAGGCAAAAACATGGCGGAAAAACAATGCAGACGGTAGGCAGAGGCATAGTCGAGAAACAGGCCAGGGTCATTTCACATGGAAGACAATGATATGGTTGGTTGAGGAAGGGAAATATTCAGGACAGAAATTGAAAACGGGGAAATGGCAGTATTAGAAATATGGGCTATAACATTTTTTTTTGGCGTCGTCTTCCGGATCCTGTTGGTGGAATATGGTCCGGTAAATGGCGCTCATGTAGTCTGCTGACAGAATCAGAGCGAATGCTTTCTGGGGGGATACTTGCTGATAAATCAGGGCAGTGACAATGTCTTCAATAAGCTTTATGAAGGTGGTGGGTGTTTCCGTTGATTTTTGGTAGATGATGAAAGAATTTAAAAGGGCCAAATTAAAAAAGTAAATTGTGACTTTTGTGTACCAGAAGAGGGATTTTCTTGTTGAAAGATAGGGCTGCAACAATTGATCATTTAAATCAATGTATTTATTGTACTCAGTGATACAGGAAGGCTTGCGAACGGTACCGTGTCTTCTGTGAAGTTCCACCGAGGTGTCATCGTGGATGGTGGACATGATGTACACATCTTTCCTATCCCTCCACTTCGCAGCCAACACTTCCTCGTTCCTCAAACTTGTCGATTCCCCCCTTTGAATGGTTGTGGTGACAAGACGCTGTGGGAAGCCCTTTCGGTTTTTCCTTGTGCCACAGGCCAAAGTTTTTTTTAGATATAGGTGGCGGAGAAGGGGCAAACTAGTGTAATAATTGTCCATGTAAATATGATACCCCTTTTGGAGGAGTGGGGATGCCAACTCCCAAACAATTTTTCCACTTATTCCCATGTACGAGGGACACTCAGGGGGCTGAAGCTGGGAATCTTTGCCTTCGTACACGCGGAATGAGTGCACATAACCAGTGGCGCTTTCACAAAGCTTGTTAAGCTTCAAGCCGTACCTCGCCCTCTTACTGGGGATATATTGCTTGATTCCCAGCCGGCCTGTGAAATGCACCAAGGATTCGTCCACAGATATATTTTTGTCAGGGACATAAAGTTCGTCAAACTTCTGGGAAAAAAAATTAATTAGGGGGCGAACTTTATATAGTTTGTCAAAGTTTGGGTGATTTCGGGGGGCACTGTGAGTTGTCACTGAAATGCAGGAAGCGCATTATGATCTCGTATTGGGACCTGGACATGGCCGATTAAAAAATTGGCATATGGTGAATGGGTTTGGTCGACCAATACTTATGCATTTCATTTTTTTTGAAAGCCCCATGTTGAGCGTTAGGCCTAAAAACAATTTTAGCTCCACTACTGTTAGGGGTCTCCATTCAAAAGGACGGGCATAGCTGGAGCTGGGGTTGGTTGCAACTAATTGTTGGGCAAAGAGATTGGTTTGGTCCACGATGCCTTGAATTAATTTGTCAGGGAAAAATAAATTTAAAAAATCCATTTGGGAAAAACCTGCAGTGTTGACCTGCACACCTGGCTGTGCTGGAAAAGGGGGGATCGTAGCTGACCCTGTGGTAGAAGGCAGCCACAATGGGTTTGCCAAGGCATCTGGAAGCTGGGTTTGGGCCCTAATTCTTTGGCGTGCACTTGTGCTGGGCCTTCGGGGGGCTCATATTCGGAACCAGAATCGGAATCAGAACTGAGCGGTGAGAGCTCCCCGTTGCTCTCATCGGTCAGACTGAGTATATGGTATGCCTCTTCTGGGGTGTACACCTTTCTGGACATAGTGGTTGACTGGCTGTATGTACTCTGGTGGCAGGTGGTGAGGTGGCAGGTACTCTGGTGGCAGGTGGTGAGGTGGCGGGTATTCTGGTGAGGTGGTGGGTACTATGGTGAGGTGGCAGGTACTCTGGTGGCCGGTGGTGAGGTGGCAGGTACTCTGGTGGCTGGTGGTGAGGTGGTGGGTACTCTGGTGGCAGGTGATGAGGTGGCGGGTACTCTGGTGGCAGGTGGTGAGGTGGCGGGTACTCCTGATGGACAGGTACTCCAGATGACAGGTACTCCAGATGACAGGTACTCCAGATGACAGGTACTCCAGATGACAGGTACTCCAGATGACAGGTACTCTTTATTTAGTGGGGGCAATCTGGGCACAGTAGTACATAAGTAACTCACTGTTAGCTGATCTCCTCCTCACACTGGATCGGTGTGTGAAGAGGAGAACCCAGCAAAAGCAGTTACACTGTGTTTTGTTTACATTAGTGACCGGCTGTGATTGGACACAGCCGGTCACGTGGTCAAGAGCCATCTCATTGGCTACACTGATCGGGGCTGAGCTGTATCCAAGGGAAAAGCCTCAGCCCCGATCACCGCTCTGTGCGTCACCGGAGGCACGCGTGGACACCGTGCACGCCGCTTCCCAATGCCGCTCTACATAGTGACAGGTCCGCCACTCCCGAAGCTCCGCCGCCACCACTCCAATACCTACATCGGGGAACGGCTGTGTCCCGAGGGACACGACGGAACCCCGATCGCCGCAGTAGCGGTGGAAAGCCGAGGCCGTCATATGACGTCCATCCAGGATTGGAGATCCCATCTGTGGCCGTCATTTGACTATGGCTGGGTATTGCAGTGGTTAAGGAGCCTTTAGACAGAAGGATGGATGCGGACATGAAAAGAGCCTACATAGCAGCAGGCAACGCATGTAGACCTGTTCTGGCAATTACCTCTTTGGCCAAGGCTATTACGTCTTGGGCAGAGAGCGTAGAAGCAGATCTGCAATCAGAAACAGATATGACCACAGCCCATAAATTATTGACCAACAATAAACTTTTAGGTGACTTTGTCGGCGAAGCAGCAATTGATGCCATGCACTGCTCAGCCAGGGCCATGCAGTCGTCAGTAATGGCGAGGAGGGCGCTGTGGCTTAAACCGTGGACAGCAGATATATCATCAAAAGATAAACTGGTACCACATTCCGTTCGACGGAACTGCCCTGTTTGGTAAAAAAAATACAGTCAGCAATTTCAAAAGTCACGGGAGGCAAGTCGGGTATGCTCCCGCAAGATATGAAACCAAAACAAAGACGCTTCCAGGGAGGAAGCAGTATCCAAGTAAGGTGAAAGAATTCAGACCTTTCAGACCTCTTTAAGAGTATGAAAAAGCTGGAAGAACAGCTCAGAATACAGTGGCACGAATGCCAAAGACAGGATCAATTTCGGAGCAGCAGAAACCCTTTTGACAGTTTTCCAGTCCAGATGGGGGCAATAGGAGCCAGGTTGCACAAATACGCTCGTGTCTGGACGGAGCAAGTCAAAGAGCCTTGGGTCATAGACGTGGTCCAAGCAGGACACTGTTGGAAATTCCTATCCCTACCAAAAACCCCCCATTTCTCTCCCACACGATTACCACACAATCAACAGAGAGTGCGGATAATATTCGAATATATCCAGATGCTACTACAGAAGGGCGCAATAGAACCAGTACCAGTACAGGAGCAAATGCCAGGTTTCTATTCACCACTTTTCTTGGTGCAGAAAAAGGCGACTTATGGCACGTCCTGGATCTAAGAGACCTGAACAAATTAATCTCGGTCCAGAGCTTCAAGATGGAGTCATTGCAGTTTGTAGTGCAGGCCCTCTCAAAGGGCAACTGGATGTTGTCCCTCGACCTAAAAGATGCATACTTGCATGTTCCGGTGCATCCGCAGTTCCACAAGTATCTACGGTTCGCAGTATCAAATCAGCATTACCAATTTGTGTGCCCACCGTTTGGCCTGTCTACCTCGCCCAGAACCTTTGTGAAAGTTATGTTAGCTATAATAGCTATTCTACGCAGACAAGGCCTACAAGCCTTTCACTACTTAGACGATATCCTGTTGACAACAAAGAGCCCGCAGATACTGCTAAACCATCGTCAAATACTGATAGAAAAGTTACAGGAGTTTGGGTGGATTATCAATTGGCGGAAGAGCCAATTGGAACCGTCACAAAGGCTATTATTCTTGGGTGCAGTCCTCGACACCAACAGAAACACTATAGAGCTGCCCAAGGAAAAGATGGCAGCACTCCTGACCAAAGTAGAAGAGATATCGAAGATGACCTACCTATCAGCATCACGTTGCCTCAGTCTCCTGGGAACATTAGCTGCAACAGTCCCAATGGTCAGGTGGGCTCATTGGAAAATGAGGATATTCCAGAAAGGTTTCCACGATCAATGGCAAAAACACTCAGTCCAACAAAGGATTCGACTAACCTCAAAGATGAGAAAGTCCCTAGAATGGTGGAAAGATCCGGCAATTCTTCACAAACACCATCAACTAGTACCAAACCCCCCGCAAGTGATAACATCAGATGCCTCAGCAGCGGGATGGGGTGCACACTACAAGGGGCTCTTAGCCCAAGGCAGGTGGAGACACAGACAGAGAGAGGTCTCCAATGTGATAGAGTTAATGGCAGCCCTCTGCGCATTGAAGGCATTTCACACACAGATTCAGGGAACAAGCGTGGTCGTCCAGATGGACAACAGGACAGCAGTCACGTATGTGAGAAGACAGGGTGGGACGCGAAGTTGGTCGTTACTCGCCGAAGTAACACCATTAATGGAGTGGGCACAACAAGATCTAGCCCATCTTTCAGCAGGAGTTCTACACTTAGCAGCTTGGAGGCTGAAAGGAAAAGGCTAGAAGAAGCAGGGTGTCTGGCAGCTGTAGTGGAAACATTGTTAAAGGCAAGAACAACCACCACTAACCAGACCTACTCCCGAATATGGGAAAAATTCATATCCTTCGCGGAAGACCAAGAGTTCGATCCCCGGGCACCATCAGAACCCCAGGTTCTAAGCTTCCTCCAAACAGGTCTGGACAAAGGCTTCAGTGTCGGTACACTCAGAGTACAAATCTCAGCCCTGACAGCATTGTCAGGAGTGAAGTGGGCATCACAGTGCCTAATCCGTCAGTTTTTAAAAGCAAGAGCGAGAATTCGTCCCACAGAACGATCATATGTCCCTCCATGGGATCTCCAAATAGTTTTGGACTTTTTGTTACAAAGCCCCTTCAAGTCAGGGCAGACTACATCTCTATGGAACATGTCTCTAAAAGTATTATTTCTTAAAGGGCAGGAGGGTATCAGATATACAAGCCTTAGGCTATAAGCCACCATACTGTTGCCACCTCGCAGACAGGGTAATATTAAGAACACTATCGCACTACAGACCTAAAATCAATACCCCATTCCATAGGAATCAGGAAGTAGTACTACCAACCTTTCAGGCAGAGACATCAGACATACCACACAATCTGGATGTCGGGTCCATCTTAAAGACCTACTTAGAAATGATGGCATCATTCAGGAAGGCAGAAAATCTGTTCATCATCACAGAAGGGAGCAGAAAAGGGCTAGCAGGGTCCGCAAGGACACTGGCATCGTGGCTAGTACAGGTCTTACGGAGAGCTTATACCGCAAATAACCTTGATCCCCCAGCAGAGCTTAGGGCTCACTCCACAAGGGGGATGGCGGCTCATGGGCTAATTTCTGAGGGGTTACCCCTGAACTAATCTGCAGGGCCGCGACTTGGGCGACCTTCAATACCTTTCTAAACCACTATAAAGTGGATCCTGTGGCTTTAACCACAGTACAGTTTGGCCGCTCGGTGTTGGAGCAATTGACATAAACAAATAAAACTATATAAATGTGTATATAGAATAAATAGTACAGCATTACCCACCCATCTGTCTGGTGATTGTGTACATCCCATACGTATATGCTGTCATGCTGTGTCAGGAATGAGGAAAATTTTATACTTACCTAAACGGTCATTTTCCTGACAGCATATAGGGGTCCCTCCTGTAAAAAAAAAAAAGAAAATGAAGGAAAGAAACGAAAGGCCTCGCAGTGATACTAAATTACGAGAACACTGCAGCCAGGGAGGAGACATAATCTTATAGTATAACCGGTCCTGTGATAGGGCAGGGGGCGGAGCCTACCCATACCTATATGCTGTCATGCTTGCATCAGGAAAGGAAAATTACCGCTAGGTAAGTATAAAATTTTCCTCATAAATAACAAAGTTCCAAAATGTAGTTCGTAAATCATCACCAACTGGTGCTTGTGAAATTTCCAACCACTGCTATAACAGTGGTCAGCAACCTGCAGCCCAAATGTGGCCCTTTGCTTGCTTTTATCCGACCCTTGGGAAACTATTCCTCCCACTGACAGCAATGATGGGGCACTAATCCTTCTCCAAACCACAGGGGTGCTGTGTAATTATTTTTTCTGCCCCTCTCCTTCCTTTACTTGCCACCAAGCCTGAGTCATAATCTACTCCCACTGACCAGAGTCCCGCCCCCCTAAAATGGGGAGCACAGTAGTAAACTGGCCCTTTGTTTAGAACGTTTGGAGCCCCCGGCAGTACACATTCCTAACCAAACAGGCAGCCCTCAAAGTTATAGGAGGTCAATACAGCATGGATGGAATGAGCACAGCAGCCACAGCTTGGGATACACCTCTGGCATTCCACACACTCAGGGGCTCTACTATTTCATCAGCTCAATCAACAACAAAAAAGCATGCCATTCAGAGAGAAAACAAAATATATATAGATATATAAAAATTCCATGGCCCAGTATTAACTAATATCAACCGGTTTATCAAAAAGATCTATCTCAAGGCATAAAACATCCAACACAGTACTGGCACTACCACCTGCCAAGTCTCCTGACCTCTGGCGTGTGTGATGATGTCACAAGTAAGCTCTGCCCTGTGTGTTTCATGTAAAGGCACGTTGTCAGGGACAGCAGCATATCTGAGATGATTTAT
The DNA here is from genome assembly GCA_037952835.1 of Lithobates septentrionalis. Taxonomy (NCBI): domain Eukaryota; kingdom Metazoa; phylum Chordata; class Amphibia; order Anura; family Ranidae; genus Lithobates; species Lithobates septentrionalis. Next base: position 427,664 of record JBBDGP010002049.1, on the reverse strand, counting down.
GGACTTAATGAATTATGGAAGTTTTAGCTACTTATGCACTTTCTGTTTGTTTTGTGATGTATGAAATGTATTAAAGTGGATGTAAACCCCACTCATGAAAATTGAGCTGGGCACATATATCTGCAGTGTTTTCTTATCTCTCTTCAAAGCCTTATATCTCGTAGCCGTCTTTTGTTCCGTTCTTCCGTTATGAGCCTGATAACGCCATAAGTTCTCTGTCACATATGATAAAAGCAGCCTGAGATTTGTGTTGGGGAGGATGCTATAAATAGATTAGCAGAGCCCTAAACGATTCACAAAAAAGAGTGGAAAGTCTGTAACTACGAGGAGAGAGGGGGTGTGTGCCTTTCCTCCAATCAGCTGTCTTGGCTGTATGCCCAGACTTCATTACAGTGCTGAACAGGAAGAGAAAATCTAACATGATCTGAACTTTCTAAACCATATATGAAGACAGCAGATAGATATACATGTAAAACGAATGGAGGGAGATTTGTTTCATCACTGTGTATTATATGAGTCTGTTCACTTCACTGGGAATATGTGAGGGTTCACATTAATTTTTTTTACTCTTTACCACTTCCCGACCAGCTCCTGTATATACACGGCTGCAGGATGGCTCTCCTGCGTCTAATCGACGTGTATGTGCAGCAGCTCCTTTAAGAGCCATAGCAAGCATGCGCTGCACAGCGGGGGGACCTAATGCACGCAGCCGGTGGGCATGATCGCTGCGATCGTGGGCACAAGAGCCAGAATGAGGAATTGTGTGTAAACACACAAATCCCTGTTCTGACGGGAGGAGAAAGAGATAGTCTGTTCCTACTAAGTAGGAACAATGATCTGGCTCCTCCTCTAGTCAGTCACATCCCCTCAGTTAGAAACACACCTAGGGAACACACTTAACCCCTTGATCGCCCCCTAGTGTTAACCCATTTCCCTGACATTTATACAGTAATCAGTGGCTATTTTTAGCTCTGATCGCTGTATAAATGTCAATGGTCCCAAAAAAAGTGTCTGATCTGTCTGCTGCAATGTCACAGTCCCGATAAAAATCGCTGGTTGCCGCCATTACTAGTAAAAAATAAAATAAAAATGCCAATCAATATATGCATATTGTTATTATTTAACAAAAATATGTAGAATACATATTGGCCTAAAATGATGAAGATTTTTTTTTTTTAAATTTGGGATATTTATTATAGCAAAAAGTAAAAAAAATAGGATTTTATAACAGCTTACCTGTAAAAATCCTTTTCTTGGAGTATATCACGGGACACAGAGCCATAGTAGTTACTATGTGGGTTATATAGGCCACCTTTATGTGATGGACACTGACACACCCTAAGACAGGAAGTTCACTCCCTATATAACCCCTCCGATTACTGGGAGTACCCCAGTTTTTGTAGCAAAGCAATATCCGTGTATCAAAAAAGGGGAGGGACCTCTGTGTCTCGTGATGTACTCCAAGAAAAGTATTTTGCAGGTAAGTAGCACTGTTGACTGTTATAAAAATCCTATTTTCTTTATCGTACATCACAGGACACAGAGCCATAGTAGTTAATATGTGGGATGTCCCAGAGCAATGCTATCTGAGGGGAGGCAAACACAAACAAAAGTAGGGCACCATCAGAGCTGGGGACCTATACTGCTGCCTGCAGCACACTGCGCCCAAAGGCGATATCCTCATGCCTTTTTACATCCACCTGATAGAATCTGGTAAATGTATGGACTGAAGACCAAGTTGTGGCCTTGCAGATTTGAGCCATGGAGGCTTGGTGATGCACTGCCCATGAAGCACTAACAGCCCTGGTAGAGTGTGCTTTGATTTGAAAAGGTGGAATCTTCCTCTTCAAACCATAAGCTTGAACAATTACTTGCCAAATCTATTCAGAAATAGTAGATTTTGATGCTGCCTGTCCTTTTTTAGGACCTTAAGGCAACACAAACAAAATATCAGTTTTTCGAATCTGAGCAGTCGCCTCCAAGTAGACTTTAACTGCTCTTACTACATCACAAGAATGTAGCGACTTTTCTTCCATAGAACAGGGTTCTGGAAAAAATGAAGGTAGAACAACATCCTGGTTTATATGAAAACCTGACACTACCTTTGGTAGAAAGTTAGGATGAGGACGAACTACTGCCCCATCCTTGTGAATTATTAAATATGGCTCTTTACAAGAAAGAGCAGCCAACTCTGATACCCTTCTTGCAGAAGATATGGCTACCAGAAAAACTAGCTGCCTTGTCAAAAGGACCAAGGAGATATGTCGTATCGGCTCAAAAGGCTGTTTCTGTAATGCCGACAGAACTAATTTCAAGTCCCAAGGGTTCAGGGGTGACCTAACCGGTGGATTAAGCTGTGTTACCCTCCTGTATAAAGCTACGGACCAAAGAATACGAAACAAGTGGTCGTTGAAACAATACCGATAAGACCGAGACCTGACCTTTGATAGTACTCAAGGCCAGCTTCATCTCTAACCCCATTTGCAGAAAGGCAAGGATTCTGCCAATGACATACTTTCTGGGATGCCAACCCCTGGATTCACACCAGGAAACATATGCCTTCCAGACTCTATAATAAATGACTCTGTAAGCCAGCTTCCTTGCACTAATCAAGGTAGATACAACTGATCCCGACAGTCCACGCTTCTTCAGAATGAATGGCTTAATAGCCAAACTGTTAAATTTAGCGTTTGTAAGGTATGGGTCTCCTAACGCCATCTTTATGATCTCTGCATACCAAGATCTTCTGGGCCACAAGAATCACCAACTTTCTTTCCTGCTTGATCCTGCGAAAAAGTCATGGAAGCAGCAGAATAGGGGGAAATGCATAAATCAGTGAAAACTGATCCCATGGGACAACCAAGGCATCTGTTCCGCATGCTAGTGGATCCTTTGTTCTTGACACAAAGTTGTCGATATTTTTGTTGAACCTGGACGCAAACAGGTCTACGTCCAGGATCCCCCATCTCCGGCATATTGCCAGGAAGATATCGGGGTGAAGGGACCATTCTCCCAGGAACAACTGATGGCGACTCAAGTAGTCCGCCTGCCAATTCTCTATTCCTGCAATGAAGACTGCCAATAGGCAAGGTACATGGTTTTCTGCCCAACTTAGGATATGATTCACCTCTCTCTGGACCGCACGACTTATTGTGGCCCCTTGGTGATTGATATAGGCCACTGCTGTGGCATTGTCTGATTGGATCCTGACAGGACAATCCCACAACCTGAATGTCCAGGCCCTCAGGGCCAAGCGCGCTGCCCGAATTTCTAGAATGTTGATGGGCAAGGTCCTTTCTGTTCTGGACCATTTCCTTTGGACAGTCGCCTCTTCCAGGACTGCTCCCCAACCCGAAAGGCTGCCATCTGTTGTTACCACCTTCCAGGTAACTGGTAGGAAGGATTTTCCCTTCTGTAGATTTTTGGATATCAACCACCAACTGAGGCTCCGGCGCACCTTTGGAGACAGACGCATTGGGAAATCTAGAACTTGGACCTTCTTGTTCCAGGCCAATAGGATACTGTTTTGCAGCAGTCTCCAATGAAACTGAGCGTAAGGAACGGCCTCGAATGAAGCCATCTTTCCCAATAACCTCATGCAAAGCTGAATAGGAGGATTCTTCTTTGCTCTGACCACCTGAACCAGCTCCTTTATGGCGCTGATTTTTGCCTGGGGCAAGAATACCCCTTTTCTGGGCTGTATCTATGATCAGACCTAAGTATTCTAATCTCCTTGATGGTTTTAAGGAAGATTTCTCTAGGTTGAGAATCCAACCTAGGTATTTCAGGTAGTTGACTGTGGTGACCATACTTTGGTCTAAGCGGACTACCGACTGGTCTATCAAGAGCAGATCGTCTAGGTAAGCTATAATCGTTATACCTTGAGCCCTTAATCTGGCCAGAGGAGGGGCCAGGACCTTTGTAAATACCCGAGAAGCAGTAGCTAGATCGAAAGGCAGAGCGACAAACTGAAAATGGAGATTTTCTACCTCGAAACGTAGATATTTCTGGTGAGCGCGGAAAATAGGCACATGCAGGTATGCATCTTTGATGTTCTCCTGTTCTTGATAGTTCTCCTCCTTGCAGGATGGAGACTACTGATCTGATTGATTCCATGCGAAACGAGTGGATATTTAGGAATCGGTTCAGATCCTTGAGATCTAGAATGGGTCTGACATCCCCATTTGGTTTTGGCACAGTGAAGAGGTTTGAATAAAACCCTAGCCCTTGCTCTTCGATGGGAACCTCCATGATCACTTGAGACACAAGCCGGTCTAATGCTTGAAAGAGAGACTTCTTTTTCTCTGGATCTTTGGGAACGTTTGATCTGAGAAAACGAGGAGACGGGAACTCTCGGAACTCTAGTTTGTAACCTAGAGCTATTGTGGAGATCTCCCATCTGTCTCAAAACTCCTCCTGCCAGATCCTTGAGAACTGCAAAAGTCTTCCCCCCACTCAAGCGAGTGGGGGCGCCCCTTCATAAAGAGGCTTTAGTATTTTGTTTTGTAGGTTTCCTTCCCCAGGACTTCTTTTGTAGCTGGGGTTGACCCTGAGGTTACCTCTTGAACCTGACGGCGGAGGCCGTAGTGACTGCCTGGAGGCTGATGCCCCTGGTACTGGAGGAGTTCGTTTAAATGAAAGACGTTTACTCCTTTTCTTAACTGGCAAAAGGGTACTTTTCGCACTTGAAATTTTTTGGATGTATTTATCCAAATCATCCCCAAACAGCCATTCATGGCGGAAAGGAAAACTAGCTAGGAGTTTTTTGCATGGCGCTTCGGCTGACCAATTTTTTAACCATAGGATTCTACGCATATGCACCAGCCCAAGCGTAAGGTGCGAGGCCTGAAGAATAGAATCTCTCATAGCGGCAATTGCAAAACATAAAGCCCCTGGTAGCTTGGCTAAATCCTGGGCCTGCTGATCAGGGATAACCTTGAGCACCTGTTTTAACTGGTCTTTAACCACATGCCAACCGGGCCATAGCCGAAAGACGGCCACAGCGCGGTCGGCTTATCCTGGGAGGGCGTCCATGGACGTCCTCCCAGAATACTCCTCTCGCGCGCCCCCTGGGGCGCGCACCCGAGAACTTCCATGACCGCCGGGTGCAGAGGACCCGTCGCATCACGGGTCACGGTGAACGGCCGCTAATCGCGGCCGTTTACCATGTGATCGCTCCGTCAAATAACGGAGCGATCACATGTAAACAAACCGGCGTCATGTCATGACGCCGGTTCCTCCCTCCCCTCTGTGTACCGATCGGTACAGAGGGGGAGGAGCGGGGGAGGGATCGGATGGTAGCAGCGTTGTGGGCTGCATCTGTAGTGCCCACAACGCTGCTCTGTGACAAATACAGTCACATCCATCCATCCATCCCTCCATGCTCAGCCATCCCTCCATACTATAATACCCCACAATACTCTGCACTACTCTGCAACACCCCACAATACTCTGCACTACTCTGCAACACCCCACAATACTCTGCAATACCCCACAATACTCTGCACTACTCTGCAACACCCCACAATACTCTGCAATACCCCACAATACTCTGCAATACCCCACAATGCTCTGCAATACCCCACAATGCTCTGCAATACTCCGCAACACCCCACAATACTCTGCAATACCCCGCAATACCCCACAATACTCTGCAATACCCCACAATGCTCTGCAATACCCCACAATGCTCTGCAATACCCCACAATGCTCTGCAATACCCCGCAATGCTCTGCAATACCCCACAATACTCTGCAATACCCCACAATACTCTGCAATACCCCACAATACTCTGCAATACCCCACAATACTCTGCAATACCCCACAATACCCTGCAATACCCCACAATGCTCTGCAATACCCCACAATGCTCTGCAATACCCCACAATGCTCTGCAATACCCCACAATGCTCTGCAATACTCTGCAATACCCCACAATGCTCTGCAATACCCCACAATGCTCTGCAATACCCCACAATGCTCTGCAATACCCCACAATGCTCTGCAATACCCCACAATACTCTGCAATACCCCACAATACTCTGCAATACCCCGCAATACTCTGCAATACCCCGCAATACTCTGCAACACCCCGCAATACTCTGCAACACCCGCAATAGTCTGCAACACCCCGCAATACTCTGCAACACCCCGCAATACTCTGCAACACCCCGCAATACTCTGCACTACTCCGCAACACCCCGCAATACTCTGCACTACTCCGCAACACCCTGCAACACTCTGCACTACTCCGCAACACCCCGCAATACTCTGCACTACTCCGCAACACCCCGCAATACTTTGCACTACTCCGCAACACCCCGCAATACTCTGCAATACTCTGTACTACTCCGCAACACCCTGCAACACCCTGCAATACTCTGCAACACCCCGCAATACTCTGCAACACCCCGCAATACTCTGCAACACCCCGCAATACTCTGCAACACCCCGCAATACCCAGTCATACCCAGACATACTCTGCAATACCCAGCCATACTCTGCAATATCCAGCCATACCCAGTCATACTCGGCAATACCCAGCCATGCGCAGCCATACCCTGCCATGCGCAGCCATACCCTGCCATGCGCAGCCATGCTCGGCCATATTCAGCTGTACTCGGCCTCTGTATGTGGCCAGGCTGTGGAAGTCTCACACATGGGGTATCGCCGTACTCAGGAGGAGTAGGAGAATCTATTTTGGGGTGTCATTTTTGGTATGTACATGCTTTGTGTTAAAAAAAAAAAGTGTTTTAACCACTTCCCGGCCGTCATCCGACGTCCTTGACTTCGTGCGGGGATATCTGAATGATGCCTGCAGCTACAGGCATCATTCAGATATCAGCTTTTTCAGCCGGCGATTCCCTACACCATAGGAACGATCATAGCGGCTGTTCCACTGCTTGATCGTTCTTATGGGAGGCGAGAGGGGACCTCCCCCCTTCCCGCCGCCCTCCGGTGCTTCTACCGTCTCAGCGCTACGATCGAAGCCAGGATCGTTTTTTTTTTTTTTTATTTCAGGCTTCCCAGCCTAGAGGTGAAATGTGGGGTCTTATTGACCCCATATCTCACTGTAAAGAGGACCTGTCATGCCATATTCCTATTACAAGGGATGTTTACATTCCTTGTAATAGGAATAAAAGTGATCAAAAAAATTTTTTTTTGGAAAAAAGTGTCAAACTAAAATAAAGTAAAATGAACAATAAAAAAAAAAAAAATTTTTTTTAAAGCGCCCCTGTCCGTGTGCTCGCATGCAGAAGCGAATGCACACGTAAGTCCCGCCCACATATGAAAACGGTGTTCAAACCACACATGTGAGGTATCGCTGCGATCGGTAGAGCGAGAGAAATAATTTTGGCCCTAGACCTCCTCTGTAACTCAAAACATGTAACCAGTAAAAAATTTTAAAGCGTCGCCTATGGGGATTTTTAAGTAGCGAAGTTTGGCGCCATTCCACGAGCGTGAGCGATTTTGAAGGGTGACATGTTAGGTATCTATTTACTCTGTGTAACTTCATCTTTCACATTATGCAAAAACATTGGGCCAACTTTACTGCTTTTGTTTTTTTTTAAAGCACAAAACTGTTTTTTTCCCAAAAAAAAGCGTTCAAAAAATTGCTGCACAAATACCGTGCAAGATAAAAAGTTGCAACAACCGCCATTGTATTCTCTAGGGTCTTTGCAAAAAAAAACATATATATTGTTTTGGGGTTCTATGTAATTTTCTAGCAAATAAATGATGATTTTTACATGTAGGAGAGAAATGTCAGAATTGGCCTGGGTGCTCCAGAACGCCTGAAGGTGCTCCCCTGCATGTTGGGCCTCTGTATGTGACCACGCTGTGTAAAAGTCTCACACATGTGGTATCACCGTACTCAGGAGTAATAGCAGAATGTGTTTTGGGGTGTAATTTGTGGTATGCATATGTGGTGTGTGAGAAATAACCTGCTAATATGACATTTTTGTGGAAAAAAAAAAATCTTGATTTTGCAAAGAATCGTGGGAAAAAATGACAACTTCAAAAAACTCACCATGCCCCTTACTAAATACCTTGGAATGTCTTCTTTCCAAAAAGGGGTCACTTGGGGGGTATTTGTACTTTTCTGGCATGTTAAGGTCTCAAGAATATAGATAGGCCGTCAGTAATTCAGGTATGATCAATTTTCAGATATTGGCACCATAGCTTTTGGACTCTATAACTTTCACAAAGACCAAATAATTTACACCGATTTGTACTTATTTTTACCAAAGATATGTAGCAGTATAAATTGTGGCCAAAATTTACAAAGAAAAATTACTAAATTTGCTAAATTTTATAACAGAAACAAAGAAAATTTCATTTTTTTACCGGATTTTCAGTCTTTTTTCTTTTATAGCGCAAAAAATAAATAAAAACCCAACGGTGTGAGACTGATAGGTCTACCTGAAAGGAGTGAGGGCGCCAATCCAATTGCATTCCTAGAAAAATGGTTGGGGGAGCTAATCGGGAAAGAATCATTCTCGGCTTCGTTCTCCATCATAAGAGCTCACAGGATCTCTTTCAGGGCACCACCGGAGGGGGGCCACCCGAGACCCCTCCTCCTGAGATTTCTTAACTACCAGGATAAAGTGACTTTACTGCGGAAGATCAGGGAAGCAGGGGAGGTTTTTTTTAAAGGTGCAAAAATATCGTTTTATTCCGACTTCTCTCCGGACTTGCAGAGGCGTAGAGCAGAGTTTACCCAGGCAAAACGCAATCTACAAAAATTTAAGTTGCCCTATGCTCTTTTATACCCGGCAAGGTTGCGGGTATGAGAGAAGTGGCTGGAAGATAATAGGGAAAAAATTATGAATTCCACGTAGAGAATGGGGGAAGATATAATAGGCCGGTGTACTAACAGGATGACACGATAGGGCACGGGGAGGTATAGGGGCTGCATTTTTGTCTTTGTTCCTTCGTTTTGCTTCTTTTTCTTTTTTGCTCCGGTGGGGGGTGTCTCTTAAGTTTCTACCCCTTCCTGCCATCTGTTAATGGTTTTTGTTATAAAGGACGGGAGGGGATGGGTGCACATAGCTGTTTGTGTGTAGTGCGGTGTGGGGTTGTGAGTGGAAGATTTGGTGTAAAAGGGCGGTGTTAGTGTAAGAGGTAACAGTCATGGTAAATCCCCAGGGGGTACACCTAGATAGGTGGGTACGGGTGGGGGGGGGAGGGGGATGGGGGGGAGGGGGATGGGGTGGGAGGGTAGGGGAGGTTAGGTGGGGAGGGAAGGGAAGGGGTGGGAAGCTGGGAGGGAGGGGAAATAGGGTGGGTAAATCATTTTTTACGAACACCTACATCACTAGAAATTACATTGGAGGTATCCAGGCCTTCACTTACAGATTATTTTTGCACATGCAGGCACTTTTTGTAGTAAATTTTAATAAAGCAGGGTAGACGTGACTAAATTAAGCATGTATTTTAGAATCCACAATATGCACACATTTAGAATTAATACAGCACTTGCTGGGAGGGGAGGAAGGGGAAGAGGGGGGGGGAGAGAAATCTTCCTTTTTCTTTCTTTTTTTCTTCCTTTTTCTTTTTTTCCTTTTTCTTTTTTTTTTTTCCTGAGTAAAGAGGCGCATAAATTTCACTTTATAAAAGTAACTGGACATATACGGTAATACTCGTTGCGACAAGACAGGCTCTTCAGAATCCAGATGTTAGCTAAGCCCTTGAAAATAGGATCCTGGAATGTTAGGGGCCTGGGTTCTCCTCTTAAAAGGCTGGCAGTGTTTTCTATGCTGGAGAGATGTAGGGTAGATCTGATCTGTCTGCAGGAAACCCACCTAAAAAAGGATACCAGCCAGCAGCTACAGATGAAAAAATTTCAATACCAATTCCATGCATCCCACTCCTCTTTTAGCAGGGGGGTGAGCATCTTTGTGAAAGCTGGGGTAAAATTTTCCTGCAGACGGGCCAGTATAGACGAGCTGGGTAGATATATTTTTTTATTCTGCTCTATTGATGGTGTCATGTATGTGGTGGCAAATATATACATCCCTCCCCCATTTAATTTGGATATACTGCTTAAATTGCATAAATTTCTGCTGGATAAAAAAAGAGTGCCCGATTGTAGTCGTCGGGGACTTTAATGAGGTCCTAGATAGAAAGTTGGATAGATTCCCGATACGACAACTCTCAGAGGAATCAGGGAGGAGCCGTTTAAGTCTATTCCTGGAGGAAGTGGGGCTAGTAGATTTATGGAGGGTGCGAAATCCAGGCGCGCTGCAATATACCTGATGCTCCGTGTCACACTCCACGCTCTCAAGGATAGACCTAGTCCTGGGAAATGCCAGGGCACTCCAGTTGCTAGAAAAAATAACATACTGGCCAAGAGGTATTTCAGATCATTCCCCTATGGTGGCTACATTAAGTGTAGGAGAGTCTAAGCCTAGGAAGAGTTGGAGCGTGAGCCCACACTGGTTCAAAGTAATTAAAAAATCGGATGGGATTCTCCCCACCATAAGGGAGTTTGTGGAGTTCAATCAGGGTTCGGTGGCTCCCCCTGTGCTATGGGACACCCTCAAGGCGTTTCTTAGAGGGGTTTTAATACAGCAGATGGCTAAATTTAATAAAGAGGCTAGGAGTGAGGAAGAGGGTACTCTGAGGGACGCTCTCAAGGCCGAAAATAACTTTATTAGAAATCCAACCCCGGAGCTGGAAAGTACTTGGCAAGAGAAACAACAAAAGTATAAATTAGTGGTCATGCAGAAAGCAGACTAGGCGCTTTCTTCAGAGACAGGAATTTATGGTGGAGGGGCGAAAGAGTGGGAAGAACATTGGCTATGCTAGTAAAATCAAATGCAGCTCCATCCACGGTCCTCGCTATTAGATCACAGAGTGGAGATATAACATCAAGCACCCCAGAAATTGTACAAGCCTTCAGGGTTTATTATAAAAAACTTTACTTTTCGCAGAAAAAGGGTAATTAGGCTATGATGGAGGACTTCTTGGAGGGGCTACCGATTCCTACTATATCACAGGAAGAAAGTGCCATATTAGACTCCCCAATAACGGTAGCAGAACTGCATCAAGCAGTAGCGGGCATGGCAAGCCTTAAGTTACCCGAGCCTGATGGCCTTCCAAGCGAGACATACAAGCAGTATGGTGAAGTGTTGATCCCTGAATTACTAAAAGCTTTGGAGGGGTCACTTGAGGGGGGCCAGTTGCCTGCTTCAATGCTAGAAGCAACAATCACTGTATTACAGAAGGAAGGGAAAGACCCACTGGATGTGGCCGCCTATAGACCAATCTCTCTACTTTGTACTGACGTAAAAATTCTCGCCAAGGTACTAGCAGTAAGATTGAACAGAGTTATTCATAAATTGATCCACGAGGACCAGGCGGGCTTTATAGCCAACAGATCTACGAGCCTGAACATTAGCGTTTTTGAATTTACAGTCACCATCGGAGAATGTAGGCTCGAGAGCGTTAATGACCCTCGATGTATCTAAGGCTTTTGATAGCTTGGAGTGGGGCTATATATGGCGCGTGTTGGGGAAATTCGGATTTGGTCCGTCCTTTATAGGGTGGATCAGAATGTTATATACCCGCCCTAAGGCAAGACTAAAAATTAACAACGAATTTTCAGATTGGTTTGAGTTGGAAAGGGGGACTAGGCAGGGGTGTCCTCTTTCTCCTTTGCTGTTCGCATTGGCGATGGAACCCCTGGCCATTTCCATAAGGGAAAGCAGTGTGATAACTGGTTTTCTGAGAAAATCGGGCGAAGAAAAAATCGCGCTATATGCGGATGACATTTTGTTATTCCTGGGGGACTCGAGAAATTCACTACTGGGTGCGATGAGGATAGTGAAGGACTTCGGCAGCTTCTCTGGTTTAGAGATAAACTGGGAGAAGTCCGAGTTCATGCCGATAGATCCCATTAGCGAGCTAATAGCATGCGATATACCCCAGATGGTAATGGTGGATGCCCTGAAATACCTGGGAGTAGTTCTGACGAAGGACCCAACCCTGTATATCAGCACAAACCTCGTCCCTCTTTTAACAAAACTGAAACAAAAAATAGGAATCTGGAGGCGTCTGCCCCTGTCCGCCGCAGGAAGATGTAGCTTAATAAAAATGGTTTGGATGCCACAATTACTATACATTCTGCACAACTCGCCAGTCTGGATAGGCAAGAAGTGGTTTAAAAGAATTGATAGCCTCTTTAGGGAGTTGATATGGAAGGGTAAGCAAGCCAGGATTCGACTTCGAGTGCTTCAGCTTCCCACTCGGGAGGGGGGCTTTGCCCTCCCACACCCCGAGCGCTACTTCTTAGCAACTCAGCTACAGCAGCTGCTGGGATGTGGGATACCGAAAGGTGGCACCCCCAATGGCAAATTGCTATTGCTAAGTACTCCACATAACACTATAGTTGAAACTCTAGAGGCGGATATGTTCCATGACGATTATCCAACTATCAAGCTGCTAATTAAACTCTGGAAAACTGTCAAGAAAATGATGAGATATGAAGATCCAACAGTTTACTCTCCTATCTGGAATAAACGCAATTTACAGGAAGTTCTTTAAATAGGCACTTTTAGGGAATGGGTGAATCTTGGCATCAGAAGGCTAAGCCAGCTTTATAATGACACCAAGCTAAAGAGTTTCCCTGAATTAGTAGGGGAATTCAAGCTACCGCGGAGTTCTCTCTTCTTATATCTCCAGCTAGAACATGCCCTTAAAGCACAATTTAAAGCTCAGACTCTGCGCTGGGAAGAAATGCCTCTATTTCAGAGCATAATGCAGGTAAACCCTACTAGAGGGCTAATCTCAAGAATTTATGATCAATTAAGTAAATCAGACAACAGCGGGGGGATACTCTACGGACTAAAAGCCAAATGGGAAGAGGATATAGGGGGAATGACCCAGGAACAATGGGCAAAAACCTTGGAATTGAGTGTCCAGGTCTCTGTGTCCCCTTCACAGCGGCTCTCTCATCTACTCTTGTTGAATAGAGCCTACTATACACCTAAAAGACTTTTAAATTCGGGAGAAGGCCTAATGACAACTGTCCCAGATGTCAGAGGTCGGGAGACCTCATCCACATGCTGTGGAGGTGTCCCAAGTTATTTAGATACTGGGAAGAGGTGACCGGAAACTTGGGAAGTATCTTTGGCACTATAGTAGTAAAGGAGGCCATAACCTGTATCCTGGGGTATAGAAGAGTTCTGGGTGAGAGACTGAGCACCACGCTGGCCATTACGCGGGCCTTGTTTCAGGCCAGGAAGATGATAACACTAAGATGGCAATCAAAAGACCCCCCCTCGGTGAAAGACTGGATCTCTACTATGAATGAAACCCTGAGTAGGGAAAGAGTGGAGTACATAAAGAGAGGCAACCTTCAGGAATTTGAAAGCATATGGAAGCCATGGCTAGAGAAAGCAGGAGGTCCCTAATAGGCAAGGCGTAGGATTAGACCAAGAGAGGGGCTTAACACAGTTATATAGGTAACTGAGATCCTTGAGGACAAGGAGCGCTATAGTGAAGTGATTTTGGTGTGCATATTTTCTTTTTTTCTTTTTGTGTCTTATTTCTTTTTTTTTGTTTTTTCTTTCTTTGATTAAATAAATAATCTAGATGGATGCAGGTTAAATATTGAGGGGGGGTTGATTTGGGAATAAGTAAATCTTTCGTGAAATACCGGGCAGCTCAGCAAATGACGGGCATGGGGAGCCCATAAGTCTTCTATTATATATCCTTCTCCTGTCTTTCCTTTATCTTTCCTATATTTATACTTCCTTTTATGAGTTCCTTTCCCCTCCAACCTGGCCCAGAAAATGATAAAGTTCCACTTGTCACTGGGCTTTAGTGTAGCTACAGATTGAGCCTAGGTGTTTGGAGTAAGGGAGGACTTGATGCTAAAGTGATACATTAAAGTATTCAGAGGGATGGCATAAAAGGAATTGAGGTAATGCATGATCCACTATGATGTAAACCGGAGAAGGCGACAGTCAATGAACATCGAGCTGATTTAGCCCTCTGCTTATTGGTTTCTGAAGTGGAAAAAAAAAAAAAAAAAGACCAAATAATTTACACCGATTTGTACTTATTTTTACCAAAGATATGTAGCAGTATAAATTGTGGCCAAAATTTACAAAGAAAAATTACTAAATTTGCTAAATTTTATAACAGAAACAAAGAAAATTTCATTTTTTTACCGAATTTTCAGTCTTTTTTCTTTTATAGCGCAAAAAATAAAAAACCCAACGGTGATTAAATACCACCAAAAGAAAGCTCTATTTGTGTGAAAAAAAGGACAAAAATTTCATATGGGTACAGTGTTGCATGACTGAGTAATTGTCATTCAAAATATGAGAGCACCGAAAGCTGAAAATTGGTCTGGTTAGGAAGGGGGTTTAAGTGCCCAGTTGTCAAGTGGTTAAAGGATTGACATACCCCAAATGCTGCCACCGCAGGTTGAGTCACTGAACCTGCCAAGCAAAATGCATTCTTTAACAGGAATTCCAATTTTTATCAGTTGGATCCCTAAGCATTTAAGCATTGTCTACCGGACAAGTCAAACTTTTATTCACAGAGGATATAGCAGCGTCAATTGCTGGTATCTCCCACTTTTTAGTGAATTTTTCCTCCATGGGATGAAGTGCTGAGAATTTTTTAGGAGGAAAAAATTTTTATCTGGGTGATCCCACTCAGAATACATAAGCTGCTGCAGCAATGAATGGACGGGAAAAGCATGCAAAGCTTGAGGAGGCTTTAGCAAACCCAAACAATAAGTGGGCTTACCAACCGACTCAGTTAAGGGTAACAAATGTGGAGCGGACCATTTCAGTAAGAGATTGCACCAGCAATCTTTCAGATTGTGAAGCTTATGGACATCAGCCTCTTCATGGTCCCTTGAGGGGAACTCATCTTCTGCCGCCTCCAGTTCCTCTGTTTGAGGGTCCTGGGTAGTAGAAGGGGACCTGCCGCGTTTTCTCCCACTCTGGGAAGATGCGGTTAACCTTTCTTCCTTGAGCAAATAGTCCAGCAACTGCCGCTGCTATTAATGCTCAGCCTGATGCTCAGTAAATGTGCCTAGGGAATGCCTGTGTCACCACTTACATGCCCCTATCTGCTCGTGTCCCTCCGTCAGCCTGCAGTCTGCAAATGGAGCTTTTTATTATGCACCCGTGCTGTGGACGTTGAGGCACGCCAACGCCGCGCAAAGCCATGCCCCGTCCGTCTTCCTACCGCACCCCCTCTCTTTTAAAAAAAGACAATTTCCTAGGCATGACCGGGCCATTGGCGTGTGTGTGTGTGTGTGGGGGGGGGGGGGTTTGGAGAGGAGATAGAGAACCGCCGCGCTGAGGCGGTGGAAGAGCGGATCAGCATCCGCCGATCGTTCTGGGCTCCCCCTGCCTATTCCGGGAGAGGGAAAGAGCTTCTGCCCAGGTGGAGGGCGTTTTAGAAAAAAATCCCCCCTTCAACATCTTACCGAAGGCTTGGGACTGCTTAGCCGGAGGAAGCCTGCAGTTTCTGCTGACACAAAGCGAGATATGGAAAGCATGAACAAGGTACGCGCTCTATACAGCCCCCGGTGGTGACTTTAGGCATCACAACATTTACTTTTAAAGGAGAAAATCCATACGAAAATTTAAAATTCCTTAGGGATCTCCACTTACCTTATCCCGCTGCAGGGATTCTACGGTAAAACCAAACAGACCCAATCTTCACCCCTCCCAGCGGGCTCCGTTAAAAAACCTTCAAGGACCGGGCCCCTTTTTATCGAGGGTTCCACTCCCTTGGACCCATATAGCACCCCGCCAGGAAACTTTATGGCTGAAAAAACCAAAGCACTTGCTCCCGGGGTCCAGCTCTCAAAAAAGAGTAGTGTTACAGGCTAAACCTAGTTTCTTCCGCCACGAGGCCTGGGTACCATTCAATTTGGCCTGAAAAGCCACTATGAATGTGAACACCCATATTCCACTGTGGGGGAAAAAAAAGGAATCCAATGCAAATTCAGCCATACAATCGGCAATCGTTTTGTCATTACTTAAAAAAGCAATGTATGTATTACACTGTTATGATAAGGACAAACAAGGCTTTTTTTTTTTGCGAATATTGTCCCCCACCAATAATTTTTTTTGCAATCCTTAGACAATTAAACAAAATAAAACTAAAGGCAGTTTTTCATTTTTTTTTAGCAGTGTTAGTTTAATCACTTGCCTGCCCATCGTCAAATGACTGAGGGGCAGTGTGGTGTGGCTCTCATTCTGGGTGGACATCATATGACGGCACACCCTTTGGGTGATGTGATGTGTTGGGTTTGCGCCAGACATAGCGTTTTCTTTGACAGCCAAAAAGTTTAATTTTAGTCTCATCGGACCAGAGCACCTTCCTCCATACATTTTGGGAGTCTCCCACATGCCTTTTCGCAAACTCAAAACGTGCCATTTTGTTTTTTGCTGAAAGTAATGGCTTTCTTCTGGCCACTCTACCATAAAGCCCAACTCTATGGAGCGTACGGCTTATTGTTGTCCTATGTACAGACTGGAGTCAGTCTCTGCTGTGGAACTCTGCAGCTCCTCTAGGGTTACCTTAGGTTTCTGTGCTGCCTCTCTGATTAATGCCCTCCTTGCCCGGTCTGTGGATTTTGGTGTGCGGCCATCTCTTGGCAGGTTTGCTGTTGTGCTATGTTCTTTCAATTTGGTTATCATAGATTTGATGGTGCTCCTAGGGATCATCAAAGATTTGGATATTTTTTTATAACCTAACCCTGACTTGTACTTCTCAACATTGTCCCTTACTTGTTTGATGAGTTCCTTGGTCTTCATTGCAGTGTTTGGTTGGTGGTGCCTCTTGCTTAGGTGTTGCAGCCTCTGGGGACTTTCAAAAAGGTGTGTATATGTAATGACAGATCATGTGACACTTAGATTGCACACAGGTGGACATCATTTCACTAATTATGTGACTTCTGAAGGTATTTGGTTGCACCTGAACTTTTTATGGGCTTCATAACAAAGGGGGTGAATACATACACACATGCCAATTATCAGTTTTTTATTTCTGAAAAATAGTTTTATGTATATGTTTTTCTAACTTTACTTCACCAACTTAGACTATTGTGTTCTGATCCATCACATATAATTCAGATTTAAAAAATCATTGAACTAAAGGCTTTAATGTAACAAAATAGGTAAAAAGCCAAGGGGGTGAATACTTTTGCAAGGCACTGTATGTCCAGGACAAATATCATACTGTTACTCAAACCAGGCAAGGACTCGGTAGATCCAAGCTCATACAGGCCCATCTCATTGCTTCAAAGTGACGTAAAAATACTAGCCAAAATTCTAGCCTTAAGGGTTAGCAGGATTATTCTGTCCATTATTCACCCGGATCAGGCAGGCTTCATGCCCCCGAAAATCCACTGCAACTAACCTTAGAAGACTTTTTCTGACCGTGCAGACCCCAGCAGATAATGTGGGCAAAAGGGCACTGTTGTCTCTTGACGCCAATAAGGCATTCAACAGTGTCTGCTGGCTCTATCTCTGGACTGTACTGTCCAAATTTGGATTTGGCCCTAAATTTATTGAGTGGACACGGTTACTGAATAGCTCTCAACAGGCCGCCATACACATGTCAGACAGGATGTCTCCTGTCTTTGCACTGGGCAGGAGGATTAGACAGGGCTACCCCCTGTCCCCCCTGCTCTTTGCACTGGCCATTGAGCCTCTCACTGCCTGGGTGCGGGATCATGCACAAATCAGGGGATTTCACTATGATGACCTGTATGAGAAAATAATGTTCTACGCCGAGGATATGCTCCTCCTTTTGGAGGATGTGGACAATTCGTTTTCTCATGCAATGTCACTCTTCGCAGATTTTGGCCACTATTCAGGCCTAACCATTAATTGGTCGAAATCCGCATTGATGTTTCTGGATGGGGCACCTGGGTCGGGCGCAGAGCTCCCCTGTCCTATCCCTATAGTGACTTCCTTTAAATACTTAGACATTTACATTTCACCCAAACTGACTGACTATTATAGCCTAAATATATACCCCTTACTGACTCACTTCAGAGACAAAGTAAACATATGGAACTGACTTAAAATGTGCTTGGCAGGGAAAACAAACCTTATTAAGAAGATTCTTATACCCCAACTTCTATACCAGCTTCACAACACACCTGTGTTTATTCCACTGAAAATATTTTGAATGGTCAATTCCCTATTCAGATTACTCCTATGCCATAACAACCCCCCCAGGATCAAACTGGAGCAGCTGCAATATCCGAAGGAGAGGGGTGGTCTGGCACTCCTCAACCCTTGTATATACTATTTGGCTGCACAGCTGCAGCACTTGATTAGAGCTATGGCTCCCAAGCCTGCTGGTTCGTCAGCCAAACTCCTACTTGTTGACACAGGGAGGGAGTCTGTACTGGAAGGCCTGGAAGCACAGCTGTTTCAACAGCCCAACAAACAAATGCCTACTTACACACTCATTCTTAAGGTATGGCATAAGGCCAAACAACTGCAGCAGGTAACGGGGTACACAGCTTTCAGCCCACTTTGGGGAAATAAATCATATGAGGAATTAGCCAAACTCCAACAGGGGCCCAGGCGGCGTCCCCTGGGAATAAATCACCTCAAGCATGTCTTTCATCATGGGAGACTACTCTCTTTCTTAGACCTGCAATCTAAGTATGCATTGCCTTCCAGCATGCTCCTCTATTACTTACAATTAAAACAAGCTGTTAAAAGCACAAGGGCCGCAGTGGAATGGGTATAACCACCCACCCCTGTTTTCCATATACTGCAAACCGCAACGGGCACAAAGGGTATAATATCCCAGTGCTATCTTATGCTCCTATCTGCACTCTTAGAGGGATACCCTATGAAAGCAGCGGCCCAGTTTGAGGCAGACTTAGACCCCATTACAGGAGAGCAATGGGAAGAGGCCCTTCAAGCTCTTAACACTTGTTCGCTGAATGTAACATAAAAAAGTGTCCCAATTATTAACATATTTCAAACAAGTGTCCCTCTTGATCCACTGTGTTGCCTTCTAGGTGTACTAGAGGGGGTAATCCCAGAGGAGATGACAAGAATGGCCTTCACCAGAGCCTTATTTCAAGCTAGGAAAATGATACTTATGAGCTGGAAATCTGCCATTCTGCCTTCGATTAAATCCTGGGTTCAACACATGGGTAATACCCTTATCCTGGAAAAATATATATACCAACATAGGGGGAATCCTGGGAAATTTGACAGACTATGGGCCGCATGGCTTGACACACCAGGAATTATTCCCAGAGAACTGGTACAGATGAGGCTGCTCAGATCCCTATAGACATAGTGGGTGCCCACGGAAATGATTACCTGTGTAATATGTAACATTGTAAGGAAAAAGCGGGAATGATATGGCTGCCATTACAATGGCAAGGGTTCGCAGTATCTCGCCATATGGAATTTAACACTGTATGTGCCAAGCAATAAATGCTTAATGTCACCTGTTTAGTGTAAGGTATTACTGATGTTTGTGTAACTGATTTCTCATTTTGTTTGGTTTTGCTTTATATTTCTTGAGCAATAAAAACCTTGTGATTTAAAAAAAAAATGAACTTGGGTACAGTGTAGCATGACCACGCATTTGTCATGCAAAGTGCGACAGCGCTGAAAGCTGAAAAATGGCCTGGGCAGAAAGGGGGTGAAAATGCCCTGTATTGAGTTGGTTAAACATAAATAGTGTTACTGCACATAAAAAAGTGCATTTTATTCTGTAATTTGTCCTGTTTAAAACAACACTAAAATTATGACTTTGGTACAAAGCATTGCAGTTTTTCGTTTTTTTTTTTTTTTTATAATTATTATTTTTTTTTTAAAACAGTGTTCCTTTACTGAAACTTGGGCATGGTACAAGAATAAAACCACATGTAAAATAGCAATATGTATTTTAATAGATCCGCGCTTAGGTGTAGGCTAGGCTGCAGCCTCCCCTTGGGGGCCCCGAATGAACTCCAGTTGCAATGTTTATACGTGTGAGTTAGGGGTGAGTGGCGCTGCCTATAAGTTAAAAAGTAATCTTAGTGGATCACCCTTCTCAGGTGAGAGTACATTAAGGTGAATTACCACCAAGTGTATTAGAAATCTGATGTGCTCAAATGCTCCACCTTCTAAAATTAATGCAATTTTTTATAACCTTTATGTAAAACAGTGTACATTCATCAAAATCCTATTATATACATTAACAACAAAATATCACCACTTGATATAAAAGTAAATATCCCTAGAGTCTCGGCCAAGTCTTATAAGTGTGACCGGATAAGGATCAATACATAGAGGTGTTTATAACCACACTCAAAGTGGTAAGTGTGTACTTTAAAAAGCTTCAACTAAACACAGTGCAAAAACAAAAGAAGGGAAAATATATATATATATATATATATATATATATATATATATATATATATATTAAAAGGCAGTCCAATCTTATATGAACGTTGATAACACAATTTTCAGGTGACTTGTGCAGTATTCAAAGTTACTTGTGCTAGAATTTGTTTCCAATCCTTGTGCAAAGTGATGGTTGACTGTTGTGCCCCCTTTTTTAACCCCTACTCACCAGATCCTGGCACCCCTACAGGGGCAAACCGCATGTGGTGAGTATGTGGTGGCTGCCGGGCCGATCACCCTCTCCTTCGGCACATCCTGGGAAATCCAAAGCCTCCAGACAATCAAAAGGACTGTTGGAACACACTGTTAACCATGGGTCAGAGTGTAGTAACCTCCTTCTCTGTGACCTTGATATTGTATCCTAATACAGAAATGAGATGGGCTCTCATAGTGTAAACCCGAAAAGTGTTTTTTATTAAAAAATAACATTGTAAAAAATGTTCCTTAAGGTAAATGGGTGGTGGTCTCCAACCCAATACAGCTTAAAAACAACAACAAGCGATCTAGGTCAGCGTGCGTTCCACAGACCGGAACTTCGCTAGATCAGAAATGACGTGTGTGCGTAGCCCAGCCTTACGCGTTTCATCATTGGACGTCGTCTGAGATGGTGCAATCTTCGTGCACATCACGCCACTTATGGTGAGCGGTCGTGCAGGTTTCACCCCCTGTAAATTGGTTGCAATGGGCAGGTTGTAAAAGTAGATTACGCTACTCCCATTACATTATGTTTGAATAAAGCAATGTAAAAACGATGCCTTCCACTCGGGAACAAGCACTCTGATAACAGTGCATTCCATTCGGGATCCCATAGTCCTCCTAACTTATATCACTTGGGGTCAATTCACAGTTAGTATCCCGCATAGCCGCTCTCCCAGTGCAATCCTGATATTGCCTAGTAAAACAGACATACATTTTAGGCGTTGAGGAAATGTTTGTACTATGCAACCCTAATTTTCACACCATCCATAGATAATCACTGTCTAAATCACCACTACACCCTCTCAGTAGTGGCACTGCTGTACATATCACCACTGTACATATTACCGCCAGCAACAAAACTGATCAAACCAAGAATATCAAAAAATTTACAAATTTATTAATTAATTGACAATCAAATACTTAAAAATGTATCAAATGGAGTTGAACTAGAAAAGTGCAGTATCTTTAAAACCTAATCACGTCCAATAGTGGACATTGAAGGGATGGCCATGAACTAAATCAACAAACAGGACAAACATAGAACAATACATGGCAACAGTACACAGTCCGGGCGCATTGTATTAGCTAGCAGTCAGGCGGATAGGAATCATAAAAATATTTTTGGTAATGGGGGATATTATATAATCACCATATCCTAAATGTGATTGACTGACTGCAGGCTAGTCCAAATTGGAGTAGGGGGAAGGTGGGAAATGGGTCTAGGATTTTGTAATGTGCTGGAATGGCAAAGCCTGGAGGAGTGGTTGACATGAATGTTAATGTTGCTGTTCCTATCAAATCTTTAATGACCTTGCCTGGGGACTGAGCCGTTGAATATTAATACCTCGATATACTGGATTTTCTTTGAATTATATGTAGGAAGTAGAACTCCAGCACCTACAGCACTATCATAACCTTATGACTTTCCTGATATATTTGTATGCCAATTAAGGACTGCTGGTTCTGCCTACATAACTCAGTACCCTAAATTGTTTAAATCACAGGCTCAACTTAGCATAGCATCAGCATTGTCAACCACTCCTCCAGGCTTTGTCATTCCAGCACATTTTGGACTAGCTTCTTACATGGAAAAAAAAACCTAATCCCTGATAAAATGTAAACTCATGTGATTTTTTGGGGGGGGATCGGTGACATTTTTAGCTATTATGTCTCTTAATGTAGGTGCCTTCCTATACACAAAACACGGTATCTCTGGTAGTATAGTCCGCAATTGGTTATCCGCTCTGAGCACTGACCAATGCTTCTTAAAAATCCGCTCAACTTGCTGGTGTTCGATGTTATAATCCAGGATCAAAGGAACTTCTTTGATATTGTTTTTTTCTTTCCTTATGTTTAATTAAATCATCTCTTTGGATATGTAATACTTCCTTTATTTTCTCTTCTATAAAATTCTCATTGTACCCTTTGTTGATAAATTTCTCTCCAATCATTGTTGCCTGTTCAATAAAGGTGCTGTCATTAGTGCAGTTTCTTCTTAGGCGTATCATTTGCCCCTTGGGGATGTTGATAAGCCAGGGATCAAACTGACAGCTATCGACAGGTACAGTATGTAGCGGTTTCTCTCAACAGGTTTAAAAAAGGTTTTAGTTATGATTCCATTGTTACATCTATTTGCAGACCCAAGAATTTTACAGACGTATCACTCATTTCATATGCAAGTCTGATATTTTTTTGGTTGTTGTTTAGTTTCTCAAAAAAATCTGACTATTTTTATCCCCATTCCATATTATGCAATTACACTATATTATATTATACAATCGTCTATAAATCTTCGGTACAAAACTAGTTGAGTGGGGGTATTTGAATGAACCTCATTTTCCTCCCATTTTGCCATAAAAATATTGGCCACGCTTGGTGCATATTTGGCTCCCATTCCGATACCGTTAAGCTGCTTGTAATATTCCAAATTGTACCAAAAATAGTTGTGTTGCAAACCAAATGCTAAACATCTTAGACTAAACCTTTTTTGTTTCAAAATAAAATTACTATATTTGTCCATAGCCCACTTTGATGCCTTTATAGCCTCCTCATGAACAATTATAGTATAAAGTGACAATACATCAGCTGTAGCAATCAGATAGTTTTGATCTGGCTTGA
The DNA here is from genome assembly GCA_037952835.1 of Lithobates septentrionalis. Classification (NCBI taxonomy): domain Eukaryota; kingdom Metazoa; phylum Chordata; class Amphibia; order Anura; family Ranidae; genus Lithobates; species Lithobates septentrionalis. The sequence goes on along the minus strand of JBBDGP010002049.1, from coordinate 404,439 downwards.
TGATGGTATTATTTAATATCTGGATCAGATGTTTCGTGTCCCTTAGGTAGGCTGGTGTTGAAGGTACCAAAGGCTGAAAAAGATTGTCCACATATTCCCCTAGTCATGCATTTATTGATTGGATTCCATTAATTATGGGCCGCCCAGGTGGATTAATTTGGTCCTTATGTACCTTGGGTACTGTGTAGATGATGGGCACTGTGCAAGTTTCTAGAACAAGATATTTCTCTTCTTTTTTCGTTAAAATATTCTTCAAAGCTCCTCTTTGTATTAGATCCTGTAATTCACGTTTGTATTCTCTTGTTGGATTACCTCTTAATTTTATATAGGTGTTTACATCATTCAATTGCCCCTGCAATTCGCTATTGTAGTACTCTTTGGATAGCACCACAATAGCTCCCCCTTGTCTGCCGGTCGCACTACCACTTGCTTGTTATTCTCTAATTCTTTGATTCCTTTTCGAATGTCTTATGGGTCCTTCATTTTTTTAATTTTTAGCTTATCTAAATCTTGTATTACCATTTTGTTAAAGACTTCTATGTGGTCATTATTATGAACTGGTGGGTTGAATAAAGATTTATTCCTTAAATGACTATGTATTACTCTACCTGGTGTGATAACATTTCCTCTATTGACCGAAGGTGTTGCACGACTAGGGGAATATGTGGACAATTTAATTCAGCCTGTGGTACCTTCAACAAAAGCCTACCTAAGGGACACAAAACATCTGATCCAGATATTAAATACAGTCGAACCTCGGATTACGAGCATAATCCGTTCCAGGAGTATGCTCTTAATCCAAAGTACTCGCATATCAAAGCGAGTTTTCCCATTGAAGTCAATGGAAACGAAAATAATTTGTTCCGCATTGACTTCAATGGGATGCAATACTGCATGCGGCCAGAGGTGGGGGGGGGCGGCGCAGGAGAGCCTCGGAAACGCCTGGAAAGGCCCGAGGACACGTCGGCTGATCTCGGCAAAAGTCGGAAAGGCACGGAAACTGAGTATTTCCGCGTATTTCTGTGTCTTTCCGAGCATTGCCGAATGGCGGTGATCGGCTGCGATCGTCGCTGTTCCGCTCTGCTCGGCTCCAGCTTCCCCGCACGTCAGGCCAAATTCGGTACTGTAGGCCCTATTAGGTTGAATTCTGCTCGTCTTGCGAGACAACACTCGCAAACCGAGTCAGAATTTTTTTTAAAAAGTTACTCGCAAATCAAAACGCTTTCAAACCAAGTTACTCTTAAACTGAGGTTCCACTGTAATACCATCATCAAGCCAGATCAAAACTATCTGATTGCTGCAGCTGACGTATCCTCTCTTTATACTATAATTGATCATGAGAAGGCTATAAAGGCATCAAGGTGGGCTATGGACAAATATAGTAATTTTATTCTGAAACAAAAAAATGTTTATTCTAAGATGTTTTTTGGTACAATTTGGAATATTACAGGCAGCTTAACGGTATCAAAATGAGAGCTAAATATGCACTAAGCGTGGCCAATATTTTTATGGCAAAATGGGAGGAAAATGAGGTTCATTCAAATACCCCTAGTTTTGTACCGAAGATTTATAGACAGTTGTATCATAATATGGAATGGGGATAAAAATAGTCTGATTGAATTTTTTGAGAAACTAAACAACAACCAAAAAAATATTAGACTTACATATGAAATGAGTGATACGTCTATAAACTTCTTGGATCTGCAAATAGATGTAACAAAGAATGGAGTCATAACTAAAACTTTTTTTAAACCTGTTGAGAGAAACAGCTACATACCTGTCGATAGCTGTTACTTTGATCCCTGGCTTATCAACATCCCCAAGGGGCAAATGATACGCCTAAGAAGAAAATGCACTAATGACAGCACCTTTATTGAACAGGCAACAATGATTGGAGAGAAATTTATCAACAAAAGGTACAATGAGAATTTTATAGAAGAGGAAATAAAGAAAGTATTACATATCCAAAGAGATGATTTAATTAAAGATAAAGAAAGAAAAAAGCAATATCAAGAAGTTCCTTTGATCCTGGATTATAACATCCAACACCAGCAAGTTGAGTGGATTTTTAAGAAGCATTGGTCAGTGCTCCGAGCGGATAACCATTGCGGACTATACTACCAGAGATACCGTGTTTTGTGTATAGGAAGACACCTACATTAAGAGACATAGTAGCTAAAAATATGTCACTGATCCCCCCAAAAAATCACATGAGTTTACATTTTATCAGGGAAAAGCTTTTTTTCCATGTAAGAAATGCTACGCCTGTAGGAACACCAAACAAAATGGTCAAAAGTGCACAAAATTTATCTCTACTAGCAATAAAAAGGAATATCTTTCATATCGTGTAGAACTGAGGGGGTAGTATATATATTGCAATGCCTGTGCTCCCTACAGTATATAGGAAGAACGAAACGACCAATGTGGAAAATAATCCGAGAGCATATACAAAATATAAAAAATGGTTTCCCTAAGCACAGCGTTTCACGTCATTTGTCACTATGCCATGATAAAAACTCCATCGCCCTCAAATTTTAGGCCATAGAAAAATAAAAACCACACTGGCAGAGCAGTAATAAGGTGAGAGAACTCAGTAAAAGTGAATCCAGATGGATTTTTGAAATGTGTACTCTCTCTCCTATGGGATTAAACATAGACTTTGATCTAAATAGTTTTTTATCGGATTTTTAATAATTTTGTATGTATTTTAGCTTTGGCGCAATTTATATAATGTGATTGGAGCAGTAGGAGCCACCAAAAGAGAAATTGTAATATTATGAGCCACCACCAGAGGGAATTCCACTGAATCTATAGGTTAAGAGTAATGCCCCGTACACATGATCGGACATTGATCGGACATTCCGACAACAAAATCCATGGATTTTTCCGACGGATGTTAGCTCAAACTTGTTTTGCATACACACGGTCGCACAAAGTTGTCGGAATTTCCGATCGCCAAGAACGCGGTGACGTATACCACGTACGACGAGACTAGAAAAGGCCATTTCAGAACCAAGTGCGGCACCCTGTGGGCTCCTTTTGCTAATCTCGTGTTAGTAAAAGTTTGGTGAGAGACGAGTCGCGCTTTTTCAGACTCGTGGTTTTCAGATCGTTTTCTGCTGTTCAGTTTGTGCTTGTGGGTTTGTATCTGCTCTTCAGTGCGTGCAGTCAGTTCGTATTGTACTATTCAGTGCGATCTTGTCCACTCGTTACTGTTTTTCAGGTCGCTCTTCACAGGCCTTGCTGTTCTTCAGTGCGTTCTGTTACTTCGTTCTAAGCAGCCGACCGTTTTCTAGCCATGTTGCTTATACGTACTCCTCGTAGAGTTCGTGCTGTGCGGGGGCTTGGTGTTGGGGTCCTTACCTTGACACAAGTCCAGTCCATGAACAGGGTGGGGAGGAGTTTATGGACCAAGAATTGGTTGCTTCAGCGTGACCAGTTCTGTCACATGCCTTTGCTCCGTGAGATCCGTGAGAATAATCCTGATGATTTCAGGAACTTTCTCTGGATGACGGACCCCGTATTTCACAGTTTGTTGGCTTTGCTGACCCCCTATATCAGCAGGCAGGATACCTGCATGAGGCAAGCCATAACTCCGGAGCAGAGGCTAGTTGCCACCCTGCGGTACTTGGCGACGGGGAGAAGCCTGCAGGACTTGAAGTTCTTGATAGGCATCTCCCCCCAGGCTCTGGGGATCATTATCCCAGAGACCTGTTCTGCCATCATACAGGTCCTGCAGAAGGAGTATATTAAGGTAAGATTTTTATCCTTTAATATCACATTTTATTGTATTTAATGTTTGCTAATGTATTGTATTTCTTTCCTCATTCCCTAATTACCATGATTGTAATATGCTGTGAATGTCCCCTTTGTCCTCATGCATGCTGGATTTTTATGTAATTATTTTTGTTGTCCTTCATACATATTTGCCTTCACTTACCTCCCCAGCATGGTTTCCTGGCCCTATATTCACCTCATGTAATCACTTAACAATGTATTTTATCAGCTCCATAGTAGTGCTTTACCCCAAACACCCCCTAAAATGTTTTGAAATGTGATTTGTGCTTTAAATTCAGGCAGAGTGCCAGAGGCTTTTTTTTGGGGGTCCCCAAATCATTTTTAACCCTCCCTCCCCCCAACTGCTAAGTCAGCTGATAACAATTCTCTATCTATCCTCAATCATCTATCTGCTGACTTTGCCAAACCCATACACACTATACCCATCTCTTTTGTGGTCAGATTTATGGATGAATTCCCCAGAGCATGTAGTGCAAGGGCCTGCCTGAATACTTTCAAATGGTACTGTTTCAAGTTTCTGTATACTATTATTATCTTGATAGGTAATAGCAGAATGTCCAAATGTGCTCAAATGTGTATTTATATCTTTGTATTATGACACTTCTTACCTGTCCAATAGTGTAACTAAGGAGGGGCTGTTCAAAGTAATATACATTATTTAGGCATTCATCATCTTTCAATGAAGTGGAGAGGGTTACCTGTCCAAGAGTCCCCCTCCCTATAATGTTAGAAATGGCCCATGAGAGGGGGGGGAGGGGGAATCTGATAGGTGTACCTTATACTTTGGTCTTTAAAAACTCCCTCAAATAAATGTTATCTTGATGTTGGCCAAGAATGTTTGTGTCTAATCAGCTTTCACCGTTTATGTGCAAAATGACTACATTTTTTTTGTTTGACTCCACAGTTTCCTTCCACGCCACAGTAATGGCAGACTGTGGCCTCCCACTTTGCCCAGTGGTGGGACTTTCCTAACTGCGGAGGGGCAATTGATGGAAAACACGTCCACATCGTCCCACCACCCAACTCGGGGTCATACTATTATAATTATAAGGGGTTCAATAGTATTGTGATGTTGGCGGTGGTGTCGGCTACTTATGAGTTCCTGTATGTGGACGTGGGGAAGAATGGCCGGATGTCCGATGGTGGAGTCATCGCTCAGACGGAGTTTTGCAGGCGTCTCCAGAATGGCAGCTTGGACTTGCCACCTCCAGAAAACAATGTGGAAGGACTCCCATTCATCTTCGTTGCAGATGAAGCGTTTGCGCTGGGGGACCATCTTATGCGGCCATTCCTGATGAGGACCCTCACCCCGGACCAGAGGGTTTTTAATTACCGGCTGCCCAGAGCCAGAAGAGTGGTGAACACGTTTGGAATCATGGCCAGCCGGTTCCGCCTATTTCTTACACCCATACATATGGCGGAGTATAAACTGAATCATATAATCCTGGCATGCTGTGTTCTACACAACTTTTTACGGCAACATTCTGCCAACTATGCTGGCTCAGTTGGGCCTGAGGCTGGAATTCAAAATGAAACAACCCTGATGGCGCTTGAAAGTGGCCGTCCTGGCTTGCCCCCCCCGAGTGCCCCTGATTTCCGGCTAAGATACCTTGAATACTTTGCGGGTAGGGGGGCTATCAATATGCCAGACAATGTCTGAAACCTTTTTCAAATAAAAAAAAACAAATAACTACTCAAATCTTTGGTGACATTTACTGCTTGTGTTTCTTGTAGCTGACCCTGACAGAAATGTGGTGAGTCCTGAAAATGGCGTGATTGTGTAACATTACAAAGCATTGTTGGGTGTTATTTACTAAAGGCAAAGACACTTTGCACTACAAGTGCACTTGAAACTGCACTTGTAGTGCAAAGTAGATTTGCCCTTAGGAAATAACCCCCATTGTCACAGAAAACATCAATTAGAGCACAACAAAAGTGTTGGAGCGTTGAAACAATAATCAACACATTCTTGATTAACAATCTTTTTAATACCATCACAATTACATGTGCATTTAGAAAAGGTTTTTTTAAAACAAACCAACATGTTTGTTGTATAACAAATTTTTGGGGTCACATTAGAAAAAGTAGCAATGTCCATTTAAGAAAAAACAGGCATGTTTAAAACCAACAAGAAAGACACAAATCTTGAACTTACAAAGTTCACATTTGGTAGAACTTGAAGGCAATATCAGACATGAGTATTTACAAACTGTGTTTGATATTGCGTTCAGATGGGGTGAAGTCACCCCTAGAAAAGCCAAATTTTGAAGATGCACACCAATTGCCGAATGTCAACATGTGCTAGCTGCCATCATAGGAGATCAAGGGACGTGTTTTTGGGGTGCAACCCCTTCCTCACAGCTACTTTATTATTGAGGAAGGGGTTGCACCCCCAAAACGCATCCATTGATCTCCCGTGATGGCATATAGCACATGTTGACACACTGTGTGCCTCTTCAAAATTTGGCTTTTCGCAAATATGTCAAAAAATGGTAAAAATTTTGAGCTCACAAAATGTGAAAAAAAAAAAAAGTAATTTTGAAAGGTTTTAAACTCTCCCTAAAACATCAATGATGTTCTTCATTTTTTGTTGATGTTTTTAAGGATGTTTTTCAAGTCCCTATTACACCCCATGATCTCCCTGATCAGGATCTGTGCACTTTCCGAGGTGAAAGGATCCACAACATCACGATCACCTAAAAAGATAGAAACAAAAACACACCATGTATTATAAATATGCCGGCATCCATCTCTTACCTGAGCCTGTGATCGCAGACACTCACCTGTTGTGGTGCCAATTTCCACCACGTCTTCCTCCTCCTGCTCTGCTTGGCTTGGGTGGATTTCTCCTTCTTCCAGAGGTGGGGGGTCTGTGGCCTCCTCGGATGAGGGGTGCCCTCTGAGTCTTTTATGCCCTATGTAAAAAAATAAAAATATACTTAGCACACAGATATTTGATGGCACAAATAGGAACATGAAACATTGCTTGGAAGTGGGGTCCAATTGTCTATTTTGGCAGAGTTCCAAGATGTAGAATTTTTAGTGTCCTTTGTCAAGCTTCAATACTTTACCTGTTTAGTACAAGCTTCACAGATGAAGACACCCCTATAGTATACACTGGAGCACCTGTGTGGGACCCCCTAATAAAAAGGGTGTTCTTGTGTCCCACACTAGTTCTCCAGCGTCCAGATGTGAAAACTGCTGAGTGTCCTCTCCTTACACAGAATCTAGTTTGCATTTCATTCTAGTTACAAACCCATCTAGACAACCAAATTATTTTGAGACATGTAGGCCATAAAAAATGTTGTCGAAACAATGGTGTTTTCTAGGCCGAACGAACAATGTTTTATACGAACGAATAATGTGCCCATGAACATGAAAGTTGCCTTTTGAAACTGGATAACAGTTAAGAAAAGCACATGGAGCAGCACGAACGTAATAAACATAAAGAATGGGAACACAGGACAACTACTTACTTTTTTGCAGCACTCTCCGGATCTTTCGGTACTGCTCATGCTCTCTTAATTTCAGGTCCGACCACCGCTTCCTGAGCTGATCTTTCGAACGTCGTACCCCGAATTTCCGGTGCAGACTCTTGACCACTTTCGACATGATCTTGGCCTTTCTGACATTGGGGTAAGGTCCATACTTCCCGTCATAGTCGGCCCTCTTCAGGATGTCGACCATCTCCAACATCTCCCCAAAGGACACATTCGATGCCTTACATCTTCTCCTTCTGGATCGGGACGTTTCCGGCTCCGGGCTTTCCTCCCTCTCCTCCTCGTTGCTGTAATTAGCACGCACCTGTTGTGTCTCCGCCATGTGCTCTTCCCCCACTGCGCCGAACGAGAAGGGGCGGGGAATAGACTAGAAAGAACGTCAGGGGCGGGCGGAGTTACACGCATGCGCAGTGTCTATAAAGCGTAACATGCGTGCATAGTACGTACGATCTGTGAGCGGAGGAAGGAGTATCGGAGGCGCCGATTGTGATAACGAAGGTAAGAGCAAAACTTGGGCCTATACTGCTTCTAGATTGAGGCCGATATTGTAACAAGATTAGGAGAGTTTTGTCTGACATTAGGGTTTGTCTTGTGTTGTGTATTGCAGAGAAAATGGATGGCTTCAATGACCACAACTTCCTCCCCCTGTTCATAGACAAATACAGGGAGCTGCCCTGTCTGTGGCATGTGAAACATCCACGTTACAATAATAAACAAAAGAGGCAGGCAGCGCTGGAGAAACTGCTGGAGTTGGTGAAGCCGGTGGTCCCCACAGCAAACATCCCCTATTTAAAAGCCAAAATTGGTGGCCTGAGGAGCACATATCTTAGGGAGTGCAAGAAGGTCACGGATTCCCAGAGACCCGGAGCTGCAGCAGATGACGTTTATGTCCCCAGACTGTGCTACTATGAGAGACTGCGATTTCTGTCAGACCAGACTGAAGTCAGGGAATCCCTCTCAACCCTTCCTTCCACCCCAGCTGAGGCTTCCGATGTCCAACCTGGGACTTCCAGCCAGGAAGAAGTGGAGGAGCCCAGATGGAGTCAGGTATAGCATTCTTCTACAGATTTCTGGTCAATAAAGAAATGATGTTTACTAGATGTTATTATTGATCACTAATTGCGGATTTAATACAGTTTTTTACATATCAATAGACAGTAGTGGGCAAAAATAATTGGGACAAGAATGAAAATTGCTGGGCTCAGAAGGATAGTCTGTTATATTTGTTAACATTCAATTTGCAACAGTGATTGATGAATAAAAAACTAAAACTATGTCCCTTTTTCATACACAGGAAGACCTCAGCCAGGACGAGGCTGTGGAATGTGGCACACAGAAGGAGGCTGTGGAATGTGGCAGTCAGGAGGAGGCGGGGGTTAGTGGCAGCCAGGAGGAGGCGGGGGTTAGTGGCAGCCAGGAGAAGCCTGGGACCAGTAGGAGCCTGACCGAATCGCAGGTCCCTCCCCTCCGCCTTCCAACCAAAAGACCCAGGAAGGGGAGTCACGTGCAGGATTCAGCTCTCAGGCTCATTCAGGAGGCTTCTGCGTCCCTCAGAGCCTTACCCACTCCTGAAGAGGCCTTTGCCTGCATGGCTGCCACCAAACGGAAGGGCATGCAGGAGGGTCAACGCCAGCTGTGTGAGAACCTTATTTATAAAGTCCTAACTAAGGGGGTGAGTGGAGAAATCACACCCAATACCCACCTGAGTGAGTTGGACCATCCTCCTCCTCCTGCCACAACTACACCACCACAGCCACAGCGTGGAAGGAAGACTAGAGATTGATGACCCTGGGTTCAGTCTGGTCTGACAAAAGATGCAGTCTCTTGTATGACCACAGCCTGGGGACACAGATGTCATCTGCTGCTTTCCGGATCTCTGGGACTTCTGGACCAGACTGCACTCCCTTAGATATGGACTCCTCAGGCCACCAATTTTGCAGTAAAATAATTTATGTGTGCCCTGGGGGCCAAAGGCTTTGCCAATTTCTGCTGTTTCTCCAGCGTTGCCTCCCTCTTTGTTTGGTTCTGAGCCCTTAATAAGGGAATTTTTGGTTCAATTATACTCGCCTATGTGTGTTTTCCTTCAAAAAGGACAGTTTGTTTGTGAGGAGGCAGGTACATTTCAAAAATACAATGTGAAATTAACAAGAGACACCAACACCAAGCAATCTCCTTGAGATTAAATAATACAAGATATCAATGGTGTTGTGGTAACTTGACAAAACACACACAAAAATATTATGGAGTAAAACCCCAAAAAAAACCAACAGCCTTGAAAAAAATACAAAACAAAAAAAAAAAAAACAACAAAAAATAAATTTTGTCAGATGTGCCAAATCAAAATATATTGAGGGAATCACGATAAATAATAAAGAAATAAGTTTGTGAGAAGTCTGTGTTAATATGAGCAGCAAAACTACTTCATTCTTCTCACATTATAAAGAAGAAGAGAGTGTGCTGTATTAAACAATTTAAAACATTGCAGCGTGACGAAAGTGCTCTATCCATTCCGAACGCTAATTTTACCAGACCGAGCTGTTCCGTCTCGGGAATTTCTTCTGAGCATGCGTGGCACTTTGTGCGTTGGAATTGTCCACACACGGTCAGAATTGACGCGATCGGATTTTGTTGTTGGAAAATTTTATAGCCTGCTCTCAAACTTTGCGTGTCGGAAAATCCGATGGAAAATGTCCGATGGAGCCCACACACGGTCGGAATTTCCGACAACACGCTCCGATCGCACATTTTCTGTCGGAAAATCTAACCGTGTGTACGGGGCATAAGAGTTTTTTTTCTTTCTCGATTTTAAACATATTAATGTATTTGGACATTTGTTTTTAAATTATATAATAATTTTTTAAAGTTGTTTTTATGTATTAATAAAATTTGTATCTTGCATAATATGCTGACTATGTGATAATGATCGCATGTGATGGCATGATGATGCATAACGCTCCTTTGTTACCATGGCAATAGGCATGCCCAACCAGGTATAAATACGCAGCAAGTATCTCACAGGGTTAACCTTGAAAAAGTCACGTGCCAGTTATGTAACGCGTAGGAGGAGCCGGTAACCCCAGTGTTGTGTGATCAGGAACAGCTAAGTGAGGAGATTGTCTCTGAATATATGCAACTTACCTTCTTAAATGCGATCTTATTGCGGGGCATGTGTGAGTGCAACTGTGTTTTATTACCCACATGTCGTTTTTAGTTTATTTGTGCAATGAGTTATATCCTTTTGTTTGAGCAATATCGATCTATGAAGGATTGAAAGCAATGAAGATTTGAAAGCAATCCACCACATGTGAACATCATCAGAGACTACACACCTGATCATTTGGGTATCGTTGTCCTTTTGTGTTTTATCTTACAAATGAGTGGTATTTGACGTCTTTCCCAGTATCTCTAGAAATCTACAAGCATTTTGGAAGAACCGTAATTAATTTATATCTAGTTTGTGTCAGGGAAATGTCCGTGTTGTTGGAAATTCCGCCAGTAACCATCATGGTTGCGCCAGGCGAGTTTCCGTGCCCCTGTCAGACCACGGCAGTCTGCGCGCGCCGGTGCGTGCACGCCCTGATCTTGTGGGCTGCCGCTGACACTTGCAGTTTGCTGGATTATCAAACAGCTCCTGTGTTCCTGTGCCTTGTATACTCTAAAGACCTCTGCTTTGACCTTTGCTTGGCTTGACCTGTGTTCCTGTTTATCTCCTCACTCTGACCCCGGCTTGGCTGACTACACTCCGATCCTCTGCCCCCCGTGTATGACCCGGCTTGCTCCTGTACCTCTCTCGGACTGGCTTCTGGTATCTGATCCCTGGCCTGGCTGCGGACCCCGTTCCTGGTTTACCCTGCTGTTGCTACTCAAGACTTCTCTCCACACGGCTGCCACAAGGCACTCTAGCTACTTACAGCCAACCAGCCAGCTTGCGGTATCCCTGGCAACCTGTGCACCTCTTTGCATCGCATCCCCTGTATCAATCCAGGGAAGCGCTGCACTCAGCCACAAGGGACGCCCTCTCAGCAACCTGGCTTCACACTACAGACTTGACAGTGTGGTTTACTGGACACATATATATGATTAGTTTATTTATTTTTTATAGGATCACAATATTTATTGGATCACTGTGCTATATTAAGGTTGATGGTAGCGCTTTGAACAAAAAAGGAAAGGTTTCCCCAAATGGGGTTTTTCTCGATGGTAGCGCTTTAACTTTTTTTTTTAGGGCTGCGGAAATTAACGATGAATTCCTTGATTAATCGTTAATTTTTTTTTATCAGTAGGCACCCTTTCCTGGGGCCGCCTTGGGCCAAGCTGTGGCTGCAGCGCAGCGCTCCGCTCCCTCCTCCTCCACTATATGTCATACACAGTCTGCGGGAATCTCCCGCTGTGTGTCTCCGAGCTGAGTGGAAACCTTGCAAAAAGATCTGAACAAATTAATGAGGTGGGCAACTACATGGCAAATGAGGTTCAATGTAGAAAAATGTAAAATAATGCATTTGGGTGGCAAAAATATGAATGCAATCTATACACTGGGGGGAGAACCTCTGGGGGAATCTAGGATGGAAAAGGACCTGGGGGTCCTAGTAGATGATAGGCTCAGCAATGGCATGCAATGCCAAGCTGCTGCTAACAAAGCAAACAGAATATTGGCATGCATTAAAAAGGGGATCAACTCCAGAGATAAAACAATAATTCTCCCGCTCTACAAGACTCTGGTCCGGCCTCACCTGGAGTATGCTGTCCAGTTCTGGGCACCAGTCCTCAGGAAGGATGTACTGGAAATGGAGCGTGTACAAAGAAGGGCAACAAAGCTAATAAAGGGTCTGGAGAATCTTAGTTATGAAGAAAGGTTGCGAGCACTGAACTTATTCTCTCTGGAGAAGAGACGCTTGAGAGGGGATATGATTTCAATATACAAATACCGTACTGGTGACCCCACAATAGAAATAAAACTTTTTCGCAGAAGAGAGTTTAACAAGACTCGTGGCCACTCATTAAAATTACAAAAAAAGAGGTTTAACCTTAAACTACGTAGAGGGTTCTTTACTGTAAGAGCGGCAAGGATGTGGAATTCCCTTCCACAGGCGGTGGTCTCAGCGGGGCGCATCGATAACTTCGAGAAACTATTAGATAAGTACCTGAATGACCGCAACATACAGGGATATACAATGTAATACTGACACATAATCACACACAGGTTGGACTTGATGGACTTGTGTCTTTTTTCAACCTCACCTACTATGTAACTATATGTAACTATGAGTGTGAAAACTTTGGCCGCGCTGTGAGAAAAGTCCTGCCCTCCTCCTAGATCAGCTCGTGTGATAGACGCAGTTTTCTGTCTATCACACGAGTTCATCTAGGAGGGGGGCGGGACTTTTCTCACAGCGCGGCCAAAGTTTTCACACTCAGCTCCGAGACACACAGTGGCAGATGCTCGCAGACTGTGTAATCCAGGCACAGGTACTGACTACAGTGAGGCTGCGATTATAGGCACAGTGAGACTGCATTATGGGCACGGTGAGGCTGCCATTATAGGCACGGTGAGGCTGAGTTTATGACGTGCGATGTCCTAGCCATGCCCCGCTATGTCTGGCTTCGGCCGTTGCCATAACAACGGTGCTAAATCAGCTAAAAGTAGTTGGATCTGTATGTGCGTTATAATTAATGGAAATTAGTCGATTAATCGATTTAAAAAAAACGATTAATCAAACACGAAAATTTTAATCAGTAACAGCCCTATTTTTTTTATATATTCACTACTGAGAGGGTGTAGTTGTGATTTAGACAGTGATTATCTATGGATGGTGCGGAAATTATGGTTGCATAGTACAAACATTTAGTCAAAACCAAAAAATTTATGTCTGTTTTACTAGGTAATATCAGGATTGCACTGGGAGAGCGGCTATGCGGGATACTAACTGTAAATTGACCCCAAGGGATATAAGTTAGGAGGAATACGGCATCCCGAATGGAAAGCATTGTTTTCAGAGTGCTTGATTCCGAGCGGAAGGCATTGTTTTTACATTGCTTTATCCAAACATAATGTAATGGGAGTAGTGTAATCTACTTTTACAACCCTCCCATTGCAACCAATTTACAGGGGGTGGAACCTGCACGGCCGCTCACCATAAATGACGTGAGGTGCACTAAGATGGCACCACCTCAGATGACGTCCAATGACAAAACGCGTAAGTGGGGCTACGCACGCACGTCATTTCTGGTCTAGCAAAGTTCCGGTCTGTGGAATGCACGCTGACCTAGAGCGCTTGTTGTTTTTAAGCTGTATTGGATTGGAGACCACCACCCATTTACCTTAAGGAAAAAATGTTTAAAAATTATTTTTTAATAAAAAACACTTTTCAGATTTACACTATGAGAGCCCATCTCTTTTCTGTATGAGGATACAATATCGGGGTCACAGAGAAGGAGATTGCTACACTCTGACCCAGGGTTAACAGTGTGTTCCAACCTTCCTTTTGAGAGTCTGGAGGCTTTGGATTTCCCAGGATGTGCTGAAGGAGGGAGTGATCGGCCCGGCAGCCAATACATGCTGACTACATGTGGTTTGCCCCTGTAGGGGTGCCAGGATCTGGTGAGTAGGGATTTAAAAGGGGAGCCAACAGTTACCCATCACTTTGCACAAGGATTGGAAACGAATTCAAGCACAAGTCACTTTGAATACTGCACAAGTCACCTGAAAATTGTGTTATCAACGTTCATATAAGATTGGACTGCCTTTTAATATATATATATTGTATTTTCTTTCTTTTGTTTTTGCACTGTGTTAAGTTGAAGCTTTTTTTTTTTTGCAAATATAATTTGTATTGAAAGTTTTCAACAAAGAAAATAAATAAACATAAAAAAAAGAAATACCGTAAAGGTATAAGAATACACCAGTGATCTTTTACATCATTCTGAAAAATAGAACAGTCGTATAGTTTTTCCATAAAATGTTTCCACTCTATCTGCAGAGAAACTAATCTATAACATCACAGAGCCTCATTTAAGTATTAGATCTATCTTTGTAACCTGTGAACATATCCACAACCGTGCATTATTGCTATACACCATAAATAACATGTTCCAAATAATTGTTTACCTCTGCATAATTCCCACATCCCTTGTGTGAATGGAAAATCGTTTATTATCTGATTATTAGACCACTAGTTGAAAGAGAAAAAATTAAATACCTAAACCAAATTAACAGAATAGAGAAAGTATGAGGGAAAGAGGGGGGGGGGGTACATGTTCGACGCGAGCGCGATGGACCAATTCAGGATCCCATCCTGTAACATAATCTCCTTAAGGGGATTCTCAAGAATTTAATAAAGTTTGTCCTTCATCTGAGAAAATATACATGTTCCAAGCCAGCCAATTTTTAGAGAGTTTGTCTTGTTTGTGTTGGGCAGTAAGTACCAGGTCTTCCATCTTTTTAATTTCCTCAACTCTGCGCAGCCACATCCCCACCGTGGGGGGTGTATTCTGTTTCCATAAAGCTGGAATGCAGGACTTGGCTGCATTGAGCAAGTGTCTAACCACTGACTTCTTATATGATCTAATCGGGCTTGAGGTGGCGTGTAGCAGAAAAACTGCGGGATCTCTCTGCGTTATTTGATTCGTAAATTTTTTGACTATTGTCTCAACCGTTATCCAAAAATTTTGTAATAGAGGACAAGTCCAAAAAATATGTAAAAGTGTCCCTTTATCTGAGCAGCACCTCCAACATTTATCAGAAGTGTTAGGAAAAAATTTGTGTAGTATTTGAGGCGTGTAATACCATCTAGTAAGAATTTTATAATTTGTCTCCTGAATTTTTGTACAAATAGATGATTTCAGTGTGAGTTGGAGTATGTTTTGTGTTTGTGCTGTTGTAAAATTGCATTGTAGATCACATTCCCATTTTCGCAAAAATAGCAAGTCTGGTTGTTCCGTTGGTGTGTTGAGTAGGGAGTGTCTTGGAGAGCACTTGAGATAATGTACCTTCCCCTCTACAATATTCTTCTAGGGTCGTCATGTCACGCTTAAATCTTGTAGGTTCTGGTATTGAATGAAGGAAATGGTGCAACCTAATCGCTTTACAAAATGATAATTGAGAACCCCCACTATCGCTCGTCAGGGACTGAATTGAGGTACACTGGTCCTCTTCTATATAATGTGTTGCACAGTCTTTGCCTGCGTTCCAGAGCGTTTCGTATTCTAAGTAGTCTAGTCCTGGTTTGAACGCTGGATTTCCCAAAATGGGAAATAAAGGGGACTGTTTAGATGTCAGTGAAGTGGTTTTAAGTATACCTGAGCCCACGTACAGCGTGGCTCCTATGGTCGGATGTAAGGTCATGTCCCTGGGTAGTTGATCGTAGCACCATAGAGCCCCTTGCAAGGGGACATTGGCCTGGTTGTTCTCTACTTGGACCCAAAGTTTGGCTTTTCCGTGTCTATTCCAGTCAATGATCCTCCCTAAATGTACTGCTTGATAGTAGTGTTTTGTGTTGGGGAGGGCGAGACCCCAACAGTGTTTCGGCAGGGTCATATAACGTCTTTAAAGTCTAGGTTTCGAGTGTGACCACACTAATTTTATAAACAAAGAGTGTATTTGTTTAAAGTAACTAGCAGGTATCCTTATTGGCAAGGCTTGAAACAGGTATAGAAATTTCGGGAGAATGCACATTTTAATTAAATTGCATCTCCCAAACCACGAGTGCAGACCCTTGCCCCACTCTTCAAGCAGCTCTTTAACTTTACAAAGGATTGGAGGGAAGTTCAATTCAAAGGTGCGTTTCAGGTCCCCTAGGTATATTAGTGCCCAAATAGGTAAAGTGACTGTCTGACCATTTAAAGTTGAATTTGGTCTTCAGAAGGGATAGCTATTCTGTCGACATATTGATTCCCATTGCTGTTGATTTGTCAAAATTAATCTTTAGATTAGAAATGTTCCCATATTTCTGAAATTCTCTAATTAAATTTGGGAGAGATATGATCGGGTTAGTTAATGAGAATAGGAGATCATCGGCATAAGCCGAGATCTTGTATTGATGGCGATCTATAGTAATCCCTGAGATATCTGGATTGTTGCGTATCGTGTTCAGAAAGGGTTCGAGTACTAGGGCAAAAAGAAGGGGTGATAATGGGCATCCCTGTCTGGTACCATTAGATATGTTGAAGGGATCAGACAGGATTCCATTGGCTTTAAACCTGGCTGTTGGTGTCAAGTAAACATTGGAAATCCACTGTAGCATATGATTACCTAGTCCTATGTGTTTAAGTACTGCCTTTATAAATTCCGAACTCACCCGGTCGAATGCTTTCTCAGCATCTGTGCTGAGAAAGGTACATGGGATTTTAGTTGTTGGCTCTATGTATCAGGTTGAGCACTTTTGTGGTGTTGTCCCTGGCTTCACGCGTAGGGACAAAACCCACCTGGTCTAAATGTATCAGGTCTGTCATATGTTGGGATAGTCTATTTGCTAAGATTTTGGTGAGGAGTTTGAGATCTATATTTAAGAGAGATATAGGCCTGTAGCTGCCACATGCCGAGGGATCCCTCCCTTCCTTAGGAATAAGGGAGATGTGTGCGCTTAAGGTGTCTCTCTGTAAGTGGCCCCCCTCTAAGATTGTTAAAGAGTTTCAGCATATGTGGGCCTAGTATCGGTAGGAGTGTCTGGTAGTATTGCAGCGTCAGCCCGTCCGGGCCAGGAGTTTTACCCGGTTTCATATGTTTAAGCGCGCCTTGTAGTTCTACCATTGTGATGGGTTCTTCAAGGGCCGCTGCAGCTTCTTCTGATATTTTAGACATGTTAGATAGGGTAAGATAATCCTTTATTGCAGTGCCAGTGACACCTGCCTTCGGGAGGTTATATAGAGAGTGGTAAAAATTTCTGAATTCGTCAGCAATTTGTGTGGGTAACACCTTTTTCTGCCCTGATGGGGAGATGATTTGAGGTATATATGCCCGTAGTTTCTGTTGTCTAACTGCTCTCGCCAGGAGCTTTCCACATTTGTTCCCCGATTCATATGTAAGTTTCCTACATGATTGTAGTGCTGCTTTTGCCTGATAATGTAATATGTCAACCGTCTGTCTACGTAAAGTGAGGAGTTCTGTTACTATTGTTGGGGTCGGGTTACTTTTATGCGTTTTTTCTAGATCGTGGGTTTTCTGTAGGAGGAGCAACAACTGTTTTTCCCTTTCCCTTTTAATATGTGTGCCGTGTTTAATCAGGATCCCTCTAATCACAGACTTGTGGGCCTCCCAAAGTATCCCAGGGTCACAGTTCTCAATATTATTCGTCAGAAAGTATTGTTTAAGCTCTTTTGTGACGTCAGCTAGTACGGTGGGATTCTGCAGTAAACTTTCATTTAGTCTCCAAAATCTCGATTTCGTCGTCATTGTCTGTGAAAGAGAGTAGCGCAGGGTAACCGGTGCGTGATCAGACCAGGTGATGGTCCCTATGTCCACTCTCTCCACCGCTTCTAGCCGATTGTGAGGTAAAAGAAAAAAGTTGATGCGGGAGTATGATTTGTGTGGTGGCGAGAAGAACATGTAGTCCCTCTCCCCTGCATGTAGAAGTCTCCACACGTCTATCAATCTGGCCTCATGCAATGTCCTAGTGATACGTTTATGTACACCTCCCCGCAGTGAGGAGGTTCCCATTGACGAGTCAACCTTTGGGCTCAAGGTAACATTAAAATCACCACCTATAATCAGCTGTCCTTCGGCAAAGGTCAGCAGATCATTCAATGTTTTGGACATGAAAGAATCCTGTCTGTCATTTGGGGCGTAGACTGTCGCTAAAGTCACTAATACCTCACCTATCAGTCCTTTAAGGAACACATATCTCCCTTCTGTGTCAATTTTAGTGTCCCGGCATGTCCAGGGTACTTTCCCTGCGAGGAGTATAGACACTCCTTTCGATTTGGCTGAGGGGTTGGTAGCGTGATATGCAAAAGGGAAATATCTGTTTTTCAAACACATCGGCCCGCCCTTTTTAAAGTGGGTTTCCTGGACAAACGCTATATCAGCCTTAGATCTTTTAAGGTCATTCAAGAGCATGCGTCGTTTCTCAGGCACATTTAGCCCTTTGGCGTTCAGTGAAAAAATTAGTAACTTGATCCATCGCGCTCGCGCCAAAACCAAAGTTTTGTATCAAAAGGGGTGTGGAGAGGGGGGTTAGAAATAAACCAAAGAAAATTAGTTTATAATATAGAGATTAGAAGGGGTAAGTTAGGAAGAAAGAAGAGAGAGAAGGAAGAGCAAAGGGAGTTCAAGAAACCAAAAGTAGACAGTCAATCCTATAGATTGTCTTTTCAAGTAATAATTGTCGGTAGACAACTATGTGCAATTCCTTGCAGTGAAACACACTCCAGTTATCACCGGGAAGGTGCTTCGGCCTAGTGGGGATGAGGTTAGACTACGACCAGGGGAGCTAACCCCGGCCTGCCCCCCCCACCCGCTCTTAGACATAATATAGGCATGTGAGCATTGTGAACATATAGATCATTATCAAATAAACCGATGAAGAAACATAAAACACAGCATTATTATTAGTACTATGGGTAACTTCCTATAAACGTCTCCTGTATAGTCTACCCCATCTCCAGTGCTTATCTTCTATATTCAAATAACGGAAACATTCAAACTGGCCCCTCTTGCAACAACCTGAATAATGTTTCTGTCCACCCTCCAGCCCAAGCATTCTTAAACAAAACAGGTACGTTCTGATCTCTCTATATGGCCACCTCCCTGGGAGGCAGTTACTCAATCACATATAGTATTCCACTCCGAATTGTCAAAATCCTGGGAAGTGGCTCCCTGAGGCAACCCCTCAAGGGATCTCTAGAGTACCTAGCTTCAGCTAGGATAGTTCCTCCAGACTGATATACCGATGTGAAGCGAGGGTGTCTCATTGCCGTAAAAAATAGAAAGTAAATGGAATTTCCGCGCTCACAGACCACAGGCTTGCAGCCTCCCCTTACTCACCCCCCACAGGGATGAGATAAGCAAGGAAAATGGTATATGAATAGGGGCAGATGGCGCTACCTGAATTGGATAAAAGATACTGTGTGTAGGCTGAAAACTTATGTATCCTGTGTATTCTCCTCAAAATGGGCTAACCAGTGCATTGATCCAAAGGAACAAAAATAAAAATAAAAGTATATGGATTGTATTTAAAAGATGTGTGTCTATGTGCCCAATGGGATTAGTATCCCATACCTCTAGGTGCAGACAAATATAAATGAGCCTACAAAAAATTATATATATATATATATCACAAAACACAGGTAAGCAAATATTTAATCAATGGTGATGACACCAAATTATAAATAATAAGTGTAGCAATAGCACAGCCCCCCTAATGGTGTATAAGGGGTTAACGTAGACCAAATACTCCTTCCAACTGTTGGAGTAGTTAATATAATCAGTCCACGACCAGTGCCGTATATTGATTGAATATTCACACTATATCTCCGCTGTGCACAATATATAGAGCTGGTGAAGCAAACCCAGCACTCTTCTTCACCATGAGAACAACCAATTGTGAATTATAACAGCATACAAAAACCAAATTGTGCCAAAGGTATACAAATGTGCCAGAAATTGAAATAAAAAATGAAATTAGAGAATAAAAATAAAAAGTGAATTAATAAAAAGTCAGTGTTTATGAAAGTCCTCAATTAACATTCAGTTCATTCAGGAGTTCCTGCGTAAAGTGACTTTAGTGATGGCAACGGTAAATCTGCAGTGACTTAGGTGCTCCCCCTCAAGGGTCCCCACTCACCAGCTCTCCGCACCCCTACAGGGGTAATAGGTATGTAGAAACCAGTGTTGTTTTCCAATGGAGTTGTTCCTAACCGGCTTCTGCTCCGGATGTGGGTGTCCTTCACGATTAGATTTTTTCTTCATACAAAAGAAAACAGGGCTCCCATAGTGTGATACCGTAATTTTTATTAAAAACTGAGTAAAACGACCAAAAATAAACAAAATATTAAAACCAGTTGATCACTCCAATAAGGAGTGTAGGTATCACACTGCGCAAGGGAGATCAAGCCCGGAGAAGAGCTCGTGGATGCAAGCAGTCAGCTGAGCGGCGTGCGCCCCAGCTGCGTTCCACACTCTCTCCAACTTCCGCGTATGACGTAGGTACGTAGCTCCGCCTTACGCGTTTCGTCATCGACGTCGTCAAAGGCGCCTTTGACAACGTCGATGACGAAACGCGTAAGGCGGAGCTACGTACCTACGTCATACGCGGAAGTTGGAGAGAGTGTGGAACGCAGCTGGGGCGCACGCCGCTCAGCTGACTGCTTGCATCCACGAGCTCTTCTCTGGGCTTGATCTCCCTTGCGCAGTGTGATACCTACACTCCTTATTGGAGTGATCAACTGGTTTTAATATTTTGTTTATTTTTGGTCGTTTTACTCAGTTTTTAATAAAAATTACGTTATCACACTATGGGAGCCCTGTTTTCTTTTGTATGAAGAAAAAAATCTAATCGTGAAGGACACCCACATCCGGAGCAGAAGCCGGTTAGGAACAACTCCATTGGAAAACAACACTGGTTTCTACATACCTATTACCCCTGTAGGGGTGTGGGGAGCTGGTGAGTGGGGACCCTTGAGGGGGAGCACCTAAGTCACTGCAGATTTACCGTTGCCATCACTAAAGTCACTCTACGCAGGAACTCCTGAATGAACTGAATGTTAATTGAGGACTTTCATAAACACTGACTTTTTATTAATTCACTTTTTATTTTTATTCTCTAATTTCATTTTTTATTTCAATTTCTGGCACATTTGTATACCTTTGGCACAATTTGGTTTTTATATGCTGTTATAATTCACAATTGGTTGTTCTCATGGTGAAGAAGAGTGCTGGGTTTGCTTCACCAGCTCTATATATTGTGCACAGCAGAGATATAGTGTGAATATTCAATCAATATACGGCACTGGTCGTGGACTGATTATATTAACTACTCCCAGCTAGTTCAACAGTTGGAAGGAGTATTTGGTCTACGTTAACCCCTTATACACCATTAGGGGGGCTGTGCTATTGCTACACTTATTATTTATAATTTGGTGTCATCACCATTGATGAAATATTTGCTTACCTGTGTTTTGTGATATATATATATAATAATATATATATATATATAATTTTTTGTAGGCTCATTTATATTTGTCTGCACCTAGAGGTATGGGATACTAATCCCATTGGGCACATAGACACACATCTTTTAAATACAATCCATATACTTTTATTTTTATTTTTGTTCCTTTGGATCAATGCACTGGTTAGCCCATTTTGAGGAGAATACACAGGATACATAAGTTTTCAGCCTACACACAGTATCTTTTATCCAATTCAGGTAGCGCCATCTGCCCCTATTCATATACCATTTTCATTGCCGTAAAAAGTGATCACAAAGTCTGACGGTGGGGTACTGATTCAAACCTGGCCCACTCCCCGTCCCCAGGTTGAGTTCCAAATTGCGGGTCTCAACTGTTATGCCCTGTCTACAGGCATTTTAGAAACGAGTCCCTAGGAACCTTGCGACACGTGTGGGGTCTTTATGCAAACAGTCAGCGGAAAGTTCCATATGTCTGCAGCAACCAGGGGGAAATGAGGTGTTAAAATGTTCCATTACCTGTAGTCCATTTCAGATATCCCCGTCCACCACTGCAACTATTCCCGGCTCTGAGGTAGCCTGGCAGAGAAGCGGGTGTAATGGTTCATATGTTGCACCTCAAGGACAACCGCCACACTCAATAGAATGTCAGGGGGGCTCAACAGATAAAACAATAAAAATAGGACAGTCAAGAGTGCCCCGGAGAACGAAAAATAAAATCAAAACCAATAGGGTAGCATACATATTCTCACCACAACGATCATCTCTAAACTTCTCTGTCTTCTTCTGGAGATGTGACACGAGATCTACGTTGATTACGTTGTGGTCTCGGCGAACCTGGTCTTCGTGGATTCGGACCCCCAAAACGATGAGTGAATCTTGGGATTAGTTGCAGCCAATCTGGAACAGTCACTGGGTCAGTTTCCAAAAAATCTAATTGTGCAGGGAGCTCCGCAGGGGACCGCAGGGTAAAGAAGTGTGATCGCTTCTTAAAAGTCACTGATATTGGATAGCCCCAGCGGTATGTGATGCCAGCATGTTGAGCAAACTCAAGTACTGGTTTCAACATTGCTCTGCGTTGCAGGGTGGCCCTTGAAAGATCAGGCATAATCTGGAGAGTTGCACTGTCAAACTCCACATCTCTCATCTCCCACGCTTTTCGCAAGATGATCTCTTTATGTGTTTATTGGTGTATTCTACAGATCACGTCTCTTGGGCGATTCGGGTCAGTCGATTTTGGTCCCAGCGCCCTGTGTATCCGATCAAAGGTCAGCGTAGTGGGGAAATCAGCCCTTGCTATGTCCCTGAAGATGGCTGTAGCGGTAGCTGGGAGATCTTCTGTACCCGTGGCTTCAGGTAGGCCCCTTATGTGAAGGTTATTCCTCCTGCTGTGATCTTCAATCTCTTCTTAATGGAGTTGCTGAGTCAATACTTATTTCGTCTGAGTTGCTTGAGTGTCTTCTACTTGCTTTAGACGTTGTGATAGATTCGTTACTGTGGCTTCCCCTGCACCCATGCGTTCTGATAAGGCAGTAATGTCTGTGCGCACTGCGGCTATGTCCCTGCAATGAGAAGCCTCTAGCCTGCTGGCCAGTGATTCAAAATCTGCTCTGGTCGGTAAGGCCCGCAGCAGTGCTCTTAGCTCCTCATCTGCATGCAGAGTAAGGGGTGTATTGTGTGAATCCTGTGCGTCTTGGAGGTCATCCCTGAGCAGCATAGGGGTGGTTATGTCTCTGTCTGAGGTACAGGGGGCCATGGACGGTGTCAGTGAGTAGTGCTGTGGGGTACTCACAGGTTCGTTCGTCCTCATGGCGGCCGCCATCTTAGGAGCGGGGGATGGATCCCGGGAGTCAGGGAAGTACTGCCTGATGGCTCCGTTCCGCTGTGTGCTCTGCTGTGTTTTCGGCGGTGTTTTTTTGTGTTGTCTGACGCTCTTCCCTCTGCGTCTTCCAGCAGAGTACATGCCGCTGTTCCACTGCTGAATCAACAGAAATAAGGGCAGGAAAGGCCGGGACGGACCGGGAGCTCCTCAGAAACACGTCCTCACACGGCCATGTCCAGACCACGCCCCCTAGTTGAAGCTTACCACTTGTGTGGTTATAAACACCTCTATGTGTTGATCTTTATCCAGTCACACTTATAAGTAAACTTGGTGGTAATTCACCTTAATGTACTCTCACCTGAGAAGGGTGATCCACTAAGATCACTTTTTAACTTATAGGCAGTGCCATTCACCCCTAGCTCACACGTATAAACATGTAAAATAGCAATGTCAATTGATATACAGATACATTAAGGGAGGAGCTTAGTTCTTACATCCAAATCTTACAGAACAATGGTAAATTACAAATATTACAGCAGCAGAGCCCATTAACAGAGTCAGGTAAGGAGAACCCTGAGAGAGCAGAACAGCCGTAGGCACAAACAAGCAAAGGTAAAGGGAAACACCCCCCCCCCCTATGCAGTCCATGGCTGCCACACTTGATCATACTTCTTAGGGCAGTTCCTGTTGATATATCAGTTTGTACATAGGAAGTGCAGCATTTAGTGACTTTCCCACGAAAGTCTATGGTGGGAGGGGTACGAGAATTCCACTTAAGGATAATCTCTCTCTTAGCATAATACAAGTAAAAAATTAGCAATTCGGTATATCTAGGCCTTTGGTCATCATCGTGGACACCTAGTAGCAGCAACTCAGGAGTAACCGGTCACTCTCGGACAGCTCCATAACACATGCATATAAGTGCAGACTTCCCCCACAGCGAGTACAGTCCGGGGATCTTCGAGGATATATATTATGCCATCTCTGGGGTGTATAATAAACCCTGTGTAAGAATTTAATTTGGATTAGCTTATCCCAGGAAGAGATCAACAGTTTGGCACTATCCCCCAGGCAGTCCTCCCAATCCTCCCTGTCAAGGTCGGGTATGTCAGCCTTCCATCTATCCCACAGGCGGTCCATCTTGGGAGAGTCGACACTAAGCAAGTCAAAATATAGAGCAGATAGAGGTTTGGACAGGGAGTCTCAAGCCAATAGTTTCTCTATAGCAGGGATATGCAATTAGTGGACCTCCAGCTGTTGCAAAACTACAAGTCCCATCATGCCTCTGCCTCTGGGTGTCATGCTTGTGGCTGTCAGAGTCCCCCACCCCAAACTAAGTCTCCAAGTTTCCCATACATCGCTCCACTGTCTTAAAAAATGAATTGGGCATCCAGGTTGGACAATTTCAAAAGGCATAAAGGAATTTAGGGAGAAAAATCATTTTGAGGAGATTAATGCGTCCCAGCAGGTTCAGCAGCAGGGATGACAACCCCCACATACTTTGCCCGAAGCTGGGACAACAGCGCGAGTATAATAAGGTAAGAAGACCTAGCTGGGTCCCTCCCAACCTGGATGCCCAAGTATCTAAACCGTTCAACCCACTCCAACTGGGTGGTCGGGTTATCAGTTCACACCTGGGGATTTATCCCAGTTAATACGTATAACTGAAAAGTGACCAAATTCATTAAACAGGGCCAGAGCCGCTCTTAGAGAGGAATCTGTGTCTTGCAAATAGAGGAGAGCGTCGCCCGCATATAAAGATATCTTCTCTTCTAAAGGCCCCACCCGTAAACCCTTAACTGAGACAGATTCTCAAATAAGAATTGCCAGAGGCTCCAAGGCTAGGGCAAAGAGAGAAGGAGACAAGGGGCATCCCTGCCTGGTCCCCCACTGTAGCGCAAAGGACTCAAAAATTCTATTAGTGGTACAAATCTAGGAGAGCTGTACAACACCTTCAGCCATCAAAGGAATTTGGATCCAAACCCGAATCTAATCATCAACTCCCAGAGAAAGACTCATTCTACCGAATCAAGTGCCTTTTCGGCAACTAAAAAAGCTATGACCCTTTGTCCGCTATTATCATGGGGGATAGAGAGATTCAGAAAGAGGTGGTGGAGGTTGATATCAGTGCCCTTCCCAGGCATGAACCCTGTTTGATCAACATGAATGACATTCTCAAGTACTCTGGATAAACGATTAGCCAGAATATTTGGTCAACATTAGGAAGAGATATTGGTCGGTATGACAAGCATTCCTCCGGGTCCTTTCCTGGCTTGGGCACCAGTACCAACACCGCCTCTGACATAGAATCGGGCAAGGCCTCCAATAGAAAGAATTGTTTAAATAATGACGTAAGCCTAGGGGCAAGCAGGTCCAAATGCTGCGTATAAAACTCTGTAGGAAGTCCATCTGCCCTGATTTGAGTTGAGTGATAGCCAGCTTGACCTCTTCCAAAGTAATATCCTGTTCTAGGTTAGCGCTATTGTCCAAGTCAAGTCTAGGAAAGGCAATCCTATCCAGGAATGTGTGTAGGACAGATGTAGTATAGGTCACACGGGAAGAATACAAATGTCAGTAATAACTAAGAAATGTATCATTTATGTCAGTGAGCGACCTCAGTATTTCCCCTTCATGATCTTTAACCCCACTAATGTGCATCATGGCAAATTGACCCTTAGCAAGCCACGCCATCATACTACCATTCTTATTGGCATGTTCAAATATTCTCTGTGCCGTATCTATCATAGACTTTTGGGTCATGTCCACGTGGAGCAAGGATAGCCGCTGCAGGGCAAACTGCCAAGACCCATACGCAGCAGGGCTAGGGTCAGCAACATAGGAAGCCTCCTTTATACTAACCTCCTTCCCCAACTCATGTAATGACTTTGCAGAGGCCATACGAGCTGCTGCAATACGGGAGATATAAGCACCACGAGACCAGTCCTTAAAGGCATCCCAAGCATTCATCGGATTAATAGAGTCAGCATTATTAATCCGGTATTGGCACACCCCCTCCTGAATAATCTCCTGGACAGCAGGATCCTCTATCCCAGTGGTTCTCAACCTGGGGGTCATGACCCCCTGGGGGGTCGATTGCCGATTCTCCAGGGGGTCGCGAATGCTGGCCGAGATGCTGGCCGAGACGGACCCGAAGTTACTGCCGGAATCAGTCCGTCTCGGCCAGCGAGATGTCACTTGCTGCAGAGGAGAGACTGCATCTTGGTACTCTGGACCGCAGTAATGCTTAGACTTAGAAGTCGGCAAGCGGACATCTTTTTACACCCACCGAAGTTCGCTTGCTGCAGATGAGTGTACCAAGAGGGAGACAACGAAACACCTGAAGAAGAACACCTGTGTCACTGTGACATCTGGTAAATCAGACACACAGGAGAAGCTGACAAGAATATATATATATATATATATGTCCCAGTTGGTTCCTCAAAAGTGGTTATTCCGTGCCAGTGCTAGATACATGTTTGGGTGCTATACACTTTGTATATCTAGCACTGGCACGGAATAACCACTTTTGAGGAACCAACCGGGACGTTTATATATAAATCAGTGGTGGGGGCGCAAACAAACTGAAAAAATCTGAAAAAAAGAACCCCATTAAAACGCCGCAACTGTGCCATCAAATGCAGCCACTGTGCCCATCAATTGTCGCCACTGTGCCAGCAAATGCCGCCACTATGCCATCAAACGCAGCCACTGTGCCCTTTAATTGTTGCCACTGTGCCAAACGCAGCCACTGTGCCTATCAATTGTCGCCACTGTGCCATCAAACACAGCCACTGTGCCCAACAATTGTCGCCACTGTGCCAGCAAACGCAGCCACTGTGCCCTTTAATTGTTGCCACTGTACCAAACGCAGCCACTGTGCCCATCAATTGTCGCCACTGTGCCAGCAAACGTCGCCACTGTGCCATCAAATGCAGCCACTGTGCTATCAGACGCAGCCACTGTGCCATCAGACGCAGCCACTGTGCCATCAGACGCAGCCACTGTGCCCTTTAATTGTTGCCACTGTGCCCATCAATTGTCGTCACTGTGCCAGCAAACTTCACCACCTGTGCCATCAAACGCAGCCACTGTGCCCTTTAATTGTTACCACTGTGCCAAATGCAGCCACTGTGTCCATCAATTGTCGCCACTGTGCCAGCAAACGTCGCCACTGTGCAGCCACTGTGCCCATCAATTGTCAACACTGTGCGCATCAATTGTCTCCACTGTACCAGCAAACGCTGCCACTGTGCCAGCAAACGCGACCAATGAAAATAATTTTACTGTTAGGGGTCCCCACAACTTGGGAAATGTTATCAAGGGGTCACGGCACTAGAAAGGTTGAGAACCACTGCTCTATCCAGTACCTGGACAACCTCCACAGCCACTCCCCCGACACCCTGATCTTCAGTGCAATTCTCACCGGGGCATGGTCCGAGTCACCCACAGGAAGGATGGTGACCTTGGACACTCTATTAAGCATGGTGCGGGTAGCGAAAATTAAGTCAACGTGTGAGAAACGTCCAAAAGGATGCCAAATAGCACGAGAACACCTGAAGGTTCGGATAAAAGTGTCACCAGGCATCCACCAGAGCGAATGCACCCATCCAGTGGTCCAAGCCAGGAGACCACCGGGAGGCAGAAGAGAACCTGTCCAGATCCGCAGTAGGGGTCATATTAAAATCCCCCAGGGAAAGCACATCACCCACCCCATACGCCAGCACTGTTTGCATAATAGGATCAAGTAAGGAAACATCAGCTGGGGGCTTTGAGTAAATGCCCTCTAAAACCAGGGGTACATCCGCAACATTATAATAGCGACCCTCTGGATCTGTTTTAAGGTCTAAAAGCTGAAATGGGAGAGATCTGTGTACCGGTATACTGAGCCCCCTGGAGTAGCTGAAGTGCGTGGCATGATAATGCGAGCCAACCCATGCCCGTCTAAGGCCTAGAATGCGAGACCCCAGGAGGTGTGTCTCCTGTAAAATAACAATCTGGGGGTTGTACTTCTTGAGGTATTTAAACACCAAGGATCTCTTTACGGTGGAGTTGATACCCGCACATTCCCGGAAATTACAGATACAGTCGACATAAGGCTAGGGTCACATAACTGAAATTTAGCACATATACATAAGCCCGCACTCCATCCCCCCCAGGAACCGCAGACAGAGGGACTCGCCCATACAGAGCCAGTCCCTGATACTACCCCTCTGCGGTACCATATTGCCATTAGGTATATCAAGGAGAAACAGTCCATGCCATAAAGGGACAACAATGTAATGGTACATAATAAAACCACATAAAAGGTAACATAAAAAAACGGTATACTGAGCCCCCTGGAGTAGCTGAAGTGCGTGGCATGATAATGCAAGCCAACCCATGCCTGCCTAAGGCCTAGAATGTGAGACCCCAGGAGGTGTGTCTCCTGTAAAATAACAATCTGGGGGTTGTACTTCTTGAGGTATTCAAATACCAAGGATCTCTTTACGGTGGAGTTGATACCCGCACATTCCCGGAAATTTCAGATACAGTCGACATAAGGCTAGGGTCACATAACTGAAATTTAGCACATATACATAAGCCCGCACTCCACCCCCCCCCAGGAACCGCAGACAGAGGGACTCGCTCATACAGAGCCAGTCCCTGATACTACCCCTCTGCAGTACCATATTGCCATTAGGTATATCAAGGAGAAACAGTCCATGCCATAAAGGGACAACAATGTAATACTACATAATAAAACCACATAAAAGGTAACATAAAAAACCCACTTGTTCAACCATGGTTTGCAATTGCCGAATTTCCCCCCACCCCGCAGAGCCCACATAATGTGAGACTGCTTAGATCCTCTATAACCTGCCCGAAGGCAACTGGAACTCGGGAGACGTGTATCAAAATGTGAGTGAAAATCAACCCATAAAAATCTTTAGTCCTGCCTTCCTTCTGAAAATGATAGCGGAGATAGATGCATCAAGTTCCAGACAGGAGGTACTGGATAAGAAATAATATTACCGGAGTCAGAGTATTCATCTGGGCTAGGCCAGGGGCACAAAGCTTGAAAGGTCCACGCAATAGCGGTGTCTTGATTCCCCCTGCAGTCTGGGAGGGAGCCCAAAACAATGAGTGGATCCCTCGAAACACCAAAAGGGCAAATCAGGGTAAGTAAAGAGACCCCCAACAAAAAGAAAAACAGAAGGATCCTATAGCTTGCATCCCAGAGATAGCAGTCAGGTAAGTAGTATCCAGACTGTAGCAGTGTCCAGGGTCTTCATCCCTGTGGAGGTAGGGATTGCAGCCAGTCTGTTGCATCTTTGGAGGAATAAAGAAACGGACTGCCTCACCATCAATGACTCTCAACTTGGCCAGGAAAAGGACGCTATAGTTGATCCCTCTGGTACGGAGTGCAGCTTTAACCGAATCAAAGGACCGACGAAGCTTCTGTGTCTCCACAGAGTAGTCAGGGAACAGCATCAACCAATTGTTCCGATAGTGTAGCTCACCTGCGGCTCTTGCCGCCCTCAGTATCTCATCCCGGTCTTTGAAGCTGAGGAGATGAACGATAAAGGTACGCGGAGGGGCTCCCTGCAGCCCTGGCTCGGGCGGCATACGATGAGCTCTCTCTACCCTGAAATGGGGTGACAACTGAGCCACAGGCAAAAGGGATCGCATGAGTTCCTCCACAAAGACCATAGGATTTTTGCCCTGAGCCCCCTCTGCCAGGCCAATAATTTGGATATTGTTCCTCCGGCAACGATTTTCTGCATCTTCGGCTCTGTATTCCAAGGTTTTCACTTTAGACTAAAGTGTGCGGAAAGCGCCATCATGCTCCACCACTGTGTCTTCTACATGGCCTATGCGCCCCTCTGCAGTTGTGAGCCGGGAGCGGACCTTGTCCATGTCCTACTGGATACGTCCCACGTCCAGTTGCACTGCCTCAAATTTGACTTGTAAGGGCCGTCTGGCACAAGGCAATGGCAGACTGACACGAGGCAATCGCCGCCATGACCGCCGGAATCCCCGGCGAGGAAGTGGCAGGCTCCTCCAATGAGTCTGTCTGGGACGCCATGCTGGCACGCTGCCGCCGCTCCAGGCCTAGGTCGAGGGTCGGGGCCTTCCACAAGGGGTATACCCGGGGGAAAACGGATCTTCCTGGTTCCTTTCCCACGGCCCGAGGACTTAGAAGGCATCCGCCGTCTTCTCAGCAGCACGGAACAGCACAATTCTAAAGGTACGGATAATATTAGAACACTCCAGCAGAGCTCTGGGACAGACGTCCGGTCATTCCGCCATCTTGGACACGCCCCCGAATACAACATTTTTTACAAATTAAAGTGTTTTTTTTTTATTTTTGTGCTTTTTTTCAGTGTGATATGTGTAAATATATGTATAAGGTGTAAAAATATGAATAAACAAAGCAAACAAAAACAGAAAACAAGTTTAACTATTAGTTAATAAAATAGAAAAAGTGGATAAGACTTGGTATTACCCATGTCTCTCAGATCTACTCAAACGACTCTCTTTTCTCATTTGTGGATCTGAAGGCTAAGTGTGGTGTAACAAACAGGTTTTATTTTAGGTATCTTTCACTGCGCCATGCCATCAGGGCACAATTTTCTGGTTTGTCCCTGGAGCTCACTGAATCACCTCTAGAGGTGCTATTGTCATATCCGGATATTGGGAAAATTGTTACTACTATATATTCCTGCCTTCAAATGGCGGGGGTTAAACCCTTTCAGATTGCTCAGCGGAAATGGGAAAAGGAAATTCCCGGGTTGTCAGAGGAGGGGTGGGAGGAGGCCTCAGAGGTGTGCTTTCTGGACCCTATTGGATCAAATGACCAATATGTACAATATAAATTTATACATCAGATGCATTACACTCCTGCTAGGCTGGCCCGTATGGGATATGACTCTGCAGCCTCCTGTGTTAGGTGTGGCTTCTCAGAAGCTGGATACATGCATATGTTTTGGTCCTGCCCTGTCCTGTCCACCTTTTGGAGGGACTTATTTTCCTTTTTTGAAAACTCACTACAAATAAAGGTGCCCTGCACCCCGGAGGTTGGACTATTGGGTGTGCGGAATGATTTCATACACAGGACTCATACTCGAACTCTTGTCCGTATAATACTGTTTTATGCCAGAAAATTAATTTTGATGCGATGGAAGACTGCAACTGCCCCAGATATTCAAGTTTTGTATCGTATGATGAATAATAGCAGCTTCCTTTTGGAAGGACACTCCGCTCTCACAACAATAACTATCTCCGGCCTCCCCTTGATGAATTTTTTTTTTTTTTTTTTGACGTCTAGGGGAGGCTGTAACCTTTGGATGGTGGGTCGTTTGTGTACCTGGAGGGAAGGTGTGGTGGAGGGACAAGGTTTGCCTTTTTGTGTGAATGAGTGTAGATGGGTGCATGTATGGTGTGGATGTTGTGTTCATGGAAATATCCCTGCTGTATATAGCATTGAGATTTTAGGTTGTGGTGCCCTACGAGGTCCACTCTCATTACCCTTATGTGACCAGTGGTATACTTCATTCCTCCGTTGAGGAATTTGGTAAATATGATGTATAACTATAACAGTTGGCCCTCGTTGGGCTATTGCACTTTCTTTTATATTTTGTAAAAGAGATTTGTTTATGGATGCATTTGTACTATCTGAACCTGTAAACTACTTTCTATCAAAACAAATAAAAACAATTTTGTAAAAAAAAAATAAAATGGAAAAAAAATCACCAGGAAAATTACAATTGAATGGAGAAGGAGAATAAGGAGTTAATCAGTGCTGACTAGCGTAAATTAAGGGGTTAATAAGGGGAATAACAGAGGAACATTTATAGAAGTACAGCCAAAGTTCGTTTGGCTGTACTTCTCCTGTGGATCACAGGAGTGCAGTTCATTCTGCTCTCCCGTGACCCATTTTCAGCAGATAGCGTGCTTAAGTCCGCTCTCTGCTGACGTCACAGAAGTCGGTCCAGACTCTGTGCCATCATGACCACAGAGTTGGGATTCGCCAGATCCCTGGACTGACACCCAGCTCAGCCTTTTAGCAAGGCACTGATAGCCTGAGCAGGTTGGCACCTGCCACCTCCAGAGCCCAGCGCTCCAATGAGTGAGGAAGCAGCAGAGCAGAGAGCTGTGACTGAAAGTAAGCAGCTCTCTGCTTACGGAACTCTAAAAACTGAGTGATCGGCGGTGTTCGATCGCTGTGTTCTCAGTGTAGAGGTGCCGGGGGGCCGATGCTGCATCCACCTAGGCAAGTATAATTCAGGAAAAAAAAATTCTTTTAATTAGAAAATATATTTCTCTTTCGTTCATTGACAGACACAGCCTTCTTTATTCAGAACCACAGGGTTATATCGCCCCCCTACAGGAGTAGGACACTAGGTAGACAAAAAGACTTGGCTACGCCCATGGGCAGTCCTAGGTGATATAAACCCCCCTCTCTGCTACAGGCCTTCTGTTTTTTCTGCCTAGTCAGGAGTAAGGACCTAGTTCCCTGTTGGGATCTCTTGTCCTGGCAATTTTATTTATTTATTTTCCCCTGGATTTTTCCGGTGAGATCTACAATCAACTGCCGTGCTGGTCGACGGGTTGGACATTCGATCCAGTGGTCACCCCAGTCTGGCCAGCAAGCACGTGCAGATTGCAGCTATGCGCTAGGTCGGCCGCGACATAGCCCCACTCAAAGCTGTTGCGCTGTGACCTGGAAGGGGACCAGTTTCCACCTGCCTTCACGGATTTAGCAGACCAATTGGTCCAGGGGCTTCAGTTTGTCTGCAATGCCTCTTTGAACGCAGCTCCTTTGCTTTCTAAGCTGTTTGTTTCAGCGGTAGTGCTTCGACGGGTACTGTGGCTGAAGTGTTGGACTGCGGGACCAGGCCTCAAAAAAGGCCCTAGCTGATCTGCCTTTTCAAGGCGATCGTTTATTCGGGGCCACTCTGGATGATATCATTAAGAATGTCGCAGGGGGGAAGAGTACTTCCACAGTCAAAGAAAGGTAAGGAGCCAACTCGCCAGCGTGGCCCTTCCTTCTCAGCACACAGAAAGTTTTTTCGTCCCTCAGGGCCCACTGACAAAGGCTCAAAGTCTTTCAAGCCCCCCTCGGGAAGTTCTAAGCGGCCCTGGTCGGGCAAACCAAGAGCAGGTTTCTCCAGACCCCCAGATAAGGCTCCTTCGGCATGAAGAGGCGCCCTCACCCGTAGTCTGGGTGGGTAGACGTCTTTGCTGCTTTCCGGGCCCATGGACCTCTCTGATAAACGACAAGTGGTTCCACAAAGTGATTCTGTCTGGTTACAAGATCGAGTTCCAGACTTGTACCCAAACAGATTTTTTCCGTCCAACCTGCATCTGTCTCCAGACCGCTTGTTAGCCCTCCGGGGTGCGGTACAAGGCCTGTCCCTCCAGGGGGTGATTGTTCCGGTTCCGAAACGTTTACAGGGCTTTTATTCAAACCTATTTACGATCCCCAAAAAGGAGGGTACGGTACGTCTGGTTCTGGACCTCAAGGCCCTGAACCACTATGTGCGGGAGTTCCGAATGGAGTCCATTCGCTCCGTGGTGGCATCTCTTCATCAGGGGGACTTTCCTGCCTCCATCGAAATTAAGGATGCCTACCTGCACATTCCGATTTGTGCACAGCACCAGCGGTTTCTCCGCTTTGCTGTGGGAGAGGAGCATTATCAGTTTGTGGCGTTTACCCTTTGGTCTCACCTCTGCTCCTCGGGTCTTCACCAAAGTGTTGGCCCCGGTTCTGGGAATTTCTGTTCTGGGCTATCTGGACGACCTTCTGCTGTGAGCAGAGACCTCAGCGGCCCTGAAGGGCGATGTGGAAATCACTGTTCAGACTCTGGCAGATTTTGGGTGGCTGATAAATTACCAAAAGTCTGTGTTGACCCCAGTACGGAAATTGGTTTATTTGGGTCTGACTCTGGATTCCGGTCGGGCCAGAGTGGTCCTTCCGCAGGACAAACTCCAAAAATGACAATCGCTGCTGTCCAGCAGGTGGGTCTCCCTGCAGAGTTGCATGCGGGTACTGGGCCTGATGGGGTCTACGTTCGAGGCGGTCCCGTTCGCTCAGTTTCATACGAGACCCCTGCAAAAGGAAATCTTGTTAAAATGGGACAAATGTGTCGAGTCTCTAGACAGTCAGATTCGGCTGAGTCAAGGAGCCAAAGAGTCCCTGATCTGGTGATCACAATAAACAATAATTTATATATATGTAGTGATAAAAGCTGCAACCAAAAAGGTGATCTCTCACTAATACAAATAATATGAAATAAAAAATATATAATAAAAAATATATGGTGTGCTAATATCACAAATGCTGACATTAATAAGTGCTATAGCGATTCCTATAGGTGGCTTAACCACTATATAAAGTGCAAAGTGCCTAGAGACAAACCTGGAAAACTTATAATTGACAAATGAAAACAAATGTGCTAAATATTGGGTGTGCACAATGAACTAATTCCCACTATAATGGTGAATTGCAACAAAGGTACCGTATATACTCGAGTATAAGTCGAGGCCCTAATTGACCACAAAAAATGGGAAAAACTTATTGACCCGACTATAAGACGAGGGTGAGAAATGCACAGCTACTATAAGTGGAAAAGAGGGTCAACAATGCCCATTTGCAGCCTCACTGTGTCCATTTGCATGCCTCACTGTGTCCATTTGCAGCCATAGGTCCCCCGAACTTCAAACTCGGTAGTTAAGGGTTCCTAGATGCCCCCTAGCTGCAGCCAAAATTTGGCGTCTCTGAACCCAAAGGGTCCCGAAATGACATTGCTGCAGATGGACACAGTTGACCGAATTTGGGGCCCCGTATCTCGGGGTCACTTAGTGCTAGGAACCCCAAATTTGGTGTGCCAACCCAGTGGAACTAGCACCATAAAATATCCAAAAGCTGGGGTTTCTAGCACCAAGTGGCCCAGAGATACGGGGCCCCTAAAATCGGTTCAGAAAATGTCAAGCACTTTTCTGCAGCAGAGAATGACATTTTCCAAACTGATTTTGGGGCCCCGTATCTCGGGGCCACTTAGTGCTAGGAACTCCAGCTTATGTTATTTTATGGAACTAGTTCCACTGGGTTTGCACACCAAATTTGGGGTTCCTAGCACCAAGTGGCCCCGAGATACAGGGCCCCAAAGTCGGTTCGGAAAATGACAGTTTTTGCTGCAGAAAAGTGCTTGACTCGAGTATAAGTCGAGGGGGGCACTTTCAGCACAAAAAAAGTGCTAAAAAACTCGACTTATACTCGAGTATATACGATATATGCGTGCTTAAAACCAATCACATCCGATGTTATTCCTGCTAGTAATATAAAGCCAGGTATATGAAATATTAGGTTTATACAATGGACTGAATATCACTGATGATGACCAATTATAAGCAGTAAGTGCGTATTTATAAGATCCCATCCATTATTGTTTCCGCTGGTAAAGCTGAAGCCAGGTAAGGAAGCATGAAAAATAAATAACAAGAAATAAAAATGATGGATCTTCCAGAAGATAACTACCACATGAGATGGCTTGCAGTTCTAATTCAACCAGCTGATTTGATCACCCTTTTCTGTTCATAATCTCCATATCCTCCATAGCTTAAACATATAACAGAAGAGAAAATAGTGTATGTCAGAGGAATAATAGGAACCTTATCTGCCAGTACCGGCGCTTCCCTGTGCGCCTGCGTGGTAGAGCAGCGCAGCGGCGCATACGGGTGCACAATCCAACGGGCCGGTGCATGATGCTGCGCATCTACGTGGGCACGTGCGTGCCATAGCGTGCACAACGTGAGATCCCCCTGGCGGGTCTATAAAAGGCAGCTCTGCCCCTTGCTTAATTGCTGGTTTGTCTCTTCAGCTCCAGTGTTCCTGTTCCTAAAGTTCTGTTTACCTGTGCCTGCCTGCTGTTACCCGGATCGTCTTGACCACCTCTGAATCTCTCCTGCACTTGACCTCGGCTTGCCTAACGGACTTCTCTTCCTGCCTGATCTCTGTGTTTGACCCTCGGCCTGTTCTAAGGACTTCTCTATTGCTTGATTACTGTGCATGACCCCGGCTTGCTTAATGAACTTCTCCTCTACAAGAATCCCTGTGTTTGACCCTAGGCCTCCTCAGACCCTGCTCCAGTTACCTTTTCCAGATCAAGGTGTTTGAGCCTCGGCCAGGTTTCTCTACGGACCAGTGTCCTAGTCCACTCTGCACGGTTCTTCTCTCTGCCAGAAGATCTTCACGCAAATCTCTCCTACCTGCTGGCGACCCGTGCCTCTCCATGCCCGATACACTCTGTGCCACCTCCAGGGGTATAGCGTACTCAGCTGCAAGGGGAGCCGCTCTCAGCATCTCAGCCTTGGTGAGTACCTGACAGTACAAACCAGCCATGTCAGAGGCCGACATAGCCGGTTCCCCCCTCGAGGCCCTCTGCCAGCAGGTCACAGCTCTTACTCAGGCTGTCCAGAGACTCCAAGATGGCTACTTCCAAATTGAAGGCTGCCTCCAACACCTGACTACTTCTCTGGCTTCTTCGGATGCAGCCTCAGCCAGTGGGGCATCCTCCTCACAAAGTCAAGTCAACCCAGCTCCTGCAGTAGTAATGACTCTTCCTGAACCCAGGGTTCCCACTCCGAAACGATTCTCCGGGAACCGAAAGAAATTCAGAGCTTTCAAAAATGCTTGCCTGTTGTACCTAGCTCTCCAACCCAGGACTTTTCATTCAGAATCCGTAGAAGTGGGATTCGTTATCTCTTTATTGTCTGAAGAACCTCAATCTTGGGCCCATAACCTCCTTGAGCAGAAGAGTCCCCTACTTAACTCCGTTGAAACTTTCTTTACCTCTATGGCTCAGTTATATGATGATCCACAACACACAGCCACAGCCGAGTCCATTCTGCACACCCTGACCCAGGGAAAAAGACCAGTGGAGGGCTACACAGTAGAATTCCAAAAATGGTCTGGAGATACCACCTGGAATGAGGCCGCTCTCAAATACCAGTACCGCCAGGGTCTTTCCGAAACACTTAAGGATGAACTGGCGCGGGTGGACACTCCTACCTCTCTGGAAGATCTGATTCAGCTCGCCACTAAACTAGACAGACGCCTGCAGGAGCGTCGCTCTGAACGTTTCCAGTCTTCATGGCCTACCTGGATGCTACCTCGGATTCCTCCTGTTCCCGCACCTTCCACGGTCCCTTTCTCTTCCTCCGACAGTGAGCCCATGCAACTGGGTCTGGTTCAGTCTCCACTCACCCCTGATGAGAGACTGCGCCGGCGTCAAGCCAACCTGTGCCTTTACTGTGGGGAAGCAGGCCATTTCTTACGCAACTGCCCTGTGAGACCCAGTAAGTACCGCTTGCAGCACGCTATGAACTTTCAAGTTGCTGGTTCAACTCAATCTCACCTTGTCCTCCCAGTCTCATTACAGGTGGCTGAAGAGGAGGTTCGGCTGCTGGCCATCATTGACTCTGGAGCATGCAGCTGTTTCCTGGATGCATCACTTGCCCAAAGTCTGCACATTCCTGTCCAAGACAAGAAACAGCTCCTCCAAATACACTTGGCAGATGGGTCCCTACCTAGTTCAGGACCTGTCACTCAAGAGACCAGACCCATTCTCACCTCTACAGACTCTGGCCACCAAGAATTTCTTTGCTTTGACATAATCAATTCACCCATGTTCCCATCATCTTGGGATTCCCATGGTTAATGGATCATGACCTTCAGATCAATTGGAGTAAAAAAGAAATCCACTTCTCCTCAGTATATTGCTCCCAACATTGCTTTGTACCAACCTCCAATAAGACTGTCTCCTGTTTGACCATACAACCAGTACCAGACATTCTTCAGCATGTCCCTTCAGCATATCATGAATTCCTGGACATTTTTTTTTTTTTCGCTATGACACCTGACAAGTAATTGTACAGAGATTTTTTTTTTTTTTTTAGAATCTGTGAAGCCTATTGGGGACTTCCCCACCCACAATGATGTGAGCTCAGAAGTCACCCTACATACCCCCCACCTACATGTCTGACCAACCTCAGCATCACCAAAGACTCAACCCAAGTCATCAGCTGGGGCTCACTGAAAGAACCTCTCACCACTGACCCTATGAAGAAACCCAGAGAACCAGCCACCATTGAACCCATAGAAGGAACCAAAGAGAACCAGCCACCATTGAACCCATAGAAGGAACCAAAGAGAACCAGCCATCACTGAACCTATGAAGGAACCCAAAGAGAACCAGCCATCACTGAACCTATGAAGGAACCCAAAGAGAACCAGCCATCACTGAACCCATACAAGAACCCAAAGAGAACCAGCCACCACTGAACCCATAGAACCAACCACCACTGAACCCATACAAGAACCCAAAGAGAACCAGCCACCACTGAACCCATACAAGAACCCAAAGAGAACCAGACACCACTGAACCCATAGAACCAACCACCACTGAACCCATACAAGAACCCAAAGAGAACCAGCCATCACTGAACCCATACAAGAACCCAAAGAGTACCAGCCACCACTCAACCCCTGGAAGAACCCCAAGAGAACCAGCCATCAATGAAACCTCAAAAAGGAACACAAGACTTTTGAAAGAACACAACAAACCCCCTACCCCCCGTAAGGTTTGTCCCCACAGCATGAACCAGCTGACAGTGACCACACAGCTGTGCTGGGATGAATATGGGGGTCACTCTGCCCCTGTCAGATATAAGACACACATCATGTGATGTGCCCTTGCCCAGTGACAGGGGGGTCCTGGACATTTTTGATAAAAAGAAGACCGACAGTTTACCATCTCATCGGCCCTACGACTGCCCTATTGATTTCCTGCCTGGTTCCGAGATCCCGTTTGGCCGCATATTGCCCCTGTCCGAGTTGGAAGCCCTCTGCTCCTACATTTATGAAAATCTTGAAAAAGGATTCATCCGTCCTTCTTCTTCCCCAGCTGGAGCGGGTATCTTCTTCGTTGAAAAAAAAGACGGCTCTCCAAGACCATGTGTGGACTATAGGGAACTCAATAAAATCACAATTAAGAACCGATACCCGCTCCCTCTCATCCCTGAACTTTTTCAACGTTTCTGAACTTGCCCAAATATTCACCGAACTGGATTTACGAGGGGCATACAATCTTGTTCGGATACGTGGCGGAGATGAATGGAAGACAGCTTTCAGATCCAGGTTTGGTCACTTTGAGTATTTAGTGATGCCTTTTGGGCTCTGCAATGCCCCGGCTACGTTTCAGCACCTAGTCAATGATATCTTCCCTGAGTATCTAGATAACTTTGTGATTGTCTATCTTGATGATATTTTGATCTTCTCCACCACAATAGAATTACATCGAGCTCATGTAAAGAAGGTACTCTCAGTTCTCAGGAAACACGGTCTGTTCTTGAAAGGAGAGAAATGCGAGTTTGAAAAAACTACCATCCAATTCCTTGGTTTCATCATCACTACTGAAGGGGTGGCAATGGACCCACAAAAGGTTAAAGCCATCCAGGAGTGGCCAGCCCCCTTGGACAAAAAGGGAGTTCAGCGATTCGTTGGCTTTGCCAATTTTTATTGCAGGTTTATTAACCACTTGACGACCGCCTCACGCTGATTTACGTCAGCAGAATGGCACGGGCAGGCAAAATCACGTACCTGGTACGTGATTGCCTTCCCGCCGGTGCCTGAGGCGGTCGCCGCTGGTCTGGGAGCGTTCCGTGATGAGGGGGAGGCCATCGGATCGTGGCCCCCCCCCTCGCGATCGCTCCCAGCCAATGAGAATCCTCCCCTGCCTGTGTGTAGTACACACAGGCAGGGGATGTGATGTCATCTCTCCTCGGCTCGGCAGTTTCCGTTCCGGCGCAGAGAAGAGAAGACATCAATGTGAGTGCACAACACACACAGTAGAACATGCCAGGCACACAATACACCCCCCTTTACCCCCCCGATCACCCCCCCCCCTGTCACACTGACACAAAGCAGTATCTTGTTTGTTTTTTTTCTGATTACTGCATGGTGTCAGTTTGTGACAGTTACTGTGGTAGGAGAGTTACTGTTAGCCCCCTGTAGGTCTAGGGTACCCCCCTAACCCCCCCTAATAAAGTTTTAACCCCTTGATCACCCCGTCGCCAGTGTCGCTAAGCGATCATTTTTCTGATCGCTGTATTAGTGTCACTGGTGATGCTAGTTAGGGACGTAAATATTTAGATTCGCCGTCAGCGTTTTATAGCGACAGGGGCCCCCATATACTACCTAATAAATGTTTTAACCCCTTGATTGCCCCCTAGTTAACCCTTTCACCACTGATCACCGTATAACTGTTACGGGTGACGCTGGTTAGTTAGTTTATTTTTTATAGTGTCAGGGCACCCGCCGTTTATTACCGAATAAAGGTTTAGCCCCCTGATCGCCCGGCGGTGATATGCGTCGCCCCAGGCAGCGTCAGATTAGCGTCAGTACCGCTAACACCCCCGCACGCAGCATACGCCTCCCTTAGTGGTATAGTATCTGAACGGATCAATATCTGATCCGATCAGATCTGTACTAGCGTCCCCAGCAGTTTAGGGTTCCCAAAAACGCAGTGTTAGCGGGATCAGCCCAGATACCTGCTAGCACCTGCATTTTGCCCCTCTGCCCGGCCCAGCCCAGCCCACCCAAGTGCAGTATCGATCGATCACTGTCACTTACAAAACACTAAACGCATAACTGCAGCGTTCGCAGAGTCAGGCCTGATCCCTGCGATCGCTAACAGTTTTTGTGGTAGCATTTTGGTGAACTGGCAAGCACCAGCCCCAGGCAGCGTCAGGTTAGCGCCAGTACCGCTAACACCCACGCACGCACCGTACACCTCCCTTAGTGGTATAGTGAACGGATCAATATCTGATCCGATCAGATCTATACTAGCGTCCCCAGCAGTTTAGGGTTCCCAAAAACGCAGTGTTAGCGGGATCAGCCCAGATACCTGCTAGCACCTGCGTTATGCCCCTCCGCCCGGTCCAGCCCACCCAAGTGCAGTATCGATCGATCACTGACACAAAACACTAAACGCATAACTGCAGCGTTCGCAGAGTCAGGCCTGATCCCTGCGATAGCTAACAGTTTTTTTGGTAGCGTTTTGGTGAACTGGCAAGCATCAGCGACCTAGTACACCCCGGTCATAGTCAAACCAGCACTGCAGTAACACTTGGTGACGTGGCGAGTCCCATAAGTGCAGTTCAAGCTGGTGAGGTGGCAAGCACAAGTAGTGTCCCGCTGCCACCAAGAAGAAGACAAACAGGCCCGTCGTGCCCATAGTGCCCTTCCTGCTGCATTCGCCAATCCTAATTGGGAACCCACCGCTTCTGCAGCGCCCGTACTTCCCCCATTCACATCCCCAACCAAATGCAGTCTGCTGCATGAGAGGCATTTTCTTTATGTCCTCCAGACTACCCCTACCCAACGAACCCCCCCAAAAAAGATGTTGTGTCTGCAGCAAGCGCGGATATAGGTGTGACACCCGCTATTATTGTCCCTCCTGTCCTGACAATCCTGGTCTTTGCATTGGTGAATGTTTTGAACGCTATCATTCACTAGTTGAGTATTAGCGTAGGGTACAGCATTGCACAGACTAGGACACACTTTCACAGGGTCTCCCAAGATGCCATCGCATTTTGAGAGACCCGAACCTGGAACCGGTTACCGTTATAAAAGTAAGGAAATGGTGGAATCAACCTGCGCTAATGAGCAATACGTGATAGGAAAATATATATATTCAAAAAGTGCAGCTGCAAATAAAACTCCAAATATCT
Organism: Lithobates septentrionalis; assembly: GCA_037952835.1. Taxonomy (NCBI): domain Eukaryota; kingdom Metazoa; phylum Chordata; class Amphibia; order Anura; family Ranidae; genus Lithobates; species Lithobates septentrionalis. Next base: position 362,425 of record JBBDGP010002049.1, on the reverse strand, counting down.
ATGAAGTGGTAAACATATAAATAAACTTAATTGCGCTGGCAGTGATATAATTGGAAAGTGCTTAGGAGACACAATATGTGTGTGAATCCCAACCAAAATAACAATAAGTGCATAGAATCCTTATTCAGAAATACAAAAAATATGTGTTAAAAATCAGTAGTCATACACCGAAAACACTTATAATCAGTCCATAATAAAATGAATTGTATTGGATAAAAAGGAAAAGTCCGCTTAATATGTCTCATCACCAAGCTGCTCCGTAGAAGATGTCACGTATGACGAAACATGTAGGGCGTGGCCTCGCAGTGCTTGCCATCACGTGTTCCGAAGTGTTTATTTGCACGGGCGTTCTGCCTTTGATTATGCCGGCTTTTTTATGATACTACTTTTTTTACTGGAATCTTTTAAATATTTACTTGTGGTTTATTTTAACCAATAAAACCCTAAACGTTATCACACTATTGGAGTTTCTTCTCCTTATATTTTTTTCCTGTATACGGGCTCTTCCATTCCTGAGTCCCCCCTTTGATGTTGGAGCAGTTGGGCTATCCAGACCACACTGAAGTTGGCGGTATACGCTGTCAAGACCCGGATATCAACATCTTGTCCCTGCAGAGGGTGAAATCTGAAAGTCCATAAGACCTTGCCACAGTGGAGGTCCAACATTTGGGGTAAGCGCACACCTATTACTCTCCTTTCTGCAATCAATGCACATCTGATAAGAATTACTTCGGCTCATCAGTCCTCATGGCTTGGTGATGAGACATATTAAGCGGACTTTTCCTTTTTATCCAATACAATTCATTTTATTATGGACTGATTATAAGTGTTTTCGGTGTATGACTACTGATTTTTAACACATATTTTTTGTATTTCTGAATAAGGATTCTATGCACTTATTGTTATTTTGGTTGGGATTCACACACATATTGTGTCTCCTAAGCACTTTCCAATTATATCACTGCCACCGTTATAAAAGTTACAGTTACAAAAACAGTGTAAAAAAAAAAAAACACAAAAAAAATATATAAAATAAAAAATAATAGTTGTCGTTTTATTGTTCTCTCTCTCTCTATTGTTCTGCTCTTTTTTACTGTATTCTATTCTGCAATGTTTTATTGTTATTATGTTTTATCATGTTTGCTTTTCAGGTATGCAATTTTTTATACTTTACCATTTACTGTGTTCTATTGTTAACCATTTTTTTGTCTTCAGGTACGCCATTCACGAATTTGAGTGGTTATACCAGAATGATGCCTGCAGGTTTAGGTATCATCCTTTTCAGCCAGCAGTCGGCTTTCATGTAAAAGCAATCCTAGCGGCTAATTAGCCTCTAGACTGCTTTTACAAGCAGTGGGAGGGAATTCCCCCCCCCCACCGTCTTCGTGTTTTTCTCTGGCTCTCCTGTCTCAACAGGGAACCTGAGAATGCAGCCGGTGATTCAGCCAGCTGACCATAGAGCTGATCAGAGACCAGAGTGGCTCCAAACATCTCTATGGCCTAAGAAACCGGAAGCTACAAGCATTCTATGACTTAGATTTTGCCGGATGTAAACAGCGCCATTGGGAAATTGGGAAAGCATTTTATCACACCGATCTTGGTGTGGTCAGATGCTTTGAGGGCAGAGGAGAGATCTAGGGTCTAATAGACCCCAATTTTTTCAAAAAAAGAGTACCTGTCACTACCTATTGCTATCATAGGGGATATTTACATTCCCTGAAATAACAATAAAAATGATTTAAAAAAAAAAAATGAAAGGAACTGTTCTACAGGAACAGTTTAAAAATAAGATAAACAAGCGTCGGTCTGGCGTCAAATGTAAACAGCAATTGCACCATGCATGTGAGGTATCACCGCAAAGGTCAGATCGAGGGCAGTAAGTTTAGCAGTAGACCTCCTCTGTAAATCTAAAGTGGTAACCTGTAAAGGCTTTTAAAGGCTTTTAAAAATGTATTTATTTTGTTGCCACTGCACGTTTGTGCGCAATTTTAAAGCATGTCATGTTTGGTATCCATGTACTCGGCCTAAGATCATCTTTTTTATTTCATCAAACATTTGGGCAATATAGTGTGTTGTAGTGCATTAAAATTTAAAAAAGTGTTTTTTCCCCAAAAAATGCGTTTGAAAAATCGCTGCGCAAATACTGTGTGAAAAAAAAAATGAAACACCCACCATTTTAATCTGTAGGGCATTTGCTTTAAAAAAATATATAATGTTTGGGGGTTCAAAGTAATTTTCTTGCAAAAAAAATAATTTTTTCATGTAAACAAAAAGTGTCAGAAGGGGCTTTGTCTTCAAGTGGTTAGAAGAGTGGGTGATGTGTGACATAAGCTTCTAAATGTTGTGCATAAAATGCCAGGACAGTTCAAAACTCCCCCAAATGACCCCATTATGGAAAGTAGACACCCCAAGCTATTTGCTGAGAGTCATGTCGAGTCCATGGAATATTTTATATTGTGACACAAGTTGCGGGAAAGAGACAAATAGTTTTTTTTTTTTGCACAAAGTTGTCACTAAATGATATATTGCTCAAACATGCCATGGGAATATGTGAAATTACACCCCAAAATAAATTCTGTTGCTTCTCCTGAGTATGGGGATACCACATGTGTGAGACTTTTTGGGAGCCTAGCCGCGTACGGGACCCCGAAAACCAAGCACCGCCTTCAGGCTTTCTAAGGGCGTAAATTTTTGATTTCACTCTTCACTGCCTATCACAGTTTCGGAGGCCATGGAATGCCCAGGTGGCACAAAACCCCCCCAAATGACTCCATTTTGGAAAGTAGACACCCCAAGCTATTTGCTGAGAGGTATAGTGAGTATTTTGCAGACCTCACTTTTTGTCACAAAGTTTTGAAATTTGAAAAAAGAAAAAAAAATGTTTTTTCTTGTCTTTCTTCATTTTCAAAAACAAATGAAAGCTGCAAAATACTCACCATGCCTCTCAGCAAATAGCTTGGGGTGTCTACTTTCCAAAATGGGGTCATTTGGGGGGGGGGGTTTTGTGCCACCTGGGCATTCCATGGCCTCCGAAACTGTAATAGGCAGTGAAGAGTGAAATCAAAAATTTACACCCTTAGAAATCCTGAAGGCGGTGATTGGTTTTCGGGGCCCCGTACGCAGCTAGGCTCCCAAAAAGTCCCACACATGTGGTATCCCCATACTCAGGAGAAGCAGCTAAATGTATTTTGGGGTGCAATTCCACATATGCCCATGGCCTGTGTGAGCAATATATCATTTAGTGACAACTTTGTGCAAAAAAAAAATAAATGTGTCACTTTCCCGCAACTTATGTCAAAATATAAAATATTCCATGGACTCAACATGCCTCTCAGCAAATAGCTTGGGGTGTCTACTTTCCAAAATGGGGTCATTTGGGGGGGGGGGGGTTTGTGCCATCTGGGCATTTTATGGCCTTCAAAACTGTGATAGGTAGTGAGGAGTGAAATCAAAAATGTACGCCCTTAGAAATCCTGAAGGCGGTGATTGGTTTTCGGGGCCCCGTACGCAGCTAGGCTCCCAAAAAGTCCCACACATGTGGTATCCCCGTACTCAGGAGAAGCAGCTGAATGTATTTTGGGGTGCAATTCCACATAGGCCCATGGCCTGTGTGAGCAATATATCATTTAGTGACAACTTTTTGTAAATTTTTTTTTTTGTCATTATTCAATCACTTGGGACAAAAAAAATAGATATTCAATGGGCTCAACATGCCTCTCAGCAATTTCCTTGGGGTGTCTACTTTCCAAAATGGGGTCATTTGGGGGGGTTTTGTACTGCCTTGCCATTTTAGCACCTCAAGAAATGACATAGGCAGTCAAACTAAAAGCTGTGTAAATTCCAGAAAATGTACCCTAGTTTGTAGACGCTATAACTTTTGCGCAAACCAATAAATATACGCTTATTGACATTTTTTTTACTAAAGACATGTGGCCGAATACATTTTGGCCTAAATGTATGACTAAAATTGAGTTTATTGGATTTTTTTTTTATAACAAAAAGTAGAAAATATCATTTTTTTTCAAAATTTTCGGTCTTTTTTCGTTTATAGCGCAAAAAATAAAAACGGCAGAGGTGATCAAATACCATAAAAAAAAAGCTCTATTTGTGGGAAGGACGCAAATTTCGTTTGGGTACAGCATTGCATAACCGTGCAATTAGCAGTTAAAGCGACGCAGTGCCAAATTGGAAAAAGTCCTCTGGTCCTTAACCACTTCCCGCCCGCCCTGTAGCGGATTGACGCCCGGGAAGTGGTTCTGTTATCCTGAGTGGGCATCATATGACGTCCAGCAGGATAACATGCCGCAGCGCGCCCCCGGGGGCGCGCATCGCGGCGATTGGTGGAGCGGTGTGTCAGCCTGACACACCGCTACACCGATCTTGGTAAAGAGCCTCCGGCGGAGGCTCTTTACCATGTGATCAGCCGTGTCCAATCACGGCTGATCACGCTGTCAATGGGAAGAGCCGTTGATCGGCTCTTCCTCACTCGCGTCTGACAGACGCGAGTAGAGGAGAGCCGATCGGCGGCTCTCCTGGCAGGGGGGGTCTGTGCTGATTGTTTATCAGCGCAGCCCCCCCTCAGATCACCACACTGGACCACCAGGGATGCCACTAGGACCACCAGGGAAGGGGCAACGTGGATGGCCAGGTATGTACCCCATGGCCATCCACATGTGCCCAATCTGTGCCAATCAGTGCCCACAAATGGGCACTGATTGGCACCATTATGTCACTGATCTGCCCAGCAATGCCCAGATCTGCCCAGCAATGCTTTATCAGTGTCACCTGTCATTGCCCATATGTGCCACCTGTCATTGCCCATCGGTGCCACCTGTCAGTGCCCATCTGTGCCCATCAGTGCCCACCTATCAGTGCCCATCAGTGCCACACATCAGTGCCACACATAAGTACCTATCAGTGCCACCCATATATACCAATCAATGCCACCTACGAGTGCCCATCAGTGCCGCCTATGTGTGCCCATCGGTGCCACCTATGAGTGCCCATCAGTGCCGCATACCAGTGCCACCTATCAGTGCCCATCAGTGCCACCTATCAGTGCCCATCAGTGCCCATCATCAGTGCCTGTTAGTGCCACCTCATCAGTGCCACCTCATTGGTGCCACCTCATCGGTGCCCATCAGTGCCGCCATATCAGTGCCCATCAGTGCAGCCATATCAGTGCCCATTATTGAAGGAGAAAGCGTACTTATTTACAAAAAAATTTAACAGAAACAAAGAAAAACTTGTTTTTTTTCGAAATTTTCGGTCTTTTTTTATTTGTTGCGCAAAAAATAAAAACCGCAGAGGTGATCAAATACCACCAAAAGAAAGCTCTATTTGTGGGAACAAAATGATAAAAAATTTGTTTGGGTACAGTGTAGCATCACCGCGCAATTGTCATTCAAATTGCAACAGCGCTAAAAGGTGAAAATTGGGCTGGGCGGAAAGGTGTCTAAGTGCCTGGTATTGAAGTGGTTAAGCAGCATAATGCTCCGGTCCTTAAGTGGTTAAGGGGTTCTCTTCAATCATCTCTCCCATCACTCAACTGACCCGCCAGCAGATCAAGTTCCAATGGTCCCCGGAAGCCCAGGATGCTTTCGTCAAATTAAAGAGACTTTTCACGTCAGCTCCCATACTTCAGCACCCTGATCCTACCTTATGTACTGGAAGTTGATGACCCGGAGTCAGCCACAGGAGCAATCTTGTCTCAGAGAAGTGGCCCAAAAGCACTTCTCCATCCAGTAGCCTTTGCTTCTCGCAAAATAAGCCCTCCTGAGAGAAACTACGATGTTGGTGACCGGGAATTACTAGCCATAAAATTTGCTCTAGAGGAATGGAGATACTTACTGGAGGGTGCTTCCAACCCATCATGATCTTCACGGACCACAAGAACCTGGAGTATCTCCGAAACAGCCAAGCGCCTTAGACCCCCACAAGCCCGATGGGCATTATTCTTCTCCAGGTTCAATTTCCACATCTCCTATCGACCTGGTTCATAGAACGGGAAAGCGGACGCACTCTCCCGTATGTTCCCGGAAGCCAATGAGTCAACAGAACCTGAAACCATCTTATCCCCTCATAATTTTCCCTATCTTATCCAGCCTAACCTTCAATCTGCCATTAAACAGGCCTCTAGCCAATGCACCGAATCCGAAGTATCCTCCTTGGAAAAGAGGGATGGTTTGCTGTGGGCCCAGAACAAAGTATTCGTTCCCTCTTCTGTAAGACTTCAAATTTTACAGACCTTCCATGACCATAAGATGGCAGGGCATTTCGGAGTACAGAAAACCTCTGAATTAGTCCATCATTCTTTCTGATGGCCGGGTTGGAGACAGGACTGTAAAAATTATGTTCGATCCTGCATTACCTGCCAACGCAGCAAGGGGGCAAACGCTAAGACCCTTACCTATCCCTGAACGACCCTGGAGTGAGGTCTCTATGGACTTCATCGTCGACCTACCTCCCTCTGAAAAATTTACCACCATCTTAGTAGTAGTCAACCGCCTCTCAAAGATGGCACACTTTCTGCCCATGATAGGTACTCCCTCTGCTCTGGCTACAGCAAACACTTTTATTAAAGAAGTAGTAAGACTCCATGGTGTTCCTCACAACATCGTGTCCGATAGGGGAATCCAATTCACCTCAAAGTTCTGGAGGGACCTCTGTAAATCCCTAGAAATCAAAACTTCCCTTTCTTCAGCATACCACCCACAAAGCAACGGCCAAACAGAAAGGACTAATCAGACCTTAGAACAATATCTCCATTGCTTTTGCTCTTGCTCCCAAGATAATTGGTCAGCCCTTCTCCCCTGTGCGGAGTTTGCTTACAACAATTCCACACATTCTGCCATCAACCAAATGCCTTTTTGAACCAATTATGGTCTCCATTCCTCCTTTCTGCTGAACTCCATTTCTGAAGTCTCAACTCCTGCAGTACAAGATCGGATAAACCTTATCCAAACTAATTTTTTACAGATCCAGGAAGCCATGAAGAAGGCCCAAAACAGTTACACGGAATATTATAACAAGGGGAGAAGGAGTAACCCGAATTTCAAGATTGGAGACAAGGTATGGCCATTTGCTATCAATCTCACACTACCCTGTCCATCACGTAAACATGGCCCAAAGTTCATTGGCCCTTTTGAAATTAAAAGGGTGGTTAATCCTGTGGCCTTCGAACTAGCTTTACCCAGTTCTTATAAGATTCATCCGGTGTTCCATGCATCCTTACTAAAACCGGTGGTCCCAAACTCTTTTTCTGGAAGAGAAGAACTACCACCTCCACCAGTTGAAGTTGAAGGTGAAGAAGAGTTTGAAGTGGAGGCAATCATGGACTGTAGAAAGAGGGGCGGACGGATTCAGTACCTAGTTAAATGGAAGGGGTACCCCCGGAAGATAACTCCTGGGAACCTTCAAGTAATATACATACACCTCGTTTGGTCCGAAATTTCCACAGGAGACATCCAGGAATGCTTGCTAGATTGGGCATCCGGAGGCTGCCTCTTGGGGGGGGGGGCCACTGTCAGAGGAATAATAGGAACCTTATCTGCCAGTACTGGTGCTTCCCTGTTAGAGCAGCACAGCGGCGCATACGGGTGCACAATCCAACAGGACGGCGCACACGGGTGCACGATGCGGCGCATTTATGTGGGCACGTGCACGCCATAGCGCGCACAACGTGAGATCCCCCTGGCGGGCCTATAAAAGAAAGCTCTGCCCCTTGCTTAATTGCTGGTTTGTCTCTTCAGCTCCAGTGTTCCTGTTCCTAAAGTTCTGTTTACCTGTGCCTGCCTGCTGTCACCCAGATCGTCTTGACCACCTCTGAATCTCTCCTGCACTTGACCTCGGCTTGCCTAACAGACTTCTCTTCCTGCCTGATCTCTGTGTTTGACCCCCGGCTACTCTAAGGACTTTGTTATTGCCTGATCCCTGTCTTTGACCCTCGGCCTGTTCTAAGGACTTCTCTATTGCTTGATTACTGTGCATGACCCCGGCTTGCTTAATGAACTTCTCCCCTACCGGATCCCTGTGTTTGACCCTCGGCCTCCTCATCAGACCCTGCTCCAGTTACCTTTTCCAGATCAAGGTGTTTGAGCCCCAGCCAGGTTTCTCTGCGGACCAGTGTCCTAGTCCACTCTGCACGGTTCTTCTCTCTGCCAGAAGATCTTCTCGCAAGCCTCTCCTATCTGCTGGCGACCCATGCCTCTGCGTGCCCGATACCCTCTGTGCCACCTCCAGGGGTATAGCGCACTCAGCTGCAAGGGGAGCCGCTCTCAGCATCTCGGCCTTGGTGAGTACCTGACATTGTAATACTGCAAAACTAGTGTCCGCTAGCTAAAGCCGATGCACTCACATACGCCCAATGGAAAACAGCGTGTATGACAGTCAGGCTCACTCCTCCTCACAGCCTGTTCGTGTAGCTGCACACTTGTGGCTGACGTCACTGGCTCCTCCTCCCGATGCGTTGCGTCACAGGTCACGTGACATTCTCAAGGGATTCCCTTGAGAATGTCACGTGACCTGTGACGCAACACGTCGGGAGGAGGAGCCAGTGACGTCAGCCACGAGCGTGCAGCTACACGAACAGGCTGTGAGGAGTGAGCCTGACTGTCATACACGCTGTTTTCCATTGGGCGTATGTGAGAGCATCGGCTTTAGCTAGCTGACACTAGTTTTGCAGTATTACACTATTGTTTTCTCTTCTGTTATATGTTTGAGCTCTGGAGGATATGGAGATCATGAACAGAAAAGGGTGATCGAATCAGCTGGTTGAATTAGAACTGCAAGCCATATCATGTGGTAGCTATCTTCTGGAAGATCCATCATTTTTATTTCCTGATCTGGTGGGTTCCTTCCCCGGCTCTTTCGCAGGGGAAATCTTTTCTCCCGCTGTACTGGATGGTAGTCACCACCGATGCCAGTCTGTCCGGGTGGGGAGGAGTCCTGGGCCTGAACTTGGCTCAGGGTTACTGGACGCTGGAGGAATCCAGGCTACCTATCAACATCCTGGAACTCTGGCCGATCAGACTCTGTCTGGATCATTGGACGGATCGGCTTTAGAGGCTTCCAATACGGATCCAGTCAGACAATACCACGGCGGTGGCCTATGTCAACAACCACCAGGGAGGAACGAGGAGTGTGTTAGCCAGCCTGGAAGTAGACGGCATTCTATGGTGGGCAGAACGTTTCATCCTGGCCATCTCCGCCGTTCACATTCCGGGGGTGGAAACTGGCAGGCGGATTACCTCAGTCGTCAAGTATTGGACCAAGGGGAGTGGTCTCTCCAGCAGGAAGTATTTCAACAGATTTGCCTACGCTGGGGATCTCCAGAGGTGGATCTAATGGCATCCCGAAACAACAGGTGCAGGGGTTTGTGGCCAGGTCTCGGGACCCTCTGGCGGATGCCTCAGATGCTCTAGTCACTCCGTGGGGCCAGTATCGTCTGATCTACGCCTTTCCTCCTGTCAAGCTTCTGCCACGGCTGTTGCGCAGGATCGAAGTCGAACGAATTCCGGTCATTCGACTGGCCTCGACGGTCCTCGTACGCCGACCTGGTGCGTCTTGACGCAGATGCCCCCTGGTGGCTGCCTCTCAGGGAGGATCTGCTATCCTAAGGACTAATCTTCCATCCTGCCTTACCGTCGCTGTCTTAAACGGCGTGGCTATTGAAAGCCAGGTTTTGAAGGATAGGGGCTTATCTGCTTCGGTGATTCCGACGCTGCTCAGAGCTAGAAAGTCTTCTTCCAGGAAGGTATATTATAGGACATGGAAAGCGTATATTTCATGGTGTGAGTCAGTGGGGTTTCACCCACGTTCCTTTTCGGTGGCTCGGATTTTGACTTTTCTTCAGAGGGACGTGGAAAAGAATTTGGCCTTGAGTACTGTCAAGGGCCAGGTGTCGGCCTTGGCAGTGTTCTTTCAACGATCCCTGGCTTCGCATTCCCTGGTGCCTACCTTTATTCAGGGAGTGTGACGTGGTTCCACCGGTGCGATCTCCCTTGCCACCGTGGGACTTGAATCTTGTACTTTCAGTTCTACAGAAGCCCCCGTTTGAGGATATTCGAGAAATTCCCCTGCTCACGCTATCACAGAAGGTGGCCTTCTTGGTGGCTATTACTTCTGCTCGCAGGGTGTCAGAGTTGGCGGCGCTATCCTGTTGCACGCCCTACCTGGTGCTTCACAAAGATAAGGTGGTGCTTCGTCCTTGTCCTTCTTTCCTTCCAAAGGTTGTCTCTGATTTCCATTTAAATGAAGACATTGTGTTGCCTTCTCTATGTCCCCGGCCGCAACATCCGAGGGAATTCGCCTTGCACACCTTAGATGTGGTACGGGCAGTCAGGGTGTATTTGGCGGTCACTGAGTCTTTTTGAAGATCAGACTCTCTGTTCATGATCATGGACGGGCCAAAAAAGGGGCTATCTGCTTCCTCAGCAACCATCTCAAGATGGATCAGGCAGACGGTGACTCAGGCCTATACTATTACGGGTCAGGTTCCTCCCTTCCCAGTGAAGGTGCACTCGACTCGGGCGCTGAGTGCCTCCTGGGCCTTCCGTCATCAGGCGTCAGTAACGCAAGGCAGCCACCTGGTCTTCGGTGCACACTTTCACAAAATTTTACAAAGTGGATGTGCTGCAATCTGCGGATGCCTCTTTTGGCCGCAAGGTTCTGCAGGCTGTGGTCTAGAGGGTTTTTTCCCTTGTAAAGGTTTTTTTTTGCTGGTCAGGTGGGCTCCAGGTTGTTTTCACTGAGCTCCAGGTTGTCTGGGGTTTATTTGTTTTTGTTGGCTGCCCCACACTTCATGTTTGGCACAAATTTGGGGCATCTCTATGGTTCTGAATAAAGAAGGCTGTGTCTGTCAATGAACGAAAGAGAAAATAGGATTTTTGACTTACCATAAAATCAGTTTCTCCGAGTTCTTTGACAGACACAGCACCCACCTCTCTATGGAGTTTTTAATACTTCTGATACTGCTTGTTACATAACTGAAGGCCTGTAGCAGAGAGGGGGGTGTATATCACCTAGGACTGCCCATGGACGTAGCCAAGCCTTTTTGTCTGCCTAGTGTCCTACTCCTGTAGGGGGCGATATAACCCTATGGTTCTGAATAAAGAAGGCTGTGTCTGTCAATGAACTCAGAGAAACGGATTTTACGGTAAGTCAAAAATCCTATTATATATATTTGGTTTATTTTTTAATTGTCAAGGTTGCTTTAACTCTCTTCATTTGCAGATCAGAGTTCATCCCTTTGATCTGTAAATGAATAAACAGAAAGTTACATTTCAATGTAACTTTCTGCATTCCGGTCTGAGCAATGTTGTTGATAAACATTGCCACACTGCTTTTTTTTTTCTTGACATCTCCTGCTGCTGACCTTCTCTGTGTACTCTGCAATGCAGCTGTGATTAATCACAGCTTAATTGCATTGTATTGGGACAGGGGAAATCCTGGTGTTCTGCCGAGAAAGTTCCCCTCGGCGGATAAGGACCCCCCCTCTACTGCGCAGGCGCTGCGCCTGCGCAGTAGGAGCCGGCGGAAATAGCCAAAGCCGAATAGTTGGAAATCAGCTGTACACGGCGCCACGCTTCGCTCGCCGCGCTTCGGGCACGGCCTCGCTTCGCTCGGCTCTTTTTTATTCTCCATCTAGGTCCACTTGGATGGTGGGGCTTGAACCTGGACCTAGGGCGCAGGCACCGTGTACAGCTGATTGAAGATTTTCAGCTTCGGCTATTTCCGGCGGCTCATAGTAGTTCGTACTGCGCAAGCGCTGCGCCTGCGCAGTACAGGGGGGGCCTTATCCGCCGGGGGAACTTTCTCGGCAGGACACTGGCAGCAGAGCAGAAGGACTGGATGTACTAGACACGCCCTTTGCACAATGATGACTTTTTCGGGCGTGTCTAGTACACCCAGAGTCTGCAACTGGTTAAAAGGATTTTACAAGGAGTACAAACAAAGCTGATGAGTGTAAAAGCAGCCTGAGAATCCACTGTGATTTTCTGCTCTATACAGTCAGGTTTGCTGTTAATATATGGGTTATGTGCATGGATACAAGACTCACCAGGGCAGGATTGAGGGGCAATCTCCCAAACAGCAATAAAGAATTGATAGAATTCCAGTTTTAAGGTAAGTTAGATTTTAGACATCATCCATAATATATTGCTTTTTATGCATACAGACTTGTTGCAGCACTGACAGCTTTTTCTTAAAGGAGAAGTCAAGCCTGAGCTTGTTTGGCTAGGCTTCTCCTATGGGTCACAGGAGTGCAATTCGCTTTGCACTCCTGTGACCTGTTTTCAGCAGAGAGCAGGCTGAAGTCCGCTCTATGCTGACTCTGCTAGCCAAACGAGAATCAGTCCAGGCACTGCGTCATCACGACAATAAAGTCTGGATCCACCAGGTGCCTGGACCGATACCCGTCTTAGGCGCTCAGCGAGCCGATGAAAGCCCGAGTTGGCCTCTCCCCGCCCCTCGACAGCTCGTCATATGATGTCCAGCAGGATAAGCAGTGATCGGTGTTGCAGTGTGTAAGTCTGACACACCGCAACACCGATCTCGATAAAGAGCCTCTAACGGAGGCTCTTTACCACGTGACCAGCTGTGTCCAATCACGGTTGATCGGTGTAAACAGGAAGAGACATTTTATCCTCACTCGCGTCTGACTGATGCGAGTAGAAGAGAGCCGATCGGCTGCTCTCCTGACAGGGGGGTCTAGGCTGATTGTTTATCAGTGCAGCCCCCCCCCCTCACAGATGCCTGCCCAGGACCACCAGGGATATGCCAATCAGTGCCCAGGCAGATGCCAATCAGTGCCCATCAGCAATGCCTGCCAGTGCCATCAGCGATGCCTATCAGTGCCACCCATCAGTGCCACTAAGTACCCATCAGTGCAGCCTTTTGGTGCCCAGTGTCGCTTATGAGTGCCGCCTATCAATGCCCATCAGTGCTGCCTATCAGTGCCCAGCAAGTGAAGGAGAAAACTCACTTATTTACAAAATTCTATAATAGAAACAAATAAACTTTTTTTTTCAAAATGTTAGGTCTTTTTTTGTTTAGCAAAAAATAAAAACCGCAGAGGTGATCAAATACCACCAAAAGAAAGCTCTATTTGTGGGAACAAAATTTTGTTTGGCTACAGTGTGTCAGGACTGGCTCAGCCCTTCCTTCTCTGAGCTGGCCGCTCAATGTCGGCTAATTGCCAGCTCTCATCTCTCTCCACAGTTAACCAGCTGTTGTGGATCTGCTCGTCAGTCCCGCCTACTTAACCACTTCGCACCCGCGCTATAGCCGAAAGTTTGCCACCGCGATGCGTGCTCCTGCAGGCGCGCATTGGGGAAATTTTGTGCTGGCCGTGTCCCTTGGACACAGCCAGTCACACATCACTGTCACAGATCGCTGTAAATGGCCAATCACAGCGGCCAATCACAGCGGCCGTTTACAGCGCGATCGGAGCTTCCAATGAGAGATGAACTCATATGTAAACATATGAGATCATCTCTCATCGCCGTGTCTCCCTCCTCACACAGAGACAGCGTGTGAGGAGGGAGAGCTAACGGCTGCAGCGGTGAGTGTCAGGAAAAAACCCCCCAGAAAATAAAGTGACCACATCACCTGTCAGTGCCATCTGTCCCCACTGCCATCTGTCAGTGCCATCTTTCCCCACTGCCATCTGTCAGTGCCATCTATCCCCACTGCCATCTGTCAGTGCCATCTGTCCCCACTGCCACCTGTCCCCAGTGCCACGTATAAGTGCCATCTGTCATCAGTGCCACATATTAGTGCCATCTGTCATCAGTGCCACGCATCAGTGCCATCTGTCATAAGTGCCACCTGTCAGTGTCACGTTCCATCTGTTATCAGTGTTACGTATCAGTGGTATCTGTCATCAGTGCCACGTATTAGTGCCATCTGTCATCAGTGCCACGTATTAGTGTCATCAGTGCCATGTATTAGTGTCATCTGTCATCAGTGCCACGTATTAGTGCCATCTGTCATCAGTGCCACGTATTAGTGCCATCTGTTATCAGTGCCACGTATTAGTGCCATCTGTCATCAGTGCCACGTATTAGTGCCATCTGTCATCAGTGCCACGTATTAGTGCAATCTGTCATCAGTGCCACGTATTAGTGCCATCTGTCATCAGTGCCACGTATTAGTGCCATCTGTCATCAGTGCCACGCATCAGTGCCATCTGTCATCAGTGCCATGTCAGCGTCACGTGTCATTGTCCTGGTGCTCCAGGGCCTTCAAAATTGTAATAGGTAGTCAACAAGTTAGATATGTAATTTATGCTCCTTGAACACGTGATGGTGCTCCCTGCATGTTGGGCCTCTCTATGTGGCTAGGCTGTGAAAAGGTCTCACACATGTGGTATCGTAATACTCAGGAGTAGCAGAATGTATTTTGGGGTGTCATTTGTGGTATACACATGCCATGTGAGAGAAATAACCTATTACAATGACAATTTTGTGGGGAACAAAAAAAATCTTCATTTTGCAAAGAATTGTGGGAAAAAATGACAACATCAAAAAGCTCACCATGCATCTTACTAAATACCTTGGAATGTCTACTTTCAAAAAAGGGGTCATTTGGGGGGTATTTGTACTTTCCTGGCTTGTTCGGGTCGCAAGAAATGAGATAGGCCACAGTTGATCAATTTTTTATGATTTGCACCACAGCTTGTAGACTCTATAACTTTCACACAGACCAAATAATATCCAGTATTTGGGTTATTTTTTTACCAAAGATATGTATCAGTATAAATTGTGGCCAAAATTTATGAAGAAAAATTAATAATTTGCAAAATTTTATCACAGAAACTAAGAAAAATTCATTTTTCCCCCAAATTTTCGGTCTTTTTTTATTTATAGCACAAAAAATAAAAAACCCAGAGGTGATCAAACACCACCAAAAGAAAGCTCTATTTGTATGAAAAAAAAGAACAAAAAATTCATTTGGGTACAGTATTACATGACTGAGTAATTGTCATTCAAAGTGTGAGAGTACTGAAAGCTGAAAATTGGTCTGGGCAGGAGGGGGGTTTAAGTGCCTAGTTGTCAAGTGGTTAAAGATCTCTAGCTCACTTCATTCCTGCCTTCGTCTTGGTCACATCACAAGAAACCATCTCCTGCGTTCCTGTTTAAAGACTGGCTTTGCTGACATCTCTTCTGGCTCCTTATCCTGCCTTCTGGCCTGGCTGATTACTCTATCTGGTTACTGACCTCTGGCTTGGCTGATTACCCGATCTGAATACTGAACTCTGGCTTGGCTGACTACCCGATCTGATTACTGGACTCTGGCTATGCTTTGACTACGCTTACTCTATTTACCTTTCCATTTTATTAATAAACAAGTGTGATTTTATTGTACTTCTGTCTCGGTCTGGTTCGTAGTTTCTGACAGTAGGCGAAGGCCATGAATTCAGAAGATACAGTGAATCCACTTTTGGTAATATTTTTTCCAGATTGGATGAGCAAGATCACCGCATGGATCAGTTTGCCATGGTGTTACAAACGCTCCTGAGTCGCACGGCTCACCTGGAATCCCCCACTGTGGCTGCTCCGGTACAACCTGAGTTGCAGGCCGTCCCTGCTGCTGCGCCAGTCTCTGTGCAGGCACCCGCCTTGAGTATTACCTCTATAAGAGGTACAGTGCCTTGCGAAAGTATTCGGCCCCCTTGAACTTTTCAACCTTTTGCCACATTTCAGGCTTCAAACATAAAGATATAAAATTTTTATTTTTTGTGAAGAATCACCAACAAGTGGGACACAATTGTGAAGTGGAACGAAATCTTTTGGATTGTTGAAACTTTTTTAACGAATAAAAAAATGAAAAGTGGGGCGTGCAAAATTATTCGGCCCCCTTGCGTTAATACTTTGTAGAGCCACCTTTTGCTGCAATTACAGCTGCAAGTCGCTTGGGGTATGTCTCTATCAGTTTTGCACATCGAGAGACTGAAATTCTTGCCCATTCTTCCTTGCAAAACAGCTCGAGCTCAGTGAGGTTGGATGGAGAGCGTTTGTGAACAGCAGTTTTCAGCTCTTTCCACAGATTCTCGATTGGATTCAGGTCTAGACTTTGACTTGGCCATTCTAACACCTGGATACGTTTATTTGTGAACCATTCCTTTGTAGATTTTGCTGTATGTTTGGGATCATTGTCTTGTTGGAAGATAAATCTCCGTCCCAGTTTCAGGTCTTTTGCAGACTCCAACAGGTTTTCATCCAGAATGGTCCTGTATTTGGCTGCATCCATCTTCCCCTCAATTTTAACCATCTTCCCCTGTCCCTGCTGAAGAAAAGCAGGCCCAAACCATGATGCTGCCACCACCATGTTTGACAGTGGGGATGGTGTGTTGAGTGTGATGAGCTGTGTTGCTTTTACGCCAAACATATCGTTTTGCATTGTGGCCAAAAAGTTTGATTTTGGTTTCATCGGACCAGAGCACCTTCTTCCACATGTTTAGTGTGTCTCCCAGGTGGCTTGTGGCAAACTTTAGACGAGACTTTTTATGGATATCTTTGAGAAATGGCTTTCTTCTTGCCACTCTTCCATAAAGGCCAGATTTGTGCAGTGTACGACTGATTGTTGTCCTATGGACAGACTCTCCCACCTCAGCTGTAGTTCTCTGCAGTTCATCCAGAGTGATCATGGGCCTCTTGGCTGCATCTCTGATCAGTCTTCTCCTTGTCTGAGCTGAAAGTTTAGAGGGACAGCCAGGTCTTGGTAGATTTGCAGTGGTCTGATACTCCTTCCATTTCAAAATGATCGCTTGCACAGTGCTCCTTGGGATGTTTAAAGCTTGGGAAATCTTTTTGTATCCAAATCCGGCTTTAAACTTCTCCACAACAGTATTACGGACCTGCCTGGTGTGTTCTTTGGTCTTCATGATGCTCTCTGCGCTTTCAACAGAACCCTGAGACTATCACAGAGCAGGTGCAATTATACAGAGACTTGATTACACACAGGTGGATTCTATTTATCACCATCAGTCATTTAGGACAACATTGGATCATTCAGAGATCCTCGCTGAACTTCTGGAGTGAGTTTTCTGCACTGAAAGTAAAGGGGCCGAATAATTTTGCACGCACCACTTTTCAGTTTTTTATTTGCTAAAAAAGTTTAAAATATCCAATAGATTTCATTCCACTTCACAATTGTCTCCCACTTGTTGGTGATTCTTCACAAAAAATTAAAATTTTATATCTTTATGTTTGAAGCCTGAAATGTGGCAAAAGGTTGAAAAGTTCAAGGGGGCCGAATACTTTTGCAAGGCACTGTATGTCTGGTTCCGTCCCGCTTCCCCAGCGATTTGGGGGCGATCCAGTTCAATGCAGAGAGTTTCTCAACCAAGTTGAGATATACTTTGAGATGCTGCCCCAGGCGTTTCCCATGGACAGAAGCAAAGTAGGGTTTGTTAAATCTTTGCTTTCTGAGAGAGCCTTGGCCTGGGCTAACCCTCTATGGGAAACGCAAAAACCTGTTGTCTTGAGTTACCCTGAGTTTGTGGCCTTCTTTGAAAGGATATTTGACGTTCCCGCACGCTGCGCTTCTGCTGCCAAATGCTTCATGTCCATCACAGTACGAGAACTATTGTCGACTACACCATTGAGTTCCGTACTCTGGCAGCAGAGGTTGCTTGGAACAATGAGGCCCTCGTGGCTGCTTTTTCTCATGGTCTCTCGGATTCCATCAAGGATGAGAAAGCAGCCCGAGATATACCCACTGAACTGGAGAGCTTGATCTCGTTTGCCATCCTCATTAAATCCAGACTCAGAGAAAGACTTTCTTTTAAGGAGTGCTTGCGGAAGCCTCCTGTACGTTTGCCTCCAAGCTTTGCAGTCTCACCCATGCCTCCCTCACCTCCGATGCCTCCTGGTACTGAGTCGGTCAGTGAAGATGAACCCATGCACTTGGGCTTCACGTGTCTCTCTGCGGATGAGAGAGCCTTTAGGAGGGAGAGATGGTGCCTTTATTGTGGCCAGGCAGGTCACTTTTTGAAGTCTTGTCCTACCCGTCCTGGGAACACCCGAACCTTGAGGTCCTGTCATGGACAGACCTTAGGTGGCGTTGTGTCGTCCCCAGTTATCCAGAAGGATAAGCCCCTGGTTTCGGTCACCCTTTCTTGGGCTAAGTCGTCTATCGAGATACAGGCTCTAATCGACTCTGGAGCTGCAGGCCTGTTCATTGATGCTGCCTTTGTATCAAAGCACTTGTTTCCACAGCAGCTGCGTGACACTCCACTTGCCATTAAGGCTCTTGACGGGAGACCTCTACAGCCTGCCCATGTGACTCATGAGAAGGTTCCATTGTCCATGGCCATAGAGGCTCTTCACCATGAGATAATCCAATTCCAAGTGATTTCCTCTCCTAAGTTTCTGCTGGTTATTGGTTATCCTTGGTTAGAGGCACAACCCCTCTTTTGATTGGCTCCGTGCTGAGGTTCTCTCCTGGTCACCACAATGCAGTGAAACATGCTTCCGGAAGGTAGCCAAGGTCCTGTGTACCTCTTCACTCTCCTCCCTGCCAGAGGAGTACCGTGATATTAGCGATGTCTTTGACAAAGGTCAAGCCGGTAGTTTGCCTCCACACCGGCCGTATGATTGCGCAATTGGCCTTCAACCTGGTGCCACTCCCCCTCGTGGCCGGGTTTACCCTTTGTCGATCTTGGAGGATAAAGCCATGGAGGAGTATGTTGCAGACGCACTTTCTTGGGGTTTCATCCACAAACCCTCGTCTCCTGCTGGTTTCTTCTTTGTGAAGAAGAGGAGCAGTGAACTAAGACCTTGTATTGATTATAGGGGTCTCAATCATTTCACGATTAAGAATGCCTACCCGATCCCGTTGATTACAGAGTTATTTGACCGCCTCAAGGGAGCAACGTTTTTCAATAAGCTTGATCTGAGAGGGGCTTACAATCTCGTGAGGATTAAGGAGGGCGACGAGTGGAAAACTCAGTTTAATACCAGAACAGGCCATTATGAGTATCTCGTAATGCCTTTTGGCCTTTGTAACGCCCCAGCAGTTTTCCAGGAATTTATTAACAATGTCCTCCAAGATTTGTTGCAGTTATGTGTGGTGGTTTAGCTCGATGATATCCTCATATTTTCCAAGTCCCTGGAGAGCCACCACACAGATGTCTGTCGTGTGCTTCAAAAATTAAGAGAGAACAATCTCTATTGTAAACTGGAGAACATGAGTTCCATCGGGAACAGGTTAAATTCCTGGGCTATGTCATTTCCACTGCTGTTTTTTTGATGGACCCACAGAAACTTTCGGCAATCCTACAGTGGCCTCGACCCGTGGGGTTACGTCCTCTGCAGCGTTTCCTGGGGTTTGCCAACTATTATCGGAAGTTTATTCGTAACTTCTCGTCTCTGGTCAAGCCCCTGACCCATATGACTAGAAAGAACGGTAACCCACAGAGTTAGTCTCTGGAGTCTATTAAGGCCTTTGAAAGTCTCAAGGCTGCCTTTGTTTCTGCTCCTGTGTTGGCACATCCTGATCCTACGTTACCTTTTATCCTTGAGGTTGATGCTTCTGAGACTGGTGTTGGCGCCCTTCTGTCTCAATGTCCTACCTCTGAGAGTGCTATGCATCCTTGTGGCTACTTTTCCAAGAAATTGTCACCTGCCGAGTGCAATTACGAGATTAGTGACAGAGAGCTGTTGGCAATCATTTTAGCCCTGAAAGAATGGAGACATCTCCTCGAAGGTACCACTGTGCCGGTTCTCATTCTTACTGACCATAAGAATCTCACATTCTTGTCTGAGGCTAAACGCCTCTCTCCTAAAAGGGCGTGATGGGCTCTTTTCTTGTCAAGTTTCAATTACATTGTCTCATTCTTACCCGGTACCAAGAATGTAAGGGCTGACGCCTTGTCACGACAATTTTCCTCCACTTCCAAATTGGAGTCGGTTCCGGTTCCTATGATTCTTCCTGATCGTATTCTGGCTACGGTTCGCACCAGTCTTACTTCTCCTTTGGGTGACAAAATTCTTGCTGCTTAGGTCGATGCTCCTCCTGAGAAACCTTGTGACCGCTGCTTTGTCCCAGAGTGTCTTCATAATCCGTGCTCCAGACTTACCATTCTCCCAAGGCAGCTGGCCACCCTGGTAAGAATCAACTCGTTTGGGCTATTTCTCAACAATTCTGGTGGCCTAGTCTACGTGCTGATGTAACTGCCTTCGTAGCTGCCTGTTCCGTGTGTGCTCAGAGTAAGACTCCACGACACCTTCCAGTGGGCCTCCTACAACCCATACCCAATGGAGAGAGGCCCTGGGCCCACCTGTCTATGGATTTCATTGTGGAGTTGCCCAACTCCCAAGACAACACAGTTATCCTTATGGTGGTTAAACGGTTCTGAAAGATGTGTCATTGTATTCCACCTAAGAAGTTGCCCACTTCTAAGGAACTGGCTTCCATTTTTGCTTGGGAGATCTTTCGCTTACATGGGCTACCCAAGGTGATTGTCTCGGACAGGGGTAGTCAGTTTGTGTCCCGGTTCTGGCAAGCCTTTTGTGCAAAGCTGGAAATTCAGCTTGCTTTCTCCTCTGCGTATCACCCGCAGTCTAATGGGGCCGCAGAACGAGCCAATCAGTCCTTGGAGCAATTCCTACGTTGCTCTATTTCTGACCATCACAACAACTGGTCAGACCTATTACCATGGGCAGAGTTTGCTTACAACAGTGCCTTGAATTCTGCTTCTCGATTGTCTCCGTTTATGGCGAATTATGGTTCCCAACCTATTATGGTTTCCAACCTTCCATGTTGCCTGACTTGTTTGTTCCGCAGAGTATTCCTGTGCTAGAGGAGCATCTCCGTGGTCTTCGTTCCACTTGGGCACAAGTCCAGGAGGCTTTGCATCATGCTAATGATAGTTACAGACTCCATGCCGACCGCAGACACCTGCCTGCGCCTTCCTACCAGGTTGGGGACAGGGCTTGGCTTTCATCTCACAACCTCCGACTTCGTGTTCCCTCACTGAAATTCACACCTCGGTTTATTGGGCCTTTCCGTATCCTTCGCAGGATTAACCCAGTGGCTTACGCGTTGGAGCTTCCTCCTAGTATGCGCATCTCAAATGTTTTTTATGTCTCCTTATTGAAACCGTTGGTCTGCAACCGCTTTAACACCTCAGTGCCACGTCCTCACCCTATACAGCTTGAGAACCATTAGGAGTATGAGGTACAATCCATTGTTGACTCCCGTAGGTTCCGTGGGCGCATACAGTACATGGTGCATTGGAAGGGGTACGGTCCGGAGGAACGCTCCTAGGTCTCATCCTCGGACGTACATGCTCCTGCCCTGCTCCGTGATTTCCATAGATGTTTTCCCCTCAAGCCCGGAGGCCCTCCGAGGGGGAGGGGTTGTTGAGGAGATGGGTACTGTCAGGGCTGGCTCAGTCCTTCCTTCTCTGAGCTGGCCGCTCAGCTGTCGGCTATTTGCCAGCTCTCATCCCTCTAGACAGTTAACCAGCTGTTGTGGATCTGCTTGTCAGTCCCGCCTACTTAAAGATCTCCAGCTCACTTCATTCCTGCCTTCGCCTTGGTTACATCAGAAGAAACCATCTCCTGCGTTCCTGTTTAAAGACTGGCTTTGCTGACATCCCTTCTGGCTTCTTATATTGCTTGCTGTTCCTCTACTTAGATCCCTGACTTCTGGCCTGGCTGATTACCCGATCTGGTTACTGAACTCTGGCTTGGCTGATTACCTGAACTGGTTACTGAACTCTGGCTTGGATGACTATCCGATCCGGTTACTGGACTCTGGCTATGCTTTGACTATGCTTACTCCATTTACCTTTTTATTTTTATTAATAAACAAGTGTGATTTTACTGTACTTCTGTCTCGGTCTGGTTCATGGTTTCTGACACAGTGTAGCATGACTGCGCAATTGTCAGTTAAAAAGTGACAGTGCTGAAAGCTGAAAATTGGCTTTGGCAGGAAGGGGGGAAAGTGCCTGGTGTTGAAGTGGTTAAAGACCATAAGCGCTTGGAAGCACTTTCTAGAGTTTTATTCTTGGTGGTGGCCCCTGCCCTTCAACAGATTCTAGCTGTGACCTTATCCTGACTTGTTAAAAATCAGAGGGGAGGTTGGATACTAGACAGTGTGCAGTATAGATAGCCAGGAACAGAACAGGCTGTGGAAGAGCAAAACGGGAACTAAAGCCGGCCATAGACAGTTTGAATCTTGGCTAGTCCCTGCTGAACTGGCCGATATGCGAACCATGTATGGGAAGGTGGATTGTACCCATATCGAACGACTTGGGTACAACCAGCTTGTTGAATTTTTTGGATGCGGTTATTGCCAGCAGCTATAGTCACTAGCAATATTCACTATTCCCCTCCCCCCACCGGGAGAACAAAATAGCTCCGCGTGTGGGATTCCCCCTATCAACACTGTTGATGGGGTAATCAAGTGATTTTGGGTTGCATGTGTAGCGCTCTCCTGGGTCTACTGGGAGCAAAGAGGTACCTCCAGAGACAAGGGGCAAGCTTACATTCACCCCAGGGCTGAGTCCATGGCTATAATGGGAAGTTAGGACAGAATTTGGGCGCCAGTCACTTTATATATTTGCAATGCTTTAATAAAGAACTTGAAAGAAGTAGTAGGAGAGAGGATTATGGGAGGTTTCAGATACCATTTGCAGATCACTTACAGACTCCTTGAATCCAAAGGTAAAATGGCTTTCTCTTTTAGCAGACCTCGACTACCTGGATAGGCCTCTCACACAGACCTAGCAGCCGGTAGAATTTCTGGACAAGCCTCTCTCACGGACTTAGCAGCCAGTAGAACTCCTGGACAAGCCTCTCTCACAGACTTAGCAGCCAGTAGCACTCTTGGATAAGCCTCTCTCACAGACTTAGCAGCCAGGAGCTAGTTACCACCATTTAGATTGTAAAATAGGATTCAGCTTCACAGTGTCAGAAACTTTAAGCCATCCGGCAACACTGTAAGAGTAGTTTAGGCATAGGTGTGTCCTCCAAATGAGTTACCAGGCCAGCCTGGCTCTCTCCAGCAAGGGTCCTCCCCTAGATCTCCTCAGCTTGGCTCGGCTTCTTCCACACAGACAAGACAGCCTAAGGACCACCACAGGATTAGTAGGCCCCAGACATGCTTCTGGGCCTACTTGCAGCAACACATCCTCAGGCCAGGAGGGCCCTGAGATAAGAGAAGAGAAAGAGCACATGGCTCTGCCCAATAAATATCCCTTTCCCAGAATGCACAGCGGCCTCCTGCTGGGCTGTTCTGGAAAAAGAATAATCATTAAATAGCTCAACCTAGTTGTAATTCTCGTACTGGCCTGTGGTACCAGCGACACCTACTGGCAAAGATGAGAAATGCCCTCAGGTAAGTTTAGAGCAGAACTAAATAAACTATACAACCAAATTTGACCTGTTTACAGCTCAGCCAAAAACTAAATTTACACTATAGCCCCAAATTTAGGAACAGGGGGCTACACAGGGGGAAAAAAATTGTATAATCTATGGACTGCCTAAGCAAACTGGGGGAAACGTGGTACAAAACGATCAGGGTGGGGGAACAGGAGCTGATCACTGTATGGTCATGTTCTAAGCACCCAAGTTCTGGTAGATTGCAGGCTGCAGAGAGTTGAAGAAAGGTGCTTACCAGCTCCCCATGACATCTGCTATCACCAGTGGCAGTGATGGTCTGTAATGCTCTGTGATAACAGATGACAGGGGTGAAGGCATATTTAGCTTTACTGAATCCATTTTAGAATAATCAGTTTCTATTTTGTGTTCTTTCCTGTACTCCATCTCACAAACAGCTGTATGCATGTACTGTTCATTGTTCTGTCTTTCTAGATTAGTTTCTCATAAGTTACTTCATATTTCTTGTAAAGCACATGATTTCCCAGAAATGACGCTTTTGCTTAAATTCAGTTTTGTCACAGGTTTTGCTTCCTATTGATTGGATATGACGTTCAAACGTAATGACGTTCAGGGGGCTGTATTTTCTCACAATACCCCCTTTATATTCACAGAGACAGAATAAAGATTTAGATTTGCTCGGAGAGACCTTTTCATTGTTTTTTATCATTGTCTCAATGGGCTAATCTCACAGGCCTGTGGGGATTGTAAGGTACACCTTATGCAGCGGTATCAAGGGTCTAAATATACCCCTAGACCATCTACATTCCTAACAATAGGGTGATGGTGAGTAGCTGTCAGCCATAGCTGTGTGTACAAATTCTAAAGAAGGTCAGCAAAGGATGTACAGGCAATACAGATAACTAAGAAAATAAATAAACTGCGCTAAACAAAAAATGATATATGTTGGGGTGAATTGATAGTGTGACCTAACACCAACAAAAATATAATACATATATCCAATAAATAAAGTCCAAATCTTCAAAATAGTGAGGTATTCAGTGTAAATGTAGATGCTGATCCAAATGAGCTATGATTGCTCTTACCAGAACTTCAAAGATATAAGCGGATGGCAAAAAACCCTGCCAGGGCCTTTGAGGTGATAGACCAATCAGCACCGTCCGTAGTCAGATCAAAATCCCCTCAATGGATACAGGAGAAAAGGCAAACAAAAGAAAACTGGCCATAGTGTAGTATGTTAAATGCTAGACATGGACATACAAACATACCAAACACCCTGGTGTGCACATAACGACAACCAAACAGGGGGGAGGGAAGTGAAAGAAAACCCACCACCGTGGCTGTAGATTGTGCTTACCGACTTACGGTGATAAACAGGCTCTTAGTAGGTTAGGAGCTGACATATAGTTCGCAAGGAGCACTTTGATTCGTCCTCATTAGCCCGAAGTCCACATCATCAGTACACAACCCAGAATATAAATGATAAACTATCCATGGTGAAGTACGTTTAAAATCGAATTTAATAAGTAAAGTAATGCACTTACAGAATGAAAGCACTTGTATCGCATAAAATATAGGTCGCCGGCCGGCATACAAACATGGAAGCGAAGCTCGTCCTACTTCCTGGTCTCGTGGTAGCGTCGCTGCGTGCGTACCCAGACGCGTTTCGTCATCAAAAGGACGTTCTCAATGGGGACGAGCAGCGCAGTGAGCCACCACCAATATATAGACATCCAAGCCTCGTTCTGAGTTGCGAGCACGAGGACGCCATCTTGAATGTGGGCAAAAGCCTTAATTTTCCCTGAGGCGTGTACTTAGCTGAAATGCACACAATGTCAACAGGAACAAGTTAAACCACCATAATGGATATGGGCAAATGCCCTAACCATTACGGGACGGGCGAACAGCGCGCCCTAAATTAAGGCACGCAAAAAAAACGTGCCCAAAAGCATACATAGCAATTCTGCCACAAATGTGAAAGTTTATTATCATGAAATAATAAACATAAAAACTAATAATACTACGTGCCTAAATGTAAAGTGTGACCAAATCTGATCCTTACTACTAAATTTAGACCACAAAATCCTTTTGGTGATAAGTCTCATAGTGAGATAGAATAAGTATTATAGAGGTATATTCCAACCTCCTAACAAATATAAATAAATGTGGAAAATTAAAAACTAAAAAAAAGAAAAAAAGAAGAATATATATAGAGCACATTTGGTTCCTGTGAGTGACAACCGAAAGTGAAAAAACAAAAACTTTATTCTCAAAACCTAAAAATATAAATAAATGTTGCTTGTCTATATGCAAAAATTCATCATTGTATCGAAAATTATGAACATGGCGTCCTCTAGCAAGCATCCCAGAACGAGTACACTTCTCACATATGAGCATATTTAGAGGTATAAGTATAAAAACACAATAAAATCAAATTATGAGTTATCTATAAAAGCGTTCACATCCATGTCAATGTTTAACCCATAAGGTGTATATGTCCTTAACCTATGGATCCAGCTCATCTCAAGCTGGGATATACCCCTAATTAGTGCACTGCCCCTCCAATGGGGTCTAAACCTATCTATCCCCAAAAAAAGGGTTCCTGAGGGGTCCCTGTCATGCACCAATAGGTAGTGCTTAGACACTGAATGATTCTTAAACCCAGTAATTATATTAGTAATGTGTTCGTTAAGTCGCACCTGGAGAGGGCGCTTAGTCCTGCCCACATATTGAAGGCCACACGGGCACTGCAACAAATAAACGACCCTCTCAGTGGTGCAAGTAACGAACGGCTTGATGTTGTGCGTTTCTCCTGTACTGGTAGAGGTAAAAAAGGTAGTCCTTCTATGGGAACATGCATTTAAAGTACAAACCCTGCATTTCCTGCATTGATAAAAACCGGTCAATTGGTCAAAGAAAGTTGGTTTGGTAATTGGAGGATTTAAAATGTTGGGGGCCAACTGATGGCGTACCGAGTGCGCTCCCCTAAAAACGACACGAGGCCTATCTGGCAAGATGTCGTTAAGGGTTGTGTCACTCTTAATTACATGCCAATGCTTATAAATTACATTTTTTATATTGTTATGTTGTAAAGAAAAAGACGTAACAAAAGGGACCCCTAAATCGAACTTCCCCCTATCAACAGAGCTCCTCTCAGCAAGCAGATCATCTCTATTGACAAGTTGTACATTCTCAAGGGTTCTATCAAGAGAATCTTTGGGGTAACCCTTCTCCAAAAATCTCTCAGTAAGGATTCTGGCCTGTGCATCAAAATCCACATGGCTGGAGCAGTTCCTTTTAATCCGAAGGTATTGACTTTTTGGGATCGACTCCAGCCATGGGCGATAATGGCAACTATCAACTGGTATGAACGAATTCCTATCCGTTTCCTTGAAAAAAGTAGAGGTGATCAACCTATCACCGTCCACAGAGATTCTCAGATCCAGAAAATTAATAGTAGTCTGGCTCTTCTCGTAGTTCAATTTAATCCCAATAGAATTAGCATTAAGGGTGGCTAAAAAG
Organism: Lithobates septentrionalis; assembly: GCA_037952835.1. Lineage (NCBI taxonomy): Eukaryota > Metazoa > Chordata > Amphibia > Anura > Ranidae > Lithobates > Lithobates septentrionalis. The sequence goes on along the minus strand of JBBDGP010002049.1, from coordinate 335,552 downwards.
CTATCTAGGGCCGAGAGCTCGCCATTCCATAGGAGGAGGATGTCATCTATGTATCTAGCCCATAGGACCAACTGAGGAGTGTCCCTGGAATAGATGACATCCTCCTCCCATTTCCCCATAAAGAGGTTGGCGAGGCTAGGGGCGTATTTAGCCCCCATAGCCACCCCCACATCCTGTCTATAAAAATTGTTGCCAAACCAAAAATAATTATGAGAGGCGGCATACCTCAATAAATCCATCAAAAATGATATTTGAACCTGAGCAAGATTGGAGTCCCTAATCAAAAAATGTTCAACTGCCTGAAAACCCAATACATGTGAGATATTAGTATATAGGGATGTCACATCAGCGGTGACTAACCACATTCCTGCATAGTACTGGACTCCCTTGAGCAACCGAATAATGTGTTTGGAATCCTTAACGTATGAGGGCAAACTCTGTACTAAAGGTTGTAAAAAGAAATCAATGTATCTGCCCACCCGGGACGTCAGGGAATCAATCCCACTGACAATAGGGCGTCCCGGGGGGCAGATAGGATCTTTATGTAATTTAGGTAAGTAGTAGATGGTGGGGGTACGTGGGGCCGTAGGTATTAAATATAGGCCCTCCTTCTCCGTCAGGACCCCCATCTGCCTACCCCTCCTAACCAATGATTTCAATGATTTCAAATATTTTACTTTAGGGTCAGAGGGGAGAGGTGTATACGTGGTGGTGTCATCCAGGATCCTGTGCATCTCATTCACGTAGTCCTGTCGGTCTAAAACAACAATCCCCCCCCTTATCAGCTGGTCTGATGACCAAATCCCTGTTATTACATAGGGAATTCAAACCCTCCTGCAGGGTTGTATTAAGTCTGGCCTTCTTAACTTCCAATAGTTCCAAATCCCTAAGGATACCATCTCTGAAGACCCGCAAAGCCGGTGCCAGTGTGCCCGGGGGATTAAACAAGGAGGCATTTCTCAACCCTGAGTGAGTAATCCCCATATCATTGACCTCAACACTACTGATGGGACGATTGGCCATGTATCTTTTAATGTTTAGTTTCCTGACAAATTTGTGAATATCCATAAAGGTTTGGAATTTATTAAGTTTAGTGGGGGGGACAAATTTAAGCCCCTTGTCCAATATTGCTTTCTCAGAATTAGTTAGTATTTTAGAGCTAAGGTTAAAAATCCCAGTACCAACTACATTCTGGGTTTTTTGGGCGGCTCGTATCCGCCTCCCCCCTCTGACTCCTCTCCTCTTTCTCCCGACCTTTTGATACCTTGATTTGGTTTTTGAAAACCCCAACAGTTGGAATCCATAGGTGCAGAAGCACCCATAGGGGGCATTTGTCCACTGGGAGTAGGATATGACAAAGTGGGGGTATTACCTCCACTTGGATTAAGGTTCCTATCAGGGCCCTCTCTGTCTTGCAAAGGGAAGAAAGAATTGGAAGTGGGTATATTAGCCTCCCATTCTATTTCCGTCGGGAACTCTGGTCCTCCTTGCGAGTAGTCAGAGTAACCCCTACCATGAGTCCTCCAATCTTCATATTGGTTCGTAGGGCGCCCTCTACCCCTTTGATTATAATAAGGGCCCCATCCTCTCCCTCTCTGGGGAGGTGGTGTCCTATATTGGGACACATACCCCTGCTGGTACATCATGGGGTTATGATCCAAGGGTTGAGAGAATCTGGGAGGTCCATTCTGTCTTGGTTGTCCTCTAAGGGAACCCCTATAGTTGGCATTGTTTGTTCTATGGGGAGATTGCCTATGTTGTTCATTCCCTACTTTGTGTGTTGGTTTCACATAAGGTGCCCCCCGTTTATTCAGATTGTATGGCACCACTGAAGAAGCCCCGCCTGGATAATTGGTTTCAACCGTTGCGCCAATCTCCATCCCGGTGTCGTTTTGTTTGGCTAAATCCTCCAGGAGTTTTTTCTGCCAATCAAAAACGACCTTGCCATGATAATCCGTGAGGTCCCTATTGAATTTTTTCTTTTTCTTGATCCTTTGATCTTTATCTTCCTTTTCCAGAATTTTTAGAAGATTCTGGGATTTGGCCAGATAATCCTCGCTCCCCATAAGGGGGTGTAGTTTCTCTTTAATGATCTTAATCTCTTCATCAAGCTTGGTTAGCTTAATGGTTTTCCTTTCTATCAGGAATCTAATTAGAGAGAGACCAGCTTGATTAAAATATTTAAACCAACCTTCTAAATCCACATCACCCTTTTGGGGTGCCACATCCCACCTAAGGCTTCATTAACACATAGCTATGGATGTATTTGAGTTTCGTGCCACTAATGTGGTTAATGTTGAGGGGGTTTTTGAGGCATATAACAGTGATGATAGTGATTTGGGGGGAACTTTTATGAGACTTAAGAACCTTATGGTTTCTGAGAACCATACTAAATGGGATATAGCCTATTTAGAAACTTATATTAAACACTCAATGGTCCCCCGAAGCCTTAGGTGGGATGTGGCACCCCAAAAGGGTGATGTGGATTTAGAAGGTTGGTTTAAATATTTTAATCAAGCTGGTCTCTCTCTAATTAGATTCCTGATAGAAAGGAAAACCATTAAGCTAACCAAGCTTGATGAAGAGATTAAGATCATTAAAGAGAAACTACACCCCCTTATGGGGAGCGAGGATTATCTGGCCAAATCCCAGAATCTTCTAAAAATTCTGGAAAAGGAAGATAAAGATCAAAGGATCAAGAAAAAGAAAAAATTCAATAGGGACCTCACGGATTATCATGGCAAGGTCATTTTTGATTGGCAGAAAAAACTCCTGGAGGATTTAGCCAAACAAAACGACACCGGGATGGAGATTGGCGCAACGGTTGAAACCAATTATCCAGGCGGGGCTTCTTCAGTGGTGCCATACAATCTGAATAAACGGGGGGCACCTTATGTGAAACCAACACACAAAGTAGGGAATGAACAACATAGGCAATCTCCCCATAGAACAAACAATGCCAACTATAGGGGTTCCCTTAGAGGACAACCAAGACAGAATGGACCTCCCAGATTCTCTCAACCCTTGGATCATAACCCCATGATGTACCAGCAGGGGTATGTGTCCCAATATAGGACACCACCTCCCCAGAGAGGGAGAGGATGGGGCCCTTATTATAATCAAAGGGGTAGAGGGCGCCCTACGAACCAATATGAAGATTGGAGGACTCATGGTAGGGGTTACTCTGACTACTCGCAAGGAGGACCAGAGTTCCCGACGGAAATAGAATGGGAGGCTAATATACCCACTTCCAATTCTTTCTTCCCTTTGCAAGACAGAGAGGGCCCTGATAGGAACCTTAATCCAAGTGGAGGTAATACCCCCACTTTGTCATATCCTACTCCCAGTGGACAAATGCCCCCTATGGGTGCTTCTGCACCTATGGATTCCAACTGTTGGGGTTTTCAAAAACCAAATCAAGGTATCAAAAGGTCGGGAGAAAGAGGAGAGGAGTCAGAGGGGGGAGGCGGATACGAGCCGCCCAAAAAACCCAGAATGTAGTTGGTACTGGGATTTTTAACCTTAGCTCTAAAATACTAACTAATTCTGAGAAAGCAATATTGGACAAGGGGCTTAAATTTGTCCCCCCCACTAAACTTAATAAATTCCAAACCTTTATGGATATTCACAAATTTGTCAGGAAACTAAACATTAAAAGATACATGGCCAATCGTCCCATCAGTAGTGTTGAGGTCAATGATATGGGGATTACTCACTCAGGGTTGAGAAATGCCTCCTTGTTTAATCTCCCGGGCACACTGGCACCGGCTTTGCGGGTCTTCAGAGATGGTATCCTTAGGGATTTGGAACTATTGGAAGTTAAGAAGGCCAGACTTAATACAACCCTGCAGGAGGGCTTGAATTCCCTATGTAATAACAGGGATTTGGTCATCAGACCAGCTGATAAGGGGGGGGGATTGTTGTTTTAGACCGACAGGACTACGTGAATGAGATGCACAGGATCCTGGATGACACCACCACGTATACACCTCTCCCCTCTGACCCTAAAGTAAAATATTTGAAATCATTGAAATCATTGGTTAGGAGGGGTAGGCAGATGGGGGTCCTGACGGAGAAGGAGGGCCTATATTTAATACCTACGGCCCCACGTACCCCCACCATCTACTACTTACCTAAATTACATAAAGATCCTATCTGCCCCCCGGGACGCCCTATTGTCAGTGGGATTGATTCCCTGACGTCCCGGGTGGGCAGATACATTGATTTCTTTTTACAGCCTTTAGTACAGAGTTTGCCCTCATACGTTAAGGATTCCAAACACATTATTCGGTTGCTCAAGGGAGTCCAGTACTATGCAGGAATGTGGTTAGTCACCGCTGATGTGACATCCCTATATACTAATATCTCACATGTATTGGGTTTTCAGGCAGTTGAACATTTTTTGATTAGGGACTCCAATCTTGCTCAGGTTCAAATATCATTTTTGATGGATTTATTGAGGTATGCCGCCTCTCATAATTATTTTTGGTTTGGCAACAATTTTTATAGACAGGATGTGGGGGTGGCTATGGGGGCTAAATACACCCCTAGCCTCGCACAACCTCTTTATGGGGAAATGGGAGGAGGATGTCATCTATGCCAGGGACACTCCTCAGTTGATCCTATGGGCTAGATACATAGATGACATCCTCCTCCTATGGAATGGCGAGCTCTCGGCCCTAGATAGCTTTTTAGCCACCCTTAATGCTAATTCTATTGGGATTAAATTGAACTACGAGAAGAGCCAGACTACTATTAATTTTCTGGATCTGAGAATCTCTGTGGACGGTGATAGGTTGATCACCTCTACTTTTTTCAAGGAAACGGATAGGAATTCGTTCATACCAGTTGATTGTTGCCATTATCGCCCATGGCTGGAGTCGATCCCAAAAAGTCAATACCTTCGGATTAAAAGGAACTGCTCCAGCCATGTGGATTTTGATGCACAGGCCAGAATCCTTACTGAGAGATTTTTGGAGAAGGGTTACCCCAAAGATTCTCTTGATAGAACCCTTGAGAATGTACAACTTGTCAATAGAGATGATCTGCTTGCTGAGAGGAGCTCTGTTGATAGGGGGAAGTTCGATTTAGGGGTCCCTTTTGTTACGTCTTTTTCTTTACAACATAACAATATAAAAAATTTAATTTATAAGCATTGGCATGTAATTAAGAGTGACACAACCCTTAATGACATCTTGCCAGATAGGCCTCGTGTCGTTTTTAGGGGAGCGCCCTCGGTACGCCATCAGTTGGCCCCCAACATTTTAAATCCTCCAATTACCAAACCAACTTTCTTTGACCAATTGACCGGTTTTTAGCAATGCAGGAAATGCAGGGTTTGTACTTTAAATGCATGTTCCCATAGAAGGACTACCTTTTTTACCTCTACCAGTACAGGAGAAACGCACAACATCAAGCCGTTCGTTACTTGCACCACTGAGAGGGTCGTTTATTTGTTGCAGTGCCCGTGTGGCCTTCAATATGTGGGCAGGACTAAGCGCCCTCTCCAGGTGCGACTTAACAAACACATTACTAATATAATTACTGGGTTTAAGAATCATTCAGTGTCTAAGCACTACCTATTGGTGCATGACAGGGACCCCTCAGGAACCCTTTTTTTGGGGATAGATAGGTTTAGACCCCATTGGAGGGGCAGTGCACTAATTAGGGGTATATCCCAGCTTGAGATGAGCTGGATCCATAGGTTAAGGACATATACACCTTATGGGTTAAACATTGACATGGATGTGAACGCTTTTATAGATAACTCATAATTTGATTTTATTGTGTTTTTATACTTATACCTCTAAATATGCTCATATGTGAGAAGTGTACTCGTTCTGGGATGCTTGCTAGAGGACGCCATGTTCATAATTTTCGATACAATGATGAATTTTTGCATATAGACAAGCAACATTTATTTATATTTTTAGGTTTTGAGAATAAAGTTTTTGTTTTTTCACTTTCGGTTGTCACTCACAGGAACCAAATGTGCTCTATATATATTCTTCTTTTTTTTAGTTTTTAATTTTCCACATTTATTTATATTTGTTAGGAGGTTGGAATATACCTCTATAATACTTATTCTATCTCACTATGAGACTTATCACCAAAAGGATTTTGTGGTCTAAATTTAGTAGTAAAGATCAGATTTGGTCACACTTTACATTTAGGCACGTAGTATTATTAGTTTTTATGTTTATTATTTCATGATAATAAACTTTCACATTTGTGGCAGAATTGCTATGTATGCTTTTGGGCACGTTTTTTTTGCGTGCCTTAATTTAGGGCACGCTGTTCGCCCGTCCCGTAATGGTTAGGGCATTTGCCCATATCCATTATGGTGGTTTAACCACTTGAGCCCCGGACCTTTATGCTGCCTAAGGACCAGAGGTCTTTTTCCAATTTGGCACTGCGTCGCTTTAACTGCTAATTGCGCGGTCATGCAATGCTGTACCCAAACGAAATTTGCGTCCTTTTCTTCCCACAAATAGAGCTTTCTTTTGATGGTATTTGATCACCTCTGCGGTTTTTATTTTTTGCGCTATAAACGGAAAAAGACCGAAAATTTTGAAAAAAAATGATATTTTCTACTTTTTGTTCTAAAAAAAATCCAATAAACTAAATTTTAGTCATACATTTAGGCCAAAATGTATTCGGCCACATGTCTTTGGTAAAAAAAATGTCAATAAGCGTATATTTATTGGTTTGCGCAAAAGTTATAGCGTCTACAAACTAGGGTACATTTTCTGGAATTTACACAGCTTTTAGTTTATGACTGCCTATGTCATTTCTTGAGGTGCTAAAATGGCAGGGCAGTACAAAAGCCCCCCAAATGACCCCATTTTGGAAAGTAGACACCCCAAGGAAATTGCTGAGAGGCATGTTGAACCCATTGAATATTTATTTTTTTTGTCCCAAGTGATTGAAAAATGACAAAAAAAAAAAAAAAAAAAAATATTTACAAAAAGTGGTCACTAAATGATATATTGCTCACACAGGCCATGGGCCTATGTGGAATTGCACCCCAAAATACATTTAGCTGCTTCTCCTGAGTATGGGGATACCACATGTGTGGGACTTTTTGGGAGCCTAGCCGCGTACGGGGCCCCGAAAACCAATCACCGCCTTCAGGATTTCTAAGGGTGTAAATTTTTGCTTTCACTCTTCACTGCCTATCACAGTTTCGGAGGCCATGGAATGCCAAGATGGCACAAAACCCCCCAAAATGACCCCATTTTGGAAAGTAGACACCCCAAGCTATTTGCTGAGAGGCATATTGAGTCCATGGAATATTTTATATTTTGACACAAGTTGCGGGAAAGTGACACTTTTATTTTTTTTTTTTTTTTTTTTTCATAAAGTTGTCACTAAATGATATATTGCTCACACAGGCCATGGGCATATGTGGAATTGCACCCCAAAATACATTTAGCTGCTTCTCCTGAGTATGGGGATACCACATGTGTGGGACTTTTTGGGAGCCTAGCCGCGTACTGGACCCCGAAAACCAATCACCGCCTTCAGGATTTCTAAGGGTGAAAATTTTTGATTTCACTCTTTACTGCCTATCACAGTTTCGGAGGCCATGGAATGCCCAGGTGGCACAAAACCCCCCCAAATGACCCCATTTTGGAAAGTAGACACCCCAAGCTATTTGCTGAAAGGCATGGTGAGTATTTTGCAGCTCTCATTTGTTTTTGAAAATGAAGAAAGACAAGAAAAAACATTTTTTTTTTTCTTTTTTCAATTTTCAAAACTTTGTGACAAAAAGTGAGGTCTGCAAAATACTCACTATACCTCTCAGCAAATAGCTTGGGGTGTCTACTTTCCAAAATGGGGTCATTTGGGGGGGTTTTGTGCCACCTGGGCATTCCATGGCCTCCGAAACTGTGATAGGCAGTGAAGAGTGAAATCAAAAATTCACGCCCTTAGAAAGCCTGAAGGCGGTGCTTGGTTTTCGGGGTCCCGTACGCGGCTAGGCTCCCAAAAAGTCTCACGCATGTGGTATCCCCGTACTCAGGAGAAGCAGCAGAATGTATTTTGGGGTGTAATTTCACATATTTCCATGGCATGTTTGAGCAATATATCATTTAGTGACAACTTTGTGCAAAAAAAAAAAAAAAAAAAAAAAATTTGTCTCTTTCCCGCAACTTGTGTCGCAATATAAAATATTCCATGGACTCGACATGCCTCTCAGCAAATAGCTTGGGGTGTCTACTTTCCAAAATGGGGTCATTTGGGGGGGGTTTTGAACTGTCCTGGCATTTTATGCACAACATTTAGAAGCTTATGTCACACATCACCCACTCTTCTAACCACTTGAAGACAAAGCCCTTTCTGACACTTATTGTTTACATGAAAAAGTTTTTTTTTTTTGCAAAAAAATTACTTTGAACCCCCAAACATTATATATTTTTTTAAAGCAAATGCCCTACAGATTAAAATGGTGGGTGTTTCATTTTTTTTTTTCACACAGTAATTGCGCAGCGATTTTTCAAACGCATTTTTTGGGGAAAAAACACACTTTTTTTAATTTTAATGCACTAAAACACGCTATATTGCCCAAATGTTTGATGAAATAAAAAAGATGATCTTAGGCCGAGTACATGGATACCAAACATGACATGCTTTAAAATTGCGCACAAACGTGCAGTGGCAACAAAATAAATACATGTTTAAAAGCCTTCAAAAGCCTTTACAGGTTACCACTTTAGATTTACAGAGGAGGTCTACTGGAAAAATTACTGCACTCGATCTGGCCTTCGCGGTGATACCTCACATGCATGGTGCAATTGCTGTTTACGTTTGACGACAGACCGCCGCTTGCGTTCGCCTTAGCGCGAGAGCAGGGGGCGACAGGGGTGTTTTTTTTTTTTTTTTTTCTTTATTATTTTTTTGCTTTTTTAATCTTACTTTTAAACTGTTCCTTTCATATTTTTTTTTTTAATCATTTTTATTGTTATCTCGGGGAATGTAAATATCCCCTATGATAGCAATAGGTAGTGACAGGTACTCTTTTTTGAAAAAATTGTGGTCTATTAGACCCTAGATCTCTCCTCTGCCCTCAAAGCATCTGACCACACCAAGATCGGTGTGATAAAATGCTTCCCCAATTTCCCAATGGCGCTATTTACATCCGGCGAAATCTAAGTCATGAAATACTCGTAGCTTCCGGTTTCTTAGGCCATAGAGATGTTTGGAGCCACTCTGGTCTCTGATCAGCTCTATGGTCAGCTGGCTGAATCACCGGCTGCATTCTCAGGTTCCCTGTTGAGACAGGAGAGCCAGAGAAAAACACGGAAGACGGTGGGGGGGGGGGGGGCATTCCCTCCCACGGCTTGTAAAAGCAGTCTAGAGGCTAATTAGCCGCTAGGATTGCTTTTACATGAAAGCCGACCGCTGGCTGAAAAGGATGATACCAAGATGATACCTAAACCTGCAGGCATCATTCTGGTATAACCACTCAAAGTCGTGAATGGCGTACCTGAAGACAAAAAAATGGTTAACAATGGTTAACAATAAAGCACAGTAAAGTGTAAATAATTACACACCTGAAAAACAAACATGATAAAACATAATAACAATAACAATAACAATAAAACATTGCAGAATAGAATACAGTAAAAAAGAGCAGAACAATAGAGAGAGAGAATAGAGAGAGAGAGAACAATAAAACAACTATTTTTTTTTATTTCATATTTTTTTTTTTTTTACACTTTTTTTGTAACTAACTTTTATAACGGTAACCGGTTCCAGGTTCGGGTCTCTCAAAATGCGATGGCATTTTGGGAGACCCTGTGAAAGTGTGCCTAGTCTGTGCAATGCTGTACCCTACGCTAATACTCAACTAGTGAATGGTAGCGTTCAAAACATTCACCAATGCAAAGACCAGGATTGTCAGGACAGGAGGGACAATAATAGCGGGTGTCACGCCTATATCCGCGCTTGCTGCAGACACAATATCTTTTTTGGGGGCGTTCGCTGGGTAGGGGTACTCGGGAGGACATAAAAATGCCTCTCATGCAGCCGACTGCATTTGGTTGGGGATGTGAATGGGGGAAGTACGGGCGCTGCAGAAGCGGTGGGTTCCCAATTAGGATTGGCGAATGCAGCAGGAAGGGCATTATGGGCACGACGGGCCTGTGTTTGTCTTTCTGGTGGCAGCGGGACACTACTTGTGCTTGCCATCTCGCCAGCTTGAACTGCACTTATGGGACTCGCCACGTCACCACGTGTTACTGCAGTGCTGGTTTGACTACGACCGGGGTGTACTAGGCCGCTGGCGCTTGCCAGTTCACCAAACGCTACCAAAAAACTGTTAGCGATCGCAGGGATCAGGCCTGACTCTGCGAACGCTGCAGTTATGCTTTTAGTGTTTTGTAAGTGACAGTGATCGATCGATACTGCACTTGGGTGGGCTGGGCCGGGCGGAGGGGCAAAACGCAGGTGCTAGCAGGTATCTGGGCTGATCCCGCTAACACTGCGTTTTTGGGAACCCTAAACTGCTGGTGACGCTAGTATAGATCTGATCGGATCAGATATTGATGCGATCAGATACTATACCACTAAGGGTGGTGTACGGTGCGTGCGTGGGTGTTAGCGGTACTGGCGCTAATCTGACGCTGCCTGGGGCTGGTGCTTGCCAGTTCACCAAAATACTACCAAAAAAACTGTTAGCGATCGCAGGGATCAGGCATGACTCTGTGAACGCTGCAGTTATGCGTTTAGTGTTTTGTAAGTGTCAGTGATCGATCGATACTGCACTTGGGTGGGCTGGGCCGGGCGGAGGCGCAAAACGCAGGTGCTAGCAGGTATCTGGGCTGATCCCGCTAACACTGCGTTTTTGGGAACCCTAAACTGCTGGGGACGCTAGTATAGATCTGATCGGATCAGATATTGATCCGTTCAGATACTATACCACTAAGGGAGGCGTATGCTGCGTGCGTGGGTGTTAGCGGTACTGGCGCTAACCTGACGCCTGGGGCTGGTGCTTGCCAGTTCACCAAAATGCTACCAAAAAAACTGTTAGCGATCGCAGGGATCAGGCCTGACTCTGCGAACGCTGCAGTTATGCGTTTAGTGTTTTGTAAGTGACAGTGATCGATCGATACTGCACTTGGGTGGGCTGGGCGGAGGCGCAAAATGCAGGTGCTAGCAGGTATCTGGGCTGATCCCGCTAACACTGCGTTTTTGGGAACCCTAAACTGCTGGGGACGCTAGTATAGTATCTGATCGGATCAGATATTGATCCGATCAGATACTATACCACTAAGGGAGGCGCATGCTGCGTGCGTGGGTGTTAGCGGTACTGGCGCTAATCTGACGCTGCCTGGGGCGACGCATATCACCGCCGGGCGATCGGGGGGCTAAACCTTTATTCGGTAATAAACGGCGGGTGCCCTGACACTATAAAAAATAAACAAACTAACCAGCGTCAACCGTAACGGTTATACGGTGATCAGTGGTGAAAGGGTTTACTAGGGGGCAATCAAGGGGTTAAAACATTTATCAGATAGTATAGGGGGGTCCCTGACGCTATAAAACGCTGACGGCGAACCTAAATATTTACCTCACTAACTAGCGTCACCAGCGACACTAATACAGCGATCAGAAAAATGATCGCTTAGTGACACTGGTGAGGGGGGGTGATCAAGGGGTTAAAACTTTATTAGGGGGGGTTAGGGGGGTACCCTAGACCTACAGGGGGGTAACAGTATCTGTCCCAACACTAACTGTCACAAACTGACACTATGCAGTAATCAGAAAAAAAAAAAAAAAAAAAAAAAAAAAAAACTGCTGGTGTCAGTTTGTGACAGGGGGGGGGGGGGTGATTGGGGGGGGATCGGGGGGCGATCGGGGGGGGGATCGGGGTGTTTTGTGTGCCTGGCATGTTCTACTGTGTGTGTGTGTGTTGGTGCACTCACATTGATGTCTTCTCTCCTCGGGCCGGAACGGAAAATACCGACCCGAGGGGAGATGACATCATTTCCTTTGCTGCTGTTTAGCATACAGCAGCAAAGGAAGATTCTCATTGGCCGGCGGCGATCGCGAGGGGGGGGCCACGAACGGATGGTCTCCCCCTCATCACCGATCGCCGCTGGACAAAAGACGACCGCCTCGGGCACCGGGGGGGGGTCCGATCGGACCCCCCACCCGCGGAAGGCAAATCACGTACACTGTACGTGATTTTGCCTGTCCGTGCCACTTTGCCGACGTACATCGGCGTGAGGCGGTCGTCAAGTGGTTAACTTGTTCCTGTTGACATTGTGTGCATTTCAGCTAAGTACACGCCTCAGGGAAAATTAAGGCTTTTGCCCACATTCAAGATGGCGTCCTCGTGCTCGCAACTCAGAACGAGGCTTGGATGTCTATATATTGGTGGTGGCTCACTGCGCTGCTCGTCCCCATTGAGAACGTCCTTTTGATGACGAAACGCGTCTGGGTACGCACGCAGCGACACTACCACGAGACCAGGAAGTAGGACGAGCTTCGCTTCCATGTTTGTATGCCGGCCGGCGACCTATATTTTATGCGATACAAGTGCTTTCATTCTGTAAGTGCATTACTTTACTTATTAAATTCGATTTTAAACGTACTTCACCATGGATAGTTTATCATTTATATTGTGGGTTGTGTACTGATGATGTGGACTTCGGGCTAATGAGGACGAATCAAAGTGCTCCTTGCCAACTATATGTCAGCTCCTAACCTACTAAGAGCCTGTTTATCACCGTAAGTCGGTAAGCACAATCTACAGCCACGGTGGTGGGGTTTCTTTCACTTCCCTCCCCCCTGTTTGGTTGTCGTTATGTGCACACCAGGGTGTTTGGTATGTTTGTATGTCCATGTCTAGCATTTAACATACTACACTATGGCCAGTTTTCTTTTGTTTGCCTTTTCTCCTGTATCCATTGAGGGGATTTTGATCTGACTACGGACGGTGCTGATTGGTCTATCACCTCAAAGGCCCTGGCAGGGTTTTTTGCCATCCGCTTATATCTTTGAAGTTCTGGTAAGAGCAATCATAGCTCATTTGGATCAGCATCTACATTTACACTGAATACCTCACTATTTTGAAGATTTGGACTTTATTTATTGGATATATGTATTATATTTTTGTTGGTGTTAGGTCACACTATCAATTCACCCCAACATATATAATTTTTTGTTTAGCGCAGTTTATTTATTTTCTCTGTTCTGTTGGTGTTGTCGCACTGTTTACTGCTGCTTATCCTTTTGTGCTTCTAGCGCGGAATTTTTTGCTTTATATTTATAATACAGATAACTAGTCTGTCAAAATAGTGCAGATGGTAAGATGGTAACCTAAGCCCCTGCTGACAGTAAATTACTCCAATAAAACACTGATCAGAGGGCAGAAAGGTGGACTGATCTGTGCACATATCTTGAACCTAGCCCATCCTCTATAATTAGTGGAAGGCACTGAGCAGGTCAAGACAGGCTGCAAGGAGATTTGTGTTAGGAGGGGGAATTTGGGGGGCAGCAGGGGATAAGAATTGTTCTAGGAGGGAAAATTTGGGGGAATGTTTTAGGGACTGGTGATTTAGGGGGATTTGTGTTGGGAGGGGTAATGGGGAAGAGGATTTGGGCTACAAGGGGAGAATTGGAGGGTTTGTGCTAAAAGAGTTGATATGGTAGGGGGCAGTGGGTTGTACCAGTACGAATGATTGGGGGGTATTTGTGCTAGTTCGGAGGGGGAATGTGTACTCTGAGGGGAAACGTGAGGGGTAGAGGATTTGTGTTTAGAGGGCGATTTGGGTTTGTTTTTGTTTTCTTGGGGGGGGATTGTTATGCTTAGGGGATAAGCATGCAGATTAATGCTCAATCTTTTTGGGAGGGGCTTGCTGACACATAAGGCTCATAAATCTGGAGGGGGTGCAGTTTGGCATGTTCGACCTGGGCTCTAGCTGACCTTGTCCCAGCACTGAATGAGGTATCTGTCTGATTTAAACTTTCAACATTGCTGTCTTTGAGATGACAGGGCTTTGGTTACTATGGAAACATTGTCTGAGAGTCTGATGGGAAGAATACAAAGCTCTGGTATCGCGATCGCAGTTTGTGCTGTCTCAACCAAGCTTAACATCTGTGCACAAGAACTTGCTGCATATTTCAGCAAACTTCTCCCACATGCCAAACTCTTCAGGCTGCACATGCGCAGTGAAGGTAGCTGTACATCTATTTGAGGATTACACAGCTTTGAAGGGGATATAAGGAGCCTAAAGACCACTCATAATGCAAAGTGGTGAGCTTTACTTTAGTGAACTACATGTAAAGTTCCACTTTCGGTGAGTCCACTGAGAAGCTGAGGGCACCAGGGAATTCTTCCAGGTTTCTGCTTGAATCAGTATCTCTGCTAGCAGGGTCCCTCTTTCTCCTCATGCGACAAGCCCAGATCTTGAGACATTGGCAGACACCTTTATAGCCACAATTGCCAGCTGCAAAGCTGCCCCCACCAAGGCAAATGAAGCTTAAAATGAAGCCTCCAGTCATTTGTCCAAAGCATCCTTAAATACCACCACATCGTCCACTGGGCACCAAAGATTCATAATGAAATAATAATCCACTGGATTTACTGAATTTACTGCATTTCTTAGTAAACTCACTCTTCATGTGATATTGCTAAGTGAACCTTTTGGGAGGGTGAATGATTTTTCAGGGAGAGCCCAGTCCACATACAGAATATAATTAAAGTGGTTCTAAAGGCTCAAGGTTTTTTTTTTTAACCTTCATGCATTCTATGTACGAAGGTAAAATAAAACCCTCTCTGTGCAGCAGTCACCCCACGCCTCCCCTCCAACTTACCCTAAGCCTGACCTTTCTCCAGTGCTGTGCATGAGAGCCTCGGCTCTGCTGGGTCTCTCCCCCCTCATTGGCTGAGACAGCAGTGCGCCAATGAGGAGAGGAGGCGGGGCTCAGCCGTGGCTCTGTGTGTGATTGGACACGCAGAGCAGCGGATCGTGAACACGCCTACTCAGGGCCCCCATTGCAAGCAAGCTGCTTGCTCTGGGGGCAGGAGGGGCCAGGAGAGCTGGCGGGGGGACCCAAGAAGAGGATCGGGGCTGCTCTGTGCAAAACCACCACACAGAGGAGACACAGTAGGTATAACATTATTTGCTTTTTTTTTTATTATTGCCTTTATTATCCTTTAAGGTGAGAAAAGGAGTCTTGTGCATCCCCTTCTTGGCTAAGCTTGGCTTCCTCTTCCTCCACTGATTCATCCTTGGATATTAAGGGGGAGGGGGGCGAGGGGGAGCTCTTCTGTTTATTCTCATAGACACACTCCTAAACCTTGTGGACAGCCTTCCCAGAAGAGTTGAAGCTGTTATAGCTGCAAAGGGTAGGCCAACTCAATATTGAACCCTACAAACTAAGACTGGGATGCCATTAAAATTCATGTGCGTGTAAAGGCAGGCGTCCTAATACTTTTAGTAACAGTGTATAAAATTTTTTTAATAATGAATAAAAATAAATACATTAAATGGTAGTAATAATAAAATATGACATATTAGGATGTACATGCGACATATACGGGATGGCTAAAATGTATACTGTATAAATATATTTCTCTCAGCTTGATTCTATGCTTAATAAATCAACTGATTAATAATGAATATAGGAACGAAAGATAACGATGTAAAAAAATAATGATGTAAACATTATGCGATGATGTAAAAAACAAGTAACAAGATAAAAAATAAAAAAAACCCCGACAATTCGAACCATCAGCCCGGTAATCTACCTCCACAGTCTCGTTACTTAGTGGAGCTATGTCGCCACCCCGCAGAATGGCCGCAAAACTCGAGAAATTCCGCCATCAGGACGGACAGGCACAGGCCCAAGATGGCGGCTCCCAGTCCTCCTCATCTGCCACTCGTGCAGCAGACAAGAGTGAGATCCTGGAAGCGATCGCTGCATGCCAAACGTCCCTCACCACCAGAATAGAGGAGGTAAAGATTGACATCTCTTTACTCAGACAAGACATGCAGCAGCTAAGGGACAGAGTCGGGGAATTGGAACAGCGCCTAGGCCGGGTGGAGGATGCCATCCCCCCACTGCAAGAATCATCTGACCAAGCGAGTCACCTCATTGCCCAACTACAGCAGAAGCAAGACGACCTCGAGAATCGCATCTGCGATTCATAGATCTCCCTGAGGGCACAGAAGGCAATAACCCGGCTACCTTCCAGGAGGAGCTTCTAATTACAGCATATGGGCGCATGGCCTTCTCACAATCATTTGTTGTGGAACGCGTACACCGGATGCCCGCCAAGAAGCCACCCCAGGGTGCACCCCCAAGAGTTTTTATTGCTCAATTCCTCAACTACAAGGACCGTGATGCCATACTCCGCTTATCCAGAGAAAAGGGCAACATACCCCTGCATAATCATCAGATCATGGCCTTTCCTGATTTCTCTGCAGAGGTTCAGTGGCAGCGCAGCTAATTTAAAGATGTCAATAGGTGCCTGCAAGTTCGCCACCTGAAATACGCCATGCTGTTCCCCGCTCGCCCACGGGTCATTGAAGAAGACCGTGTTCTTTTTTTTGAGGAACCAAAAGCTGCCAGCGACTGGCTTGATCAGCTCAATCGTTGAGAAAGCACCCTACAAATAACTTTTTCTTCTATGTTTTCAAGTGAACTGCCCCAGCTGGTGACCCACTTTTTTTGGGCATCACGCTGGCGTCCAGTACGATGCTTCCATAAGTTGGGTTCTTTTTTTGGGACATATGCTTGCACAAGTTTGGGTATGTGTAGAGCTGGGAGGGTTAGGGTTTTGCTATTATCATTATTGATGTTTTTGGCGTCTACATATGTTTTTTACATGAATATAACCATTGATATGCTGCTATCCATTACTGTACTGAAAAACTGGTGCAACTGCATGGCTGCACCTCAGTGTCTGTACTACATAGGGATATACATGGCCTACCTACTACATTGTGATTTGTCTATGGCCAGGTTGAAATTTTTAACATGGAATGTCTGTGGCTTGAGAGATAAGTTGAAACGTACTGCAGTATTTTCCTTCTTTAAATGTCAAAGGGCGGATGTAATTGTGTTGGTGGAGACTCATATACAGGGATATCTGCAGTGAGCCCTGCAGTGCCCCTGGATCGGCTGGGCATATCATGCCACCCACACCACATACTCCGGGGGTGACTCAGTGCTAGTGGCCAAGTCACTGTCCTTTGAGCTTCAATCTGTAACACTAGATCCACAAGGCAGATATGTATTTATACACGCTAAGATAGCAGGTAACCCCATTTTGATACTGGCCTGGTATATCCCCCACCCCCTTTAATTCCACCATTCTTAGTGAATGATTCTCATTTATGGCCAAAGAAGTATACACATCTAAAGTTAGCTATCCTATACAGGACCTGGGAAATCTTCTCGGTGCCCTTACACTCCCTAAATTGACTGATGAACGGGTAGAGATGCTTGAGGCCCCGCTCACATCAGACGACATCAAACTAGCCATCTCACATTTTGCAAAGGCTAAAGCCCCCGGTTCTGACGGGCTACCTACCAATTGAATTTTACGCCCACTTTTCGGAAACCCTTATCCCTAGACTACTTACCTTATACCAAGCGATATTTAAGGATAATACCCTTCCGGAGTCCATGCGCGAAGCCATCATAGTCCTGATCCCTAAACAAGACAAGGACCCTCACCGACCCGAGTCGTACAGGCCTATTTCACTTTTACAAACGGATATCAAAATACTAGCTAAAATCCTGGCCCTGCACCTAAATAAGGTTATTCTTTCCCTTGTGCATCCCGACCAAACAGGCTTCATGCCAGCAAAAACACAGCCTTTAATACCAGATGTCACTTCATGAACGTTCAGGCTTCCCACCATCACATAGTTTCTAGAGTAATTGTCTCCCTTGACGCAGCCAAAGCCTTTGACTCAGTTGAGTGGCAATACCTTTGGCAGTGTTTTCGCTGTTTTGGGTTTGGCCCCAATTTTGTCAAGTGGCTCACTATTCTATATAATGCTCCACAGGCTAGGGTGGTGGCCAATGGTTGGAACTCGGTCGCCTTCCCAATCTCATGGGGGACGTGGCAGGGTTGCCCCATCTCACCGTTATTATACGCACTGGCGGTGGAAGCCCTGGCGATAGCACTCAGAGAGCACCCGAATATTCACGGGCTAGTATCTGGCCCAGTGGAGGAAAGGGTTGGGCTATACACAGACGACATGCTACTCTTTCGGACTCAGGCCCCTCCCTCCAGACGGCCCTACAAATCAATGAGAACTTTGGTAAGTTCTCAGGACTTAAAATGAATTGGGACAAGTCCCAGATCCTCCCCATTGATGTATTTCCCCCGTCGAGAGACCAAGGCGTCCTACCCTTAGTAAGAGTAAATACCCTTAAACACTTGGGAATAATGGTTTCCAGAACACTGGCTGACATCATTCCACTAAATGTAGACCCATTAATCCCACTGATTAAGTCCAAAATTCAAACATGGGTAAGATTACTGGTGGAGGTGATGGGGCGCATAGGCCTAATTAAGATAATACTCCTACCCAAAATCCTATATGTGTTATGGCATTCTCCAATATACATCCCTCTTAAATACTTTAAAATCATGGATACACTTCTGCAATCCTTCGTATGGGGACCAGGTAGGCACAAACTTTCATGGAAGGCCCTACAGTATCCAACGACATTGGGGGGCCTTGCAGTACCAGATTTTGGGACTTATTACTTGGCAGCACAGCTCTCCCACCTATATCACATAGACAAGTCAGATAAATATAGATACTTGGCCCTGGTATGCAACTCAGTGGACTCACAACTCCCACAACCATTTTGTGATGTACTGAGAGGGCTGAAGGGCTCAAATCGCTCTAGGCTCTCATTTCAGCACAAAAGGATTTGGGACCTGGTGACCTCCAAGATGGAATGCCCTGTATTTCATGACAACACCCCATTGTGGTATAATGAACTCCTCCTGGAGCTCCTCCAGGTACCTGACCCCACCATATGGATATCTCAGGGTATTTATCTACTGTCACATGTTCTCCATAATGGAGAAATTAAAACATCTGATCAGTTGAAAGCAGAATTCAACCTCCCAAACTACATGCTTTTTTGCTTCTTTCAGGTGCGTCATGCACTTTGCACTCAGTTTATGGATACGTATCCTACATAGACGTACTGGACGTGATATATCGGGAAGAACCACGCCAACTCATATCTCTCTTTTACAATATGCTCACCACATCACCTGCAACAAAACTAGCATACTCTATCAAGCAGAAGTGGGTAGACACTGTGGGAGAACTGGAGGATGAGGACTGGGGTGAAGTGTTGGAGACCCCTAAGTTGGTGTCCCCCAAACTGTCCAACAGACTCACGCAAACTTATATCACGCATAGGGCATACATGACTCCACAATGCCTAGCTAAGTTTTGCTCCTCCTGCAGCGCTATGTGCCCCAGGTGCCTGATCTCAGTTGGCACCTTTGATCACATCATCTGGCGGCACCCTCAGATCCAGGGATACTGGTCACAGGTTGTCCAGTTTCTACATGACCAAATGGGCTCACCTGTGTCCCTGGATCCTGGACAGTGCCTGTTGGGCTTATTTCCTGAGGATGGAATAGATAAATTTACGCTTCAGTTTTTGCATGAAACACTATCACAGCAAGAAAGTTAATAGCCCGAAACTGGATCCAGACGGCTGCCCCTACGTTAACTGCCTGGCTTGCCGAAATCAACAACACCTTACCCTACAAAAAAGTGATTTACACAAATAGAGGGTGCCTGACCAAGTACAATAAAATCTGGGATATATGGTTACAATCCTCTTCAACATGTACCACATAGACTGTTTGTCATTTCACATGCTAGCACAATTTAACCCCTCTCTTCTAAATTGCTGATGGGTTCATGTAAATAAATTATCGGCTTATAGGGGAAACAATAGACACCAACATTACCTGTTATATTTATGCTGTTTGTTTTTTTACAAGCAGTTTATTGAGATGTAAGATTCTTTACATTGTGAACAACACACTGTACAGTTACTCTGTATGACTAGTCTGTACAAACAAAAAACTCAAACTTTTGTTTCATAATAAAAAAAAAAATAATGTACAAAATATATTATAAAAGATCTATATTTGATGTTACTCATGGTGATTTGTATGATAAATATACCCATAAATATAGATAAAAATGCATGAAACATGACATTAAAATGCCAAAGAATGCCATAGTTATAGTAATTAGCTGGCTAAGATGGAAGAAATAATGATTGAGCATAGTGATGGTAATAACTTTAAAGAGGAGTTCCACCCAGGGGGGCCATTAAAAAAAAAAAAAATTAAAAGTCAGCAGCTACAAATACTGCAGCTGCTGACTTTTAATTGGACACTCACCTGTCCCTGGGTCCAGCGGTGCGGGGGATCGAAGCCCCGCTCGTCCCCCCCCTCCGCTCGTCGGCGCCGGCATTTCAACTGTGGGCGCCGGGCTGTGGCTTCACAGCCTGGCACCCACTGCGCATGCGCGAGCGGCGCCGAGCGCCGTGATTGGCCGCTCAATCACCTGGGACCTGCAATGGGTCCCAGATGATTGACAGAAGGGAGGGAGAAGAGCCGAGCCCTTCCTGTGCCAGGGGGAAGTGATGTCACCAGCCCAGGCAGACGAAGGGGCAGATTACGAGGGACCACCTAGCAACAGGCATTTAGAGGTAAGTAAAAAAAAAAAAAAATATCCAAATGTTTTTTTGGTTTTTTTTTTAGAATTTTTTAGGTATGTTCTTTTTTTTGGGTGGAACCCCACTTTAACTCCTTGAAATGCTAAGGGAGTACGGTGTCATACAATAAGCGGGCACATCTTGCGTCAATACACCCCCCCCCCCCCCCCCCCGTTTGTAAAGGAGGAAAAAAAAACAAAGAACAATACTGAAAGTGTGGAGACATAAAATTACCACAATTGGATGTGAAATTGATAGAACAAATATTAAAATACTGCCAAAGAGGGGTAGAGGGTAAGAACTGAATGGATGGTGTGAAAAATGAGAGACTGATACCATGAGGATTCCTGATACCACTTGGAGAATGGAGGATTACCTGGTTCAGAAGGGGTAGTGCAAAAGCCCTGTGGGCAGTAAGAAAGAAGCTGGCCACCACGCAATACAATTGATAAAAGGGCATCCCACAATATAAGTGTGGTGGTGTGGAAGCCTGTAACAGTGTGATGTTTGGGTGGGGGACCATGTGATTATCATACTGCCATAGAGGGGAAGAACTGGATGGATGGTGTGAAAAATGAGACTAGGATTCCTGATACCGCTTGGAGAATGGAGGATCACCTTGGTCAGGGGGATACTGCAAAGGCCCTGGGGGCAGTAAGAAAGAAGCTGGTCACCATGCAATACAATTGATAAAAGGGCATCCCACAATATAAGTGTGGTGGTGTGGAAGCCTGTAACAGTGTGATGTTTGGGTGGGGGACCATGTGATTATCATACTGCCATAGAGGGGAAGAACTGGATGGATGGTGTGAAAAATGAGACTAGGATTCCTGATACCGCTTGGAGAATGGAGGATCACCTTGGTCAGGGGGGTACTGCAAAGGCCCTGGGGGCAGTAAGAAAGAAGCTGGTCACCATGCAAATACTTAATAAAAGGGCACCCCACGAAAGGAGTGCGGTGGTGTGGGTGCCTCCAACAGTGTGATATTTGGTTAGGGGACCATGTGATTTTCCAGGAATAAGGAGAACAGTGACATCAATGAGAGGAAACCTAGGAAGGCTGAGATGGAACAACTAAAAGCAGGGTTCCCCAAACGTTCTAAACAAAGGGCCAGTTTATTGTCCTTCAGACTTTAGGAGGGTCGGACGGTGGCCAGTGGAAGTGGAAATTTTCCTGACATCAGTGGGGTTAAACATCGGCAGGTTTGTAATTAGGGGAAGGAATAGTGCCCCATCGTTAGCATCATAGGGAGGAATAGTGCCCCATAATACGTGTCAATGGGAGAAAAGGTGCCCCATTGTTGGTGGCAGAATAGTGTCGCGTATCAGTGGAAGGAATAGTGCCCCAAGGGCCAGATAAAGGGAAGCAAAGGGCCGCATCTGGCCCCCGGGCCTCAGTTTGAAGACCACCGAACTAAAGGATAGTGTACATCCAACGCCTCACTCAAACCCCAGGGAAGAGGCTATCCGGTTGGAAAATCAAAAATGTTTCCCATGCACGTAATTTGCTGAAAGCTTATCCTTCAGATAGAGAGGGGATAGATTGGATGGCAAAAGCTTGCAGTAGTTGGGGGTCTTTGTTGCAGTATATAAAGAAGTGTCTGGCCACGCTATATTTGGGAGAACCTTGCTCAAAACTCCTTCTGTGTTCCACAACCCTGGTCCTGAAGGTCCTTATGGTTCTATCTATTTACCATAACCCGCAGGGGCAAGTTAGACAGTATACCATCTAGGTAGAGGAACAGGTCAGAAACTTTTTGATGGCGTAGATTCGTTGCCAACCATGGAATAAAAACGGATGATATTCTCAATTCTCTGTTTTTTTTTTGTATTTTACTGGGAACGATCACATTCTTGATATTTCGGACTTTGAGGAAGATAACTTTTGGGTTGTCAGGAGATAAAGAGTCCAGTTTGGGATCATTCTTAAGAATTGGCCAGTGTTTTTTGATAGGTAGATATCTGCCATTAAACTGTAACTGAACATTCTTTCCCCAGATATGGTTTCTGTTCTTGGCTAAGGTGATGCAACTTAGTGAGTATCCCTTCTCACAGAACTTCTAAATCAATGTGTTGCTCTGTGCATCATAATTAGGGATGAGCTTCGAGTTCGAGTCGAACTCATGTTCTACTCGAACATTGGCTGTTCGCAAGTTCGCCGAACAGCGAACAATTTGGGGTGTTCGCGGCAAATTCGAATGCCGCGGAACACCCTTTAAAAGTCTATGGGAGAAATCAAAAGTGCTAATTTTAAAGGCTTATATGCAAGTTATTGTCATAAAAAGTGTTTGGGGACCTGGGTCCTGCTCCAGGGGACATGGATCAATGCAAAAAAAAGTTTTAAAAACGGACGTTTTTTCAGGAGCAGTGATTTTATTAATGCTTAAAGTCAAACAATAAAAGTGTAATATCCCTTTAAATTTCGTACCTGGGGGGTGTCTATAGTATGCCTGTAAAGGGGCGCATGTTTCCTGTGTTTAGAACAGTCTGACAGCAAAATGACATTTGGAAGGAAAAAACTCATTTAAAACTACCCGCGGCTATTGCATTGCCGACAATACACATAGAAGTTCATTGATAAAAACGGCATGGGAATTCCCCACAGGGGAACCCCGAACCAAAATAAAAAAAAAAAAATGATGTGGGGGTCCCCCTAAATTCCATACAAGGCCCTTCAGGTCTGGTATGGATATTAAGGGGAACCCCAGCCAAAATTTTAAAAAAAAATTGACGTGGGGTTCCCCCTAAATTCCATACCAGACCCTTCAGGTCTGGTATGGATTTTAAGGGGAACCCCGCGCCAAAAAAAAAAAAAAAAAACGGCGTGGGGTCCCCCTAAAAATCCATACCAGACCCTTATCCGAGCACGCAACCTGGCAGGCCGCAGGAAAAGAGGGGGGGACGAGAGTGCGCCCCCCCCCCTCCTGAACCGTACCAGGCCACATGCCCTCAACATTGGGAGGGTGCTTTGGGGTAGCCCCCCAAAACACCTTGTCCCCATGTTGATGAGGACAAGGGCCTCATCCTCACAACCGTGGCCGGTGGTTGTGGGGGTCTGCGGGCGGGGGGCTTATCGGAATCTGGAAGCCCCCTTTAACAAGGGGACCCCCAGATCCCGGCCCCCCCCCTGTGTGAAATGGTAAGGGGGTACTTACCCCTACCATTTCACTAAAAAACTGTCAAAAATGTTAAAAATGACAAGAGACAGTTTTTGACAATTCCTTTATTTAAATGCTTCTTCTTTCTTCCTTCATCTTCTTCTTCTTCTGGCTCTTCTGGTTCTTCCTCTGGCGTTCTCGCCCAGCATCTTCTCCGCGGCGTCTTCTATCTTCTTCTCCTCGGGCCGCTCCGCACCCATGGCATGAGGGGAGGCTCCCGCTCTTCTCTTCATCTTCTTCTCTTCTTCATCTTCTACTTCATCTTCTTCTTCCTTCTTCTCTTCTTCATGTCTTCTCCGGGCCGCTCCGCAGCCATGCTGTGGCATGGAGGGAGGCTCCCGCTGTGTGACGGCGTCTCTTCGTCTGACGGTTCTTAAATAACGGGGGGCGGGGCCACCCGGTGACCCCGCCCCCCTCTGACGCACGGTGACATGACGGGACTTCCCTGTGGCATTCCCCGTGACGTCACAGGGAAGTCCCGTCAAGTCACCGTGCGTCAGAGGGGGCGGGGTCACCGGGTGGCCCCGCCCCCCGTTATTTAAGAACTGTCAGACGAAGAGACGCCGTCACACAGCGGGAGCCTCCCTCCATGCCACAGCATGGCTGCGGAGCGGCCCGGAGAAGACATGAAGAAGAGAAGAAGGAAGAAGAAGATGAAGAAGAAGATGAAGAAGAGAAGAAGATGAAGAGAAGAGCGGGAGCCTCCCCTCATGCCATGGGTGCGGAGCGGCCCGAGGAGAAGAAGATAGAAGACGCCGCGGAGAAGATGCTGGACGAGAACGCCGGAGGAAGAACCAGAAGAGCCAGAAGAACCAGAAGAAGAAGAAGATGAAGGAAGAAAGAAGAAGCATTTAAATAAAGGAATTGTCAAAAACTGTCTCTTGTCATTTTTAACATTTTTGACAGTTTTTTAGTGAAATGGTAGGGGTAAGTACCCCCTTACCATTTCACACAGGGGGGGGGCCGGGATCTGGGGGTCCCCTTGTTAAAGGGGGCTTCCAGATTCCGATAAGCCCCCCGCCCGCAGACCCCCACAACCACCGGCCACGGTTGTGAGGATGAGGCCCTTGTCCTCATCAACATGGGGACAAGGTGTTTTGGGGGGCTACCCCAAAGCACCCTCCCAATGTTGAGGGCATGTGGCCTGGTACGGTTCAGGAGGGGGGGGGGCCGCACTCTCGTCCCCCCCTCTTTTCCTGCGGCCTGCCAGGTTGCGTGCTCGGATAAGGGTCTGGTATGGATTTTTAGGGGGACCCCACGCCGTTTTTTTTTTTTTTCTTGGCGCGGGGTTCCCCTTAAAATCCATACCAGACCTGAAGGGTCTGGTATGGAATTTAGGGGGAACCCCACGTCAATTTTTTTTTAAAATTTTGGCTGGGGTTCCCCTTAATATCCATACCAGACCTGAAGGGCCTTGTATGGAATTTAGGGGGACTCCCACATCATTTTTTTTTTTTAATTTTGGTTCGGGGTTGCCCTGTGGGGAATTCCCATGCCGTTTTTATCAATGAACTTCTATGTGTATTGTCGGCAATGCAATAGCCGCGGTAGTTTTAAATGTGTTTTTTCCTTCAAAATGTCATTTTGCTGTCAGACTGTTCTAAACACGGGAAACATGCGCCCCTTTACAGGCATACTATAGACACCCCCCAGGTATGAAATTTAAAGGGATATTACACTTTTATTGTTTGACTTTAAGCATTATTAAAATCACTGCTCCTGAAAAAACGGCCGTTTTTAAAACTTTTTTTTGCATTGATTCATGTCTCCTGGGGCAGGACCCAGGTCCCCAAACACTTTTATTGACAATAACTTGCATATTAGCCTTTAAAATTAGCACTTTTGATTATTCATGTTCGTGTCCCATAGACTTTAACGGTGTTCGCGTGTTCGAACGAATTTTTTTCCTGTTCGCATGTTCTGGTGCGAACCGAACAGGGGGGTGTTCGGCTCATCCCTAGTCATAATCAGCCAAGGTGGAACAATTACGATGTAATCTACAGAATTGGCTGTATGGTATTTTGTTCTTCCAACTCAGTAGATGACAACTGGCCTGGAGTTGTCCAATGTCAGTTTAAAGAGGGTTCTGGAAAGGATACCTCGAGCCATTATGATCCAATTCGACATCAAGGAAGACTAGGGTATCTTTGTCCACCACCGAGGTAAATAGCATCCCAAATAAGTTGTCATTACAGTATTGGACAAACTGGAAAATGGAGTGGAGGTCCCCCTGCTAAATGAGAAGGATGCCATCGATGTAATGGCAAAATAAGACCAAATGTCTGGCAAAGTGGTTATTAGACTAGATGAACAAATCCTCCCAGTAGCCCATAAAGGTGTTAGTATAACTGGGGGTAAAAATGGCCCCCCATTGCTGTGCCCTTAGTTTGTAGATAACATATATCTTGAACCCTAAGGCTATGTTTCCACTATTGCGTCCCCAAAGTCGCGCGATTTTGCCGCGATTTGAAGCAATGCCTGTGTCTATGGACCACAAGTCGCATCAAAGTGGGACCAAAGTAGTGCAGGGACTACTTTGAAGTCACTGCGACTTGAAGTCGCACATATATGAATGGTACTCATTGGAAATCATGGGGTACAATTTGTCATGCGACTTTTCAGTCCCAAGTCGCATGAAAAGTCGCACTAGTGGAAACATAGCCTAAATAGTTGTTATGGAGGATAAAATGGGCAGCCTGGATTATGAAGCCTGTTTGGGCATTGTTAGGACTGTGGCTGCTGGCCAACAGATACTGAAGGGCAGTAAGGCCAGAGTGATGAGGGAAGAAAGTGCATAGTGCTGAGACATCTAGCAGTAACTGAAGGTAGTCTTCTTGCCATGTGTACTTCTGGAGAGAATCCAAAACGTGGCCAGTATCCTTGATATAGGCTGGTAGTGAGGATACGATGAGCTGTAGGAAATAGTTTGAAAGGCCACTTGTGAGACAGTCTATGTCAAGGGTCTCAAACTGGCGGCCCTCCAGGTGTTGCAAAACTTCAAGTCCCATCATGCCTCTGCCTGTGGGAGTCATTCTTGTAACTGTCAGCCTTGCAATGCCTCATGGGACTTGTAGTTTTGCAACAGCTGGAGGGCCGCCAGTTTGAGACTCCTGGTCTATGCGGTATGCTGACCTGACAGACAGTCTGTGGGCCCTATTATATCATTAGAATCTTCCACCCCAAAAACCATTTTGCCATCCTGCTTCACAGTCAATTACTTTAATGGTGTGGCTGTTGAAGTTTAGGCTCTGAAGGGCATCTCTGACATCTATTTTATGCCAGCAGTCTTACCAGGTCAATATACCACATCCTCCTAGGCCATTGCTAAGCATCAAAGTAAAACTAAAGGCAAAACTTATTTTTTTAGTTTTGGATAGAGTTGAGAGGGATTAGAACATCTGTCAGTTTTTATTGCTGTCTGTGTCCCCGTTAAGGAGATTCACCCTCTCTATTTGTCCTGTTTACCATTATCATTGAAATTAAAAGAAAAAAAAAAAGAAAATCCCAAATTTTGGGTTGTCCCCAGAAAAGTAATAGAGGGGAAATCTTCCAATGGGGACACTAGTTCTAGTGACCTGGGGGTCCCCAAGGAATTTTCTTAATTTGTATGGATTTCCCCTCACTTCCTGTTTGGCTATGGGACAGGAAGTGAAGGGAAATCTCAATGGGACACAGACGGCGAAAACAAATCTGACAGGGGTTATAACCCTCCCTTGCTCTATCCAAATTGAAATAAAAGTTTTGCTTGTAGTTCTAGTTAAATGATAACTGGAATGCCCTCCATCTCAATCCTGAGAAGCTGACAAGGAAAAAGTTTCAGAAAAGGAAAGCACAGATGAGAGTATAGTAATCCTATGACGCAACCAGAGCATCCAGTGCTTCTAATCAGAAGATCCCTGTACCTACATTTAAAGCTGCTCAGATTGTTGCTAAATCTGGAGGCCAGGAGGTCCATATCCGGCATCACTCACATACGACAAGTCATGGAACATCTCCAGGTGAGGGGACCATTCCCATGGATCCAAACGCTACCACTTGGGAATTGGATCAGCATTACCTCTGTACAGCAAGCAGAACTCTTCTGTAATCATCACTCAGTACATAATACACAATTGCTTTTGGGAATTACAGTCCCATAGATGTTTCACTTCCTGCTGACTATGCTACTGTGTGGCCGGGGAGGGCTGTTCCCATGGTTCCCAGTTTACCTGTAGATATTTTTAAATTTCGAACTGCTCCTGATGAGTGGATGAACTCCACGAAATGCGTAGAGCCGCTATATGCTACACCTTGCAATCATGTGCTTGAGATTCCCCAGGACTATGCATTTCATCAAAAAAACTTTTATCTTTATTAATTTTAAGATCATTTATGTCTACCTCTAAACAATGTACTTTATATCAATATGTTTATCACTATAATTGTGGATTATGTTGATATACATATACATATATATATATATATATATATATATATATATATATATATATATATATATATATATATACATATATATATATATATATACATATATATATATATATATATATATATACACACAGTGGGGACGAAAAGTATTCGTCCCCCCTTAAATTTTTCACTCGTTGTTATATTGCAGCCATTTGCTAAAATCATTTAAGTTCATTTTTTTCCCCATTAACGTACACACAGCAACCCATATTGACAGAAAAACACAGAATTGTTGACATTTTTGCAGATTTATTAAAAAAGAAAAAACTGAAATATCACATGGTCCTAAGTATTCAGACCCTTTGCTGTGGCACTCATATATTTAACTCAGATGCTGTCCATTTCTTCTGATCATCCTTGAGATGGTTCTACACCTTCATTTGAGTCCAGCTGTTTTTGATTATACTGATTGGACTTGCTTAGGAAAGTCATACACCTGTCTATATAAGACCTTACAGCTCACAGTGCATGTCAGAGCAAATGAGAATCATGAGGTCAAAGGAACTGCCTGAAGAGCTCAGAGACAGAATTGTGGCAAGGCACAGATCTGGCCAAGGTTACAAAAACATTTCTGCTGCACTTAAGGTTCCTAAGAGCACAGTGGCCTTCATAATCCTTAAATGGAAGACATTTGGGACGACCAGAACCCTTCCTAGAGCTGGCCATCCGGCCAAACTGAGCTATCGGGGGAGAAGAGCCTTTGTGAGAGAGGTAAAGAAGAACCCAAAGATCACTGTGGCTGAGCTCCAGAGATGCAGTCGGGAGATGGGAGAAAGTTGTAGAAAGTCAACCATCACTGCAGCCCTCTACCAGTCGGGGCTTTATGGCAGAGTGGCCCGACAGAAGCCTCTCCTCAGTGCAAGACACATGAAAGCCTGCATGGAGTTTGCTAAAAAACACCTGAAGGACTCCAAGATGGTGAGAAATAAGATTCTCTGGTCTGATGAGACCAAGATGGAACTTTTTGGCCTTAATTCTAAGCGGTATGTGTGGAGAAAACCAGGCACTGCTCATCACCTGTCCAATACAGTCCCAACAGTGAAGCATGGTGGTGGCAGCATCATGCTGTGGGGGTGTTTTTCAGCTGCAGGGACAGGACGACTGGTTGCAATCGAGGGAAAGATGAATGCGGCCAAGTACAGGGATATCCTGGACGAAAACCTTCTCCAGAGTGCTCAGGACCTCAGACTGGGCCGAAGGTTTACCTTCCAACAAGACAATGACCCTAAGCACACAGCTAAAATAACGAAGGAGTGGCTTCACAACAACTCTGTGACTGTTCTTGAATGGCCCAGCCAGAGCCCTGACTTAAACCCAATTGAGCATTTCTGGAGAGACCTAAAAATGGCTGTCCACCAACGTTTACCATCCAACCTGACAGAACTAGAGAGGATCTGCAAGGAGGAATGGCAGAGGATCCCCAAATCCAGATGTGAAAAACGTGTTGCATCTTTCCCAAAAAGACTCATGGCTGCATTAGATCAAAAGGGTGCTTCTACTAAATACTGAGCAAAGGGTCTGAATACTTAGGACCATGTGATATTTCAGTTTTTCTTTTTTAACCACTTCAGCCCCGGAAGGATTTACCCCCTTCCTGACCAGAGCACTTTTTACAATTTGGCACTGCGTCGCTTTAACTGCTAATTGCGCGGTCATGCAATGCTGTACCCAAACGAAATTTGCGTCCTTTTCTTCCCACAAATAGAGCTTTCTTTTGATGTTATTTGATCACCTCTGCGGTTTTTATTTTTTGCGCTATAAACAGAAAAAGACCGAAAATTTTTAAAAAAAAAGACATTTTCTACTTTTTGTTATTAAAAAAATCCAATAAACTCAATTTTAGTCGTACATTTAGGCCAAAATGTATTCGGCCACATGTCTTTGGTAAAAAAAATGTCAATAAGCGTATATTTATTGGTTTGTGCAAAAGTTATAGCGTCTACAAACTAGGGTACATTTTCTGGAATTTACACAGCTTTTAGTTTATGACTGCCTATGTCATTTCTTGAGCTGCTAAAATGGCAGGGCAGTACAACCCCCCCCCCCCCCAAATGACCCCATTTTGGAAAGTAGACACCCCAAGGAAATTGCTGAGAGGCATGTTGAGCCCATTGAATATTAATTTTTTTTGTCCCAAGTGATTGAATAATGACAAAAAAAAAATTACAAAAAGTTGTCACTAAATGATATATTGCTCACACAGGCCATGGGCATATGTGGAATTGCACCCCAAAATACATTCGGCTGCTTCTCCTGAGTATGGGGATACCACATGTGTGGGACATTTTGGGAGCCTAGCCCCGTACGGGGCCTCGAAAACCAATCACCGCCTTCAGGATTTCTAAGGGCGTAAATTTTTGATTTCACTCCTCACTACCTATCACAGTTTCGAAGGCCAAAAAAAAAAAAAATGTGTCACTTTCCCGCAACTTGTGTCAAAATATAAAATATTCCATGGACTCAACATGCCTCTCAGCAAATAGCTTGGGGTGTCTACTTTCCAAAATAGGGCCATTTGGGGGGGTTTTGTGCCACCTGGGCATTCCATGGCCTCCGAAACTGTGATAGGCAGTGAAGAGTGAAATCAAAAATTTACGCCCTTAGAAAGCCTGAAGGCGGTGCTTGGTTTTCAGGGTCCCGTACGTGGCTAGGCTCACAAAAAGTCTCACACATGTGGTATCCCGGTACTCAGGAGAAGCAACAGAATGTATTTTGGGGTGTAATTTCACATATTCTCATGGCATGTTTGAGCAATATATCATTTAGTGACAACTTTGTGCAAAAAAAATAAATAAATAAATTGTCTTTTTCCCGCAACTTGTGTCACAATATAAAATATTCCATGGACTCGACATGCCTCTCAGCAAATAGCTTGGGGTGTCTACTTTACAAAATGGGATCATTTGGGAGGGTTTTGAACTGTCCTGGCATTTTATGCACAACATTTAGAAGCTTATGTCACACATCACCCACTCTTCTAACCACTTGAAGACAAAGTCCTTTCTGACACTTTTTGTTTACATGAAAAAATTATTTTTTTTGCAAGAAAATTACTTTGAACCCCCAAACATTATATATTTTTTTTAAAGCAAATGCCCTACAAATTAAAATGGTGGGTGTTTCATTTTTTTTTTCACACAGTATTTGCGCAGCGATTTTTCAAACGCATTTTTTGGGGAAAAACACACTTTTTTAAATTTTAATGCACTAAAACACACTATATTGCCCAAATGTTTGATGAAATAAAAAAGATGATCTTAGGCCAAGTACATGGATACCAAACATGACATGCTTTAAAATTGCGCACAAACGTGCAGTGGCAACAAAATAAATACATTTTTAAAAGCCTTTACAGGTTACCACTTTAGATTTACATAGGAGGTCTACTGCTAAAATTACTGCCCTCGATCTGACCTTCGCGGTGATACCTCACATGCATGGTGCAATTGCTGTTTACATTTGACGCCAGACCTATTAGTCTATTAGACCCTAGATCTCTCCTCTGCCCTCAAAGCATCTGACCACACCAAGATCGGTGTGATAAATAATGCTTTCCCAATGGCGCTGTTTACATCCGGCGAAATCTAAGTCATGAAATGCTCGTAGCTTCCGGTTTCTTAGGCCATAGAGATGTTTGGAGCCACTCTGGTCTCTGATCAGCTCTATGGTCAGCTGGCTGAATCACTGGCTGCATTCTCAGGTTCCCTGTTGAGACAGGAGAGCCAGAGATAAACAGGAAGTCGGTGGGGGGGGGGCATTCCCTCCCACTGCTTGTAAAAGCAGTCTAGAGGCTAATTAGCCGCTAGGATTGCTTTTACATGAAAGCCGACCGCTGGCTGAAAAGAATGATACCAAGATGATACCTAAACCTGCAGGCATCATTCTGGTATAACCACTCAAAGTCGTGAATGGCGTACCTGAAGACAAAAAAATGGTTAACAATAAAACACAGTAAACGGTAAAGTATAAAAAATTGCATACCTGAAAAGCAAACGTGATAAAACATAATAACAATAAAACATTGCAGAATAGAATACAGTAAAAAAGAGCAGAACGATGGAGAGAGAATAGAGAGAGAGAGAACAATGAAACGACAACTATTTTTTTAATTTTATATATATATATATATATTTATTTTTTTTAAACTTTTTTTTGTAACTGTAACTTTTATAACTGTAACCGGTTCCAGGTTCGGGTCTCTGAAAATGTGATGGCATCTTGGGAGACCCTGTGAAAGTGTGCCTAGTCTGTGCAATGCTGTACCCTACGCTAATAAGCAACTAGTGAATGGTAGCGTTCAAAACATTCACCAATGCAAAGACCAGGATTGTCAGGACAGGAGGGACAATAATAGCGTGTGTCACGCCTATATCCGCGTTTGCTGCAGACACATCTTTTTTTGGGGGGGGGGGTTCGTTGGGTAGGGGTACTCGTGAGGACATAAAAATGCCTCTCATGCAGCCGACTGCATTTGTTTGGGGATGTGAATGGGGGAAGTACGGGCGCTGCAGAAGTGGTGGGTTCCCAATTATTAGGATTGGCGAATGCAGCAGGAAGGGCATTATGGGCATGACGGGCCTGTTTGTCTTCTTCTTGGTGGCAGCCGGACACTACTTGTGCTTGCCACCTCACCAACTTGAACTGCACTTATGGGACTTGCCACGTCACCAAGTGTTACTGCAGTGCTGGTTTGACTACGACCGGGGGGTACTAGGCCACTGGTGCTTGCCAGTTCACCAAAACGCTACCAAAAAAACTGTTAGCGATCGCCGGGATCAGGCCTGACTCTGCGAATGCTGCAGTTATGCGTTTAGTGTTTTGTAAGTGACAGTGATCGATCGATACTGCACTTGGGTGGACTGGGCAGAGGGGCAAAACGCAGGTGCTAGTAGGTATCTGGGCTGATTCCGCTAACACTGCGTTTTTGGGAACCCTAAACTGCTGGGGACGCTAGTATAGATCTGATCGGATCAGATATTGATCCGTTCAGATACTATACCACTAAGGGAGGCGTATGCTGCGTGCGTGGGTGTTAGCGGTACTGGCGCTAATCTGACGCTGCCTGGGGCGACGCATATCACCGCCGGGCGATCAGGGGGCTAAACCTTTATTCGGTAATAAACGGCGGGTGCCCTGACACTGTAAAAAATAAACGAACTAACCAGCGTCACCCGTAACAGTTATACGGTGATCAGTAGCGAAAGGGTTAACTAGGGGGCAATCAAGGGGTTAAAACATTTATTCGGTAGTATATGGGGGTCCCTGTCGCTATAAAACGCTGACGGCGAACTTAAATATTTACCTCCCTAACTAGCGTCACCAGCGACACTAATACAGCGATCAGAAAAATGATCGCTTAGCGACACTGGCGACGGGGGGTGATCAAGGGGTTAAAACTTTATTAGGGGGGTACCCTAGACCTAAAGGGGGCTAACAATAACTGCCCTACCACACTAACTGTCACAAACTGACACCATGCAGTAATCAGAAAAAAAAAACTGCTTGGTGTCAGTGTGACAGGGGGGGGGGGGGGGGGGGGTGATTGGGGGATGATGGGGGGTGTAAAGTGTGCCTGGCATGTTCTACTGTGTGTGTAGTGTTGTGCACTCACAGTGAAGTTTTCTCTTGGTGCCGGAACGGAAAATACCGAGCCGAGGAGAGATTATATCATTTCCTTTGCTGCTGTTTAGCATACAGCAGCAGAGGAATGATTCTGATTGTCTGGGAGCGATCGCGAGGGGGGGGCCACGAATGGATGGTCTCACCCTCATCTCTCATCGCTCCCAGACCAAAGCCAACCACCTCGGGCACCGCGGGAAGGCAATCACGTACCAGGTACGTGATTTTGCCTGCCCGTGCCATTCTGCCGCAGTATATCTGCGTGAGGCGGTTGGCAAGTGGTTAATAAATCTGCAAAAATGTCAACAATTCTGTGTTTTTCTGTCAATATGGGGTGCTGTGTGTACATTAATGAGGAAAAAAATGAACTTAAATGATTTTAGCAAATGGCTGCAATATAACAAAGAGTGAAAAATTTAATGGGGTCTGAATACTTTTCGTCCCCACTGTACGTATATATATATATATATATATATATATATATATATATATATATATATATATATATATATATATATATATATATATATATATATATATATATATATATTTATATATATTAGGGCTCTTACTTATTAAAATTTTCGTGTTCGATTAATCGTTTTTTTAATCGATTAATCGACTAATTTCAATGAATTATAACGCACATACAGATCCAACTACTTTTAGCTGATTTAGCATCGTTGTTATGGCAGCGGCCGAAGCCGGACATAGCAGGGCATGGCTAGGATGTCACACGTCATAAACTCTGCCTCACCGTGCCCATAATCTCAGCCTTACTGTGCCCATAATGGCAGCCTCACCGTGCCCATAATCGCAGCCTCACCGTGCCCATAATGCAGTCTCACCGTGCCCATAATCACAGACTCACCGTGCCCAAAATCGCAGCCTCACCGTTCCCATAATGCAGTCTCACCGTACCCATAATGCTGTCTCACCGTGCCCATAATCGCAGCCTCACTGTGCCCATAATGCTGTCTCACCGTGCCCATAATCGCAGTCTCGCCGTGCCTATAGTCGCAGCCTCACTGTGCCCATAATGCTGTCTCATCGTGCCCATAATGGCAGCCTCGCCGTGCCTATAATGGCAGTCTCACGGTGCCCATAATGCAGTCTCACCGTGCCCATAATGCAGTCTCACCGTGCCCATAATGCAGTCTCACCGTGCCCAAAATTGCAGCCTCACTGTAGTCGGTGCCTGTGCCTGGATTACACAGTCTGCGGGCATCTCCAGCTGTGTGTCTCGGAGCTGAGTGTGAAAACCTTGGCTGCGCTGTGAAAAAAGTCCCGCCCTCCTCCTAGATCAGCTTGTGTGATAGACAGAACACTGCGTCTATCACATGAGCTGATCTAGGAGGAGGGGGCGGGACTTTTCTCACAGCTCGGCCAAAGTTTTCACACTCAGCTCGGAGACACACAGCGGGAGATGCCCGCAGACTGTGTATGACATATAGTGGAGGAGGAGGAGGGAGCGGAGCGCTGCAGCCACAGCTTGGCCCAAAGCGGCCCCAGGGCAGGCAGCCCACCAATCAAAAAAATTTTGATCAAAAAAAATTAACGAATAATCGAGGAATTAATCGTTAATTTCCGCAGCCCTAATATTATATATATACATATATATATATATATATATATATATAAAAATATTAAATATTAAGTTGATATCTATTTTGGACAGAAGCCAATTAACCTACCAGCATGTCTTTGGAGTGTGGGAGGAAACCGGAGTACCGGGAGGAAACCTACGCAGTCACAGGGAGAACATGCAAACTCCAGGCAGGTAGTGTCGTGGTTGGGATTTGAACCAGCGACCCTTTTTACTGCTAGGTGAGAGTGCTACGCACTACACCACTGTGCGGCCCAGTGGGGTCACAGACAGAAAAAAAAATCTAATAGAAATTTAGCTCTTCTCCACTTCATCCAAAACTGAAAAGTTAGCCAGAGCTGGGGTTCACTTGACAGTGAAGTTTGTTGTACAAGTAAAGCACACCAAGAAAAGGCTGTGCCAAATACAGGGCCACAACCAGCGTAATACAAATAACAGTTATCGTGGATAAAAAAAAGAATAAAATGTTTTATTGAACATTAAATGAATTATATAGATATAATTATTATAAAACTGCCCTGGCTGGCTGAAAAAAAGAAATGCGCTTGTGCATGAAACATTTTGATAAATGTGTTTACGATGAGCAGGCCATAATCCAGCATTTCACTCACAGGGGAGTCCAAGGCTTTGAGGAGGAAGAAGGATGGGCAATGAAGGTCTGGATCAAGATGGGTCCAGTCTCCTCTTTTTCATGGCAAGACCAGTATGGTTCAGTCCATAAGGGCTTTTATCTATACAAAGACAGAGATGGAATGTTAAGTTAGACCACACAGAAAGGGATGGAAAATCTTTCCCATGGGGTAAGAGTCAGGAATGAAAATCTGAAACAGCATTTCGCCACTCTTTCCCAAACTTAAAAGAATATTTTTGGCCTAGTAGACCTTTAACCCTTTCCGGAGGTTATATCTAGACACCCAGACAAAATTTAGTAGTGTAAGTAGACTTTGCTACAGGATGGTGGACACACAGATTGCATGTGCATTCTTCCATGGGCACGCCTACCCATTTCCACACCCTACTCCGTGGGTACACCATAGGGCAATACCCTCACTGATAAAACTTGAAGAAACCAGGCACAAGGGAACCGCAATATCCCAGGAAAACTGTCGCTATGCCAAAGGCCTGCAAAAGACTCAAACTGCTCAAAGTGTTGCTGCTTGCCTTGCCCCTGTACCGAAGCCAGATACCATTTTATCACTGTTCTTGGCATCCAATTCTAGCTCTGTTTTCAGGCATGCAACAAGGGTTCCACCTGACTAGAGCTGGCCATACATTATACAATTTTCTTGTACAATGAATTCTGCCTCAATTGTTCCACAAAAAAGCAAGAGATAAAAACCAGTGGTTCTCATAGCAAAAAAAGTCCCAGAAGAACCTGGTAAACAGACATATTCAGACTCCTAGGAGACGACCCATGGCCTCTTCCAAACAGGCTAGACCTACTGCCCCTGAGCCTCCAGTTCCATCCTGCATCCTTGTCACTGACTAACCACGTGACTTTTGAAGCCAGGTCTTGAGGGACAAAGGGGTCTCTGGTTCTGTGATTCCAGTATTGCTAAAAGCAAGGAAAGCCACTTCAGGAAAGATCTACTATTGTACCCGGAAATCCTTCAACCTGAGATTGCTTTGTGCCTTACATTCTGGCCTGCCTATAATCAGGACTTGACCAGAACTTGGCCTTAAGTACTCTTAAGGGACAAATTTCAGTCTTGTCCATTCTTTTCAAAAAAAAACCTCTAGCTTCACTTTCCCTTGTAAAAACCTTTATTCAAGGTGTTTCTGAGATTAAACCACCCCAACATCCTGTCCTCCTTTGAGACCCCAATTTGGTTCTCTCTTCCCTGCAAAAACCACCCACTGAACCCATCACAGAAATCCCTTTTGACTATCTCTTCTGCAAGATAGCCTTTTTGGTTGTTTTCACGTCAGTCAGACGTTTCAAGTTATTGCTTCTTGTTAAGAGCCATTAATCATAAGGACAAAGTAGACTTGCACTCAAAATCCTCCTTCCTTTATAAGGTAGTGTCAGCCTTCCACCTCTTTATCCTAAGCACCACCTGAACTAGTATGTTTCCACACCACCAGGTCAATATTAGTTTCCTGGCATGCCAACATCAAGCCCAGCTGTTGCCCAGCTTTATAAGACTGCAACTTGGTCTTCATACCTTTTCCAAGTGCTACTCACAGCAGCACTGAGTTGGATCAGTTGGCTTTTGTTACTGTTGGGCCTGTTGGCACATTTCTGTTTTCCTCATTGCCCACCATTTTCATTAATTGCTTGAAGACGTAGCAAGGTCTACAAATATCAAGCCTATATCCTGTACTTTATGCTTAAGATAAAAGGATTTTTGACTTACCAATAAATTCTCTATCTTGGAGTACAGTATAGTACAAGACTCCCTCTCCTCTGTTCCAGTGTTACTCTGCTTTATTTGCAAAAGAAACTTAAGACTCATGGAGTGGGGTAGGGTTACAGGGGGAAACCCAAGAGGTGTGACCTCAAAAGCTTTGCCATTGTCCTATCACCTGAAGGTACCAGACAATAATCCAGGGTCTATGAATATCAGGCCTGTGTCCTATACTGTACTCCAGGATATGGAATTTTCAGGTAAGGGAAAATTCCTTTTTAATTTACCTTATCCTTCACCCCCTGGCAGATGACGACCCCCACGCTCCAGCAGGTCCTGAGGAACCAGATGAAATTCACTCAGTGAGTGGCCCTGCTAGTCCAGTTCTGTTCAACAAAAATCGATCAGAGTCTTCTGGAAATTTTTTGGGCAAACAGAAGATGCATTCAAACCAGCGGGGTCAACTTTCAAAATACAATAGCCACAGTGGAAAATTCATTCATCCACACTGCATAACATGCATGAACGAATCTGGTAGTTATTTCCATTCAGTTCACAGGATGAAAAAAATAATATATACTGTATGTACAGTACTGTGCAAAAGTTTTGGGCAGGTGTGAAGAAATGCTGTAAAGTAAGAATGCTTTAAAAAAATATGTGATTTAATTGTTTATTTTGATCAATTTACAAAATGAAAAGTAAGCAAGCAGAAGAAAATATGTTTGGGGTTCTTGTTCTGCTACAGAATACATTTGGGGCCAACCTTACTGACAGCAACCTTCGCAATTCCCTACAGTCCGGCTTCAGCCCAGAACATTCCATTGAAGCTGCCCTACTAAAACTCACCAATGACCTAACTGCTAAACCAACGGCCAGTACTCCATACTCATACTCTTGGACCTTTCTGCTGCCTATGACACAGCTGACCACCCACTCCTCAATAAATTGCACTCCCTTGGCCTCCATGACTGTGCTCTTTCCTGGTTCTCCTATCTCAACGCACTTTCAGTGTCACATACCACATATTCTCCTCTGCTCCTCTTTCTATTGGAGTATTCCGAGGCTCTGTCCTTGGGCTCCTCCTATTCTCTTTCTATACCTCTTTCCTGAGCCAGTTGATAATCTCCCATGGCTTCCAATATGACCTCTATGCTGATGACACCCAGATCTATCTCTAGACTCCTCAACCCACCCCCTCAATCTCCTCACGTTTTACAAACTTACTGAGCGACATATCAGTAAGGATGTCACACCACTTCCTCAATCTCAATCTTTTTAAAACTGAGCTTATAATTCCTCCGCCCATAACTTGACCATTGAGATAAACAGCAAAACCATTGATCCCTCCACACATGCTAGGTATAATTCTAGACGCTGACCTCTCCTTCAGCCCCACATCCAATCACTGGCTAAATCTTGCTGTCTTAACATCAACAACATTTCCAGAATCCCCCACTTCCTGACTAATGAAACCACAAAACAACTAATTCACTCCTTGGTTATTTCCCGCCTTGACTACTGCAACTCCCTCCTCATTGACTACCTTTACACAGGCTATCCCCTTCAGTCTATTATGAATACTGCTGCTAGACTAATACACCTTACTATCAGTGACTGCAGCCCCTCTCTGCCAGTCTCTACATTGGCTTCCCCTACCCCATCGTATAAAATTTAAAATACTAACCACAACATACAAGGCCATCCACAACATTACCCTTAGATTGTAAGCTCCATGAGCAGGGCCCTCATATTCCTTCTGTATCAAACTGTTTTATAAGCATACTGTCTCCCTTTATATTATAAAGCTCTGTGTAAAATGTTGGCGCTATATAAATCCTGTATAATAATAATCACACTCCTCCCTGATGGTATGGCATGATGGATAGTACCTGCCTTTCTAAGCATCGACGACACCAATAATCGGGTAACGTTGAGGAACGTAGATGCAGTGGTTAGCCACAGAAATCTAATGCAGCAGTTGAAAGACACACCATGCTTACTTCCCTTCGACATCGGAAAATACCCAGAAGTGCTATCAGCAAAGAACTAGCAGAAACCAATGGGTACACCCATTTACTGTCCTGTGAAGTCTGACCAGAAGTAGTCTTTTTGGAAGAACTGCGGCCCAAAATCCATAGCTCCGACATAGAAACAAGGCTGAGCAACTCAATGATGCACAAAAACATTGGAATTGGGGCACAAAAAATGCAGCACGTGCTCTGGACTGATCAGTCCAATTTTAAATATTTGGCTGTAGCAGGAGGCAGTTTGGTTGCCAAAGGCTTGGAGAGCGGTGCAATAATGAGCGTCTACAGGCAACAATGAAGCATGGTAGAGGTTCCTTGCAAGTTTGAGGTTGCATTTCTGCAATTGGAGTTGGAGATTTGTTCACAATCAGCAGTGTCCTCAATGCTGAGAAATACAGGCAGATACTTATCCATCATGCCATGCCATCAGGGA
Organism: Lithobates septentrionalis; assembly: GCA_037952835.1. Taxonomy (NCBI): domain Eukaryota; kingdom Metazoa; phylum Chordata; class Amphibia; order Anura; family Ranidae; genus Lithobates; species Lithobates septentrionalis. The sequence goes on along the minus strand of JBBDGP010002049.1, from coordinate 295,158 downwards.
GGCGTGTGATTGGCCCTAAATTTATTCTGCAGCAGGACAACGACCCCAAACATACAGCCAATGTAATTAGGAACTATCTTTAGCGTAAAGAAGTCATCCTAGAAGTGATGGTTTGGTTCCCACAGAGCCCTGATTTCAACATCATTGAGTCTGTCTGGGATTACATAAAGTAAGGCAGCGTACATCCATAGAAGATCAGTGGTTAGTTCTCCAAGATGTTTGGAACATTCAAAAACTGTGTGCAAGTGTACCTAGAACAGGGGTAATTACCTAGCAAGGCCCAATACAAAGGATGGCATGAAGAAAACCAATAACAGTACAATGAAACAAACGTCATTGTTAAAAAAAAAAAATAAAAAATGTATATACTTACAGGTCACGTGATCCCCTGTGTCAGGCAGTGGCGGCTGCAGGGGAGAGAAGGCTTGACAATGGCTGGCAAAGCCTGGAGCGGTGTTGTCACCCACAGGTTCCCATGTCCCAACCGTTGTTGACGCTCCCTTCTCTCCACTGCATACGCAGCTGCCTTACACAGGTGAGATAATGAGATAATGTGATCAGATTGCAGAGGTCTGAAAATAGGTCAGTAAGCATAGGTGTTAGGAGGGGGGAAGGGCATTTTTTAAGGCCACGTAGGTTTCCAGGTAGCTGGAATTTTACTTTAATCTTTCTGCACCGATGGTCAGTGGTAGCATTTCAGACTAACCCTCCCTATTGGTGGGCAGTGGCAGTGTCAATTAACTCCTTTTTTGCTGCATTAGTGGCCAGTGGCAGTGTTTATTATCCCCAGTCATATGCTGTAGAATAAAGGGGTTAATCAGCACTGATACTTGTACCACTATTGCAGTACAGGGGGTTAATTAACCACTTAAAGACCACCCAACATTCATGTACAGCGGCAGGGCGGACCTTAAGCGCAAAATCCCGTACCTGTACGTCATCCCCTTGGTCGGTTCTTGGGCGCACGCCGCCAGAGCCGTGCTCCTGCTGTAATTAGACACAGCGGGAGCCAATCAGCAGGTCCGGCGGCCATGATGGCCACCCCTGATCGTTCAGAGGAGAGATAGAACGGTGGTCTGCCTATGTAAGCAAAGCAGACCGCTGTTCTGCCAGAGAAGAGAGAGAGCTCGAGTTCCTGCTAATCAGGAACACAGATGTCTGTCCTCCAGTTAAACCATCCCCCACACAGTTAGGCCCCTTTCACACTGGGGCGGTTTGCAGGAGCTATTGTGCTAATAATAGCGCCGGCAAACCAACCCGAAAGTGCCGCTGCTTTGTCTCCAGTGTGAAAGCCCCGAGGGCTTTCACGCTGGAGCGGTGCGCTGGCAGGACGGGAAAAGTCCTGCCAGCAGCATCTTTGGAGCGGGGAAGGAGCGGTGTATACACATGCTCCTTCCCTGCTCCTGCCCTTTGAAATCAATGGGACAGTGCGGCTATACCGCCGGCAAAGCACCTCTGCAGAGGTGCTTTTTAACCCTTTCTCGGCCGCTAGCGGGGGGTAAAACCGCCCCGCTAGCGGCTGAATACCGACGGTAAAGCGCCGCTAACAATCCATCCTCTGATGAAGTCACGTGACGTGACGATACGCGTCAGGATTGGAGCACGGGAACTGTCACAGACCGACGATAGGATACGAGCTCGCCGCTCGTGGATGTTTCTTACTATATCCTTCTGCTAAATGTAAGTGTACCATGTTGTTTTTAACCTAATAAACTGATTTATATACGGGATCACGCTATGTGCACTCTCTTCCAACACTCCACATATATTCATCCCATTGTGACGAGCATTGAGGAAACGGGGACAGTTTGAAGACACCCTTGAAGACACGAACTCGGCGTTCGTTGGATTGACGCCCACACTCATTTTACAAAAGTGAGTGCACCCCCCTTCTGTGTCCTGTCCCCTTTTTCCACTGTGGCCGCTACGGAGTTATATTATATACTGTCTGCTTATGTTTTTTATATACCATCCTGCACACCCACCACCCGAATCGCCTGAACTACTGGAAGGGACCCTTGCCTGCTGGTGATTTGTTACTGGATTACAAGCTGTTGTCTTGCAGCAGTAAGGTGAGCTGCTTGCGAGCACAGAGGTGTCCCCACTGAAGACTTTTCCCTTCCCTGTGGCTTGTGGACTTGCCTTTTTGGAACTGATGACTCATTGTTTGAGCACTTTGTACTACAAGGTGGTGGGACTATTCACCATTTATTTATTTTCTTGGAGTCACTAATAAGAATTTGCTGAGAAACCACATATGTGCTAGTATACTAGCCCTTTTGCACTGAGATTTTTTTCTTTTCTTTTGTTTCAGTATTTACAATATTTTTTATGTGCTAGTATGATACTAGCCCTCATGCACATGGACTTTGCTTGATATATATATTTTTATTTGGTTCTTTTTGTTTTTTTGTTTTTGTTTTTTGTACCCACATTGTATTTGTCACTCATTTTCTCATTTTATAGCTTTTTATATGTTTTAGGCAATTTTGTTTCTGCAGTTTATTTGGATTTGGTGCTCATAAGACTGCACTTTATTACATTTCATTATACTTTTATATTTTGTATATTTTTTTATTTTGTCTTTTGGAACTGATGACTCATTGTTTGAGCACTTTGTACTACAAGGCGGTGGGACTGTTCACTATTTATTTATTCACTTGGAGTCACCATTTAGTATTTGCTGAGTTACCACATATGTGCTAGTATGATACTAGCCCTTTTGCACTGAGATTTTTCTTTTGATAAGTATTTGCCGAGCTACCACATATGTGCTAGTATGATACTAGCCCTTTTGCACTGAGATTTTTCTTTTCTTCTGTTTCAGTATTTACAATATATTTTTTATGTGCTAGTATGATACTAGCCCTCATGCTCATCATACCTTTATATTTTGTATAATTTTTTCATCTTTTATTCACCTCTCTATACATTTGAGCTAGCCCCTTCCCCTTTCTTCCTTCCCCTTTTATCACAGCACAATCACCACTTACTTTATTCATACCACTTTTGTCTGTTTGGATCAGCCATTTAGGTGTTGCAGCAGTGCCCCTTAGCATAGGTATTTCTGACAGCGCAGGAGTTTCTTCATTATTTACTTTACCGCCGACGCCGCCCCAGTGTAACTTAACCCTTTGATCGCCCCTGATGTTAACCCATTCCCTACCAGTGTCATTTTACAGTGACAGTGCATTTTTTCTTTAGCACTGATCACTGTATTGGTGTCATTGGTCCCCAAAAAGTGTCACTTACTGTCAGATTTGAATGCCGCACTGTCACAGTCCCGCTAAAAAAATCGCTGATCGCCGCCATTACTAGTAAAAGCAATTTAAAATAGTCCATAAAAATATTCCATAGTTTGTAGACGCTATAACTTTTGCGCAAACCAAACGCTCATTGGGATTTTTTTTTACTAAAAATATGTAGCAGAATACATATTGGCCTAAATTGATGACATTTTATTTTTTACATTTTTTTATTATATAGCAGAAAGTAAAAAATAATGTTTGTTTTTTTTTTAAACTATGTCTTTTTTTTGTTTATAGTGCAAAAAATAAAAACCGCAGATGTGATCAAATACCATCAAAAGAAAGCTCTATTTGTGGGAAAAAAAAGGAAATTTTGTTTGGGTACAGCGTCGCACGACCGCGCACTGGTCAGTTAAAGAAACGCAGTGCTGTATCGCAAAAAATGGCCTGGTCAGGAACGGGGCAAAACCTTCCGGATAAAGTGGTTGTAAAAGCTGAAGTTTTTTTTACCTTCCTGCATTCTATGCAGGAAGGTAAAAAACCTTCAGTGTGAAGCTCCCCCCTCAACCCCCCTAATACTTGCCTGAGGCCGATCTCGATCCAGCGATGTGCACGGGACCTAAAGCTCTCATGGGTCCTTCCCTCCTGATTGGCTCCTGCTGCTGTCAATCACAGTCAGTTAGGCGGGGGGTAGAGAGAGACACTCTTTCTGTGTCTTATGGACGCAGAGAGCCAGCTCGGAAATATGCACGCACAAGTGCCCCCACAGCAAGTGGCTTGCTATAGGGGGCACTCCGCCTGACAGAGAAGTGTGCATGTATGCTAGGTTAGTGCCGGATGCAATCCCACTGTAGCTCTGCAAGGGTAATATGTGCACTCAGCTTTACATATAACATGTCAGGTGGCCACGATTGACGGGTTGCTGCCCCTCGACCTAGAAGAATTTATGCTGTTTTGAAGGCAAAGGATAGCCATACCAAATATTGGTTTGATCTGGATTTTTCTTCTGTTCATTTCCTTTCCATTTTGTTAATTGATAAAAATAAACTATTAACATGTCAATTTCTGAAACCATTCTTTTTTTACAGCATTTTTTCACACGTGCCTAAAATTTTTTGCATAGTTATGCTTGTGTGTGTTTGTGTATATATATATATATATATATATATATATATATATATATATATATATATATATATACTGTACACACACACACTGTATACAGTATATATCATTGTATGGCCAGCTTCAATATACTTTGCAATAAACTCCTGACCAAGGACATCTTGTGACAAAAAATAAGTACTGCAAGTGACCGATCCAACCTAAAGAGTAACTCCACTTTTGTAAGAAAAAAAAATAGCAAATAAAAAAAAAATATTGCATATACATAGCAACTCAAATCATATCATAATTGAATATTATTAAAAATTACGTTTCAGTTTTATTCTGCGGCACTGTAATTGTCTGTAAAATGCAATGCGATATGGCTACCTGCATGCATTCTGTACACAGATGGTGTACAGCAGTGTTTCTCAACTCCAGTTCTCAAGTACAGGTCATGTTTTCACGATTACCATTATTTTGCACAGGTGATTTGATCAGTTTCACTGACTTAGTAATTACCAGAGTCGTCTCATCTGAGGGAAATCCTGAAAACATGACCTGTTGGGGGTACTTGAGGACTGGAGTTGAGAAACACTGGTGTACGTCATCTGTGTACAGAATGCATCCAGGTGTACAGAACGCCCCCTGAAAATGTAATTTCCTGCTTGTGTGATTAGCTTACTGATTTTCCCAGAAGTCTGCAATAAAATACATACCAGATTTTGAGCATCCCCTTTTATTTCTTCAGAATAACAAAAGGTAGAAATCTGCAAGAAAGTTTGTTAAAATCCCTGCAATGTAAATAGATCACCCAGAGGGGAATGTGTTTTTTTTTTCTTCAACAAAATGGAGTTACTCTTAAACCCCTTTCACATTGGGGCTGTGCGGGCATTAGCGGTAAAGCTAATAAATCCCTGTGCTGTCAGGGCAGAGGAGACAACGATTTGTCTCCTCACCTAGTAAGTCACATCCCCATACAGTTAGAACATGCTGAGGGAACACACATTTAACCCCTTGTTTGCTGCGTAGTGTTAACCCCTTCCGTGGCATGTGACATTTACACAGTAATCAGTGCATTTTTATAGCACTGATCGCTGTATAAATGTCAATGGTCCCAAAAATGTGTCAAACGTATCCGATCTGTCCTCCACAATACTGCTAAAAATCACAGATCATCACCATTACTAGTAAAAAAAAATAATATAATAAGAATAAAAATGCCATAAATCTTTCCCATAGTTTACAGACGCTATAACATTTGCGCAAACCAATCAATATACACTTATTGGGATTTTTTTTACTAAAAATATGTAGAATAATAATATATCGGCCTAAGCTGATAAAGAAATTTGTTTTATTTATTATTTATTATAGCAAAAAATATTGGTTTTTTTTTCAAAATTGTCGTGAGCAAATACCACCAACAGAAAGCTCTATTTGTGGGAAAAATTTTGTTTGGGTACAGCATTGCATGACTGTGCAATTGTCAGTTAAAGCGACGCAGTGCCAAATTGTAAAAAAAATTGCTCTGGTCAGGAAGGGGGTAAAATCTTCCGGGGCCAAAGTGGCTAAAGAGCGGTAATGCACGGGTGTCCCCATTGTGAAAGGGCTCTTAAATGTAGACAGAGGGACCATTTTTGCAATTCCTCACCTTTTTATGTTCCTGCTTACAGCTTTCAGGGTTTGCAAGAGACACCCAAAACCATACAAATTTTGAACCACAGGAACAATAGAATAAAAAGCTGGTGCTACTGATTTTGTATGTCTTGTGCAAATGTTTAGCAAAACAATATTTTTGTAGCACTACTCCTGTAGGAGTTGCTGAAGTTGGGTTCCTCACTGCTGCACAGCTAGTCACTCAGCATTTGCTTTTTTCATCCGGACACAGAAATCAGTCTTTGGCTTGTTTTTGTTGTTTTATTAACCACTTAAGGACTAGCCTCGTTTTGGATTTTAGGTGTTAACATGTTTAAAACAGGTTTTTTTGCTAGAAAATTACTTAGAACCCCCAAACATTATAGATGTTTTTTTTCTAACACCCTAGAGAATAAAATGGCGGTCGTTGCAATACTTTTTTTTACACCGTATTTGCGCAGCGGTCTTATAAGCGCACTTTTTTTGGAAAAAATGCACTTTTTTGAATAAAAAAAAGAGACAACAGTAAAGTTAGCCCAATTTTTTTTCATATTGTGAAATATAATGTTACGCCAAGTAAATTGATATCCAACATGTCACGCTTCAAAATTGCGCCAGCTCGTGGAATGGCGTCAAACTTTTACCCTCAAAAATCTCCATAGGCGACGTTTAAAAAATTCTACAGGTTGCATGTTTTCCATTACAGAGGAGGTCTAGGGCTAAAATTATTGCTCTCGCTCTACCGGTCACGGCGATACCTCACATGTGTGGTTTGACCACCGTTTTCATATACGGGCGCTATTCGCGTATGCGTTCGCTTCTGCGCGCGAGCTCGTCAGGACGGGGGGTTTCAAAAAAAAAAATTTTTTATTTTTATTATTTTACATTATTGTTTTTTTTTTTTACACTGTTTAAAAAAATAATAATAATTTGTCACTTTTATTCCTATTACAAGGAATGTAAACATCCCTTGTAATAGAAAAAAGTATGACAGGACCTCTTAAATATGACATCTGGGGTCAAAAAGACCTCAGATCTCATATTTACACTAAAATGCAATTAAAAAAAAAAAAAAAGTAATTTAAAAAAATGACATTGAAAAAAATATGCCTTTAAGAGGCGTGGACGGGAGTGACTATTTGACGTCGCTTCCGCCCAGCAGTGTCATGGAGACGAGTGGGCGCCATCTTAGCCTCAATCGTCTCCAGACACAGCACTGCCAGGACGCTACTGACGGCTCCGGTAAGCGGCGGAGGGCACCGGATTATGGCGGGAGGGGGGGCCCCTCTCCCGCCACCGATAAAAGTGATCTTGCGGCGAATCCGTCGCAGGGACCACTTTTATCAGAAAGCCGACCGCCGCACGTAAACGGGGATACCGAGGTTATGGCAGCTAGCTGCTGCCATAACCCCGGTATCCGCCACCAAAGTTTGGACGTACATCGTCGTGCGGCTGTCGGCAAGTGGTTAAGGGATGATAACTTGGATGGGGTAAGGGATTATGGGATTCCCAGTATGTCAACAGAACTTCAGGGACACTCCCTCTCTATTTACAGAGTCTTCCTTCTGCCACCTTCATAAACTTGGTTCCTATGTACAGCTTCTGCTGGCTCACACCCGAGGGAACTAAAGGCCCGTACAAACGATAAGAAAATCAGAAGGAAAATTTCATACAAACGACTGGCCAATTATCTCCTATTACTTTAAGACAAAACCAGAAGGTGCAGGCGATAAAATTTTTATCGTAAGTGAACACATTGTTCGATTTTCGTTTACAGTTTTCATCCAAAAAAAAAATCATAAGAGCAACACTATGCATGCTCGGAAACGAAAGAATACATTACAAATCAATTCAACACATTACATCACTTCTGAAGTTGTATTCTGTCGTACGAGAATTTTCGTACATTGAAAAACCTCTTCATTTTTGATATGTGACTAGCATGCAACAAAAAAACAGAGAGATTATCCGTCCAAAAATCTCATTGTGTGTACCAGGTTTTACTGTATATTGTTAGTTCAGCAACAGCCTATCACAGGCAGGAAATCTCAGTCCCTTGTCAAAGTACAAAACTGGAGTGAGCAGCTATTCACTTCACCTTCTGCTTTCCCGTGGCCACTGATCCTACAGTGGGGACGGAGAGTATTCAGACCCCCTTAAATTTTTCACTCTTTGTTATATTGCAGCCATTTGCTAAAATCATTTAAGATCATTTTTTTCCTCATTAATGTACACACAGCACCCCATATTGTCAGAAAAATACAGAATTGTTGACATTTTTGCAGATTGATTAAAAAAGAAAAACTGAAATATCACATGGTCCTAAGTATTCAGACCCTTTGCTGTGACACTCATATTTAACTCAGGTGCTGTCCATTTCTACTGATCATCCTTGAGATGGTTCTACACCTTCATTTGAGTCCAGCTGTGTTTCATTATACTGATTGGACTTGATTAGGAAAGCCACACACCTGTCTATATAAGACCTTACAGCTCATGAGGTCAAAGGAACTGCCTGAAGTGCTCAGAGACAGAATTGTGGCTAGGCACAGATCTGGCCAAGGTTACAAAAACATTTCTGCTGCACTTAAGGTTCCTAAGAGCACAGTGGCCTCCATAATCCTTAAATGGAAGACATTTGGGACGACCAGAACCCTTCCTAGAGCTGGCCGTCCGGCCAAACTGAGCTATCGGGGGAGAAGAGCCTTTGTGAGAGAGGTAAAGAAGAACCCAAAAATCACTGTGGCTGAGCTCCAGAGATGCAGTCGGGAGATGGGAGAAAGTTGTAGAAAGTCAACCATTACTGCAGCCCTCCACCAATCGGGGCTTTATGGCAGAGTGGCCCGACGGAAGCCTCTCCTCAGTGCAAGACACATGAAAGCCTGCATGGAGTTTGCTAAAAAAAAAAACACCTGAAGGACTCCAAGATGGTGAGAAATAAGATTCTCTGGTCTGATGAGACCAAGATAGAACTTTTTGGCCTTAATTCTAAGCGGTATGTGTGGAGAAAACCAGGCACTGCTCATCACCTGTCCAATACAGTCCCAACAGTGAAGCTTGGTGGTGGCAGCATCATGCTGTGGGGGTGTTTTTCAGCTGCAGGGACAGGACGACTGGTAGCAATCGAGGGAAAGATTAATGCAGCCAAGTACAGGGATATCCTGGACGAAAACCTTCTCCAGAGTGCTCAGGACCTCAGACTGGGCCGAAGGTTTACCTTCCAACAAGACAATGACCCTAAGCACAAAGCTAAAATAACAAAGGAGTGGCTTCACAACAACTCCGTGACTGTTCTTGAATGGCCCAGCCAGAGCCCTGACTTAAACCCAATTGAGCATCTCTGGAGAGACCTAAAAATGGCTGTCCACCAACGTTTACCATCCAACCTGACAGAACTGGAGAGGATCTGCAAGGAGGAATGGCAGAGGATCCCCAAATCCAGGTGTGAAAAACTTGTTGCATCTTTCCCAAAACGACTCATGGCTGTATTAGATCAAAAGAGTGCTTCTACTAAATACTGAGCAAAGGGTCTGAATACTTAGGACCATGTGATATTTCAGTTTTTCTTTTTTAATAAATCTGCAAAAATGTCAACAATTCTGTGGTTTTTCTGTCAATATGGGGTGCTGTGTGTACGTTAATGGGGGAAAAAAATGAACTTAAATGATTTTAGCAAATGGCTGCAATATAACAAAGAGTGAAAAATTTAAGGGGGTCTGAATACTTTCTGTCCCCACTGTAGTTCCATTTCCTTGCAGAATGATAGCCAACCTGGCTGCCACTAGCACCTGGCTGTTTCTCTTTCCAGTCCTCCTGATCGACACACACACACATGGAAACTCCCCAAGGCAAGGTTGGATGAAAACTTGGCACACTGCTGTCCTCAAGAGATCACTTGAGAGATCACACAGATGTCCCTGCATCGTGCTGGTCTACTCACTGTCTCTCCTTGCTCTCTCCGCTGCCTCTCCAGATTGAATCCCTCCAACTGCCTCCCGCGGTGGGATCCTTACAGGCCAGCCTCCTGAGCTTCAGCATGAGGCAACCTCCCCTCCCTGGTAAGGGGTCCTTTAAGGGCCACCGACAGCCTCCCTCAGCACTGCTTCTTCATCTTCTACTGGAACTCCTCTGCTGCCATGCCCCATGTTTATTGGCTAAGGGCCCAGAAATATCCAAGGCAGCTCCTCTCGCTCCTCCCACTAGTTCCAGAACATTCTCCAACATTCTGGAAACAGGAGGCGGTACCAGAGAGCTGCCAGGATGAGTCATCCAGCCCTGGCCTCTAGGAACCCTGACCCAGATTTAATGACTCAGGTGTAACCCAGAGCCAGCTATGTTTTCTCAAGTTGTCTTCCAGGATGGCACCCTGAGAGATGACTGGTCCACCTGACAGGAAACACAATCAAAGAGGTTAAAAGCCCCCGCCCCTCCCCGTGCTCCTCAGTTTTTGATTGTGTTTCCCCACAGCGGAACTGTTTGTTATTTTATCTATAGACCCGAGCCTGGGGCTGGTGGTCTACCCCTGGGACCTGGACCAAATGCCTGGGAAGCCTCTGAGTCCGGCCGCATATTTTATCCTTCCTAGGTGGGGTTTCCCCTATCCTTTCCTCAGGGGGGCAGCGCAAACTGAAGAACCCCCCTGAGCGCTGAAGGTCCCTGAGTAAAGTTGTGTACCCAGAACTTCAGGGGCCTATCTTCGTGCCTCCTCTCCTTACCTGTACGGTGGCCGTGCAGAAAAGGAGCCTGGTTCTCCTCCCATCAGGGCAGTGAGTTGCTTGCAAGAGGTGAGTCTGACTTTACCTTTTCCCCAAGTGCAGAGGTGCTGGTCAGGAGTGGGATGAGGAGGGTGAGCTGACTTGATGTTCCACGGCTGAGGGAGTGTGCCTGCACTGCTCAGCGTCCTGTGGGCGTTCGGCGCCATCTTGCTGAAGATAGGGGAGGAGTGGTGTTGTAATACATAACTTCCTCCACTGCACAGGAAGTGAGCTCAGCGCGGCCCGCATCATTTCCGGTCTATGGCAAAATGGCAGCGGCGTCAGCGCGGTGGAGATATAAATGGAGCAGGAGCCCATTTCTCCTACGGACCAGGCTAATTGTGCAGCATGGAACATGAGGAGAGACCTGCAGGGTCCACGGCCATAGAGGAGACCACAGGGGGCGAGTCTGACCGGCCGCCAGAGGTTTAGATGGGGGAGGTTACCTCCAACTCTTCTCCTCTGGGTGTTACAGTGCTATATTTATACCTGTGTATTTTGTTTCAGGGGACGATGCCACTGCCCGTGAGGTTGCCAGCAGTCCCGTTAAATCTACCCGTTCTAAAAGATGCGGGAACTGTAACGATAAGTTACCCCGAAATCATCCTAAGCCTTTCTGCTTTAAATGTATACAGAAGCTAACAGGGAAGGAGACATCTCAGATCATGAAGGATTTTCTCACAGTTCAAACGGAGATGCTGTCCGCTTTAAAGGCTTTTCAATCCTCCTTTAAGTCTAGGGAGTCAGAGGCCCATGCCAGTTAGGACGCCTCCTCCCAGGAGGGCTCCGCTTCCTCTAGGGGATCTAAACGTGTCAGGAGAGAGAATCAGGATAACCCAAAGTAATCCCTTTTTCAGGATTCGGAGGAGGAACTAGAGTCCGAATCTCTTGAGCAGAGATCTTCGGATGAAGGGGTAGCGGACAGCCAGGAGGAGGAGGGAGCAGGTCTCTGCCCAGGATAAAATGTATAGAGGTTTAATTAAGCCACAAGCCAGGGTTCTTCCGGTACATTCTGCCCTTAAAGATGTTATCTTGAGGGAGTGGAAGGAACCAAAGAAGAGGCCCCTGAAATACAAAACGTGGAAGCGTAGAAGCCCCTTTACGGAAGAAAATGAGGAAACGTTTTTTAAGACCCCTACATTAGACGCCTCCTTAGCTCAAGTGTCTAAGCAGTCCGATCTCTCCTTTAAAGACATTGGCAATATAAAGGACCAAATGGATCGGAAGGCAGAAACCAATTTACGCAGGGCCTGGGAGGCTAACGCTGCGGCTGTGAGCCCCGCATTGGCCTCAGCTTGCATCGCAAGAAATGCGGACACGTGGGTATGTAAACTGATGGACCATGTGTCCCGAACCTCCAAATCTAAGGAGGTCTTAGATTCCTTGGAGGTCATAGGTAGTGCAGTTGCATACCTAGCGGATGCTGCGGTTGAGAGTGCGTGCCACTGCTAAATCTGGTGCCTTATTGAACTCAGCCAGGCGAGCCTTCTGGGTTAAGACCTGGGATGGGGATAGTTCATCCAAGACCCGGCTTTGTGGCCTCCCCTTTGAGGGTTCACTCCTTTTTGGTACTGGTTTAGATCAAGCCCTGGCTAGGTCTACTGAAAAGGGGAAAAAATTCCCCGTTAAACCGAGAAGGGACAGGAAGAGGTTTTTTCGTGGCCCCCAAGCAAAGAACCGCTTCTCAGAGAAAAAGGTCTCCCCTAATAGGCGTTGGGGAGCTGGAAAGGACAAGCAAAAATCAGGCATTCTCTTTTCCAGCCAGAAGTCGGGCGACAAGACCACCAAATGACTTGCCAGTAGGGGGAAGGCTTTCCCACTTTGTCCCTCAGTGGGAAAGAGTCATACAGAGCCCCCACATTCTCCAGATAGTAAGAGAGGTTACAAGTTAGAGGTTCTCTCCCCTCCTCCCCCCATGTTTCTTTTGACCCACCTTCCCAAGGATCCCTGCATGGCAGGAGGAATCCTACGGAACATAGAAGAGCTGGCCAGTCAGGAGGTCATAGTGCCGGTCCCCGAGGAACAACAGGGTCGGGGGTTTTACTCCCACGTATTTGTGGTGCCCAAGCCCTCAGGAAAATATCATCTTATAATAAATTTAAGGAACCTCAATGTTTTCTTGCGGTACAAGAAGTTCCACATAGAGAGTGTGTACTCCCTCAGAAGACACCTCCTCAAGGATGTGTTCATGGTAACCTTAGATTTAAAGGACGCTCACCTCCACGTCCCTATATTTCAGGGTCATCAGATTTTCCTAAGATTTGCAATTGCCTCCCCACAGGGAATTCAGCATTGGCAGTTTGCGGCCCTCCCCTTTGGACTGGCATCCAGTCCAAGGGTCTTCACGAAAGTGCTGGCAGAAGTAGTGGCCTTCCTACATCTCCAGGACATAACATTGATCCCCTATTTAGAAGACATTCTGATTTACAATCAGAATCGGGACCAGCTGCTTCTGAATCTAGCCAAGGTGATGGAGACCTTAAAATCTTTGGGATGGATCAGCAAGGAAAAATCCTCGCTGGTTTAGGCCGAAACGAAAATGTACGTAGGATTCCTGGTGGATTAATCGGAACAAAGGTTAATTCTTCCTCAGAGTAAGGTAGAGGCCCTAATTTCAGCTGCCACTTCTCTGCTAGAGGCAAGGACGGCCTCATACAGGGGTATTATGAGGGTTTTGGGCCTAATGACTGCATCTATCCCTGCAGTTCCTTGGGCACGGCTACATTCCAGGACCCTCCAGGACTTCCTCCTATCCTCTTGGCACAAGAAAAGGAGTTCTCTAGACCTAAAAGTCGTCATTCCGGTCGAAGTGAAAAAATCTCTTCACTGGTGGCTTCTTCCTCAGAGGCTTTGGGGGGGTCTCCTTTGGAGTCAGCTTCAGCCTCTCAGAATAATGACATACGCAAGTTCCTGGGGGTGGGGGGCACACCTAGAGGATCCAAGAGCTCAGGGGTCCTGGGACTCGAGACAGAGAGGGTCCTCCTCCAACTTTTGAGAGCTTTTGGCCGTCCGAGAAGCGTTAAAAGCGTTTGAGGGAAGAATCAAGAACCAGGAAGTTCAGATTCTTTCAGACAATGCCACAGCAGTGGCTTTTCTGAATCATCAAGGGGGCATCAGATCCACATCTCTCCTGGCCCTGTCACTAGAGATCCTGGGATGGGCAGAGCACAGGGTTCTCTCCATTTCCGCAGTTCACATAAAGGGAACTCTGAATATAGAGGCAGATTATCTCAGTCGCCAGCCAATTCTGCAGGGAGAATGGATGCTGATTCCAGAAGGACCTTCTCCTTCAGGGTCCGGTCTGCCACCCAGACCCCAGCTTCTTCAGGCTGATGGCCTGGCTCTTAAAAGGCATAACCTGCCGGAGAAGGACCCATTGGACAGAGTAGTGGATACTCTTCTTCTTAGCAGGAAGCCGGTCACAAGGCGTATTTACGCTAAGACCTGGGGAGTTTTCTCTCGCTGGTGTCAAGCGAGAGGAACCTCTCAACAAGAGATCCCTGCCATTCTGGAATTTATCCAGGATGGAGCAGATCAGGGTTTAGCAACCAAGACGCTTAAGGTACAGGTCGCAGCCCTATCCTGTTTTTTGGAAAGACGCTTGGCATTGGACCCCATGATCAAGAGATTCCTTTTGGTCAGAGAGAGGTTGTCCCCTGTCAAGATGTCTAGCTTTCCACCTTGGGACCTTACCTTGGTGTTGGAAAGTCTAACTAAGGCTCCCTTTGAACCAATAGATCAAATTCCCCTTAGGATCCTCACCTATAAGTTGACTTTTCTACTAGCAATCACATCTGCCAGGAGAGTAGGTGAGATTCAGGCCTTCTCGATTAAGGAGCCATTCTTTTGTTTATTAGAGGACAGGGTGATACATAGGCAGGACCCCCTGTACCTCCCTAAGGTAGCATCTAAGTTCCACAGAACTCAGGAAGTAGTGCTGTCTTCCTTTTGCAACAATCCCAAAAATGAAAGGGAAGTTTCTTTTCACTGTCTGGACGTCAGACAGTTTATTATCCTACATAGAAGAAGTTAAGGAGTTTAGAAGGTCCAGCCATCTTTTAGTTAATTTTTCCAGGCCAAAAGAAGGGCCAACAAGCAAGTAAAGCATCCATATCTAGATGGATTAAGCACACTATTTCTTTGGCCTATGAGCATTCCTGTAAGGCAGCCCCTAGGAACCTCAAGGCTCATTCCACGCGATCTCTGGCAACCTCTTGGGCGGAAAGGGCCGGAGCTTCGGTGGAGCAGATATGTGAAGCCGCTACTTGGACAAGCCAGAACACCTTCCTGAAGCATTACAGGGTGAAGTTACTGTCTCCTCAAGATCTGGTGTTTGGCAGGAAGGTCCTGCAAGTGGCTGTCCCGCCCTAAGGTAGGCCTGAGCTGCTTGCTCCTCTCTCAGGGTGTCGTCCTGGAAGACGACTTGAGAAAATGACCAGTTACACTTACCGGTAACTGTGTTTCTGGGAAGTCTTCCAGGACGGCAGGCCTACTTCTCACCCGTTCTGTTTAGGTATGGTCTAATATATAGAGTGTGGTGGTGTTAGTCTTTTTCTTCACTCTCGTGCACTGGTGTGGGTCGGGGGCTTTTAACCTCTTTGATTGATTGTATTTCCTGTCAGGTGGACCAGTCATCTCTCAGGGTGCCGTCCTGGAAGACTTCCCAGAAACACAGTTACCGGTAAGTGTAACTGGTCATTTTTTCTACTCTCACTACTAGTAGCACACACTAGAGGGTGCTACACTAAAAATACACTAAGATCATTGGTACCCACAAACACAACATGCCTTAAAAAATTCCTACTAAAAATACACAATAAAACTGTATTAAAGTGATTGTAAACAATCACCCTGTAAAACAGCCCATTCAGTTTAAAATATAAATGAAAGGCAAAACATTTGTGTATAGATATTAAAAAAAAAAAACAGTATAAATAAAATTTTTCCCTTTTTTTTAAAAAAGTGATCACATTCCCTCTGTTCTCAGCTGCATACAAGCTGGGGGAAGGAGACGCAGTACACTGGGCTTCATAGTGAATGGCTGTGCAGCAGTGTCAAGACAAGTATGATCATTGGAGGAGAGCGGGCCGAGTTCCCAGCATAACTAGAGAACTAACCACGATGTGCTCTCCTACTTAGTGTGGTCAGTTTTAAATAGGAAACCAGGGGACTAGCAGGAACACCAGGGATTTCACATAAAGGAAGCAATACAAAAAGAACAAGATACTTTCTCATATAAGTACATGGCACAGCAGGCACATATCAAGAATACCAAGTGTTAGGGTAACAAACGCTTTAATTTATTTAATACATAACAAATTTTTAACTTTTTTTGAAATTGTGAAAACTGTGGTAACTCCCGATCCACAGAGCTGTTCATGTGTGTGCTGTGTTCATGTGTGTTACAATAAAATGAGGCAGGCAGGCATACATTTTATTGTAACAGCAAACAAACAGAGTTGAATGATTTCTTTTTTTAATCTTTTAAAAAAACAAAAACAAAAAAAAAACATCTGCTGTAATAATGCATTGCAGCGCAATACATGGTCAGGGGACTCCTGGGAAATATCAGACAGCAAAGACCCCTGATGTTTCACTTTTAACTTAGAGAAAGAGATTAAGGTCTCAGTCTTCAATCTCCTTCTCCTCCCCAGCCCTGCACTTTGTAATAAACACAGTAATGCTCAGTATAGATTAGAATATATTAGAGTATAGATTCAAGACTCCCAATTAATTTCTCTATTTCACTAGGATCCATAACTTTCTTTACTTTATCCAAATCTTCTAGAACCATCTTCCTGAATACTGTAATGTGTGATGTGGATCATGTGTTGAAGGTGAAGGCACTACTTACACTGAGGAGGAACACTCGTGATTGGAGTGCGGCACTGGAGTTGTGGTTACATAGTTTACCAATAAGGGAATAATCTTTGATTATCAGGATTGTTGAACTATATTTCAGCACATATATGAATATATAACTGAGTAGAGCACTGGAGGAGTGCTCACCACATTTATGTTTAAAGATTGCTGTAGCACTGTAATTGAGTGGTGACTTTCACATAAGGATATTATTTATATGTAATATTCATGATATTATAGTATGTTTTAATACACCAATGAAGGTTGACATATAGTTGTTACATGTATTAGCAGTGTGGCACCATTGTAGTTTATGTATTCATTTTTGTTAGCAATACAGATTCACATTACCTGCTCTTTGCTGTGCTGTCAGATTTCCGTGTGATTGATGCCACGAGGTCTGTCGCATTGGCTGGCGCTGGTTGGCTGGGCGCTGAGGAGTCTTGCTGCGTGTTGTCATCTGATGAAGCCCAAGGGGTGTGGCCAGGGTTGGAGCAGACTGGACACAATCATTGGAGAAATTTTCCACTTCTACAGCATCCAGTGGGATATCCCAGAGCTCAGGATCATCTGTAGCCAAACATCGGACAAGATAACTGGATACCACACCAAACATTTTGTTGTGTATAAAAGCGTGCAATGACAAATTTTATTTTCTATTTCAGACAATCAGTATCCGCCTTTCACTAGGAATCCTGGGCTGCATTGACCATTTTTTGGTCCCACTCACGAAGGAAGCCCAGTCGGTGTATGTGTTGCGATCAGGTGTGTGACCCCCACAGAGCTTTCTAGTTTGTTCCAGAATGAGTACTTATACCATCAAGTACAACTTATACTGATATTACATTTTATTGGGCTAAAAAGAACATATATTTCTACGTCCTTGGAGAGCCTCTGGATTCCAGGACTGGACTGTATATAGAGACTTTCCTTCTGTTTAGGTTGGTACCAAGGCCCATTACCCTTCTGCCACTAACCTCTGCCTACTACTCATGTCAAGTAGCAGTGCCACTGTGTTGGTGGCAATAGACTGCTCAATGGAATGGGCAGAGCTTAGTGCTGACTTGGACAAGAGTGGAGATGTGGTGTACAGTCTGAGCCTGTAATCCACAGGGCCACAAAAATTATTTCAAAATTATCACAGGAACGTGCACCACAAAACCCACCTGGTATCAAGACTATCAAGGCTTCCCGTAAGGTAGCTGGTAAGGTATTTTGATCGAAAGCCTCAGAGTACATAGTTAGTAACTTGGGGGTAAGATATTCTGAGTATGTGCGGTACCATTTAATAGAGTACCCATCTAGTCCAGGGGTTATATTTGCAGTGAAGGTGGATATAGCCTTGTCCATTTCTTCTTCAGTAATAGGTAAGTCTAAGGTATTGGCATCCTCATCAGACAATCCTGTTAATGAGACATCATTCAAATACCAAGCCAGTTCATCTTGAGTGTATGTTATTCTGGAGCTATATAGGTCAGTATAAAAACTAGTGAAAATACTGGTAATCTCCTTTCTTTGAGTATGATACACTGAAGAACCATCATATATACCCGAAATAGAGGTAGGGGGATACCCTGTTCGGGAGAGATATGCCAGGGTTTTACTATTCTTATCACCGTATTCAAATAGACATTAATTCTGGTAATTCTAGTTGCCTAGCAAAATTTCTCCACAGACCATAATTTGGAGGAAGAGGGGTTCTTCATATACTCTAAATCCGCAGCAGTAACTGCTTGTTCATGAGAAGACACTTTCCAGGCCCGGGCATCTCTCAGCCTTTTGATCACCCCTGCAACAGAACCCTGAAGGGTGGCCTCAAAGGCATCCCAGACCACTCCCTTGGCAGTGCCCGCAGTATTTACTGATCAGTAGTATCTTTAGCTGTCATAAAAGTAAAAGTTTCCTCCGTTGACTATAGCGGACTCAACCTCCAAACCTTGTAACCCTCCCAAGTCAGGAGACTAAATCTCAGGAGCAAGGGGGAATGGTCTGAGATTACTCTTGGCAAGTAACGAATGTCTACCACCCTAGGAAGTATTTCAGGTGAGACCAAGCACATGAATCAAAGAAAGTGGCTGCACACAAACGTAGCAAAAGTCCATTTATTAAATGCTTCATGAAAAGTACATGACACCGCAAGTGCAATAGCCGGAACAGAGATGGACGCGTTTCACACAACTACATTATGCTTACTCATCACCTTGAGGTGTGCCACTGGGGGGGCTATCCCACACCCGTATCTACAAGTGTGGGTAGGGGTCAGCAGACACACCACCTGTCCCAACTGCAATTGTCTCATTATAGTGTGATATAAAGGAATAACTCAAAGCATCAAATACACGTCAACGTATAAAGAACACCAGGAGCCAACCGCCTCTCACCACTCAACACAACACAGACACAACACAGACACAACACAAATGCAAGTGGATACCAACAGACAATTGACCACAATAGACAACAAATAGAACCCTGAAACTAAAGGCAAGAATAAAATTTGTTTATAAATATATACATATGAATATACTACACATATACAGAAAAATAAATGAAAAAATTAAAAAAGTAGGGAGACAGGCTCCAAATACACAAAACAAAAACAAAAAGGAAATAAGGCCAAAAAATACATATAAAATCAGCAGTAGTAAGCAATCATGATGCACACAAACATAATTAAAAAAGTAAACATAAGATAAAATAAACCTGAGTTATGTGCATATGTCTTATAGTTATATGATAACCAATAGAGGGACTGAATTGTTAATAACAAATTCTAAGTGACTATCTTACACTGACCTGGACACAGTGGGGAAAAAACACACACCATATATGGGACTGTGTATATCAAACATGTAAACTCCAAACCTATAGACCAATTTATAAACTAGAGAAAATACATAACTATAATTAAACATGTAGAAAATCTCTGTCTAATTATATCATGACAGAAAAAGTTGGCAATAGAGAGGGGGATTGGAGGAATGAACTAATGAAGTAAAGTAATAGACTACCCGAATAAAGATTTATTAGAAAGTATGTAGAAAAATATAAGTCAAAAAATATTAAAAATTGTATATTTTGAAATTGTATATGTCAAAGAATGTGTCAAAGAGAATCTCGCTTAGACGGTAGATATGTGTTGGGAGTTTTTTCATAAAAATGACTCGCATCTCATTTCCAAGTGCAAACCCATGGGAATGTGAGTCTGAGGATGGAATATCCAAAACACCTGTCTACGACATAACAAGCATAAGGCATCTCCTCTGAACTCTAATCCTGTCTTTGACTTGGACCTGCATGGTGGATTTATTGCCTCTATGACACAGAGTAAAATGTTTGGCTACATTTGTGGATTTATTTTTGTCAATACTATGAACATGTTCATAATCACGTAGACGTCTGGTCGTCCTCCCTACATATTAGACACAACAGGTGATACATGTAATAAGGTATATCACAAAGCTTGTGTTGCAATTATAGGAGGAGTCAATATTAAATTTTCTCGTTAGAAATAGCGGAAAATTTGTTTCCCCCAAAAAATAAGATTTTTTAAAACAGCTTACCTGTAAAATCCTTTTCTTTCGAAGGACATCACGGGACACAGAGCCACAGTAATTACTGATGGGTTATATAGGTATCACTGGTGATTGGACACTGGCACACCCTATCAGGAAGTTCAACCCCCTATATAATCCCTCCCCCTTGCAGGGATACCTCAGTTTTGTAGCCAAGCAATATAGTGTATTAGAAGAGGGGCGGGACCTCTGAGTCCTGTGATGTCCTTCGAAAGAAAAGGATTTTACAGGTAAGCTGTTTTAAAAAATCCTATTTTCTTTCTCGAACATCACGGGACACAGAGCCACAGTAATTACTGATGGGATGTCCCAGAGCAATGCTACCTGAGGGGGGGGAACCACGACCAAGTAGGGTGTAATCAGACCTGAGGACCCTGTACCGCTGCCTGCAGCACACTACGCCCAAAGGCGATATCCTCATGCCTTCTCACATACACCTGATAGAATCTGGTGAATGTATGAACTGAAGACCAGGTTGCGGCCTTGCAGATTTGAGCCATAGAGGCCCGGTGATGCACTGCCCAAGAAGCACCAATAGCCCTTGTGGAATGTGCCTTGATCTGAAACGGAGGAATCTTCTGTTTCAAACCATAAGCTTGAATGATCAACTGTCGAATCCATTTAGAAATGGTAGCTTTTGACGCTGCCTGTCCTCTATTGGGACCCTCTGGCAGCACAAACAAAACATCAGTCTTGGGGATCTGAGCAGTTGTCCCTAGATAGGCCTTAACTGCTCTTACTACATCCAACGAATGTAGAGATCTCTCTTCCGGAGAACAGGGATCTGGAAAAAAGGAAGGCAGAACAATGTTTTGGTTTAAATGAGAATCAGAAACCACCTTCGGTAAAAAACTAGGATGAGGGCGTAGTACCACTCTATCCTTGTGTATAATCAAATAAGGCTCCTTACAGAAAAGAGCTGCTAATTCTGATACTCTTCTAGCAGAAGAGATGGCCACCAGAAAAATGTATTTCCTTGTCAACAAGACCAAAGGAATCTGACTTATTGGTTCAAAAGGCTGTTTCTGTAACACAGCCAGGACCAAGTTCAAGTCCCAGGGGTTTAGGGGCGCTTTAACCGGAGGACTAAGACACATCACCCCCTGCATAAAATTTCGGACCAAAGAATGCGAAGCAAGTGGCCGCTGAAATAATACTGATAAAGCAGAGACCTGGCCCTTGATGGTACTCAAGGCCAGCTTCATCTCTAATCCTAATTGTAGAAAATCAAGAATTCTACCTATGACATATTTCCTGAGATGCCAACCTCTGGATTCACACCAGGTTATATAAGCTTTCCAGACTCTATGATAAATCATCCTGGAAGCTGGCTTCCTTGCATTAATCAAGGTAGATATGACAGGACCTGAGAGCCCACGACTCTTCAGAACGTGGGTCTCAATAGCCAAACCGTCAAATTTAGCATTTGTAAGGCAGGATGGAACACTGGACCTTAACAGGTCTGGGCGTACCGATAGGGTCCACGGGGAACCCACCGTCATCCTTACTATTTCTGCATACCAAGTCCTTCTGGGCCAAGCGGGGGCCACCAGAAGTACCGACTTCCTTTCCTGCCTGATCCTGCAAAGGAGTCGTGGTAATAGCAGAATAGGCGGGAATGCATAAATCAGTGAGAACCGATGCCACGGAATCACCAACGCATCCGTCCCGCATGCAAGAGGATCTTTTGTCCTTGCCACAAATCTGTCTATCTTTGTGTAGAATCGGGATGCAAAGAGATCTACATCTGGAACCCCCCATCTTTGGCATATGGCCCAAAAGACGTCGGGATGCAGAGACCATTCCCCTGGAAGTAACTGCTGGCGACTTAGATAGTCCGCCTGCCAATTCTCTATTCCCGGGATGAAAACTGCCGATATGCATGGCACATGCATCTCTGCTCAGACTAAGATCTGGTTCACCTCCTTTTGAGCAGCTCGGCTCTGGGTGCCTCCCTGATGATTGACATAAGCCACTGCTGTGGCATTGTCGGACTGGATCCTGACCGGACAACCCTGTAGCCTGATAGTCCAGGCTTTTAGAGCTAAATGTATCGCCCGGATCTCCAGAATGTTGATGGGTAAGGTCCTCTCTGTCTTGGACCATAACCCTTGGACCACAGCCTGTTCCAGAACTGCTCCCCAACCTGACAGACTGGCATCTGTTGTTACCACCGTCCAAGTAACCGGTAGAAAGGATTTCCCCTTCTGCAGGTTCTCGGGTATGAGTCACCAATTGAGGCTCTGACGCACCGCATGCGACAGGTGCATCGGAAAGTCTAATGCCTGAACCTTCTTGTTCCAGGTCAACAGAATACTGTGTTGCAGCATTCTTGAGTGAAACTGAGCATAGGGAACTGCTTCGAATGAAGACACCATCTTCCCTAGTAGCCTCATACAAAGGCGGACTGAGGGACCCTTCTTGGTCCTTACTGTCAGAATCAGCTCTTCTCAAAGCAATGATCTTTGCCTGGGGTAGAAATATTTTCTCCCGGCTTGTATCTATAATCAGACCTAAATACTCCAGTCTTCTTACTGGTTTTAGGAAAGACTTTTCTAAGTTGAGGATCCAACCCAGGTGTTCTAGATACCTGACTGTGGTCCTCAAGTTTCCATTTAAAGAGGCTACCGACAGGTCTATCAAGAGCAGGTCGTCTAGGTATGCTATGACAGCTATACCCTGAGCCCTTAATCTGGCCAGAGGAGGAGCCAAGATTTTTGTGAACACTCGAGATGCAGTGGCTATCCCGAAAGGCAGAGCCACAAACTGGAAATGGCGCCCTCCTACCTCGAAGCGTAGAAACTTCTGATGAGCAGGAAAAATGGGCACATGCAGATATGCATCTCTGATGTCTATTGATGCCAGAAATTCTCCTCCCTGCAGGGTGGGAACTACTGTTCAAATTGATTCCATGCGGAAGGATTGAATCCTTAGGAATCGGTTCAGATCCCTTAAGTCCAGAATGGGCCTGACATCCCCATTTGGCTTTTGGACCGTAAAAAGGTTGGAATAGAAGCCCAATCCCTGGTCCCTTGCGGGAACTATCATAATGACCTCCTGCGACAAAAGTCGCTCTAACGCTAGAAGGAGCGACTGGTTCTTCTCTGGGTCTCTGGGAACACCTGATCCGAGGAACCGAGGAGAGGGGAATTCCTGAAACTCCAGCTTGTACCCTAAGGTTACCGTGGAGATTACCCATCTGTCCTGGAAGTCCTCCTGCCAGAGCTCTGAGAACTGTCGCAGTCTTCCCCCACTCGAGTGAGCGGGGGCGCCCCCTCATGCAGAGGTCTTAGTGTTTTGCCTAGTAGGCTTCTTTCCCCAGGGCTTCTTTTGTCCCTGGGGTTGACTCTTGTCTCTGGACCCCGATGGAGGCGGCCGTCGAGACTGCCTGGAGGCTGAAGCCCCCGGCGCTGGGGAAAGAGTCCGTTTGAAAGAGGGACGCTTACTCTTCTTCTTGACAGGTAAGAGAGTGCTTTTCCCACAAGAGATTCTCTTGATATAGTTATCCAAGTCCTCTCCAAACAACCTTGCACCACGAAATGGAAACCCAGCCAGTAGCTTCTTACATGGTGCTTCGGCTGACCAATTTTTCAACCATAGGATTCTACGTATATGCACCAACCCCAGTGAAAGACGGGAGGTTTGCACGATAGAATCTCTAATGGCGTCAACCACAAAGCATAAGGCCGCTGGAAGGTTAGCAAACCCCTGGGCCTGCTGTTCAGGTAATACTTTGATGACCTGCTTAACATGGTCTCTTAAGTATTGACAGACTCCAATCGCTGTTACTGCAGGTTGGGCCACTGATCCTGCTAAGGAGAAAACATCCTTCAATAGGGATTCCATCCTTTTATCTACAGGATCCCTGAGCATCTGAGCATTGTCTACAGGACAAGTCAGGCTATTATTTACGGAGGAAATGGCGGCATCAATAGCCGGTATTCCCCACATTTTAATAAACTTTTCTTCCATCGGATAAAGTGTTGAAAACTTTCTCGGCGGAAAAAAACGTTTGTCTGGGTGATCCCACTCAGAATAAATGAGCTTTTCAAGTAAAGTATGAACAGGAAAAGCATGTGCTGCTTGGAAAGATTTCAGTGACCCCAAAGAAGAAGAGGATTCTTTAGCAGTTTCAGGTATGGGCAACTTAAATGTGGAGCGGACCAATCCAGTGAGGATCTGCACTAAGACTTTCTCCTCTTGGGAAGTCGCAGAGGGTCCCTCTCTACCTGATTCCTCCGAAGAGGAATCATCCGTCCCATCCCGATCCTCTGAAAGGGATTCATCTCCTTTATCCCAGAGCTCCTCTGTCTGAGGGTCTTGGGGAACAGAGGAAAGCCTAGTGCGTTTTCTTCCACTGAGTGAAGACGTAATCATGGCCATTAATCTTTCCTCTAGACCATTAATGGTTGAGGAAAAAACCTCTTGTGTAATATATACAGGGGCTGAAGTGCCAGAAGCAGGTGTAGCCCCTGACCCCGATGGCTCTCCCTGGCTAGCCGTCCCTGGCCCATCTTTAGGGGGGGAGGATGCTGCCGACAGGGGGCCCTCAGAACCTGAACGAGATCCCCTAGTGTCTCTGGTTCCTGGGGTGCTTGAACCTCTTCTACCCATAGTGCAAAGCAACAAGGTGTGAGGTATACAAATGAACACTGCCTGCTGAGCGATGTAGTCTGGCTAAAAGCCTTGCTACCCAATGCTCAGTCTGGTGTTACTTCAGTAAATGCTGCCTAGGAGAATGCCTGTGTCCCACCTTACATGCGACCGTCAGCTCTGTGTCTCTCAGAAGGCTGAGTGCACCTGTACAGAGTGCCTCTAATAGCCTGCAGCTGGCCTGAGTGGGAGTCTAAGCACTCAGTGCTGACGTCCCGCCCCTCCCCCTCTACCGCCCCCCCCTTTGAGTTTTGAAAAAAACAAGCGCTTCCCACGCTAGCCGACTCTCCTGTCATGCTTCTGGAGAAAGGCTGGGGATGGGGGGGGGGGGAGGGAGAGAGGCTGGTAACAAGATCTGCCTGAACGGCTATCTTCAGAGATGGTGGCCATTAGGCCGCAGAGTCCAGGTGGTATAACCACTTTCTAGACCCCTGTGGCCCCCTCTAGCCTGGGGGGAACATTCAAACATGAGAAATCCCTCCTCCATCTTACCTTCTTTGCAGCCGGCTTGAGACGCTGTGAGGAAAAAACACCAACAATGAACACTGAGACAGACAGTCAGCATGTGCAGGCTTGTGCTCTTGGCAGCCCCCGGTGGTCACAATAGGCATAGCATGCATTTACCTTAAAGGAGAAAAGCCACTAGAACTCAAAAATTCTGTGGAATCTCCTCTTACCTTATCCAGCCGCAGGGTGCTGTTTATACAGACCCAATCTTCACCTCTCACGGTGGGCTCCGTTTGAAAAAACCGTCAGAGACTGGGGCCCCCATCAGTAGGGGGATCCAACAGTTCTGGGACCGTAAAGCACCTCGCCAGAAATTAGGAAGTTTAAAGCCATTTTCTGATCTGCGGGGTCCAGCTCTCTAAAAAGAGAAGCGTTACGGGTAAAACCTCGTTTCTTCGGACACGAGGCCCGGGTACCATTCAATCCGGCCATGAAAAGACACTTTGAATGGATCCGGTTCGCCTGGCTTGCCCCAGTATAGGATATCAGGATATTCCTTTTGGAGCTCAGCACAGGACATCTTTACACGTCCATCACCTAAGACACTGGCGTAAAAACTGAGGTATCCCTGCAAGGGGGAGGGATTATATAGGGGGTTGAACTTCCTGATAGGGGGTGCCAGTGTCCAATCACCAGTGATACCTATATAACCCATCAGTAATTACTGTGGCTCTGTGTCCCGTGATGTTCGAGAAAGAAATATATTTACAGGGACACTCAACGGCCCTGCTTTTGTAATTCCCTTTGCAATGTAGCCAAGCGAGAGATTTGATGGGTTTCCTATTGAAAAGGCTAGGGGACAGGGAATGACCCAAATTGGATGCCCGACGGGATACCACATTTATACCCTCCTTTAAAATATCTGCGATCTCCTTTGTATATAAAATCGGTAAACGTTTAAGAATGATATTCCTTATGGAGTCAAATTCTGCGCTATAAGGGGGCGGTAATAGTAAGTCTATGGTCCTGCTCCCTAGTTTTGATCAGGCTACTACAACCCCTGGCAAAAATTATGGAATCACTAGTCCCTGAGGATGTTCCTTCAGTTGTTTATTGTTGTAGAAAAAAAAGCAGATCACAGACATGGCCAAAAACTAAAAGGCATTTCAAATGGAAACTTTCTGGCTTTAAGAAACACTAAGCCCCCCTTCACACCTATGCAAATTAAATGTGGCTTACACCGCATCTAATTCGCAGGACATTTTAAAATACATTCATATGAATGCATCTGGTTCACATATGTGCGTTGCATTCGCACTGCGCATTGCACAAAAAACGTGTGCGTTTTCTGGGCATTGCGGTGCGAATTACGAGCCCAGTATCTTTTATGGGAACGCATCTGCTTTGCAGATGCATTGCGTTCTGAACATAGATTTTCTCTTTCTCCTCACTACACCTCCCCCTCTCCCCCCCCCCCCCTCTCCCTGCTCACTGATCCTGAGGTAAAACGCAGTGATTCCTTTGAACAGGAGATTTTTATCTCCCCAGTGAAACCTGAGCTTCAATTCGCACCGCACATGTGTGAACCCAGGCTAAAAGAAATCAAGAAAAATAATTGTGGTGGCCAGTAACAGTTAGATTTATAGAACAAGCACAGGGAATAAATTATGGAATCACTCAATTCTGAGGTAAAAATTATGGAATCACCCTGTAAATTTTCATTACAAACACTAACACCTGCATCAGATTAAATTTGCTTGTTAGTATGTAGGTAAAAAGGAGTGATCACACCTTGGAGAGCTTTTGCAACAAGTGGACTGACATGAAGCATGGCTCCAACACCAGAGATGTCAATTGAAAAAAAGGAGAGGATTATCAAACTCCTTAAAGAGGGTAAAACATCACGCAGTGTTGCACAAGATGTTGGTTGTTCACAATCGGCTGTGTCTAAAACATGGACCAAATACAAACAACATGGGAAGGTGGTTAAAGGCAAGCATACTGGTAGACCAAGGAAGACATCAAAGCGTCAAGACAGAAATCCAAACATTCACAGTCCACGATTGCCTTTCTTAGCCCATTGTAACCTTGTTTTTTTGTGTTTAGGTGTTAGAGATGGCTTTCTTTTAGCTTTTCTGTATGTAAATCCCATTTCCTTTAGGCGGTTTCTTACAGTTCGGTCACAGATGTTGACTCCAGTTTCCTCCCATTTGTTCCTCATTTTTTTTCTTGTACATTTTCTGTTTTCAAGGCATATTGCTTTAGGTTTTCTGTCTTGACGCTTTGATGTCTTCCTTGGTCTACCAGTATGCTTAATAACAAAGGTAGCAGCGCTGATATCCCAAAGGTGAGTAATTAGTGTTTAAATATAAAATTAACCTTAAATTATTACCATAAAAAATGTTAACATGAAAAATGTGCATACCAATAAATTTAATATAATAAACCAATACTGATTGAATTATACAGCATTAATTAAGTGAAAATTAGTCCATAAAAAGTGTTGTGGGAAGGCCTTAAGCTCAAATCCCAATCTTCTAAGTGGAATGAATAAATGATTAGGTGAATAATTCCTCCACCGCACCACCGTGATAGCTCAGTAAAAAATGCGCGCTTACCACAAGGCAAGCCCAAAGGAGCTTGCGACCTTAACCCGGTCGGGGCCTTTATCTGGATGGACTGGTTGGCAACAATACTCCACTGCCTTTATCCAGAGGGGATGATGAAAAACACTGCTCCACCAAGCCACAGGGGATCAGTCACACCATGGAGGGATGTAAATGCAACTCCAAGATAAAAGGGATGGTTCCCATTCAGAGGTTCCCCAGGAAAAGAAAGGGAAACACCATAGCGTAATCCTGGTAACTATCGTTTATTTAGAAAGTTAAAAAAACACTTACAGTGTAGTAGAATCAAAGCAGCATAAAAATCAGCCGGCTGGCTTAAGCAATCACCCGTCCTGCAGACGGTACATGCAGCACGTCAGCTCCTCCCTCCTAGGCCGAAGCCGCGGCCTCACCTAAAAACTCATGCCCGCAGCGCCTCAGGGACCGCGCAGTTTCCAAAGAAAAAAAAAACTCGATTCTAATCGTGAATCTAGTTTTTTTTTAAGAGAAATCGAAGATTTTTTTTTTTTAGAAAAATCTCCCAGCCCTACCACCAACCCAGAAAGAAGTGCCTTGTGTATCTCCGTGTGGGGTCACCTTTAAGTGTGGTGTACATTTTAGAATCGAATAATTGGCAGAATGCTTCCTTTCTATACTGTTCCACATTCAACACCACAATCAATCCCCCTTGTCTGAATTTCGAATCACAATGGATTCATCTTCTTCCAAATTCTTTAAGGACACCCGTTCACCCTTAGTGAGGTTGTCTTGCCATACAAATTGTCCTTCAAGAGTAGACTGAGCCAAATTGGTCAGATCCTGGTCAACAATTTTTTGGAATGTATGCATCTCAGGAGTGCGGGAACTGTTCGAGTAAAACTCAGATCTAGTCTTTGAAAGCTTCATACTGGACAGACCCCCCATCGGTATTGGGTGTAACTGAGGGTTGGCTATCTTGGGACCAAATCTTCCAGGTCCCTGGATAGCACAATGTTCCCTAAAAGTAAACTTAATGGCATCAGGTGTCAACAGGGGGTTGGATGGAATCAGCAGGCTCTCAGTTTTTCTGCTGCAAAATAATGTTTTTTAATTGTTAAATTCTGAATAAGCGTATTAAATATCCAAGATGGTATCAAACAAGTTAAAATGTCTTTGAGGACAAAAAATGTAACCCCTTAGACAATAAACATATATCGCCCTCAGAAAAAAGTCTATCGGATAGATTCATATCACAGGACATTCCTCTAAAACTTAGCGTGATGGACGTTGGGATGGATATTGCTTTCTGGTCTCCTGCGTCTCCGCTTCTTACCTCCTCTCCGGGTCCCCTTAAGTCCCTTTGCCGGTGTCTTGCCGAGAAAGTTCCCCCGGCAGATAAGGACCCCCTGTTTTTGCGCAGGGCAGCACTTGCGCAGTACGAACGACTAGGAGCCGCCGAAAATAGCCGAAGCTGAAAAACTTCAATCAGCTGTACACGGCGCCTGCGCCCTGGGTCCAGGTTTCAAAGCCCCACCATCAGAGTGGACCTGGAGGGAGAATAAAAAAGTGCCGAGCGAAGCGAGGTCAATGCCGGAAGCGTGGCGAGCGAAGCAAGCCCGCGAGGAGCCCTCTTACAGGCGTCGTGTACAGCTGATTTCTATTCAGCTTCGGCTATTTCCGCCGGCTCCTACTGTGCAAGCGCTGCGCCTGCGCAGTAGAGGGGGGTCCTTATCCGCCGAGGGGAACTTCCCTTGGCAGAACACCGACCCTTCCTGTGTTGTTTTCATTCTTCGCTGGACATTTTTTGATGAACCTGGGGTGTATGCACACTACTGTGGATTAGAGGTAGTCAGTCGCATCGGCAACCACTCCGAATAAGAGGTTGTGAAGCACTGGCGGCTGGTGGGAATTTTTCTTGGGGAAGGGGAGGGCAAACAGCCTATGGCTATAACTAATCAGGTGCTTCAAAAAAAATCCCCTGCCGCTGTAATTCATGCGCCCAGTGCCCCGAAAGGAGCCGAATGCATGAATAGGGGGCCATGGATAGATTCATGCTTACAGGGGGTGGCTAGATTATGCATATAGGGGTGGCGTGAGAGAGGGGGCATCGCCCCTAATGGGACAGTTCGGCTGCACAGCCTTGGTATCCATGCAATTGCAGACACTTGGCTATTAAACGGTTGTCTAAGCCACTTGTTGGTTTGGCCCGTTTCAAGGTGTCCTTGTGTACCCCGATTTGCCGCTCCCACTGGGAAAACATCATCCCTCAACCACCTACTATTTGTGCTCTGGGAATCTTCCAAAATTCCTTTAAAAGTATAAAATGCCTTTATGCTTTCATCTGCTGAATATTGTCATGCAATTTTTAGCCTTCGTCTGAGGCGTGAGGAACCATCTATCCGAATAATGCTGTGCAACACTGTCTAGGAATATATGTCTTAATGTTACCAGCATGCTTCCATCTAACCCCTGAAGAAGGAAATGAATACAGAGCCTTTTGGCTTTTCTCAGTTTCCTGAAACATTTTGGGACTTGTTGTGACCACCATATTCAATCGACTTCCAGTCTAGTAATGTTGTATGCTCTCAACATCCAATTAGCTGCTGATTTCTATTGTACATGTATTTCAATTTCATGATTTTAGATGTTTATTGTATACTCTATTCTATTTTGTATATATTTATCCAATAAAATTTATATATACATCTTCTATGATTCTATTGCCAATATCCTGTCCACCCTTTTACCCACACCATCCCCTTGGGGCACCCCCTTCCTTTTTTCTAATCTCAATTGGGATGTGGTAAAAGCTGTCAGGATTTCCTTATTGGTTGGTTTCCTCTTTTTTTTTTTTTTTTCTAATGGACAGTCCGCCACTGCTGCGAAGGTATCCTCCATTAAATCTGACTCCATATCAGAAAAGCTCACGTTTTTTGAAGCCCCTAGCCACCTGAGATTAACTGTTTCAGTGGCGTCCACGCTTCCAAATGTGGATGTTATTGGTTTCATAGTAAATTTTATCCCTCAGCATCTTTTCCTTTTTGCCTGCGATTATTTCTTGTTCAAAGTGATTTAATTTGTCATTCAAACGTTTGTCAAGGTCTAAGAAATCTGTTGCACCTTGTAACAGTCTAATGGGTTATTTGGGGAACTGATATTTCTTGTTGTAAAGCATCCATCTCCTTTTGTTTGAACATGAGGATAATATTCATCAGAGTACTCGAGCAAGTTGACAGAGTATCTGTCCACTGTTTCTTAAGAGCCTCATCCTGTAATTCAAAAGATGGAAATTTCTTTATCCTTATACCCTTGGGTATGCGTTTTATAGACAAATACTCTGAGGGCGTGCCCGGATTTCTTTAGTCATGCTGCGTTCAAGCCGACAGAGGAGCAGTTTGAAGGAGCCCGCCCCATTTTCCAGATTACTGTTCAATATATCATGGGCATTGGCTTTCAAGGGATTATCTCCCAACTGCTTGAAGGTGCGGCTGGCATCTTGTGGTGTAGTTTTATCAGTCATCTTAATTCAATAGTGTAGTCTAATCAAAGTCAATAAAGAGCTAACTCACCAAACCAGGCATGGCAGCAAAACACTGAGGGAAACACCAAAAAGGACTGCCACTCCAGGTGAGTAGATTGAATAGATTTAGATGAAATCAGGTGGGTGGGACTCTTTGTACGGGTGCAAGCCCCCGTTCGCAGGTCGTGGAAAACTGAATCAAAGAAATTGTCTGCACACCGACGTAGCAGAAATCTATTTATTAAAAGCTCCATGAAAAGTACATGACATACACCACGAGTGCAATAGCCGGGACAGAGGTGGAGGCATTTCACACAACTACATTGTGCCTACTCATCACTTTGAGGTGTGCCACTGACATTCCTTAAATAGGCCCCCCTCCCCCACACCCGTATCTACAGGTGTCGGTAGGGCTCAGCAGACACACCACCTGTCCTATTGGATATAATGCTGTGTACTGAGAACAAAAAAAGGGGAGGGGGGAGGGAGATGGCTCGTCTTGTCTCTATGTACTGTATAACAAAGCATAACTGTCTTCTGGTATCCACTTGTATTTGTGTTGTGTCTAAGTGGTGAGAGGCGGTTGGCTCCTGGTGTTCTTTATCCACTGACGTGTATTTGATGCTTTGAGTTATTATTTTATATCAGAGTACAATGAGACAAGACGAGCCATCCCACCCCCCTCCTCTTTTTTTGGTTCTCAGTACCCAACACTATAAGCAATTGGGACAGGTGGTGTGTTTGCTGATCCCTACTCACACCTGGAGATACGGGTGTGGGGGGTGGCTATTTAGAGAGGATCTACACTTTCTACTCGTCCATATAAGTGACTATTGATATAGTCACTTATATGGACTTATACATAGTCAAGGTGGAGCAGATGCTGTCTTTCAAATATTTAATTCAACCTTGCCCTCCAGTGGGGACAACATTTGACAGCAACGGCTTATACATTGCCATTATTTCCAAGGCATATGGCCTTTTAGGACCGGAGCAATATCATGACACTACGGTCCAGGCTGGAAGTAAATAATTTTACATTTTTTTAAAGTAAAAGATTAAAAAAATATATTTTTCAGATTTTTTGCTTTTAACCACTTGCTTACAGGGCACTTAAACCCCCCTCCTATCCAGACCAATTTTCAGCTTTCAGCGCTGACGTACTTTGAATGACAATTGTGCGATCATACAACACTGTACCCAAATTAAATTTTTATCATTTTTTCTCCACAAATAGAGCTTTCTTTTGGTGGTATTTGATCACCTCTGCGGTTTTTATTTTTTGTTAAAAAAATTGAAAAAGACAGAATTTAAATTTTTTATTTTATTTTTTTTTATATTTTGTTATAAAATTTTAAAAAAGGTAATTTTTCTCCTTCATTGATGTACACTGATGAGGCGGCACTGATGGGCACTGATAGGTGGCAGTGATGGGCACTGATGAGTGGCAGTGATGGGCACTGATTGAGGGCAATAATGGGCACTGATCTGGTACATTAATAGGCAACACTGCTAGGTGGCACTGATTGGCACCACTGGTGGGCATTGATAGGTGGCACTTATGGGCATTGATATGTGGCACTGGTGGGCACTGTCAGGTGGCAATGTCAGATGGCACTGGCAGGGGGTACTGGTGGCACAATTGAGGCATGATTACCTCCTCCTCTTCGGGACCGATGTCCCTTGCTGATGAGCCGGTGATCGGCTTTTTTTTCTCCTCGCACTGTCGGCGCGAGGAGAAAAAAAAAACGATCACAGAGCTTTTGTTTTGATCATGTGATCAGCTGTCATTGGCTGACAGCTGATCACATGGTAAGGGGCCAGGACCGGCCCCTTACTTGGATCGGTGATCACCTGAGTATCAGTGACTCGGTGATCGGGGCGCATGCACAGGGGAGGCCGTCATATGACGGCCTCCCGGGAATTCAGGTCCGCGCTGTAGCCGTCATTCGGCTATAGCGCGGATATCAAGTGGTTAAAGGGAAAGAACGGATTTGGGGTCTTCTTGACCCCAGATCTCTCCATAAAGAGGGCCTGTCATCCTTATTTCTATTATAAGGATGTTTACATTCCTTGTTATAGGAATAAAAGTGATAAAATAAATAAATAAAAAGACAGTGTAAAAATAATATAAATATAAAAAAAAATTAAAGCGCCCCCCCCCCCCCCATCCCTCCGTGCTCGTGCGCAGAAGCGAACACATACATAAGTTGCGCCCGCATATGTAAAACGGTGTCCACTCCACACATGTGAGGTATCATCACGAACGTTAAAGCAAGAGCAATAATTCTAGCGCTAGACCTCTGTAACTTTAAACAGCTAACCTGTAAAGGCATTTAAAACTTTGCCTATGGAAATGTTGAAGTACCATAGTTTGTCGCCATTCCACAAGCCTGTGCAATTTTTAAAAAAAAGTGTGACATATTAGGTATCTATTTACTCGGCGTAACATTATCTTTCACATTTTACAAAAAGTTTGGGGTATATATAGTGCTTTTTTTTATTAACTACTTAAATACAGGGCACTTCCCCCCTTCCTGCCCAAGCCAATTTTCAGCTTTCAGCACAGTTGCATTTTAAATGACAATTGCGCGGTCACGCAGCACTGTACCCAAGCAAAATGTTTATAATTTTGTTCCCACAAATAGAGCTTTATTTTGATGTTATTTGATCACCAGTGGGGTTTTTGTTTTTTGCTAAATAAAAAAAAGACCGAAAATTTTGAAAAAAAAAAAAAAAGTTTTTCTTTGTTTCTGTTATAAAATTTTGTAAAGAAGTACGTTTTCTCCTTCACTGATTTGCACTGATAAGGCAGCACTGGCGGGCACGGATAAGGTGGCACTGATCAGGTGGTACTGATGATGGGCACTAATATGCAGAACTGATGGGCACTGATAGGCGGCACTGATATGCAGCACTGATGGGCATTGATAGACGGCACTGAAAGGTCGCGCTGATGGGTACTTATAGGTGGCACTGATGGGCACTTATAGGCGGCACTGACGAGGAGGCACCGGCAGGCATTACTGATGGGCATCTGTAATGGGCACTGATTGGCAGCTCTAATGGGCAGTGAT
Organism: Lithobates septentrionalis; assembly: GCA_037952835.1. Lineage (NCBI taxonomy): Eukaryota > Metazoa > Chordata > Amphibia > Anura > Ranidae > Lithobates > Lithobates septentrionalis. Next base: position 260,695 of record JBBDGP010002049.1, on the reverse strand, counting down.
TGGCATCCCCGGTGGTCATGAGTGGGCATCCTCGGGGGCAGGGGGGGGGCTGCATTGATAATCATCCAGCGCAGACACCCCTCCTGTCAAGAGAGCAGCCAATCAGCTCTCCTCTACTCGCATCTGTCAGTGCGAGGGGAGAAAAAGCCAAAAAAACGGCTCTTCTTGTTTACACTGTGATTGGACACAGCTGATCACATGGTAAAGAGCCTACGTCAGAGACGCTTTTCACGAGATCGGAGATGCGGTGTGTCTGACACACCACACCAACGATCGCCGCAATGCGCGCAACCCCCCCCCCCCCCCAGGCGCTTGATCGCGGCTTATCCTGCTGGATGTCAAATGACGTCCAGTCAGGATAATGAAACCACTTTCCGTCTGTCATTCTCCTATTTGGCTATTTGGCGAGCGGGAAGTGGTTAAAACGTATTTTTTTTCAAAAAAATTGCGTTTGAAAACCGATGCACAAATACCTTACAACGTAAAAAAATTAGAATGATCGCCATTTTATTCCCTAGGGTCTCTGCTAAAAAAAAAAATAAAAATAAAAAATAAAATGTTTGGGGGTAATAAGCAATCTTCTAGCAAAAAATACTGATTTAAACTTGTAAACAAAAAGTGCCAGAAAAAGCCTGGTCGGCAAATTGTTTTTAAAGAAAAAAAAAGTGTCGATCACTGTGGAAAAACACTGTTTCCTCTATGCAACCTTGCAGCCTCTGTTTACATGTGTGATTGCTGTAACTGGTCAGGAGTTTATTTACAGCAGCTGGACAACAAGTGATTAACCACTTTCGGACTGCCCCTGTGCAGAATCACGTATTTATGCTGTACGTGATTTCTCACTTTTGCCTCGCCGGCAGCCCGCTTCTACCGTAATTTTATCTGCAAGTGCCAAGCAATGGATGTCAGCCTGCACCAGCCGATCTTTCGGCAGACACACAAAACGGAGCTCTGCCTATATAAACAAAGCAGAGCTCCATTCTGACAGAGGGAAAGTGATGGATTTTGTGTCCCTGCAAAGGAGAGAATAAAATCCATCACTTCCCTTAGAAATAGCAGCACACAGTTTACACAAAAATACTGGCTACTCACACAGTTAACCCTTTAATCGCCCTAGATGTTTATCCCCGTCCCAGCCAGTGTCATTAGTACAGTTAAAGTGCATATTTTTAGCACTGATCACTGTATTAGTGTCACTGGTTGCCACAAGTGTCAATTAGGGTCCAATTGTCCGCCACCATATTGCAGTCCCACTATAAGTCGCTTATCACCGCCATTGCTAGTATAAAAAGAAATGAATAAAAATCCAGTATATATACCAACAGTTTGTAGACAGTATAACTTTTGAGCAAACCAATAAATATACGCTTATTGGTATTTTTTTTTACCAAAAATATGTAGCAGAATACATATTGGCCTAAATATATGAAGAAATTTGATTTTGTTTTTTATAGCAGAAAGTAAAAAATATTGGGTTTTCAAAATCGTCGGCCTTTTTTTGTTTATAGCGCAAAACGCACCAAGACAGCACTATATTTGGAAAAAAATGACAAATTTTATTTGGGCACATCGTTGCATGACTGCGCAATTTTCAGTTAAAGTAACGCAGTGCCGTATCACAAAAAATAGCCTGGTCATGGGGGGGGGGGTCGAGTGGTTAAAGAAAAACTACAGGATTTTCAGCTGGTTAAAAAAAAAAAACGGCTGTCAATCAAATCCAATGACACGGGTGTCGGGGACGGGGCCGAGTCATACATTCGGCAGCTATGGATGCCGAATGATAGACTCGGGAGTGTGCCCGCAAGGCAACCCCCCGGGAGAGCGATTTTCCTAGGGGGATATCTGGTGTGGGGAGGAGCCGCGACAGCTGCCGAGGGACCCCAGAAGTCGGTGTTCGGGGCCACTCTGTGCAAAACGAGCTGCACAGTGGAGGTAAGTATGACATGTTTATTTTTTTTTAAATATTCAAAATTTTACAATCACTTTAATCCTATAGAAAATTTATGGAGGGAGCTGAAACTGCGAGTTGCCAAGAGACAGCCAAGAAACCTTAAGGATTTAGAGAAGATCTGTAAAGAAGAGTGGACCAAAATCCCTCCTGAGATGTGTGCAAACCTGGTAACCAACTACAAGAAACGTCTTACATCTGTGCTTGCCAACAAGGGTTTCTCCACTAAGTACCAAGTCATGTTTTGCTCGGGGATCAAATAGTTATTTTACTCACTGAACTGCAACTCAACTTTATAAAAAATTTTATCGTGTTTTTTTCTGGACTTTTGGTTGATATTCTGACTCCATCATTTAAAATACACCTATAATAAAAATTATAGACCCATCATTTCTTTGTAAGTGGACAAAGGTACAAAATCTGCAGGGGATCAAAAAGTTATTTTCCACTCTGCATTTGTCCTAGTAAACATTGAAAACAAAACAGAGTGATGGAAAATACAAAATGGTATGGTCATCACCAGAACTGGGGATGGGAAGAAAACTTGCACACTTATAGGGCGTACACACGGTCGGACTTTGTTCGGACATTCCGACAACAAAATCCTAGGATTTTTTCCGACGGATGTTGGCTCAAACTTGTTTTGTCTACACACGGTCGCACAAAGTTGTCGGAAAATCCGATCGTTCTAAACGCGGTGACGTAAAACACGTACGTCGGGACTATAAACGGGGCAGTGGCCAATAGCTTTCATCTCTTTATTTATTCTGAGCATGCGTGGCACTTTGTCCGTCGGATTTGTGTACACACGATCGGAATTTCCAACAACGGATTTTGTTGTCGGAAAATTTTATCTCCTGCTCTCCAACTTTGTGTGTCGGAAAATCCGATGGAAAATGTCCGATGGAGCCCACACACGGTCGGAATTTCCGACAACACGCTCCGATCGGACATTTTCCATCGGAAAATCCGACCGTGTGTACGGGGCATTATTCTGGTGACAGCTGTCTAAAAGGAAATTTTCTTTCCCTTCCTGTTGTGCCCTTTGGGGCAGAAAGTAAGGAAAAAGTCTGGAAAAAAAAAAAAAAAAATGAAACCCGACAGGGGTCTTTAACTATGCACAATGTGAAACCACTTAAAAAAGCAAGGATAGCTGCTAAATAAAGCAGTTTTTACAAAGAAACATCTGAAATTGCATAAAATGTGTGCTAAAAGTATTTACTAAGTAAGAACAGACAATAAAGCAATAAACGTTCTGTGCTTTACAAGGTCATACATATATACAAAATTAGAGGACATGAACAGCTCAGGACCTTAAAGTCTCCCATGGCAAAGTCTCACCTGCCAGGTATTCATTTTCCAGGGCTGCCATAATCTGTGCAGATCCTGCAACTGTGGGAGTGCTGTGATCCAAGGGAGGGAGTTTGGTAGCATTTGATGCTCCTGAAATGAGAGGTAATAGTTTAAAAACCACGATCGAAAGGTAAAGTGGAAAGCTAGAATTTCAGACCCCAATCTTCCTCAATCTTGTTTAAACTCCTCCTTCCTTCCTCCCAAAAAAAATAAAAATAAAAACATTATACATACCTTTGTTTCCTGCAGGCTGGTCCAGTAACGCCATGGGTCCTATCTCCTCCGTGGTGGTCGTGTTTTCCTCATTGACTGCCTAGCAGTGGGACCACAGACTACGTGATTATGCAAACCCAGGCGGCATGACTAACAGGCTGGGCTCACAGGAAGTGGGCAGAATGACAATCTCCACATCAGTTGGCAGTAAGAAATGACTGTAGTGGGGCTGCTCTGGATTGAATAGATTGAACCCAAGGCAACATTTTTAACTAAACCTGGAGTTAAGATTTGAAATAATTTCAAAGCCTGAGACTTTTATTCACTTTTTCAAAACCCCTTCACAGAATCAAGTTATACTGCCGCCTACAGGAGAATTGGACATTGACAAATTAAAGTGGTTCTAATGCCTGGGGTTTTTTTCTACCCAAATGCATTCCCTGCATTAGGGTAAAACACCACATTAACTATCCCCCCCCCTCCAAACACTTAACTGAGCTGGCCAGGGATTGAGCGCTGTGCCCGGCTGCAATCTTCTCTCCCTTCTATTTCTCTTCTAACAGGGACTCAGGCAGCAGCAGGAACCATTGGCTCCTGCTGCTATTAAATGCTGTGAGGGGAGACTGGGGGGCGGGGCACGGTAGCACTGTGTGTGTATGGGCACAGTGGCTTGCTTTGGGGGCAAACGGAGAAAAGGAGAAGCCAGGAGTGCTGACTACAATCACTTTAAGAAACTGTAAGCCTGCCCCAAGATTACACCTCCCACTACCAACATGCCTGTTTTTTTTTTAAATCTAGTCTAGGTTTTTTAACAGCTCTGCTGTGGTCAAGACTAACCTTTTTTGATAGCATTGCCTTTTAACGCTTTCGATTTTTATTTTTTTTTTTCCAAACAAGACCCTTAACTACATCACTGCTAGAGTTTTGTTTCTGCAGCTATCTGTACCGGTTGTCCTCATCAGCATGGCTTTTGGATTACTACATCTGGACTCTGGATACATTTTGACAGTGACTTTTGGGCACTAGGTTCTGTATGAGGGTGCTTTTCAGACACCACTCTGGTAAAACTTAGCTGCAGATCTCTTTCCAGGTACAGAGCCACTGGCATTGCCCTGTATGTAAAGACTCACTTAGTGAGTAGACAGGCCAGGCACTGGAGCTACCTCATTTACGTAAGTTGCTTGACACCTTTATTCCTCATTTCCCATCAGTTTTGCTGTGGATGGGTTATCACTGTGGGACCAAGAACTGATGTCATCTACCGGGAGGAGTCTCATGCAAGTGTGCTCTCTTTCCTGCTATATATCATCAAGGAAGAATCTCCTGCTACAAAGAGCCATATGGAACTTCATAAATAGAAAGAGAGGGCACTCAATTGCCACGTCCGTAATATTGGGGAAGAAAAAGGGGGTACTACTGGAGGTACTACCTATAGTCGGACTTTATAGGCCAGGAAACAATGGAGAAAGAAAAAATATAAAGTATCACATTTATTGAAAAAATACAAATATAAACATAATTGTTGAAAAGAGTAAAAAACATCATACATATGCATTTATGCAATTTGTACAGTGAGCCCTTGTGCATCTAAGCGCTTCGACGTTAGGCTTCTTCAGGCCACGACCAAGGTTCAAAGACGCAACAGATAAGAGAACAAATCTCACTGAATCTGAGATCTGAAATGAGATACATTGCCATTAAAATCAAGACTATTGCACAAACATAGAACAACATGGTATTGTTTAAAAAGCATATGTTGAATCACTCAGGGGAAACATATCAAGGACGAGCAAAACAAGGGGGGTACCTTAAGTTGGAATACGTTATGATATATACCCGCAGCCTGGATAGGCGATGGGTTTCCAAACTATGAGAAATAAAATGTGATAGATTTCAGTAAGTATACTACCAAAAGGATATATGGCACAGCGAAGATATATATGAAGAGCAAATACTTACTAATAAGTGAATTTCAAATTTTATAAACAGGGGCAGGTAGAGCCTTCACTCCAAAACATGTATGGGGCCAGCTGAGCAATACTATAGGGTCCGACATATATACAGGAAACAGACCCTTATTAGGATTCAGTAATGCTCATGGCTAATAAAGCCTGAAATAGCACACTGTGCCTATAAACAGAAGATATAAAGGTGTAATTTAAAGATCTTTGATGGCAAACCAAATGCTTACACAGCCGAGAGTGTAGTGGGTAGTACTTACATGGAGGATATAGTAAGAAAAACGTGCCCCTGGGAGACAGCCGGGTGCTGCACAACCAGCCCATATACAGTGCCTTGCGAAAGTATTCGGCCCCCTTGAACTTTTCAACCTTTTGCCACATTTCAGGCTTCAAACATAAAGATATAAAATTTTTATTTTTTGTGAAGAATCACCAACAAGTGGGACACAATTGTGAAGTGGAACGAAATCTTTTGGATTGTTGAAACTTTTTTAACTAATAAAAAAATGAAAAGTGGGGCGTGCAAAATTATTCGGCCCCCTTGCGTTAATACTTTGTAGAGCCACCTTTTCCTGCGATTACAGCTGCAAGTCGCTTGGGGTATGTCTCTATCAGTTTTGCACATCGAGAGACTGAAATTCTTGCCCATTCTTCCTTGCAAAACATCTCAAGCTCAGTGAGGTTGGATGGAGAGCGTTTGTGAACAGCAGTTTTCAGCTCTTTCCTCAGATTCTCGATTGGATTCAGGTCTGGACTTTGACTTGGCCATTCTAACACCTGGATACGTTTATTTGTGAACCATTCCTTTGTAGATTTTGCTGTATGTTTGGGATCATTGTCTTGTTGGAAGATAAATCTCCGTCCCAGTTTCAGGTCTTTTGCAGACTGCAACAGGTTTTCATCCAGAATGGTCCTGTATTTGGCTGCATCCATCTTCCCCTCAATTTTAACCATCTTCCCTGTCCCTGCTGAAGAAAAGCAAGCCCAAACCATGATGCTGCCACCACCATGTTTGACAGTGGGGATGGTGTGTTGAGTGTGATGAGCTGTGTTGCTTTTACGCCAAACATATCGTTTTGCATTGTGGCCAAAAAGTTTGATTTTGGTTTCATCGGACCAGAGCACCTTCTTCCACATGTTTGGTGTGTCTCCCAGGTGGCTTGTGGCAAACTTTAGACGAGACTTTTTATGGATATCTTTGAGAAATGGCTTTCTTCTTGCCACTCTTCCATAAAGGCCAGATTTGTGCAGTGTACGACTGATTGTTGTCCTATGGACAGACTCTCCCACCTCAGCTGTAGTTCTCTGCAGTTCATCCAGAGTGATCATGGGCCTCTTGGCTGCATCTCTGATCAGTCTTCTCCTTGTCTGAGCTGAAAGTTTAGAGGGACAGCCAGGTCTTGGTAGATTTGCAGTGGTCTGATACTCCTTCCATTTCAAAATGATCGCTTGCACAGTGCTCCTTGGGATGTTTAAAGCTTGGGAAATCTTTTTGTATCCAAATCCGGCTTTAAACTTCTCCACAACAGTATTACGGACCTGCCTGGTGTGTTCTTTGGTCTTCATGATGCTCTCTGCGCTTTCAACAGAACCCTGAGACTATCACAGAGCAGGTGCATTTATACAGAGACTTGATTACACACAGGTGGATTCTATTTATCACCATCAGTCATTTAGGACAACATTGGATCATTCAGAGATCCTCGCTGAACTTCTGGAGTGAGTTTGCTGCACTGAAAGTAAAAGGGCCGAATAATTTTGCACGCACCACTTTTCAGTTTTTTATTTGCTAAAAAAGTTTAAAATATCCAATAGATTTTGTTCCACTTCACAATTGTGTCCCACTTGTTGGTTATTCTTCACAAAAAAATAAAATTTTATATCTTTATGTTTGAAGCCTGAAATGTGGCAAAAGGTTGAAAAGTTCAAGGGGGCCGAATACTTTTGCAAGGCACTGTACAGAGGAGCGTTATTTATACTGGTAAGTGAGGTCTCAGCAAGTCATTGAGATCATATCGTATTTGCATCAGCTGGCCCTTATGGGCATTGTAGGCAGTGGGGCAGGTGAAACACTGCACAATAGAAAGAGTTATGGGTATTGTAGGCAGTGGGACGAGACCTAACACGCCGTGCACGTGAGCAAACCGGGTGCCGCATACAAGCAAAGGGAAAGCTACGGATACAATAGGCTGCGCAGCGAGTGGGACAGTGCAGGATATAAGAGGATATAGAAAGAACGGATTATGGGGTTTGTAGGCAAGGTACCAGACAGGCAATTACATTGACTCCGCACCAATGACCATCCCCATGGAGATGAGGAACTCAGAGGAGCGGATTGGTGGTCGTTATAAAGCAAAACGCCATTATAAATGCCTATCTGGGATAATATGCAAAAAGACATGGAAGAATAAATAAAGCCATGTAGTATAAATTGGTACATAAAATGCAACATCCTTGAGTCCCATGAGTGTGCAACACAAGCCAGATAAAAACAAAACAGGTATGCATATGAATATTTAAAACGTATAAACAAATTGTAAGGATGGTTACCATTGTTTACAAATAATAAGAAATGAGTAACATTCGAATATAAAGAAAAATACAAATTCCTAAATAATCATACTAAATGTATACCCTGTGGTGTCCCATTGACCCAATTGTGGGGCCCAAATTCCATTGACTAAATATACACTGCGAATGACAGATTCTAAATATACATATATACAATGATCATAGACAGAAAAGCTATATCAGAAGGCAGATAATATCATGGAGCAACCGAGGGATGACAAAAAGGGAGGGGAGAAGCAGGATATATTCAAATGCAAAGCAACAAGTTAACCTGATTGGTCATTATTACAGAAAGGGTCTAAAGCTCATCATGTCGTTCAAGCCTGGATACACGGTGGTCCGTAATATATGTATCCATTGAGTTTCTCGTTGGAGTACTCTTTTGTCAAAGTTACCTCCACGACAGCCATAAGCATGACACCCAGAGGCAGAGGCATGATGGGACTTGTAGTTTTGCAACAGCTGGAGGTCCGCTAATTGCATATACCTGGTATACATGATCTTTGATCCTTCTCCAAAATGGCCTGAAAGTTTTGCCAACGTAGAAAGCTCTACAGAAAATAATGTAGATGACTCCTTGAGTTTGACAGGTGATGTGATGTCGTAAAACATGAATGCGGCCATTTGGGAGAGGAAAAGAGGGCCCCACCAATAGTAGAACGCAAAAATCACAGATACCACATTGAAATAAGCCTGGTGGACATTGTGTTATGTTATTAGTTTTGCAATAATGGCTCCGCACTAAACAGTCTCTGACAGATCATGCTCGTCGATGAGTGATTTCAGGCTTGGGCCCGATATATTTGGTCAAAGTGGGATCTGCCAGCAGGATGTGCCAATGTTTTTCAATTACCGACCGTATAACCTGTTGTTGATCAGAATAGGTCCTTATGAATCTTACTCTGTCGGAATCAGTTTGTTTGGGTCCTGGAAAGAGAATAGTACTCCTCGGTCTAGCCATAGCTTTTTTGAAAGCTTTTTTAAGGCTGGTTTTGCTGTATCCCCTAGCCAAAAGGCTTTCATATAGGAGGTCTACCTCCCGCCTGAAGTCAGAATCGCTAGAGCAATTGCGCGTGCAAAATTGTATTACCCGCAGTGGGTTTCCGATATAATGACGTACTGATCAGGCCATCAATAGTGATGTTGATAGTGATATCCAAATATGCAATAGTGGTGAGACTTGACTGCATAATGAATTTTAAATTATAGTCATTATGACTTAAAATGGCCATAAACTCATTAAGCGCTTCTGGTGGTCCCGCCCATAGCGCCAAAATGTCGTCTATGTAGCGGAACCACCGCAGCACGTAAGAGAAAAGGTTTAAGTGCCCCTCATTGGCAAACAGATTTCGCTCCCACCCCCCCCCAGGTACAGGTTTGCATAAGAGGGTGCGCAACACATACCCATAGCAACTCCCTGTACCTGGAGGAAGTGGGATCCGTCAAAGGAAAAGATGTTCTTTGTAAGAATATGAGAAAGTAACTGTAGTACGAAGCCATAGAGACCTGAAAAATTAGGTCACCTCTCACTGAGGAACCTAGCAACAACCTCCATGCCCAGTTTGTGTGGAATAGATGAATAGAACGTCTCCACATCTATGGCAACCAAAGAGCAGCCAGAAATAAAACAGCAATTGAATCCAACGAGCGGCGAGCTCGTAAGCCTCTATCAGTGTCTGCAGCCTGTCTCGTCCCTACGTGTGACGTCACACCATACGTGACTTCATCATTTTTTAGAGCTCTAAACTCAGCAACAGAGGAATCTTTCCAGATCTCCTGGTGAGAGATTTCGGCTTGTTTACCACGTCTGTCATTGTCATACATAAATTTAAAGGTGAGTTTCCTAGCAAGCAAATAGACATCCTTAATGATCTTGAATTTGCTTGGTAGGGAATTGGGGCAAAAACTAAGGCCGAGCTGAAGTAGCTCATGTTCTATGGTATTTAAAGGATAGGATGACAAATTTATGACCTCTAGTTTGCAACTTTCTCTTATAGACTCTGTGTTAACAGAGTTTTCTATTGTTAATGTATTCACAGCAGAATTTGGAGGCAAAATGATATTAGGGTTCGTATCAGATGACTGTGTTTTAACCGTAGGGAAAAAATTATCTATACGTCATTTCTTTGAATCCTTTTGGCTTGCCCCGGCTGCCGCTGTACTAGCGGGTCTCGAAAGGGCAAAAGTTTTTGCACAATCTATAATTTGTAGTCGAGTGTCAAGTTCTGCTTTGGAAGTTACCGATGTAGTGATTGAAGAAGTGTCAGAAGAAGCACCCAGTGTTTGATTAGGAAACATAGAAACCCCTCTATTCACCATAGGAGTGGAGTCAGTATGTAATACATTCTTATTGTCTGCTGGTGGATTAACTACAAAACCACCAGGGCGTCCCATAGTTTCTGGCGTGGGCTCGAAAACAGAAAGAGCAAGTAAATTTGTAGACGAATACCTACGCCCTCACGTCATCACACTACCCTCGTATATCAAAGATACCCCTGATCTCCTAAAAAACCTGGAAGGCCTCATTGTGCCTTCTGGCTGCTCTTTGGTTGCCATAGATGTGGGGACGTTATATTCATCTATTCCACACAAACTGGGCATGGAGGTTGTTGCTAGGTTCCTCAGTGAAAGGGGACCTAATTTTGCAGGTCTCAATAGCTTCGTTCTGTAGTTACTTTCTCATATTCTTACAACGAACATCTTTTCCTTTGACGGATCCCACTTCCTCCAGGTACAGGGAGTCGCTATGGGTACGTGTTGCGCACCCTCTTATGCAAACCTGTACCTGGGGGGGAGGGAACAGGATCTGTTTGCCAACGAGGGGCACTCAAACCTTTTCTCTTACGTACTGCGGTGGTTCCGCTACATAGACGACATTTTGGTGCTATGGGCGGGACCACCAGAAGCGCTTAATGAGTTTATGGACATTTTAAATCATAATGACTATAATTTAAAATTCACTATGCAAGTTAAGTCTCACCACTATTGCATATTTGGATATCACTATCAACATCACTATGGATGGCCTGATCAGTACGTCATTATATCGGAAACCCAATGCAGGTAATGCAATTTTGCACGCGCTAAGTCCACATCCCCAGCCCCTCATTCAAAGTATCCCCTTTGGCCAATACCTGCGCCCTAAACGCAATTGCTCTAGCGATTCTGACTTCAGGCGGGAGGCAGACCACCTATATGAACGTCTTTTGGCCAGGGGATACAGCAAAACCAGCCTTAAAAAATCTATGGTTAGACCGAGGAGTACTATTCTCTTTCCAGGACCCAAACAAACTGATTCAGACAGAGTAAGATTCATAACGACCTATTCTGATCAACATCAGTTATTACGGTTGGTAATTCAAAAACATTGGCACATCCTGCTGGCAGATCCCACTTTGACCAAATATATCGGGCCCAAGCCTGAAATCAATTATCGACGAGAAAGATCTGTCAATGACTGTTTAGTGCGGAGCCATTATTGCAAAACTAATAACATAACACACGGTCCATCAGGCTTATTTCAATGTGGTATGTGTGATTTTTGCGATCTACTATTGGTGGGACCCTCTTTTCCTCTCCCAAATGGGCGCATTCATGTTTTATGACATCACATCACCTGTCAAACTCAAGGAGTTATCTACATTATTTTCTGCCAATGTGGAGCATTCTATGTTGGCAGAACTATCAGGCCATTTTGGAGAAGGATCAAAGATCATGTATACTATGCCACTAGTGGTCTTCTGAATACCACTATGGGCTATCATATAGCTTTTAAACACAAATACAACCCCATGGTTTTCAAATTCGCTGCTCTTGATGCCGTTCATGTAGATCCCTGTGGAGGTAACTTTGACAAAAGAGTACTCCAACGAGAAACTCAATGGATACATAAATTACGGGCCACCGTGTATCCAGGCTTGAATGACATGATGAGCTTTAGACTCTTTCTGTAATAATGACCAATCAGGTTAACTTGTTGCTATGCATTTGCATATATCCTGCTTCTCCCCTCCCTTTTTGTCTTCCCTCAGTTGCTCCATGATATTATCTGCCTTCTGATATAGCTTTTCTGTCTATGATCATTGTATATATTTATTTCCTGGTGCATAATGGCAGCATACATATGGGTTGGGACTCCGCCCCCACAACCTGATAGGACTGGTTAACTATAAATCAAAGACAGAGCCGGCTCACAGCATTCTCCTTTTTTTTCTCACCTGATCAAGACTGGAGTCGCGAGTAATCCCTTACCGCTTGTCGGCCCAGCCAGGTTCAGCTTCTCCTGGGTGTAAGTCCTTCCTGTACAGCCTCTAAACAAAGCTATATGGTTGGAGCCCCATTCTGGTGGTCTGGGGGGGCATATTCCAGCCTCTCCTGGGTGGAAGTCCTTCCTGTACAGCCTCTAAATGAGCTATATGGTTGGAGCCCCATTCTGGGGGTGCAGGCTTCTCAAAGAAAGCTTTAAACAAGCACTGACCTAAGTGACAGCATTTCCTTTTGCTTTCCATATGCTTTTTACTTCTTTTCTCTGTGTTATGGGCATTTGCCATTTCCAAGATGGCTGCAGCAGTGCAAGTACACTCTGAGCATGAGAGGCAGAAAGTGATGCGGTCTCTGTGTTTCCTGGCTAGAGCTTTTCCAGGATGGTGATCTGATCATGCTCAGGCACTAATATCATTGCTAATGGCAAATGTGAGAGCTAAATGGTTTTATGGCATTTTTGGGCAACAAATGGTGGGGCTCTCTACTCATGCATGCTGGATGCTTATGTGGTTATTGCTTGCAGGTATGTTTTCCCTTTTTATGGCATTCACCTGTGTTTTTCCTATCTACTTCTCAATGTTGCTCTAGGATCATTGTGCTCTATGGCAGTGGTTCTCAACTCCTGTCCTCGGGACCCACCAACAGGCCAGGTTTGCAAGATAACTGAAATACATCACAGGTGATATAATTTGCTGCTCAGTGATTGCAGTATTCTAGTCTGCATCTCCCCAAGGTAATACTTAAAATCTGGCCTGTTGGTGGGTCCTGAGGACTGGAGTTGAGAACCACTGCTCTATGGCCTTACCTGGGCTCTTCCTATCCCCTTTTCTATGCTTGCTCTGGAATCACTGTGTTGGGCTCAGTTTCCACTAGTGCGACTTGTCACTGCAAAGTCACATGTCAAGCCGTACCCCATGATTTCCAATGAGTACCGTTCATATCTGTGTTCATAGACCTTAAGAATACACAGGCATTGCTTCAAGTCGCATCAAATTGCAGCAAAATCTTGCGAATTTCAGGTCACAATAGTGGAGACTTAGCTTATGCTGTTTTTCATTTCAGTCTGCTGCTTTCCTCTGTTTCTATGGGAAATGCTGTCCAGCCAGACCACCCATTGCTTTTAAGGTATAGGGATTAGTTAAGTAGTGAAGATTGAGAAAAAAAGAGCCAATATCTATAATCCTGTAAGGACTACAAGATGGAGGGAGCCTGACGATCAAGACAAAGTCACCATCTAAGAACAGACATCGAGGCAATGTTGATTGAACTCATCATCTTACCCCTCATTATCCCCCCCCCAGTTTACAAACATCACAAGTTACCAGCCCTAATATTCGCTGCATTTGTTGTGGAAGGTCATTTGCCTGCCAAGCTAGTATGTCAAATCTGCCTGGAGCAAGCACTATACAGCCCTGCAAGGACCTCAAGGTTAAGAGAGCCTGCTAAAAGCCAGAACAGTCACAGTTCAAAGCGCAGACATACAGGCAACATTGATCAATGTCATCTTCTCACCTCTCATTTTGTTTGCTCCCCGTTTACGAACACCACAGATTATCAGCCCTAATGGTTGCTGCATTCGTGGTGGAAAGTCATTGCTTGACAAGCTACAGTGCATAAATTGCCTAGCACTTCCAACCAGAGCCAGTAGGTGGTGTCCAAATAGGAAAGCTTGCACAAGCTTTGAAGATTGGCCAATAGACTTTTTTTGCAAGGACAGCTAAGGACACAATTGCCTGGGTTGTAGTGGAGGAAACTCTCCACAAGGTTAGAAAGTACTAATTTCCTTCACTGAACAACTGGAAGAGTTAATGCAGGAAGAATTGAAGGGGTCAGAGAAAAATGCTTATAAACAGGCTGTCAAAACTCTATACCCTGAAAAAGCTAGAGGTCAACCTGCTGCAGTCTTCTCCAATGATGGATGCATCATGAATGTAGCTGGCTAATTAGATCTAGATCTGAAGCTCCTTCTTACTGTAGCATCTGCAGGTGCTGGCACACCAGCAATAACCAGCCCATGTGCTGAATGCGTCTTAATGGGAGTGGTTTCATAATTGTCAACCAGCTGCTGTACCTGCAGGACTCTGAGGAAAGCGGCAGGGTCTGCATCCCTTTAGACGTGATTGCCTTTTGGGAGTATCTTATCAAAAATGAAATTTTTATTGTGGTGGATGCCAAAGAATCTGACTTTTATCTTGGTGCAGACTTCTGCGAAATTATGTTTAGGGGGGTGTTCTATACACATTCTGTGTGCAGAGCACCTCCAGATGGTCATGTTTCATTGCATTTTACAGAAAACTGCAGCCCTGAAAAAAAAAAAAAAGTGGTGTAACCCTTTAAATAAGCCCGTGTCTGGAAGAAGTGAAGAGACAAGGTGGTAACAGCTTTGTAAGAGCTGAAATTGGCGGCATACTCTGTGGTGGATGTGTCAGACATTAATTGATGTTTTTCAAGAGCGGTGTTCCCCGCGGTCACGGCAAGGAGTGCATTATGGCTGAAGCCATGGTTGGTGGATCCCACCAAAAAAAAATTGGTGCAAGACACCAGAACACAGATCCAATCTATTTGGGAGTAGACAGGATACAGCCACCTCAAGGGTGACCATTAGCAGGTCAGGGCGAATATCATCTGACAAAAAAAAGAAAATTCAAAAGTCCAGCATACAGGTGGCGACTCCCAAGTAGACACCAGGAGGCAAAATCCTACAGACCGGGGAAAAGATTAGTAAACTAACTGGATGAGTACCCAATCTTCAATATTGAAGCCTTAAAGCTCTAAGGCTCCTGTCTTAGGAGAACAGCGGAAGTCCCTTTTAAGAGTGCACTAGTCCAGGGGGTGGAAAGTCCACCTTTCAATCTCTTCCAGTCAGCCAGGCTACCAGAGTTGATGGAAAAGTAAAAAATTCTGTTCCAGTTTGTAGCTGGATAGGAAAAAAAAAAAAAGAGCAATAGTGAAGGTTCCAGTTACCCAGAGGAGATGAGGATTCGGTTCACCTCTGTTCCTAGCAAAAATGAAAACCAGGTAATCTGTGCCCAGTGCTAAAGTTTAAAAAAAAAATTGACAAGCAGCACAGGAAGTTAGAGTCGTGCAAGATGGAAAACCTCCAATCAATTACATTTTTCATAAATCTGGGAGACTGGATTCTCCTGTAGGTTTATCAGACACCTAGTTGTCCCAATTCATCCTCAATTTCTCTACCAGATGAGTTCCTCCCCTTCAGTCTGTATATCTCTCCCAGGGCATTCACAAAGGTCTTACTCTCTGCAATAGCGACAGGAAAAATTCAGTAGAACTTACACAAGGGGATTTCCATCCTCTGATAGAGAAAGCCAAAGGTACTTTGGGAGTGAAGTCTCTTCCAGCAGAACAGTGACAGAGTATCCTTGGCTCTTCGTAACTGACCAATTATTCTCAGATGGAACATTATCACACCAGACCCCAGCTAGAAAGGTTGGGGGACTCATTTCAAAGACCAGGCTGGTTAAGGTCATGGGATGTTAAGCTTATGAGGAATAGTAATGAATTTCTTGAACGGAGTGGTGTTCAAAGCACTTCTGTCACACTCCTTTTAGCAAGAGGAGCAAGATTTGTACTGTGCCTAGGCAGCAGTGGAAGGGTAGAATTCTTATGCCCCGTACACACGGTCGGATTTTCCGACGGAAAATGTGTGATAGGACTTCGTTGTCGGAAATTCCGATCGTGTGTGGGCTCCATCACACATTTTCCATCGGAATTTCCAAAACACAAAGTTTGAGAGCTTCCGACAACAAAATCCGTTGTCGGAAATTCCGATCGTGTGTACACAAATCCGACGCACAAAGTGCCACGCATGCTCAGAATAAATTAAGAGATGAAAGCTATTGGCTACTGCCCCGTTTATAGTCCCGACGTACGTGTTTTACGTCACCGCGTTCAGAACGATTGGATTTTCCGACAACTTTGTGTGACCGTGTGTATGCAAGACAAGTTTGAGCCAACATCCGTCGGAAAAAATCCATGGATTTTGTTGTCGGAATGTCCGATCAATGTCCGACCGTGTGTACAGGGCATTAGACTGTCCGTGGAGCTTTCTGTATCAATAATTGCAAATGTACCATTTTGGCTTAGGAGGCTCTAGTGTCTCTCTCTCCTATTCTTAAGCACTGAATCACCACTGCCCCTTCTAGTGATGACGGATTCGCTCTCTCATGGACAGTTTTGCCATCCAGCTCCAAGAGACTACTTTTGATGGCATGGAAGTTGAGAGGCAGTGGCTACCAAGTCAAGTATGCTCAGTGCAGGTAGTGCCTACCTTGTGTCAAACCAGAGAGGTCTTCATGAATAAGATTTACCTAAGAATATGGAAAAATTATGCAGATCTCACACAGCAAAAGCCTGGAGTCCTTTATCACCTAAACCAGCCAAGGTTCCACAGTTCTTACAACTGGGGCTGAACAGGGGCCTAGGTTCAAATATGTTTAAAGCTCGAAGTTCACCTTTGTCTGCACTTGCAGGGGTTTAAGGAGTCCTTAACCCTTAGTGATGCAATTCTTAAAAGGCTTGCATGAAGTTATAGGCCTCCCAGGAAACCATTGTTCCCTATGTGGAACTTGCTTATGGTCCCAATTTCTATCAAAGACTCATTTCTATCCTACAGAATTGACTACACTCTGCAAACCCTAAAGACCATATTTCTGGTTTCTACAACCTCAGTGAAGAAGGATGTCAGAACTGCAGGCTTTGCACTCAAGGAGCCTCACTTAACATTATACCTGGACAGAACAGAATATTCCTAAAACTCCAGACTGCTTTTATCCATGGGGTGTCTTTCTCCTTCCAATTTAACCAGGAAATCAATTTCCAGTCTTTCTTGGTTGAGTGGGGGAACCACATCCCCCCTGTAGGTTGAGCTAACGCTGGTGACCTCCTTGGCAGCTACCCTTTCATTCAGGAAAGCTGAAATATGTACTTGGTTCCAGCATGGCTTAAGGCAGGGTCAGTCAGCATCAACACGTTCAGTCACCTCCTAGATTGTTAAGACAATTAAAAGAGCCTACTCTTCAGGGCCTTCCTGTTTTGGAGGTCTTAAGAGCACATTTAACTAGGGCAGTGCCAGCTCTGTGGACAGCTCAGCTCTGAGTGTCTCCTGAGGTTATTTTCAAGTCAGCAATATGGTCCTCCCAGGACACCTTCATTACACTTTCATAGGTGAACCCGGCTCGCCACAGTAAAATTTGGAAAAATTAATGGTGCATACTTGCGCTACTAATGATTACAAAATTTTTCTTGCACCCTCCCGTATGGCGAGTTAGTCCCCATATGTATGCTGCCATGATGCACCAGGAAAACGGAAAATTGTATACTCACCTTTCCGTAATTTTCCTTTCCTGGTGCATATTAATGGCAGCATACAGATACCCACCCAAATGGTGAGAGTTACAGAGAATGCTGTGAGCCGGGTCTGTCTTTGATTTATAGTTAACTAGTCCTATCAGGTTGTGGGGGCGGAGTCATAACCCATATGTATGCTGCTATGAAGATGCACCAGGAAAGGAAAATTACGGAAAGGTGAGTATACAATTTTCCATTATTTAGAATCTATGTAATTCGCAGTGTATTTGTTTTTATCTGGCTTGTGTTGCACCACTCATGGGACTCAAGGATGTTGCATTTTATGTACCAATTTATACTACATGGCTTTATTTGTTCTTCCATGTCTTTTTGCATACTATCCCAAATAGGCATTTATAATGGCGTTTTGCTTTATACCGACCACCAATCCACGCCTGAGTTCCTCTACTCCATGGGGATGCTCATTGGTGCGGAGTCAATGTAATTGCCTGTCTGGTACCTTGCCTACAAACCCCATAATCCATTCTTTCTATATCCTGCACATGCGCAGAAGGAGTGGTGTCCTTGTTGTATCCGTAGCTTTCCCTTTGCTTGTATGCGGCGCCCGGTTTGCGCAGGCACACGGCGTGTTAGGTCTCGTCCCACCGCCTACAATACTCATAACTCTTTTAATTGTGCAGTGCCCAGGGTGCGCATGCGCACAGAATGCAGATTTCACCTGCCCCACTGCCCATCTCCCAGGGGCACGTTTTTCTTACTATATCCTCCATGTAAGCACTACCCACTACTCTCTCTGCTGTGTAAGCATTTGGTTTGTCATCAAAGATCTTTAATTTACACCTTTATATCTTCTGTTTATAGGCACAGCGTGCTATTTCAGGCTTTATTAGCCATGAGCATTACTGAATCCTAATAAGGGTCTGTTTCCTGTATATATGTCGGACCCTATAGTATTGCTCAGCTGGCCCCATACATGTTTTGGAGTGAAGGCTCTACCTGCCCCTGTTTATAAAATCTGAAATTCACTTGTTAGTAAGTATTTGCTCTTCATATATATATATTCGCTGTGCCATATATCCTTTTAGTGGTATACTTACTGAAATCTATCACATTTGATTTCTCATAGTTTGGAAACCCATCGCCTATCCAGGCTGCGGGTATATATCATAACGTACTCCAACTTAAGGTACCCCCCTTGTTTTGATCGACCTTGATATGTTTCCCCTGAGTGATTCAACATATCCTTTTTAAACAATACCATGTTGTTCTATGTTTGTGCAATAGTCTTGATTTTAATGGCAATGTATCTCATTTCAGATAGTGAGATTTGTTCTCTTATCTGTTGCGTCTTTGAACCTTGGTCATGTCCTGAAGAAGCCTAACGGCGAAACACTTAGACACACAAGGGCTCACTGTACAAATTGCATAAATGCATATGTATGTTGTTTTTTACTCTTTTCAACAATTATGTTTATATTTGTATTTTTTCAATAAAATGTGATGCTTTATATTGTTTCTTTCTCCATTGTTTCCTGGCCTATAAAGTCCGACTATAGGTAGTACCTCCTTTTTCTTCCCCATATGGAACTTCAATCTTCGGTTCATTCTTGCTGCCCATCTACAGTGACTTTGGTTATCTTCGTCCATCTGACCCTCACCTACTAACAGCTGTGTGGGTTTTGAGAGCTCCTGAGGCCTTGCCTCCTTCCCTGAGCCTATAGAGTGCCTTGCAAAAGTATTCACTCTTTGGTGTGTTTCCTGTTTTTTTGCATTACAACTTCGAATTAAAATAGATTTTTGGGCCTTTTAATCATGTGATGTACACAGCATGCCTATGAATTTGCAAAATATTTTTTATTGTGACATAACCAATTTAAGAAAAAATAACTAAGGTGTGTGCATAAGTATTTACCAACATTGCTATGAAACCTGTAATTAAGATGTGGTCAAACTAATTAATTTCAGAATTCCCATAGTTAAAGGATTACACAAGGTACACCTGCGTGCAATCAAATGTCACATGATTAATCACATGATGTCAGTATAAATAAAATACACCTGTTCTGAAAAGCCCCTGAGTCTGCAACACCACTAAGTGAGCAACATGAAGACCAAGGAGCTCTCTAAGCAGGTCAGAAACAAAATTGTGGAACAGTATGAACCAGGGTTAGGTTATAAGAAAAAATCTCAAAATTTAAAACATCCCACAGAGTACCGTTAAACCCATTATACTGAGTAGAATCATAGGGGTCTGATAATGTTGAGTTTGTATATGACTATCACTTTAAGAATTTGTAAAGCACTTGATTGTTTTATTTTTTAGACACAGTTTTCAGTCTATGATGACCTTCACCGCCAGATAAGAAGCAACAGTTTACTCCCTTTTTGCTCCAAGAAATGGACTGTCTTATCTAGCTAGTCTGATCCAGTAGTGTCATGGCGGCGCCCATGTTTTCTTTCACTTTCTATCAGTCACATGATGTAACCACCTATTTAACTGTTCCTTTGCTGTTAAGATATGAATGTTGATTGAACTAAACTATATGATCACACCTAAGTTAAAACGGGGGTTATTCCTGCGCTACCAGATTGGAAAAAATGTTATAATGGTCGTATACTCGACTTTTGAACCTATATGCAACCTCTATCACTGGGCAGCTGCATGCACCGAAAACAAGGGCTCAGACACAAGCCCGAATCAAATGGTATAAAGAGAGAGGGGGGGGGGGGGGGGTGCTGCGCTACCCGAGGGGTCTCAGCTTATAGGTAATAATAATAATTCCTAGTATTCATAGATCACGAGGTTTTAAATACAAATGGTCAAAAACGTAAAAAATCGCATGAATTGGAGTAGAGAGTATGCGTAGATATAGTGACTCAAAATAGTTACATATATGTTGATCCAACAGGTGATGTAAATATCAATATAAACACTAATGCATATGTTGATCCAAAAGTGAAAAATATATATATATAGGTAGAAAACCAATTCTGCATGTGTTAAAATGTTTTTAAAGTACAATATATCCAAAGTGCTCGTGCTCTTGTGCCTTAAATAAAAAAGATCAAACTAATACATATGCTAAAGCGCAAAGAATGGAGCAATAATATAAAACAGGTCATGTATCAAGTGAAACAAACAAGAATCAAGTGAAGAAAAGAGATATGGTCGCCTGATCCTAGTGTTGCGACCAGTGCAACAGTGCAAATATAGTGTGAATGGTCATGTGAGTAAATAAATCACTTATTAACCCACTCTACTTATTAGTGTCCAAAATAAATTGGTAATTCAAGTGTCCAAAAAAATCCGTGCAGTCAAAAGCAAAAGATATGAATGGTGTTCAAAAACCAGTGCTCAAACACAGTAATCAAATGACAGTGGGGTGTTGCTATGCAGATCAGACACTCTATGTCATGACGGTTCCCGGAAGTAAACAAAGCCGAGATCGCGGCTGTCAGTATGAGATCGGTGAATTTTTTTTTCGATCTCATGCTTTCCAGCCTGGAGGACAGATGTGGGGTCTTATTGACCCCACATCTCTCCATAAAGAGGACCTGTCACAATAGATTACTATTACAAGGGATGTTTACATTCCTTGTAATAGGATTAAAAGTGATCAAAAAAAAAAAAAGATGTAAAAAAAATTAAGTAAGATAAAAAAAAGTAAGTAAAATAAATAAATAATAAAAAAAAAAATTTAAAACACCCCTGTCCCCGGTAGCTCACGTTCAGAAGCGAACACACGCTAAAGCCCCACCCGTTCAAACCACACGCTCGCGTGCGTTAGAGCGTGTGCAACAATTCTAGCACTAGACTTTCTCTGTAACTCTAAACTGGTAACCTGTAAACCTTTTCAAAGCGTCGCCTATGGAGATTTTTAAGTACCGAAGTTTGGCGCCATTCCATGAGTGTGCGCAATTTTTAAGCGTGACATGTTAGGTATCTATTTACTCGGCGTAACATCATCTTTCACATTATACAAAAAAAATTGGGCTAACTTTACTGTTATTTTTTAAAAAAAGCATTTGAAAAATTATTAGGAAATATTTACTGTGCATACAGCTAGTGAAATCACTGGCGCATGCGCTCAGAACGTCGCGCCTGGCCTCCGACGGTCATAGAGATGACTGGTGACCACGTGGTCACCGGAAATCTCTATAGTCATCATGCGGCGCCAGCCGATTCTTTCTCCGGGCCCCCGGTAGCACGGGAGAGCCTGGAGAAGCACCGGATGGCCGCGGGAGGGGGAGAACGTCCCCCTCCGTCGCCTATAAGAAGGATCAAGCCGGAACTGCCGCTATGATCGTCCTTATCGTGCACAGAATCGCCGGCTGGAAATAATGATATTTAAATGATGCCTGTAGCTGCAGGCATCATTCGGATATCCCCAAAGTCAAGGACGTCATATGACGCTCTAAGGTATTGAAGTGGTTAATAGATATAATTTCTGTGAAGCAGGAAAATGTGTTAACCTTTGACTTCAAATAATGCTATCTGTGAAATGTGTAATATAACGTGTGTATGTGAAATTTAGGTGATGTGAGAGATTTTATAAGGCAAAAGAAAATTATTAAATATTCAGCAAAATAAAACCTTAGATGAGTTGGTTAATTTTTAATATATAAATCTTAGGATCATTCGAACAAAGAAATTAAAGCAAAATGGTTGACTGGCATTGGCAAACTTTAAATTCCTGAAAAGCCAGCATTCTTTGCAGCCATGACATTTTAATTATTAAAATTTTTACCTTTCCATTCCAACAAACTGGGCATGGAAAAGGAGGAAGGTGTAGAGTACACGTTAAAGAGGAGTTCCACTCAGGGGCTCCATTAAAAAAAAAAAAAAAATTAAAAGTCAGCAGCTACAAATACTGCAGCTGCTGACTTTTAATTGGACACTTACCTGTCCCTGGGTCCAGCGATGCGGGGGATCGAAGCCCCGCTCGCCCCCCCCCTCCGCTCGTCGGCGCCGGCATTGCAACTGTGGGCGCCGGGCTGTGGCTTCACAGCCTGACACCCACTGCGCATGCGCGAGCGGCGCCGCGTGCGGTGATTGGCCGCTCAATCACCTGGGACCTATAATGGGTCCCAGATGATTGACAGGAGGGAGGAAGCAGAGCCGAGCCCTTCCTGTGCCGAGGGGGAAGTGATGTCACCAGCCCAGGCAAAGGAACAGGCAGACTACAAGGGACCACCTAGCAACAGGCATTTAGAGGTAAGTGAAAAAAAAAATATCCAAATGTTTTTTTGTTTTTTAAATTTTTCAGATATTTTTGTTTTTTTGGGGGGAACCCCACTTTAAGTACCACCCATACTGACAAAACTGCTGTACCTTCCTTAAAGGCAGTGATTTGCACAAGTCAGTCGACCTGTGAAGTTCAGTATAACATATTATTTTTGTGACCAAGCTAGGAGTATCTTACCATGCAGCATACAACGAGGTAATAGTGAATGATTGCACTAGAAATGAGCATGTTTCTGATTAATGTGTCTACTTAATATTGTCCTTTATTTTTTATTGTAATGAAGTGTAATATTCTGGAATATAACACTAATGGTTTTTAAAATGTTCTCATTAACACATGAGAAACCAGACCTGTTCTTACAAGTTAAAGACTTTCCAATATCTGTATAGTTAGGGTTGGGTGAGAAGATGAGATAGTTAAATCCATATCGATATGGTGATATATAATCATTGTGCACAAATGAGATTATTTTGAACGTCAAGTAAACCATGGTGAATTGATGACAACTTTTAGGCTCGGTTCACACTGGGGCGACTTGGGATCCGACTTGTCGCCCCTCAAGTCGCCCCAAGTCGCCCCAGAAAGAGATTCACATGACAGTGAATGGGAGCGTCTTAATAGACACTACTGAAGTCGCTCCGACTTCAGAGCGTACTCCCTGTACTACTTGGATCCGACTTGGTAGGCGACCTGTACCATAGAAATCAATGGAAGTCGCCTCCAAGTCGGATCTCTCTCTAAAGTCAAGCGACTTTGCAGGGAAAAAATTTAGTTTGCCCAGGCAAACCCCTCCCTCCCAGAGAGCTGATTGTCCTGTGATTGGCCACAGCCGAAGTCGCCTGTCCTGGAGGCGACTTGAAGTCGCGTTGTAATATGCTAAAGTCGCGCTGAAGTCGCCGTGCAAAGTCGCGTTGAAGTTGTGTTGCCCCTGTGTGAATCGAGCCTTAGTGGACATCCTTTAAAGAAGTGTACCTTAACAATGAAAACCTATGTGGTTTTGATTTAATTAATTGATATGAGCTCATTAACTATTGGTAACAGAACGGGCACTTATGACAAAAACAAAAAAAGGCCATATGATTTTGTGTAATGTGTTTTTGGTTTTAACCATTCGTTAATTTCTAGGAGGGAAATGTAATGATATTCCACGATTACCTTTTTAAATTTGTATTTAGTTCCTAGATGGTACTTAACCGTATCAATCAACTTCTGTTATGGTTTGATGTGAAAGATTTAAAGATGAAAACCACAGCCTCCATGGACAATTTCCATCATTTTATTATTGTTTTTATGTTTCTGTGTAATATGTGAACCTAATGATATGAAACTCAATTAAATGCAATATTTTTTAAAGTGGTAATAAATAAGAATAACAAACATGCCTATACTTACCTGCTCTGTGCAATGGTTTTGCACAGAGCAGCCCCCATCCTTTTCTTCTGGGGTCCCCCGCCGGCGCTCCAAGCCCCCCTGGGAAAGCCACTTTTGCTGGGAGCACCCATGCATGCTCGCTCCCGATCCCCGCTGCTGTGTCCATTGACACAGAGGGACTCGGCCCCGCCCCCGTTCCTGTGTCACCGGATTTGATTAACAACAGCAGGAATCAATCACTCCCGCTGCTATCAATCTGTCCAATGAGGAGAGAGACAGTGGTGAGGGCCGTTGTGCTCGTGCACATCGCTGGATCAGATGGACTCTGGTAAGGAAACTGGGGGTCTAAGGGGCAGAAGAAGCACAGGTTTTTCACCTTGATGCACAGCATGCATTAGGTGAAAAACCTTAAAGTGGATGTAAACCTGAAAACATTTTTTTGAATGAAGACGTCTACCTGGCACAGTAGAGGATGTCAAGTCATCTGTGCCCAGTCTTGCCATGAAGAGTTAATCTAGCTCTGAGAAATCCTTTTGTCTTTTTGCAGTAAGATAAAAAAACGACACAGATAAGTTTGTGTCCCCACTTCCCCTACTGCTGTGACTAACATCTGATTTTTTTCTCTCATGAATGACATGAGAGCAGAGAGAGAGTGTTAAGATTCCAGCTTCACAACTTTAGCAGCAGTGCCAATGTGTAACATTCTGGCACATTCTGCCAGTGTCATTGTAGTGGAATGGTAACGCGCAACCACTGGTGGAGTGCACATACGTTCATAGCAAGTTTTAAAAAAATCCACAGGATATGCACAATACAGGGAGAGAAAGTGTAAGTAAAGTACGTTTAAAGGTTGAAATTTGGGTCTTACATATAACCGGTATCTGGTTTGTAGTAGATTTTTGTACATGATCAACAGTTTAAATTTAAAGCATTTGTAACCCTAACATTTCATGTTCCTAATATGTACCTGCTGTACATTGTACTTGTATGAGAAAGTATCCCGTTCTCTTTGTATTGCTTCCTTCATGTGAAATCCCTGGTGTTCCTGCTAGTCCTCTTGCTTTCCTATTAAAAACTGACCACACTAAGCAGGAGGGCACACCATGGTCAGTTCTCTAGCTATGCTGGGAACTCAGCCTCCTCTCCTCCAATGATCAGACTTGTCCTGACACGCCCCCGCTGCACAGCCATTCACTGCAAGCACAGTGTGCTGCTGCTTCTCCTCCGCCTAGCTCTTATGCAGCTGAGAACATGCCTGAACATGAACTGAGGGAATGTCATAATTTATAAAAAATAAAACGTTAAAAAAAAGAAGAGGAAAAAAAAAAAAGGTATTTTTAATTTAATTTATATCTATAAAAAAATGTTCTGCCTTTCATTTCTATTTTCAACACTTAAGGACCCCCTCACGCCGATATACGTCGGCAAGGCGGCACGGGCAGGCAAAATCACGTAAATGTACGTGATCTGCCTCCCGCGGGTGGGGGGTCCGATCGGACCCCCCCAACCCCACCGGCGCCCGAGGCGGTCCTCTTTTGTCCCCCGGCGATCGGAGGTGAGGGGGAGGCCATCCGTTCGTGGCCCCCCCTCGCGATCGCCGCCGGCCAATCAGAACATTCCTTTGCTGCTGTGTGCTAAACAGCAGCAAAGGAAATGTCATTTCGTCTCGGCTCGGTATTTTCTGTTCCGGCGCCGAGGAGAGAAGACTTCAATGTGAGTGAAAACACAAACACACACAGTAGAACATGCCAGGCACACAAAACACCCCCGATCCCCCCCCGATCACCCCTCCACCCCTGTCACACTGACACCAAGCAGGTTTTTTTTTTTTTTTCTGATTACTGCATGGTGTCAGTTTGTGACAGTTACTGTGTTAGGGCAGTTAGGGTTAGCCCCCTTTAGGTCTAGGGCACCCCCCTAATAAAGTTTTAACCCCTTGATCACCCCATCGCCAGTGTTGCTAAGCGATAATTTTTCTGATCGCTGTATTGGTGTCGCTGGTGATGCTAGTTAGGGACATAAATATTTAGGTTCGCCGTCAGCGTTTTATAGCGACAGGGACCCCCATATACTATCTAATAAATGTTTTAACCCCTTGATTGCCCCCTAGTTAACCCTTTCACCACTGATCACCGTATAAGTGTTACGGGTGACGCTGGTTAGTTTGTTTATTTTTTATAGTGTCAGGGCACCCGCCGTTTATTACCGAATAAAGGTTTAGCCCCCTGATCGCCCGGCGGTAATATGCGTCGCCCCAGGCAGCGTCAGATTAGCGCCAGTACCGCTAACACCCACGCACGCAGCATACGCCTCCCTTAGTGGTATAGTATCTGAACGGATCAATATCTGATCCGATCAGATCTATACTAGCGTCCCAAGCAGTTTAGGGTTCCCAAAAATGCAGTGTTAGCGGGATCAGCCCAGATACTTGCTAGCACCTGCGTTTTGCCCCTCCGCCCGGCCCAGCCCAGCCCAGCCCAGCCCAGCCCACCCAAGTGCAGTATCGATCGATCACTGTCACTTACAAAACACTAAACGCATAACTGCAGCGTTCGCAGAGTCAGGCCCGATCCCTGCGATTGCTAACAGTTTTTTTGGTAGCATTTTGGTGAACTGGCAAGCAGCAGCCCCAAGCAGCGTCAGGTTAGTGCCAGTAGCGGTAACACCCACACACGCACCGTACACCTCCCTTAGTGGTATAGTATCTGAACGGATCAATATCTGATCCGATCAGATCTATACTAGTGTCCCCAGCAGTTTAGGGTTCCCAAAAACGCAGTGTTAGCGGGATCAGCCCAGATACCTGCTAGCACCTGCGTTTTGCCCCTCCGCCCGGCCCAGCCCAGCCCACCAAAGTGCAGTATCGATCGATCACTGTCACTTACAAAACACTAAACGCATAACTGCAGAGTTCGCAGAGTCAGGCCTGATCCCTGCGATCGCTAACAGTTTTTTTGGTAGTGTCTTGGTGAACTGGCAAGCACCAGCGGCTTAGTACACCCCAGTCGTAGTCAAACCAGCACTGCAGTAACACTTGGTGACGTGGCAAGTCCCATAAGTGCAGTTCAAGC
Organism: Lithobates septentrionalis; assembly: GCA_037952835.1. Taxonomy (NCBI): domain Eukaryota; kingdom Metazoa; phylum Chordata; class Amphibia; order Anura; family Ranidae; genus Lithobates; species Lithobates septentrionalis. The sequence continues at coordinate 233,370 of JBBDGP010002049.1, read as the reverse complement.
TGGTGAGGTGGCAAGCACAAGTAGTGTCCCGCTGCCACCAAGAAGAAGACAAACACAGGCCCGTCGTGCCCATAGTGCCCTTCCTGCTGCATTCGCCAATCCTAATTGGGAACCCACCACTACTGCAGCGCCCGTACTTCCCCCATTCACATCCCCAACCAAATGCAGTCGGCTGCATGAGAGGCATTTTCTTTATGTCCTCCCGAGTACCCCTACCCAACGAACCCCCCCAAAAAAGATGCCGTGTCTGCAGCAAGCGCGGATATAGGCATGACACCCGCTATTATTGTCCCTCCTGTCCTGACAATCCTGTTTTTTGCATTGGTGAATGTTTTGAACGCTACCATTCACTAGTTGAGTATTAGTGTAGGGTACAGCATTCCACAGACTAGGCGCACTTTCACAGGGTCTCCCAAGATGCCATCGCATTTTGAGAGACCCAAACCTGGAACCGGTTACAGTTATAAAAGTTAGTTACAAAAAAAGTGTCATATATATATATATATATATATATATATATATATATATATATATATGTATATAATAGTTGTCGTTTTATTGTTCTCTCTCTCTCTATTGTTCTGCTCTTTTTTACTGTATTCTATTCTGCAATGTTTTATTGTTATGTTTTATCATGTTTGTTTTTCAGTTATGCAATTTTTTTATACTTTACCGTTTACTGTGTTCTATTGTTAACCATTTTTTTGTCTTCAGGTACGCCATTCACGACTTTGAGTGGTTATACCAGAATGATGCCTGCAGGTTTAGGTATCATCTTGGTATCATTCTTTTCAGCCAGTGGTCGGCTTTCATGTAAAAGCAATCCTAGCGGTCAATTAGCCTCTAGACTGCTTTTACAAGCCGTGGGAGGGAATGCCCCCCCACTGTCTTCCGTGTTTTTCTCTGGCTCTCCTGTCTCAACAGGGAACCTGAAAATGCAGCCGGTGATTCAGCCAGCTGACCATAGAGCTGATCAGAGACCAGAGTGGCTCCAACATCTCTATGGCCTAAGAAACCGGAAGCTACGAGCATTTCATGACTTAGATTTCTCCGGATGTAAACAGCGCCATTGGGAAATTGGGAAAGCATTTTATCACACCGATCTTGGTGTGGTCAGGTGCTTTGAGGGCAGAGGAGAGATCTAGGGTCTAATAGACCCCAATTTTTTCAAAAAAAGAGTACCTGTCACTACCTATTGCTATCATAGGGGATATTTACATTCCCTGAGATAACAATAATAAATGATTAAAAAAACAGTTTAAAAATAAGATAAAAAAGCAAAAAAAAAAAAAAAAAAAAAAAAGCACCCCTGTCCCCCCCTGCTCTAGCGCTAAGGCGAACGCAAGCGGCGGTCTGTCGTCAAACGTAAACAGCAATTGCACCATGCATGTGAGGTATCACCGCGAAGGTCAGATCGAGGGCAGTAATTTTAGCAGTAGACCTCCTCTGTAAATCTAAAGTGGTAACCTGTAAAGGCTTTTAAAGGCTTTTAAAAATGTATTTATTTTGTTGCCACTGCATGTTTGTGCGCAATTGTAAAGCATGTCATGTTTGGTATCCATGTACTCGGTCTAAGATCCTCTTTTTTATTTCATCAAACATTTGGGCAATATAGTGTGTTTTAGTGCATTAAAATTTTAAAAAGTGTGTTTTTTCCCCAAAAAATGCGTTTGAAAAATCGCTGCGCAAATACTGTGTGAAAAAAATCTGTAGGGCATTTGCTTAAAAAAAATATATGTTTGGGGGTTCAAAGTAATTTTCTTGCAAAAAAAAATAATTTTTTCATGTAAACAAAAAGTGTCAGAAAGGGCTTTGTCTTCAAGTGGTTAGAAGAGTGGGTGATGTATGACATAAGCTTCTAAATGTTGTGCATAAAATGCCAGGACAGTTCAAAACCCCCCCAAATGACCCCATTTTGGAAAGTAGACACCCCAAGCTATTTGCTGAGAGGCATGTCGAGTCCATTGAATATTTTATATTGTGACACAAGTTGCGGGAAAGAGACAAATTTTTTTTTTTTTTGCACAAAGTTGTCACTAAATGATATATTGCTCAAACATGCCATGGGAATATGTGAAATTACACCCCAAAATACATTCTGCTGCTTCTCCTGAGTACGGGGATACCACATGTGTGAGACTTTTTGGGAGCCTAGCCGCGTACGGGACCCCGAAAACCAAGCACCGCCTTCAGGCTTTCTAACGGGGTAAATTTTTGATTTCACTCTTCACTGCCTATCACAGTTTCGGAGGCCATGGAATGCCCAGGTGGCACAAACCCCCCCCCCCCCCCAATGACCCCATTTTGGAAAGTAGACACCCCAAGCTATTTGCTGAGAGGTATAGTGAGTATTTTGCAGACCTCACTTTTTGTCACAAAGTTTTGAAAATTGAAAAAAGAAAAAAAAAATGTTTTTTCTTGTCTTTCTTCATTTTCAAAAACAAATGAGAGCTGCAAAATACTCACCATGCCTCTCAGCAAATAGCTTGGGGTGTCTACTTTCCAAAATGGGGTCATTTGGGGGGGTTTTGTGCCACCTGGGCATTCCATGGCCTCCGAAACTGTGATAGGCAGTGAAGAGTGAAATCAAAAATTTACAGAAATACTGAAGGCGGCGATTGGTTTTCGGGGCCCCGTACGCGGCTAGGCTCCCAAAAAGTCCCACACATGTGGTATCCCCATACTCAGGAGAAGCAGCTAAATGTATTTTGGGGTGCAATTCCACATATGCCCATGGCCTGTGTGAGCAATATATCATTTAGTGACAACTTTGTGCAAAAAAAAAAAAATGTGTCACTTTCCCGCAACTTGTGTCAAAATATAAAATATTCCATGGACTCAACATGCCTCTCAGCAAATAGCTTGGGGTGTCTACTATAAAAATGGGGTCATTTGGGGGGGGGGGGGGGGGGGTTGTGCCATCTGGGCATTTTATGGCCTTCAAAACTGCGATAGGTACTGAGGAGTGAAATCAAAAATTTACGCCCCTAGAAATCCTGAAGGCGGTGATTGGTTTTCGGGGCCCCGTACGCGGCTAGGCTCGCAAAAAGTCCCACACATGTGGTATCCCCGTACTCAGGAGAAGCAGCTGAATGTATTTTGGGGTGCAATTCCACATAGGCCCATGGCCTGTGTGAGCAATATATCATTTAGTGACAACTTTTTGTAAATATATATATATTTTTTTGTCATTATTCAATCACTTGGGACAAAAAAAATAAATATTCAATGGGTTCAACATGCCTCTCAGCAATTTCCTTGGGGTGTCCACTTTCAAAAATGGGGTCATTTGGGGGGGGGGGGGGTTGTACTGCCCTGCCATTTTAGCACCTCAAGAAATGACAAACTAAAAGCTGTGTAAATTCCAGAAAATGTACCCTAGTTTGTAGACGCTATAACTTTTGCGCAAACCAATAAATATACGCTTATTAACATTTTTTCTACCAGTGGCCGAATACATTTTGGCATAAATGTATGACTAAAATTGAGTTTATTGGATTTTTTTAATAACAAAAAGTAGAAAATATCATTTTTTTTTCAAAATTTTCGTATTTTTTCTGTTTATAGCGCAAAAAATAAAAACCGCAGAGGTGATCAAATACCATCAAAAGATTGGTATTATTTGTGGGAAGAAAAGGACGCAAATTTCGTTTGGGTACAGCATTGCATGACCGCGCAATTAGCAGTTAAAGTGACGCAGTGTCAAATTGGAAAAAGACCTCTGGTCCTTAGGTAGCATAATGGTCCGGGGCTGAAGTGGTTAAACCTAATGGGTTGGTTTACAAGGTAATTGTTTACAATCACTTTAAGGGTAGGCACCCCATTTTATTTTATTTTATATGAGGCAAGTGTCTTAACTGGTGGCCTTATCCTGCAAATAGCTTTTTTGGTTTTGCATAGGAACATGATGGGGTTGGGACTCTGTAGGTAGTTTTTGCCTTTCTGGGCAGTTCCATTGAACTAAAAATTCATGGGCTTTTATTCCAATCTTTTCATGGTCCCAAAGCCAAATAGAAACGTGGGGCCAATTTTGGACATCAAAGGTCTAAACAGGTTTCTAAAGGTTTAAATCCGTGCAGTCAGTGGTGGCCGCACTGCGGAAAGGAGATTTTGTGGCTTCCATAGACATCAAAGGCGCATATCTCCATGTGCCAATTGTTCCTGCTCATCAAAGATTTCTACGATTTGCAATGGAAGAACAGCATTTTTAGTTTGTGGCCTTGCCTTTCGGGCTGGGCACAGCTCCTTGTGTATTCACAAAAGTCTTAGCCCCAGTGTGTATTCTGGGGTACCTAGACGATCTGTTGCTAAGAGATCGGTCATTTCTATGTTTAGGGCAGAGCGTGTCTGTTGCAATGCTTCATTTGGAACAGGAAAGTGCAGTGTCTGGATTGCCAGATCTCCCTATCTACCAGTACATTAAGAGCATTAAACTGGTAGATGGTTCCCCAGAACCTGGAAAAGAGGAAGTCATTCCTTCCAGTAGTCTGGAGGGTAGTGACTACCGATGCCAGCCTGAAAGGATGGGGTGCCATTCTGGGATCTGTCATGGTATAGGGAACAGGGGACGTGGTCCCCTCAGGAAAGTATGTTATACATCAACATTCTGAAGCTTTGGGCCGTTCGATTGGCACAAAGTCATTGGACGGACTAGTTGCAGGATCTTCCAAGTCAGGGTTCAGTCCAACAATGCCACGGCTGTGGCATATATTCATAATCAGGGTGGCATCAGAAGTCAGGCTACCCAAAAGAAGGTGAATCATATTCCAACATGGGTAGAACGTCATGTTCCGGTGTCCTGTCGAGAAAGGTCCCCCTTCGGATAGTGTCCGCCCTGTACTGCGCAGGCAGTAGGGGGCAAAGGAGACGCCGAAAGTCTCCGAACATAAACAGCTGTTCATCAACTGTACACGGCGCCTGCGCAATTAAGGCTACATTGTGCCACACGCTCCCGATGCTCGTGCAACTCTGCAAGGGGCGGGTGTAGGGGCGGAAGCTTATAAAAAGAGGCCGAATGATGGGCAGAGCTCATACAATGGGCGTCTTTACACAACTGAAGGGTAGGTTTTGACGTGTAGTTTATTGATAAAACCACCCCAAAAACCAGCCCGAACTTATCAACTCTGCCCATCATTGTAAAATACGGCTTCTTCTGTAGGCACCCACCCCTTACATGCTTCTCAATAATACATCCGCCCCTTTGAGAAATCCACCCCCATCATATGAGCTCTGCCCATCATGCGGCCTCTTCTGTATGCATCCGCCCCTACACCCGCCCCTTGCAGAGTTGCACGGGCATCTCAATATACAGCTGATGAACAACTGTTCATGTTCGGAGACTTTCAGCATCTCCTTTGTCCTCCGTACTGCGCAAGCGCTGCGCCTGCGCAGTACAGGGCGGACACTATCCGATGTCAGCTGTACACATCCAGGGGGTAGAGAACTGGCAAGCAGATTTTCTCAGTCCCCAGCGGTTGATTCTGGGAGAATATTCTTTATTCCAAGGTATTCAGTGCAATTTCTCAAATGTCTGGTACCCCAGACGTTGATCTCCTGGCACCCAGGTTCAACTACAAGGTAGACAGATTTGTCTCCAGGACAAGAGATCTGCAGGCGATAGGGGTGGATGTCCTAGTAGCGCCATGGGATTTATGCTTTCCCACACATTCAACTGCTTCCACATTTATTGCGCAGGATCCAGGAATAAGTAATGCTAATAATCTTGATGGCATAGTGACCTTGGCAATAAACGGCCCTTTGGCACTTTAGGTCCAGCCAGACCTTCTGTCTCAGTATCCAGCATTACACTCTTCTTCACAATCGCTGGGTTTGACAGCCTGGCTAATGAAGCCCAGGTGCTGACAGATCGAGGAGTCTCTGGGCCGGTTGTCTCTACTGTACTGAAGGCTAGGTAGCCTGCATCTAGAAAGATTTTTTAACGGACCTGGAAGTCTTATGTGTCCTGGTGTGAAGCCAGAAATTTGCACACCCAAAAAGTATGTGATTGGTCACGTTTTGTCTTTTCTCCAGTCAGGGGTGGAAATTAATTTGGTCTCTTTCTATTTTTTTCCAGAGACCAAATGTTTCTCACTCATTGATTTGTATCTTTGTTCGGGGAGTGACTTGTATGGCCCCCCTTGTGTCCTTGGAATTTAAATAAGGTTTTGTCTGTATTGCAGAAGCTACCTTTTAAACCAATTTGTGATATTGCTTTAGTCTTACTGATTCGGAAGGTGTGTTTGGGGTCATTGTCCTGCTGGAAGGTGAACCTCCGTCCTAGCCTCAAATCACACACAGAATGGTACAGGTTTTGCTCAAGAATATCCCTGTATTTAGCACCATCCATCTTTCCCTCAACTCTGACCAGTTTCCCAGTCCCGACTGCTGAAAAACATCCCCACAGCATGATGCTGCCACCACCATGTTTCACTGTGGGGATGGTGTTCTTTGGGTGATGTGATGTGTTGGGTTTGCGTCACACATAGCGTTTTCTTTGACTGCCAAAAAGTTCAATTTTAGTCTCATCAGACCAGAGCACCTTCCTCCATAAATTTTGGGAGTCTCCCACATGCCTTTTTGCAAGCTCAAAACGTGCCATTTTGTTTTTTGCTGAAAGTAATGGCTTTCTTCTGGCCACTCTACCATAAAGCCCAACTCTATGGAGCGTACATCTTATTGTTGTCCTATGTACAGATACTCCAGTCTCTGCTGTGGAACTCTGCAGCTCCTCCAGGGTTACCTTAGGTCTCTGTGCTGCCTTTCTGGTTAATGCCCTCCTTGCCCGGTCCGTGAGTTTTGGTGTGCGGCCCTCTCTTGGCAGGTTTGCTGTTGTACCATGTTCTTTCCATTTGGTTATGATAGATTTGATGGTGCTCCTAGATTTGGATATTTTTTTTTATAACCTAACCCTGACTTGTACTTCTCAACAACATTCTCCCTTACTTGTTTGGAGAGATCCTTGGTCTTCATGGCAGTGTTTGGTTAGCGGTGCCTCTTGCTTAGGTGTTGCAGCCTCTGGGGCCTTTCAAAAAGATGTGTATATGTAATGACAGATCATGTGACACTTAGATTGCACACAGGTGGACATCATTTCACTAATTATGTGACTTCTGAAGGTAATTGGTTGCACCAGAGCTTTTTATGGGCTTCATAACAAAGGGGGTGAATACATCCGCACATGCCAAGTATCAGTTTTTTATTTCTGAAAAATTGTTTTATGTATGTATTTTTCTAATTTTACTTCACCAACTTAGACTATTGTGTTCTGATCCATCACATATAATTCAGATTAAAAAAACATTGAACTAAGGGCTGTAATGTAACAAAATAAGTAAAAATCCAAGGGGGGTGAATACTTTTGCAAGGCACTGTAGCCTTCCAATGCTGCTTACTGAAATGGCCAGCTATAGATGGGGGCAGTGGCGTCTTCTTTGTATCACTGTCGTGTATATTGGACAGGAAACGCACTGACACCTTCGTAGCCATTGAGCTACATGCTGGGTGCTCAGTGTGCTCCTGTACCTTTAAGAAGGGGTGGGCTCCCCTTCAGTCCACCTGCCCTATCCATCAGAATGCATGTGCCTCCACCGTGGAGACACTTATAAGTTAGTGTTAGGTACCACAGATACCAGGGTGCCGTGGTGAGGCTCTGTGGCTTACGCATGCATTTGGCAAATGCGTGCAGACTAAACCCCTGCTTTTAACGCATACTGTTAGACAGGTTTAATTGGTTGTCTGCAAGCTGGTTGGTAAGTAAGCTTGTTTTTTTTTTCCCCCTTGGATTTATCCTTGGCCCTGTTTATACCTTATGTAGTCTTCCAATGCTGCTTACTGAGATGGCCAGCTATAGATGGGGCAGTGGTGTCTATTTTTTATCATGGTCACAATTATAGCCTGCTCTGTGTCCCATGATGTATGATAAAGAAAATTGGATTTTTTTGTACTTCCCTGTAAAATCCATTTCTAGAAGTACATCAAGGGACACAGAGGTCCCTTCCCCTCTTTCTGGGGGTTCACTGCTTGCTACAAAACTGAAGTGCTTCCTGTATAGGAGAGGTTATGTAGGGAAGGACTTCTTGTCTGTTTTTTTGTCTACTCACCTACAGGTGGTGCATAACCCAGATGGTCATGATTATAGCATGCTCTGTGCCCCATGATGTACTTCAAGAAATGGAATTTACAGGTAAGTAAAAAAAAAATCTAATAATTTGCCAGTGTCCAATACATTTGTGGGTGCCATTATTACACAAAGGTTAAAGACTTCCTGTGTCCCTCAATGGATTTCAAGAAAAGGATTTAACAATTATATCAATAAGAAAATGAGCCTTAAAATGAGCCTTCAGTTTCCACCACAACAGTCAGTCTGTTTGGCATTTCTCACCTCTGTGTCCTTCATCTAGAAATGTTGAAGCACTCTGGTTCTGTTTCTTCTCCATCTCTTCACGGAATCTCTGCTGCAGCTGCTTTTGCCGCAATTTGCGTTGATGGGTGGCGTCCATCTCTGGCTGAAGAACTGAAAGGGATGAGCCAAAACTGGAGCTGAAAAGAATGAGAGTCTTGTATAAATAAAAATAGCTTCCAATTCTTAAAATTTCCCCCTCTTGGTTAAGGTTTTCAAGGCTATGCCTTCCAATACCACCTATACGCCAATGACACCCAGATCTATCTCTCCACTCCCCTGCTCACCATCTCGATCTTCTCACGCATGACAAATTTACTGAGCAACATAACAGTATGGATGTCACACAATTTCCTCAATCTCAGTAATAAAATCAAGCTTGTGCTATATACTCCTCCCTGATCACCCCCTCATGACTTTACAATTGAGATCAATCGCACAATTATTGGTCCCTCCACACACGCCAGGGTGCTAGGTGAAATCCTAGACTTTGACATCTTCAAACCCCACATCCAAACACTGGCTAAATCTTGCTGCCTTAACCTCCATAAAATTTCCAGAATTTGCCCCTTCTTAAAGTGTTACTAAACCCAGTAATATGAAAATTGTTTATCCGCCCTCCCCACAGTGCCCACAGCTTATAAATCATCTTTACATTAAAATACTGCTACTATATACCATTTGGATGATCTGTATACCACGGTTACCTGATAAACTGCATAGTTTCTCCAGTGCTGAGAGTTCAGGAAGGAGGAGATTTCCACTGCAGCCTGTCCACGTGTGTGATGTTAATATCATGTGACCTGGCTAGCTCTGATCAACAAGTAAATGTGTTCTTCAGCATAAAAGACACATCGGAGCATGTGCAGGTCAGCTACTCTGCCTGTGTTAGCTGGCCTTCCCCAGATAGACAGTGCAGGGAAGGAAGGATCTATGCATACAGGATAAAACAGCCTTTTTACACAACGCAGAGGATTAACCTGTTAAGTTCCACAGTGAGTAAAACAAGCATTATATGCTGCATATAGACCGATTTTACTGTTGTGGGTTTAGTAACACATTTTAACGACAACAACAAAACAACTTATTTACTCCCTGAATATCTCCCACCTTGACTACTGCAACTCTCTTCTTGCTGGCCTACCTCTATACAGGCTATTCCCCCTTCAGTCTATCATGAATGCTGCTGCTGCTAGACTTCTACACCTTACTAGTTATTCCATGGCTACTGTCCCTCTCTGCCAATGCTTTCACTGGCTTCCACTAGCCCAGGGTAAAAAAATTAAAAATACTAACCACAACATACAAAGCCATCCATACCACTGCCCCTAGCTACATCACAAACTTCATCTCGAAATATCACCCAAATTGTTCACTTCGCTCCTCTCAAGACATCTTGCTCTCTAGCTCCCTCGTTACCTCCTCCCATACTCACATTCAGGACTTCTCCAGAACTTCACCCATCCTCTGGAACTCCCTACTCCAGTATGTCTGGTTAGCTCCTACCCTGTCTACCTTTAAGCGATCCTCGAAAACTCATTTAATCAGGGAAGCCTACCCCTCCTCCACCTAAAAACTGTATTTAAGCCACCATCAGATCATCTTCTACAGCTATTATCTTTTGTAGCATCTCCTCCTTTAGATTGTAAGCTCCATGAGAAGGCCCCTCCTATTCCTTCTTTATTTAACTGTACTGTAATTGTACTGTCTCCCTTTATATTGTAAAGCACTGTGCAAATTGTTGCACTATATAAACCATGTATTAATAATAAGTAGCATAAGACAAAAAATTGATGTACAGACAAAAAACAAAATCAGGATAAACCCCTGCGCTTGCTCAATCAATCAGCTGCTAACACAACAACATGGAAAGTTTGTTAAGATAATAGGTGTGTTCACAAAAATAGAGTCTCTGATGGCATTTTTATTAGGGGTGCACCGAACGGGTTTTTTGGTGCAGAAACCGATGCCGAAAATGGAAAATACACTAGGCTGAAAACCGAAAATGACCGATACCGAAAATTACTGTTTTTAAAAAATATTTTCATACAGGAGATGGTCAGAGACTGGGGACATGGTACAGGAGATGGTCAGAGACTGGGGACATGGTACAGGAGATGGTCACAGAGCATTTAAACCGGCACATCTGACAGATATGTCTGCCAGCGCCGGAGGATGGAGCCTATGCCCTAGCAGTGCGAGTGACTGGTGAGTACACCACACACTGCTCTATATCCAAATATCTTGTTTACTTCTTATTTACCCTTTGAACTCCCATAGAATCTAGACTGTAAGTGTTTAAATTGTTGCTCTAGCATGTAAACCTTGAGACAATGTGTCCATTCCTACAGGAGTCAAACCATATTAAATGAGCCAATCGTAAACTTTCATTATCTCCATATATATAAACTATAATTTAGTCTATACCATTTAGTTTTGCAATTTCTCCATTTGCAGTAAGATTTCCCTTTTTTCTTACTCAATTTCCCAGCTTCATTTACCAACAATTGAAGTACTCCTTGTAACCACAATTTCAATTGAAATTGATGACTACTTTCATCCTTGGATATAGCTCTGATCAATCAACAGAGTAAGTGTTAAATTGCCTTTTTAACCCAATCAATTCCTTGTATACATCCTTGCTGACATATGATATTTACAATCTATACAACAGCTCCATCCTTCTGTTCCCTGTGGTTGCAAATTAGCCTCACTGCTGCCCCGGTTTGGGTCTGTACGCGTTGGGTTTTGACGAGGTTTTGTTGGGTCAATCTAGGGGTAAGCATTATAACTGATGTTGTTTCAGAGTGACAGCGCGTGGTCTTTTCATTATTTTCATTTTCTATGTATTCAGTGTTGTATTATAAATTTAATGTCATTTATGTAAAAAAAAAATTTCTTTTTTTTTTTAGAATTACTAAAAGGGTCGGATGATATCATTACCAGTTGCATATCCCTTGAGAAAGCGACAATGCGAAACATGTCGGGCTAGTATGCAATAAATATCATCTGTTAAACTATAATACACACTTTTCATCCCTTCTGACCACCATGTTTTTAGAATTGTAAAAAAAGAAAATGTCTGTAATACTTTGTACAATTTATACGTTCTCTTTTTAATGGTTGTAATAATAAATTGTCTCTTTTAGAAAAAAATTCTTTTCTGTACGTATAGTTTATTTGCACCGTCAAAATCCCTTTAGTCCTTTTTGTATTTATAATTTTGCTCAGGGATGTGGTGCCTATCAATGAGGGTGTTTTTCCCATATCCGGAACCGAAACCATAAAAAAACAAATGTCTTCATTAGATTAGGCCGATATGTATTCTTCTACATATTATTGGTGTAAAAAAAAAAAAAAAAAATCGCAATAAGCGTATATTGATTGGTTTGCGCAAAAGTTCTAGCATCTACAAAATAGGGGATAGAGTTATGGCATTTTTATTAGGGATGCACCGAACGGGTTTTTTGGTGCAGAAACCGATACCGAAAATGGAAAATACACTAGGCTGAAAACCGAAAATGACCGATACCGAAAATTACTGTTTTTAAAAAATATTTTCATACAGGAGATGGTCAGAGACTGGGGACATGGTACAGGAGATGGTCAGAGACTGGGGACATGGTACAGGAGATGGTCAGAGACTGCAGACATGGTACAGGAGATGGTCAGAGACTGCGGACATGGTACAGGAGATGGACAGAGACTGGGGACATGGTACAGGAGATGGTCAGACTGGGGACATGGTACAGGAGATGGTCAGAGACTGGGGACATGGTACAGGAGATGGTCACAGAGCATTTAAACCGGCACATCTGACAGATATGTCTGCCAGCGCCGGAGGATGGAGCCTATGCCCTAGCAGTGCGAGTGACTGGTGAGTACACCACACACTGCTCTATATCCAAATATCTTGTTTACTTCTTATTTACCCTTTGAACTCCCATAGAATCTAGACTGTAAGTGTTTAAATTGTTGCTCTAGCATGTAAACCTTGAGACAATGTGTCCATTCCTACAGGAGTCAAACCATATTAAATGAGCCAATCGTAAACTTTCATTATCTCCATATATATAAACTATAATTTAGTCTATACCATTTAGTTTTGCAATTTCTCCATTTGCAGTAAGATTTCCCTTTTTTCTTACTCAATTTCCCAGCTTCATTTACCAACAATTGAAGTACTCCTTGTAACCACAATTTCAATTGAAATTGATGACTACTTTCATCCTTGGATATAGCTCTGATCAATCAACAGAGTAAGTGTTAAATTGCCTTTTTAACCCAATCAATTCCTTGTATACATCCTTGCTGACATATGATATTTACAATCTATACAACAGCTCTATCCTTCTGTTCCCTGTGGTTGCAAATTAGCCTCACTGCTGCCCCGGTTTGGGTCTGTACGCGTTGGGTTTTGACGAGGTTTTGTTGGGTCAATCTAGGGGTAAGCATTATAACTGATGTTGTTTCAGAGTGACAGCGCGTGGTCTTTTCATTATTTTCATTTTCTATGTATTCAGTGTTGTATTATAAATTTAATGTCATTTATGTAAAAAAAAAATTTCTTTTTTTTTTTAGAATTACTAAAAGGGTCGGATGATATCATTACCAGTTGCATATCCCTTGAGAAAGCGACAATGCGAAACATGTTGGGCTAGTATGCAATAAATATCATCTGTTAAACTATAATACACACTTTTCATCCCTTCTGACCACCATGTTTTTAGAATTGTAAAAAAAGAAAATGTCTGTAATACTTTGTACAATTTATACGTTCTCTTTTTAATGGTTGTAATAATAAATTGTCTCTTTTAGAAAAAAATTCTTTTCTGTACGTATAGTTTATTTGCACCGTCAAAATCCCTTTAGTCCTTTTTGTATTTATAATTTTGCTCAGGGATGTGGTGCCTATCAATGAGGGTGTTTTTCCCATATCCGGAACCGAAACCATAAAAAAACAAATGTCTTCATTAGATTAGGCCGATATGTATTCTTCTACATATTATTGGTGTAAAAAAAAAAAAAAAAAAATCGCAATAAGCGTATATTGATTGGTTTGCGCAAAAGTTCTAGCATCTACAAAATAGGGGATAGAGTTATGGCATTTTTATTAGGGATGCACCGAACGGGTTTTTTGGTGCAGAAACCGATACCGAAAATGGAAAATACACTAGGCTGAAAACCGAAAATGACCGATACCGAAAATTACTGTTTTTAAAAAATATTTTCATACAGGAGATGGTCAGAGACTGGGGACATGGTACAGGAGATGGTCAGAGACTGGGGACATGGTACAGGAGATGGTCAGAGACTGCAGACATGGTACAGGAGATGGTCAGAGACTGCGGACATGGTACAGGAGATGGACAGAGACTGGGGACATGGTACAGGAGATGGTCAGAGACTGGGGACATGGTACAGGAGATGGTCAGAGACTGGAGACATGGTACAGGAGATGGTCAGAGACTGGGGACATGGTACAGGAGATGGTCAGAGACTGGGGACATGGTACAGGAGATGGTCAGAGACTGGGGACATGCTACAGGAGATGGTCAGGGACTGCAGACGTGGTACAGGAGATGGTCAGAGACTGGGCACATGGCACAGCAGATGGTCAGAGACTGCAGACATGATATAAGAGATCAATGCAGCCTCACCAGTGCCCGTCAGATGCAGCCTACCTGTGTGTCCCCAGTGCAGCCAGCCTGTGTGTCCCCAGTGCAGCCAGCCTGTGTGTCCCCAGTGCAGCCTTGCCTGTGTGTCCCCAGTGCAGCCTTGCCTGTGTGTCCCCAGTGCAGCCTTGCCTGTGTGTCCCCAGTACAGCCTTGCCTGTGTGTCCCCAGTGCAGCCTTGCCTGGGCAGGGGAAAGAGAGGAGAGCCGCTGCCTGGTTGATTAGAGCGTCGGGAACATCACAGCTTTCATTTCAATAGCTCTGTGTTCCCCGCCGCGCACCATCACATTCAGCCCCTCCCCCTTGTCCGGGGAACTTTGATAGACAGATCACCCGTTCGAGGGTGATCTGCTGTAAAATCCTTTTCCCAAGCAGTGTCATAACGAGGGGTGGGAACAGCAAACTTCACCCACAACCAGAGGTGCTCACCAACGGAGGAGTCACCACCTGAACCAACTGCAGCAGAACTTGTGGTCAACATATGCATCAGAGTGCATTGACAATCATAATGTAACTTTCTCTAAAGGAAAGGGTGTGAATTGCAACGATTACACGGCCGCCTGCAAAACTTTGCAGCCAAAGCAGGCTTCCGAAGATGCGTTTACATCAACTTTGTAGAACTTTGTAAAAGTGTGAACGGACGACCAAGTCGCCACCTTACACACCAGGGAGACTGACGCTTGATGTAGGAAAGCCCAAGAGGTCCCAATTGCCCTGGTGGAATGGGCCATGACAGGTAAGGGGGGCACCTGCCCCTTCAAGGTGTAAGCCTGGACCACAAACTGTCTGATCCACCTGGAAATGGTGGTCGACGAGACCGCCAGCCCTTTTTTCGGACCAGCCACCGAATTGAACAGAGAATCTGACTTCCGGAAGGGAACCGTGGCAGACAGATATACCCTTAGAGCCCGGATAACGTCCAGGGAATGGAGGGCCACCTCCTTAGGATGTGTCGGCTTAGGACACAGAGATGGTAACACAATGTCTTCATTGAGGTGGAAGGCCAAAACCACCTTCGGCAGAAAGGAAGGTTGCGGATGCAACACCACCTTATCCCTGTGGATAACCAGATAGGGCGACTTGCAAGACAAGGCCGCCAGCTCAGAAACCCTCCTGGCAGATGTAATAGCCATTAAAAAGACCACTTTCTGAGAAAGAGTCAACAAAGGAATTTCTCTGATGTTTTCAAACAGCGTTTTCTGAAGCGCCGATAGCACCAGGTTCAGATCCCACGGAGGTAGGGGTGGACGTACCGGAGGGACTACATGCCGAACCTCTTACACAAAAGTGCTCACCAATGAGTGAGACGCCAGGGGTCATTGGAAAAAAACAGCCAAGGCTGATATCTGTCCCTTGACGGTGCTCAAGGCTAACGTTTGGTCCACTCCTCGCTGTAAGAGCAGCAGGATCCTGGCCACGGAATAGGTGCGTGGGCGCCACCCCATCTCCTCACACATGGAGATATAAGCCTTCCACGTACGATATATCTTCCGGGAAGAAGATTTTCGTGCCCTCAGCATAGTGGAAATTACCGAGTCCAACAGACCTCGGTTCCTTAGCACCTGGCTTTCGACAGCCATACCGTTAAAACCAGCGATGGTAAAGCAGGATGGAGTATCGGACCTTGCGATAAGAGGTCCTCCCGCATCGGCAACCGCCAAGGAGCATCCGCCACCAGGCGTACCAGGTCGGCGTACCAAGGACGCCGAGGCCAATCTGGGGCAATCAGTATTACTGGAATCCCCTCGGCCTCCACTCTGTGGAGCAGACGGGGTAACAGTTTGAGCGGAGAGAAGGCGTAAATCAGCGGGTACTGCTCCAATGGAGCCACCAACGCATCTGACGCGTCCGCCCAAGGATCTCTTGTTCTGGACACGAACCTCCGCACCTTTCAATTGAGCCCAGAGGCTAGAAGGTCCACATCTGGTGTGCCCCACCGCAAGCAAAGAAGCCTGAACACCTCCAGATGCAGAACCCATTCTTCTGGGTCCAGCATCTGACGACTTAGATAGTCCGCCTGCCAGTTTTCTACTCCCGGGATGTATATGGCCGACAGGGCAGGTTCGTGTCGCTCTGCCCACCGAAGGATGTGAGCGACCTCCCGTGCTGCAGCTGAGCTTCTTGTTCCTCCTTGATGGTTGACATATGCCACCGCCGTGGCGTTATCTGACTGAATTCTGATTGGACGTCCTTGTAGTCTCATCGACCATGTGGAGAGGCATAGCCTGATCGTTCGAAGCTCGAGCACATTGATCGGTAACT
The DNA here is from genome assembly GCA_037952835.1 of Lithobates septentrionalis. Classification (NCBI taxonomy): domain Eukaryota; kingdom Metazoa; phylum Chordata; class Amphibia; order Anura; family Ranidae; genus Lithobates; species Lithobates septentrionalis. The sequence goes on along the minus strand of JBBDGP010002049.1, from coordinate 217,035 downwards.
GGAATTCCTCCCTCGACCAGAGGCCCTGGGTCGATTACACTCCCAATACTCCACCCCAGCCGGTCAGGCTGGCATCCGTTGCGATCACCGTCCAATGAAGAGGTAGGAACGATTTCCCGGACCAAAGGGCCAGAGATCTCAGCCAGCAGAGAAGAGAGTCCCTGACTAACTGGCTCACCCGAATATGCCGATCCAGGGATAACGGAGATTTGTCCCATTTGGACAATATCTCCTTCTGCAAGACTCCGGTGTGAAACTGGGCGTACGGAACCGCCTCGAAGGCGGCAACCTTAAGGCCCCGAACTCGCATGCAGAAACGCAGCGACGACCACCTGTGGTTCCTCAACAGCTTCACTGCGGTCCTGAGAGTCTGCAGTTTGTCCGAAGGGAGAAACACTCTCGCTTCTACGGAGTCCAGCAATAAGCCTAGGTACTTCAGACATTGAGTCGGCACTAGTACCGACTTCTTGAGGTTCAACACCCACGCAAACTCTTGTAGAGTGTGCATGGTGATTGCCACATCCTCCCTTAATTCTGAGGCGGAAGCTGCGCTCAGAAGGAGATCGTGTAGGTAGCCCACGATTGTGTTGCAACAACGCCAAACTTGGGGCCAATACCTTGGTAAAGACTCGGGGTGCTGAAGCCAGACCAAAGGGGAGAGCCACAAACTGGTAGTGGTCTTCCCCTACTCAGGCCCGGATTTACTCCCTTTGCCGCCCCAAGGCCGGGTCCTTCAATGACGCCCCCCCCCCCCCCACACACACACACCACGTCCTTTATCGATGACTTCTACAATAGATCAATTAAAAACATATCTCCATACACAAGAACACTGAAAATCACTGGCTTTAATTGTACAGACTAAAAATACTTCAGGGTAAGCGCGCGAGGGGTAAGGATTTTTCGCAGGCAAATTTTTAAGGCAATGGCTGGTGTTAGTGCTTCAATCATCCCCGGCACCATGGTTGTTATGGTGTCAGGATAATTGAAACACATTATTTCTATCATTACATTGTAATATAAACTGAAATAGTTCAACTCACCATAATGCAGAATCATTGGGAGCCCTGAGTGTGTCACTTGCCACCATCTCTTGTCACTTGCCACCATGCCTGCCACCAGATGGGGATGTCACTTGCCACTATGCCTGCCACCAGATGGAGATGTCACTTGCCACTATGCCTGCCACCAGATGGGGATGTCACTTGCTACGCTGCCTGCCACCAGATGGGGATGTCACTTGCCACACTGCCTGCCAACAGATGGGGATGTCACTTGCCACCATGCCTGCCACCAGATGGGGATGTCACTTGCCACCATGCCTGCCACCAGATGGGGATGTCACTTGCCACGCTGCCTGCCACCAGATGGAGATGTCACTTGCCACGCTGCCTGCCACCAGATGGGGATGTCACTTGCCACGCTGCCTGCCACCAGATGGGGATGTCACTTGCCACGCTGCCTGCCACCAGATGGGGATGTCACTTGCCACGCTGCCTGCTACTAGATGGGGATGTCACTTGCCACGCTGCCTGCCACCAGATGGGGATGTCACTTGCCATGCTGCCTGCCACCAGATGGGGATGTCACTTGCTACGCTGCCTGCCACCAGATGGGGATGTCACTTGCCACACTGCCTGCCACCAGATGGGGATGTCACTTGCCACCATGCCTGCCACCAGATGGGGATGTCACTTGCCACGTTGCCTGCCACCAGATGGAGATGTCACTTGCCACTATGCCTGCCACCAGATGGGGATGTCACTTGCCACGCTGCCTGCCCCCAGATGGGGATGTCACTTGCCACGCTGCCTGCCACCAGATGGGGATGTCACTTGCCACGCTGCCTGCCACCAGATGGGGATGTCACTTGCCACGCTGCCTGCCACCAGATGGGGATGTCACTTGCTACGCTGCCTGCCACCAGATGGGGATGTCACTTGCCACGCTGCCTGCCACCAGATGGAGATGTCCCTTGCCACGCTGCCTGCCACCAGATGGGGATGTCCCTTGCCACGCTGCCTGCCACCAGATGGGGATGTCACTTGCCACGCTGCCTGCCACCAGATGGGGATGTCACTTGCCACGCTGCCTGCCACCAGATGGGGATGTCACTTGCCACCATGCCTGCCACCAGATGTGGATGTCACTTGCCACACTGCCTGCCACCAGATGGGGATGTCACTTGCCACCATGCCTGCCACCAGATGGGGATGTCACTTGCCACGCTGCCTGCCACCAGATGGGGATGTCACTTGCCACGCTGCCTGGCACCAGATGGGGATGTCACTTGCCACGCTGCCTGCCACCAGATGGGGATGTAACTTGCCACGCTGCCTGCCACCAGATGGGGATGTCACTTGCTACGCTGCCTGCCACCAGATGGGGATGTCACTTGCCACGCTGCCAGCAGATGGGGATGTCACTTGCCACGTTGCCTGCCACCAGATGGGGATGTCCCTTGCCAGGCTGCCTGCCACCAGATGGAGATGTCACTTGCCACTATGCCTGCCACCAGATGGGGATGTCACTTGCCACCAGATTGGGATGTCCCTTGCCATGCTGCCTGCCATCAGAAGGAGGAGGGCGGAACAGCGGTGCGGGCAATGAGAGATGTCATCTCTCTCCCCCGCCGCTGCATCGCTGACATTACTAGCTACTCTCGATTTTTTTTTAAATGGCGCCGGGCGGCGCAATCACGCTACTGCGCATGCACCGCCTGGCCAAGCGCTTACGAGCTTTCCCGAGCCCGGCCGGCTTCGGAACGGCACATGCGCAGTTGCGTGGTCGGCTCGCGGCCATCTTTTCTATGGGCACTGGTGCTCATAATAGACTTTAATGGGCAGTACGAAAGGGGGGACGGCTGCGAAGTCGCTGCAGGAGCGGCGCCGCCCCTACACCACTGCCGCCCCGAGGCCTGGCCTCGGTGGCCTTGGGGCAAATCCGGCCCTGCCCCCACTGCAAATCGCAGAAACCTCTGATGCCTGAGGCATATGGGTATGTGCAGGTACGCGTCCTGCATATCCAGGGACGCCAGGGAGTCCCCCTGATGGAGTGCAGTGACTACGGAGCGAACCGATTCCATTCTGAACCTCTGTACTTTCACAAAGCAGTTTAGGGCTTTCAGGTCCAGGACTGGACGTACCCCTTCCTTTTTGGGGACTACAAACAGATTGGAATAGAACCCCTGAAACCTTTCCGTTTCTGGAACAGGCACTATCACCCCACGGCTGAGCAGGTCCCTTACTGCCCCAAACAGGGCCTCCCGGCGAGCTGGGAGTAAGGGTATGCTGGAGGGAAAAAATCTGTTTGGTGGCCAAGAGAGAACTCTATCTTGTAGCCCGATGAAATCAGTTCGCAGACCCATTGGTCGGAGAGACGAGGGGCCCACCGAACTGCAAACTCCCGAAGGCGACCCCCCACCCGTGTGTTGGGCGGGGGCCAACCTTCATGCAGTAGTACTCTTGCTCGTGGGATTGCAAGGCCAGGGACGCTTCTGTCCCTCAGTTGCCCTATCGGACTGGGAGCGTTTACCTGAGGCCCCGGGCGGGCGAAAAAGCCTCTTTTGAGCGGAAAAGGAGGTCCCTTGCCTGCGGCGTGGCTCCTTACCCCTTCCTTGACTGTGGGAGCAACGTGCTCTTCCCACCTGTGACATTCTTAATAATGTCATCCAGCGAGGCTCCAAATAGCCACTTTTCAAGGAAGGGCAAAACTGTCAGGGATTTTGTAGATGCCTGGTCCGCAGACCAGCATTTCAGCCAGATCAGGCGCCGCAGCACCACTGCTGATACTGATGCTCTGGAGAGCAAGGGAAGTGTATCCAGGGTCGCATCACAGACATACTTAAGGCTGTGCACCAACTGGTCTGCTAGTTCCACGCAGACTGGAGGAGACTGCTGCTTCTCCAATTCACGGAGCAATAGTTTTGCCCATTCAGTAAGGGTCTGCGACACTAATGCCGTGGCCAGTACCAATCGTAGCGCTGACCCTGCTACCGTAAAGATGGACCGGGCCACTGCCTCGGCCCTCCTGTCAGTAGGGTCCTTAAATGCAGCAGTCCCTTCTATGGGGATCGTGGTTACTTTGTTTAACCTGGATACTGGGGGGTCCACGACCGGGGGAGCCGACCATTTTTTAAGAAGGCTCTCCTCAAAGGTGTAACGCACCGTCATTCTTTTTGGGACCGAAAAGGTCCGTTGCGGGCTCCCCCATTCCTTGAATTTGAACTTATCAAAGTAAGTCAGATACGGAAACACCTTAGGTGTACGGAGGATCCTGCCGCATCCTGTATTTTCAGGGTATCACGCACAGAGGTGATAAGTGCTCCAACTAGCACTTTTTCCTGCGCAGACCCGGAATCATCCTCACTGTCCGATCGGTCCTGGTCAGCGTCCTCTGACACATCAAACAGGGGCGGCCAGTCACTGCGGGGCCCGAGTCTGAATCAGAGCTCTCCCCGGAGGACGGGGGGGTAGGGGCCGTTTCTTACCCCCCTTGCGCCCGCACGCCGCCTCCATCCTGGCAACGAACGTTTCAAGGACTGCTGACAAAGCGTCCAAAGGCACTGCACTACTTGCAGGCAAGCCAGTTGCAATTGCAGGGAGGTCTGGGGAAGAAACGCCCGTTTCTGACGTCATGCTGACCCACCCTGTTTGCCACCCTTGGGGACTTAGGACAAGGTGCTCAATCCCACCCTCCTAGCTGCTACAGACTGAGGGGCCCCCATCGCAGGACTCACCACCCTGACCGAGTGCTGCGCCGTGCTGCTGATGGCTGTATCCTGTGTCAGCTCACAAGTGTCCAGGAACAAAAACCGCACTGTTCTGAGGCACAGGAACCAGCGCTGTGGGGAAAAACCACACCGAGGCTACAAGAAAATGGCCGCCGGGCGCCCTGTACAGAAAGAAAAAACACATGGAAAATGGCCGCCGACCATGCTTCTCACAGAGGCTAACAGAAAATGGCCGACGATCACTGCTGTACACAGAAAATGCACAGATAATGGCGGCGGTCAGCGCTATGGCAGCAGCACATGCAGAGCCCGCAGACACCCAGAGAGACAATGACAGCACAGGGACGCAGACAGCCAGCACAGTCCCCAATCAAGGATCAGAGCCCCCCGGAGGACCCCTGGCTCCGGTACACACACCGCACTACAGCCCAGTCATGCTGCATCCCCCACAGGCGGGGAAGGGAACGCAGGGGCAGGGAGAGAAGAAAGGAAGAGTTGCACTTACCATCCGGACGAGCTGGAGGCATCCCATCACAGACCCACACTCGAGCTGTACGGGGTGTCTGCGGGCCACGGCACACTGTGACAAAGACATCCGTAGTTCAGTCATATGTGTGCCTCGGAGCATTGCGCTCACCGGCCGCCCCTGGAGCCTGAGGGGCATGTCGTGGCCGACCCAGCGTGTAGCTAGGGCCTGCACACGCTCGATGGCCAGGTTGGGGAGACTACAAGGATCTATATTATTCAGCCTGTCACCCAGCCGGCTGTTGATAGAAGATCACAGGATCTTAAAATCTTGCGCAAAAGGCAAAAATCCAGAAAAAAATCCCCAGGGCCGATGATCCCGACAGGGAGCCTAGGTCCTTCTCCTTCACTAGGCAGAAAAAAACTGAGCTGCAGGAAGCAGGCTGAGGGGTTATTGCCAGAGGGACCGCCCCCTGGGCGGAGCTGTACAGTTCTGTTGTTTTTCACATGTAATACATGTTCTGCCTAGTCCTCTCCTGAAGGTGGCGTAATAACCCTATGGTCAAGATTAATGGAGCGGTGTCTGTCAATGAATGAAAGAGAAATAAGTATTCTCAAAATGTATTGGATGTTTATGTTTGCTCCATTGAGTAATCTGTATGCATGATATATCATTGTTATTCTTTCCTACTATGGAGCTATCTGTGGGTGAACGTTTGCATGTTATCTAAGCATGTAATGAACGTTTGCATGTTATCCAAGCATGTAATGTTACTACTGGTCGGTTTTGCGTTTCATTTTTTAAACCTTTTTTAATGATGATGTAAAATAAAGTTATCTTGTACTTTTATTTCATGGTCATTGCCTCTTAAAGTCCTATATCCATATAGAGCCATATATTCATGGCTCTACAGGTTTAATTAGGGATGTAGGCAGCCCATGTACACATTTTTCTTGGACCACCACTCCACTCTACCTGATACTCCTAAATCTGAACGCTGTCAACTGAGTAAAAACTGCCGGCCAATTTCCCAAGCCTGGAATAAGCACGGCAGACAGAGCAGGAAAAAGAAGTTTTAAACCAAGGCAGAATCAGCCAGCTATGTTTGCAAGAAAACCGGTCCCTCCCCGATAGTTGACATAAGCCACCGCTGCAACATAACCCAAAAGAATCCTGGTTGGGTGACCTGAAGAAGAAGGAACCAATCATCCCTCAGTTTGCTGGAAGATGAGTGGGGAAATATACATATTATAATATGTTGGAACATGTAAATCCAGAGCGGTCCGATGTTATTATGGCAACCATGCACCTCTTCCATACAAATCATGTAAAAAACAGCAGAGGATGGAGTCACATACCTAGAGCCACAGACGTTGGTTCTTGGGTTAGTCTTTCTACTGTCCTCTTGGTGCAATTTGGGAGGAGACTGTTCACATGATGATGTCAGCTGAAGCTCAGCCATTTCTGGACGATTTTGGTCTATGTCTTTCTGTTGCTGTAGCAGACTGTTATATCGAGCCTTTTCCAGGGAAGCATCAAAGTCCTGCCGCTTTGTTTGTGCCCCATCAAGATCCGGAAGAGGCTGAAAAGCATTGACTTGTTAGTAAAGTATATAAAGAGCTTAACAGGACTAACTTTTTTTATTGCACAGATTGAGTGAAAAACAAAAATAACTCACTGCAGCTGAAATCAATAAAGATTCAGATTAAAAGCAACCTGTGGATATAGAATTATAGGAGCTGTTGCTGCTGACTTGTAATAAAAAAAAAATGCATGTTCTGGAGCCGTTATTCTTATCCTGGTTTAATCAGTCACTGAAATGGAAATCTGAAATCCTGTCCTGCTAACCTATTCTACAATAGGTTAGTGACCCGCTAGGTAGCAAAGGAAGTATGAAGATGACAGCCCCAAAGCAAGCATATTAAAAAGGTTATTAAGGAAATAGCTCAAATTTCTTTCCTCATAAGTTCTCTTTAAAGAGGAACTGCAGTCTGCTCACATAATTTGTAATAAAAACATCTTTGCCATTCTGAAGCTTCCCTCCAGCCACTTTGCAGTATATTTGGCAAATACTTGCCAAATATGCTGCAGAAATCTCTCTCCACTATGTCTGGCTGCAGCCATTCTAACTGTGGGCAGCTGAAGCTGCTGCCTTTTCACTTCCTGGATTTACACAAAGGCACGCCTCTATCTCTGCAGCTCTCATTGGCCCTCTTATGACACATCTCCCCTCCCATCAAGGCAAACTCTAACAAGAGTGAGAGAGAGAGCTGTGCATGATGTCATAAGCCTAGGCTTATTACCAGACAAGAAACAGAAAGTGGGCTGTAGAAGGTATTTACTGGCAGAAAAAAAAATGTACTATCCAAAGTTAAAACAACAAGGGCAGAAGATTTAATAGATGGAAAGATGAAAAAATAACTGAAGATCCACTTCAATTATTCAATGATGAACTGGTATATATTGTAAAGCGCTGCGTAAACTGTTGGCGCTATATAAATCCTGTATAATAATAATAATAACTGGTGTGGCAGTCCCTGTGCATACCATCAGCAATACAAAAGAATATGCTTGTAGGTGTTCTGCCTCACATTAAATGTCTTACATTATTCTGCCATCTACTGGCCATCTGGAAATTTGCACTTGAAAAGTCAAGGTAGCTGCATGAAAGGCTTATGCTGTGTACACACAACCGGTTTTGCCATCGGAATAAACTGCAAAGGTTTCTCAGACGGAACTCCGATGGAATTCCATTCAAGCGTTCTTGCCTACACACGGTCAACCCAAAGTCCGACCGTCCAGAACGCGGTGACATACAACACTTACGACGGGACTAGAAAAAGGAAGTTCAATAGCCAGTAGTCAATAGCTTCCGTCTCGTACTTGCTTCACAGCATGTGTCGTTTTTGGTCCTTCGGAACAGCATACAGACGATTGGTTTTTCCCGATAGGAATTGGTTCCGAAATATTTAGAACATGTTTCATTTCTAGGTCCGTCAGAATTTTCGAAAAAAGAAGTCCGATGAGGCACACACACACACACAATCGGAATAGACGATTAAAAGCTTCCGTCGGACATTCCGCTCGTGTGTACAGGGCATTAGGCTCCATGCACACAGGGGTTTAAAAAGCGCTGCTTCTACAGGAGTTTTATGTTTTTCATGTAGAAACAGCTCAATGTTATCCTGTGTCCATGCACATTAGGATGATTACAGGCTTATTTTGAGCTCAGCATTTTGAGGCAGGAAAAAAAACCTTCTGGTTTTGCGTTTCTGATTGGAGCTTTCTGGCAGAAAAAAACCCCCACAAAACTCACCTTAACTATGTACAAAAAAAATACTCTATATGAGCGTTTTTTTCTGCCAAGGGAACTGGCGTTTTTTTAAGCCCATTTGTGCATGGACCCTAAAGCCGCTCATACATGGTTCACAAAAACATGAACCAATTCTCTCATCCAAACATTCGGTGTGGATGCAGGAATCCTCCCCCCTGTGTCATTGTATTCTGCCAACAGGGAGACTCCCCAGCCTCCCTACCACCAGATTTCACAGATCAGCACTGATCTAACTGAAATTTTAATAAAACGTCAGTCATTTTCATAAGATGTTGATTGATCGATCGACTTTTCATGAGCAGAAACGGCAACGCACGGATCAAAATTCTTCTGGTTCCTACTGAACCAGCAAATTTCAATCCATGTATGTCCAGCTTTAGTCCACTTTAAAAGATAATTCTAAATGCACACATTTTTGCAGGAAAATGTTTTTCTTGCATAGGAGCCTGGAAAGCATTGCACCCACGATCAATAGAATCGGATCGCAGGTGCAATGACTTATGCAGACTCTTCCTCCAGCGTTCTGTCCATACCGAGGCACGGACAAGTTTGACAAATGGAGGAAATGTCAACAGATTACAAGTGTGGTGGATTACCACACTCTTTTTCCACTGAGAACTACAAGCTGATCTGCCTTAGTGGTAGATTGGACTTGTGGATCATTTATTCACAGATCCCTGAAAAACGGACAGCGGTTGCAGGGAATTTGCATTATAGCGCTATGTTACACCCTAAATACACATATAACATGTTCCAAAATGCAAACTTAACAACTTCAATACCAGACACTTTCACCCCCTTCCTGCCCAAGCCAAGTTTCATATTTTCTTGCCGTCACATTTTGAATGACAATTACTCATTCATGTTACACTGTACCCAAATCAAATTTTTATCATCTTTTGGAGAAAGAGCTTTCTTTTGGTGGTAATTTTATCACCACAGTTTTTTTTAAATTTTTGCTAAATAAAATAAAAAAAAGACCGATTTTTTTTTTTAAATAAAGCTTTTCTTAATTTCTGCTCTGACATTTTTCAAATCAAAATAATCTTTCTTTATAAATTCATCATCGATAATAATCGGCAATAATCGTCAGGAGTCGGCAGATTTCGGAACAAAATCGGAGGAACTCGGCCAAATTTGACTGCAGAAGCAGGTAAATTGTAAAAATTACAAGAACTGTAATTAAAGAAAAAACTGGGGGAAGGAGGAAAAAAAAAAAGGGAAAGAGAACTGCGTTACAAAATAAAGGACTTGTCCCCAAGCTGTGTCTTGTCGTTTTTAACATTTTGACACTTTTTGTGAAATGGTAGGAGTACATTTGTACCCGTTACCATTTCACACAGGGGGGAGGCCGGGGTCCCCTTGTTAAAGGGGGCTTCCAGATTCCGATAAGCCCCCCCGCCCGCAAACCCCCACAACCACCAGGCAAGGGTTGTGGGGGTGAGGCCCTCGTCCCTATCAACATGGGGACAAGGTGCTTTGGGGGGCTACCTCAAAGCACCCTCCCCATGTTGAGGGCATGTGGCTTGGTACGGTTCAGGAAGGGGGGCGCTCTCTCTTCCCCCGCTCTTTTCTTGCAGCCTGCCATGCCAGGTTGCGTGCTCGGATAAGGGTCTGGTATGGATTTTGGGGGGACCCCTACGCCATATTTTTTTAAATTTTGGCGCAGGGTTCCCCTTAAAATCCATACCAGACCTGAAGGATTTTGGGGGGACCCCTACGCCATTTAAAAAAAAAATTTGGCACAGGGTTCACCTTAATTTCCATATCAGACCCGAAGGGCCTGGTATGGATTTTAGGGGGACTCCCACGCAATTTTTTTTAAAAAATTTTGCTTCGGGGTTCCCCTTAATATTCATACCAGACCCAAAGGGCCTGGTAATGGACTGGAGGGGGGATCCCATGCTCTTTTTGCCGCAATCAGTTTTAGATGACAATTTTTCCTTTAGAAATATAATTTTGCTGTGGTACTGTTCTAAACACGGGAAAAATGCACCACTTTACAGGCATACTATAGACACCCCCCCCCCCCCCGGCACGATATTTAAAGGAATATTTAATTTTTATTGTTCCACTTTAAGCATTAAAAAAAAAAAAATCACTGCTCCCTGAAGGGATATTTAGCTTAACCACATCCATCTTATAATTTAGTTTCCATTTTGTGTTTTTCCCTGTACTCTATTTCACATATTACTAGGAGTGTGATGTAATCTAGTTTCGTTTCTCACATCCCTGTTATCTTTTGTGTTTCGTCTCCTGTAAAGCACGTGATATCTTAAAATTAATTAGTTTCACTTTTGTCATAAATTGTTTCTGTATTTTATTGGATAATTTGTATGACGCGGTCAAGGGGCGGTAATTTCTGAAAGCCCCCTTTAAATATTCACACCAAAGAATAAAGATTAGATTTGCTCGGCGAGACTTTTGGAGTTTTTTATCATTGTCTCAATGGGCTAATCTCACAGGCCTGTGGGGATTGTAAGGTACATCTTATGCAGACTTATCGAGGGTCTAAAAATATCCCTAGACAATCTACATTTGCCAACACTCCCGAAAAAAACGGACTTTTTAAAAAAAAATGTTTGCATTGATACATGTCCCCTGGAGCAGGACCCGGGTCCCCAAACACTTTTTTTGACAATAACTTGCATATAAGCCTTTAAAATGAGCACTTTTGATTATTCATGTTCGTGTCCCATAGACTTTAACGGTGTTCGTGTGTTCTGCCAAATTTTTTGCCTGTTCGGTATGTTCTGGTGCGAACCAAACCGGGGAGTGTTCGGCTCATCCCTAGTCCTGAATACCACCTGAAAAACAGCAGTACCATTCCTTTGTCTAGGCGCCCTTGATCTGTAGCCTTCTAACTGTAAATCTGCAGTGTGAGATCTGCTTCTGCCTGCTAGTCTGAGAGCTGATTCACACTGTAGCAATCCATTGTGGTGCAATAATGCATGTTACTTTGCCCACTGAGGCAGCAGATTCATTACGAATAGCTCTGCCACAAAGAAAATCACATTGTATTGTAACTGTAATGTCTGGCTTCATTTTGTAAAGCACTGCGCAAACTGTTGGCACTATAAAAATCCTGTATAACAAAATATAATATAATAATAAGGTATATGTGCTTTGGTATGCTGCGGTGCGTCATTCATTCCACTGTACAGTACAGTGTGCTATGAGGCATCATGCATTACACTTTTCTTATGTGGAGAGTCTATTGACATCTGTTACACGATTGGAGATCGGTGGATGTTTAACCCTGCAAGGGCAGTTCAAAAAAACTGGATAATTAATATGTGAATACACAATTAACTTGAATTAAAAGTCCATATTAATGTCAAACATTGCTGTGAAACGTGAATAAATGGATCTTCTATATTTACTCCAATTACCGTGCAGTACTAAAGTGCAAAAATGCTTCGAATAAAGTGCTTCACCCGAAGTGGTATATCAAAGTGCTCACCAGATTGCATTGGCCACCAAGTGACCACCAGGCATGTAGTAAACAGAAAAAATTCCTTTCATCCGATGTATCCCTTCATGGGTTTTATAGCATAGGCCCGCTAATTGTGGATCAACCAAATCTCGATCCAAGCGAAAATGGTATATACATATGGGTAACTCCTTAGTAAAACCAGCTCACATCCAAATCATCTGCAAAAAGTGGCTCCGCCATGAAAAGCCACAGAAAGGCATGGATAGTGTAATAAAGTTTTTAATAGCTTAAAAGGCAGCACTTACAAATCCAGTTCATTCAGTGTAAGGTACAGCGCATATAAGATGCAGCTGTAAAAGAGAGCAGAAGCCGATCCGGCATCATGCAAGTGTTCATAATGCATCGTCTCAGCATGCGTCTCAGCTGTGTGCGGAAGCAAAGGACTCGCGGTATTGCGTGTCGAGCGTCACTTTCAATATATTTCACGCTCGTGCGCACTTCAACCTGTGTGGGCTGACTTATGTGGGGAGGACCACAAGATGTTTATAAAAGAGGATTAATGAACATGTAACAAATATTAAAAATGGTTTCAGAAAGCACAGTGTCTCAAACCACTTTAGAACTCATCATCAGCAAAACCCATATGTTCTAAAATTTTATGGGATAGTTAAGGTTCTGCCCCACTGGAGAGGGGGCGATATGATAACTCAGGTCTCACAGGCTGAAACTCGGTGGATCTTTGAGTTAGGGTGTCTCATGCCTGTTGGTCTGTTGGATATAGATCTGAATTGTTTTTTGACTGATTACTGAGTGAGACATCGTTTGGAAGTTTTAATCCCATTTTTCTATTTTCACATTTTTTCATCTCACATTTTTATTTATTTTTTTATTTTTCTTTCTTTCTTTATCCCTAATTTTATCACATACCACCATCTTTCTATTGCATCCTTTGTGACAGGAAGGAAATATATATTAACCTGAATTTTTAACCAATTTTTCCATATTTTATATCAATTTTTATTTTTATCTCTATTTTCCTTTAATATACTAATAAAGTAATTAGAGATTTTTAATTTATTTTGACATTTTGGATGAGGATGTCACAATCCTTATGATTGGAGATAACAACAGAGTCATGATCTATGCTACTATGCAGCCCAAGCTGGGCTATAATTATAAATTTTATAAAATTTAGAATTTTAATGGATTAGTGCATTCTCGCCACTGGGGGGCGATATCGTAGTTTCAGCAAGATTAAGTTTAGTTTAAATTCAAATATTCCTTGATGTTTCACATTAGTATAGAGGATAATGTTTAATGTGAGGTCTGTATATGGAGAGAATAAGATGTTTCCACATATAGGAATATTAGTTTACATTAAAGTTGACATCCCGTTTTTAGATACATAATTTTTTATGCAATTTTAAAATATTATGTTGTATTAGGAGTTTGTTGTTGTTTTTTTGCTTTGTAAGGATGCAGCTGAAAGGGGTGAGCAGACCGGTTTTCTAATTGGAAACAATTTTAAAGCCGTCTCAATATTTAATCTTACTCTATTTTCGTTTTTTGAGCCTCTCGTTCCTTACCAATGACAGTGAAGGCGTCTGTATTTAGGCTCCAGTAAAACGGCGCCGAGCCCAGTTCCTGATGACACGCGCACGAGCTTGGAATATATTGAAAGTGAGGCTCGACATGCAATACACGAGTCCTCTGCTTCCGCACAAAGCTGAGACGCACGCTGAGACACACGCCGAGCATTAAACACTTGCATGGTGCCGGACCAGCTTCTGCTCTCTTTTACAGCTGCATCTTATATGCGCTGTACCTTACACTGAATGAACTGGATTTGTAAGTGCTGCCTTTTAAGCTATTAAAAACTTTATTACACTATCCATGCCTTTCTGTGGCTTTTCATGGTGGAGCCACTTTTTGCAAATGATTTGGATGTGAGCTGGATTTACTAAGAAGTTACCCATATGTATATACCATTTTCGCTTGGATTGAGATCTGATTGATCCACAATTAGCGGGCCTATGCTATAAAACCCTTGAAGGGATACATTGGATGAAAGGAATTTTTTCTGTTTACTACATGCCTGGTGGTCATTTGGTGAGCGCTTTGATATACCACTTCGGGTGAAGCATTTTTTTTTTTTAAGCATTTTTGTACTTTAGTACTACACGGTGATTGGAGTAAATATAGAAGATCCATTTATTCACGTTTCACAGCAATGTTTGACATTAATATGGACTTTTAATTCACGTTAATTGTGTATTCACATATTGATTGTCCAGTTTTTTTGAACTGCACTACTGTTGCACCCTTTATTGTTTTACATTTTATTAGTGGTCACTAATTTTAGGTGCTGCATCAGCTTATGATAGTGCATGATATTGTAGCTGGCGCCGAACCCATTTTCTATTTTTCTTAACCCTATGAGGGTTGATGCTGTTATTGCCGAGCATGAGAGTGCAAGGCATCTCTATTTGGTGAGTGCATATCCAGAGGTGAGTGGAATTACCAAGTGCACGTGGAGTGGTGGAAGAACCCAAGATTACATTGTGTATAAGAGTGTGTGAGACATCATGTCTCAATTATGGACTATTTAAGCACGGAATATGATGATATTTATGTTCATGTATTCTGATTTCAACACTTATCACTGGGTGTTTTATGTTTTGAGTTATTAGAGCCACTATTTAGTTTTATATCATTTTACATATATATGGTAAATCTTGATTCAGAATATAAAGAATAACCGAAAAATCTGTCTCTTAAGATGTAGGCTTCAACAGCCATGCTACTAAAGCCAGAGGGAACAGAGGGCCCAGAGACAGTAGTCTGATTATATCTATGTAAAAGATCTTTCTAGACTAATTTGGTGCAATGACAATCACCATCTTCTTCTCTTATTCTATCTTAGACGAATTTGCAATGGGGGGGGGGGGAGACATAGATCAGTCTGAACTAAGACCATGTTCCCTAGACCATGAGGGACTGGAACACTCCTCCCCAGTCTGAATGACTAGCATCTATAATTTTTAAATAATAAGGAAGGAAAGACTTCCTTAATGGTAAGGCTGGGCTGGAGATCCACCAAGTTACAGAATTCCTTGCTTGGCAGGACAGGAGACATGGGCAGGTTGAGTGAAGGAGCATGCTTATTCCGGATCGACAAGATGTTGTATTGGAGAGATCTTGAATTCAATTGGGTCAATGGCAAAGCATTGAAGGAGGCTACCATGAATCATAGAACTCTCTTAGAGAATCTCATTTTAGGATGTCTGTTTGACCTCAACTTTTCAGCGTGAGCTCGAAAACATTTGCTTGGGATATGTCCAGGACCAGACCCAAGTATTCTAGATGAAAAGAAAACTGGAAGGCAGATTGTTGGAAATTGATTACCCAAACTAAAAACTGGAGCATCTGAATTGTCCTGTGGATGTTTGCTGACAGCTGGAAGTGAGATAAGTTCTTCAGGATAAGGTAATCCAGATAACCTGTAAACCTGAATGCCCAGAGTTCTGAGAAGTGGAAAAAGAGATGCTGGGACCTTTGTGAAGAATTTTTAACTCTTATTTTGTACCCCTTGGAAACACTAATTGAGCCCACAGGTGTGGGACGCAGAACCCAGAGACAGGCAAACTGTAACAGATGTCCCCCAACTCTAAGGAGTGAGGGCTTCCCTTTATTGGGAAGAGGGCTTTAGGAAGACTTGGTGGGCTTTGTGGGACAAGACTTGCATCGAAATAAAGGGCTGAGGTTCTTAAGTCAAAGCCTGGGTAGAATAATTAGGTGGTCTTCATTTTGAAGCTGTAGGGACTCTGATGGAGTGGGGTTTTGGAGTCTTCCACTAAGGAAGTAGAACCTTCCCTCCTGTGACATTGTTTCTGAAATCGTCACGTGCCTCACCAAAGACAGACTCCTTCAAATGGCATATGTATGAGGCGTCTTTTACAGGCAGCTTTAGCTGTCCGGGTTTTGAGCCACAAGATTCTGCAAATGTTAATAGAGATTAGAGCCATTCTAGAAAAGTATGTATTTATTTGTTCTAGGCCATCCACACACACAAAAGAGCAGAGCAGAAGTTATTTGCTGTAGTTACCCAGTTAGGGCACAGACCCAGCATACAGGATCATGTGGGTTGTTTGTTGCCCTACTCCAGTTAGCTGCAGTGTGACAGCCAGAAATCACAGCAACAGCTGGTTGCAGAGATGGGCCTGCAAGTGTAAAGGGAGCCTTTAAGAGGGTCTCAAACTTCTCATCCATACCTCTAAACAAAAGATCATCTTCAAATGGTACAGTGAGATGTTTACTTAAAACCGATGGCAGGATCAACTACCGGAAGAGACCACTTATTAATGAACACTTTTCCCACTGAACAGAGTTTGGCAATGATTTTCAGAGGAGTAAAAATCTTTTCTGGAGAGACCCAACTGTAATACACTGCCCATTCTATTTTGTTGTGAACAGGGAAAGTCGTTAGACATTTGTCTTTTAAAAAAATTTGCAGGTCTCTGTACCCAAAGGGGCATGGCAAGACAGAGGAGAAACCAATGAAACAATGCAGAAGTGAGCATATTCACATTAGTAAGAATTTTACGTTCAGCTGCAGTTCCAGGTGTATAAGAGTCTGGCGGTGAGAAATCTTCCACAGCCTCTTCTAACACCACCTATGGGTCCTTTGTGCCGTTCTATGTTCTCCTCCTCTAGGCCGGTCATATCGGGATCTGGCTCAGGTAGGAACAGAGAAACTGGAAACAGGGCTTGGCATTAGTTGTCAGAGAAATTGTGACACAGATGCAGAAAAATCTGCCTTTGTCGTCAGGTAAGCTGCTTGTTGCATGCCGGAATGGAACTTGAGTCGCGTGCAGAGACTGGCATTGAAATCGTCCTGCCTTGGTGTAAGGGAAGCATGGTGTGTTGTGCAGGCTTTCAGCAAAGCAAATGTCTGCTTGAGTTTTTGCAGTGGCTCCCTTTCACCTGGTTTCCACCATAGCTACAGGTGAGGGTATTTTTCCTTGAGGGTTACTCACAGAATATGGTGCAAAATATCGGGTAAGGAAGTAGAACACAGCGACCCAGGTGTAAACCATTCTGGAGCAAAGTCCTTGTGGCGAAAAAGGTGGGTGGAAGCACCCGAGTATGTTAGAAAGGTTCTAGCTAAAACTGCCGTTAAAGTGTGCAACTTGTGGTGTGACAAAGCTCTGAGTGGCCAAGTTTTAGCACCAAGTTTAAAAAGTTTACACTGTAAAATGAATAAACATAGTCCCCGTTTTATAGGCAAAGATACAGGGGTGATCATGTCTTACCTGACCCTGATGCCAGGCCCTAAATAAAGTCCAGGCTTCACTTGTCACAGTGGGCATACCCCCCTGAAGGGTCTGGATGCCATAGGGATGTACAACAGCCCTGGACCTGTATAGCACACTGCAGCTGACTACACAAGTTGCACAAAGTACCAAGGTGAGCACCCTTACAGTATCCAGTGCCCAAAGCACCTTGTGGGCTCCAGATAAGCTCCCAATGTTTTTTCAGAGGTTACACTGCTTCTATTGTAGTATTAAAAGAGAGTGAATTAGTTGACTGAAGAATCAGAATATAAAATAAAATAGTTAAGCTAAGAGTGAGTTCTCTATAAGGGGGAAGAGGTCCATCACCCTAAAACACTAGCAAAAAACTGAGTATTCACAGAGTGTGGTAGGGTTATTGGAGAAGTGCTCAGAGGGCATGTCCTCAAAAGCTTGCCAGTAAATAATCATCTGAAGGTAGGAGCATATTACGAGGGTCTATGAAGACTCCACCTGTGTTCTTTTAATGCACAATTAAGATAAAAAGAAATATTTCCAAGAATGCTGCTTATTTTGAAAGAAAAACCTAAGCAAAGATCATATAGGGTCTAGCAGAAACATTTTAGGTGTTTTCATAAAATGAAAGCAGAATTCCATCTTTACTACTGTCTCAGTTTATACAAGTAACGTTGCATACAATTTCTTCCAAATTTTATAAACACAATGGATCTCAAATGAGCCCGCACAACTTTTGAATTATATACAATTATATCTTAAAGTATAACTAAAGGCAAGACTTTTTTTTTTTTGTTTTGGATGGAGTGGAGAAGGATAAGAACGCTTGTCAGTTTATTGCTGCCTGTGCCCCAGTTAAGGAGATTCATCCTATTTGTCCTGTTTACCATCATCATTTAAAGTGAAAGTAGAAGAAAGTCTCAGATTTTGGGTTGTACCCAGAAAAGTAAAAGGGGGAAATCTTCCAATGGGGACACTAGATCTGATGGCCTGTGGGTCCCCAAGGAATCCCCTTAATTTGCAGGGTTTTTCTCTCACTTCCTGTTTGGTTATATGGGACAGGAAGTGAAGGAAAATCTCTGCAATGGGACAGGGGTTAAAACCTTCCCTTACTCTATCCAAATTGACAAAAAAAGTTTTGCCTATAGTTATACTTTAACTTTAGTAGACCGTACAATCACATTTTAAAATGTGTGGTCAATTCTATTAGACTCTCATTAACTACTTATTTTGCCCATACACATCCAAATTGAAAGTATTTGATATAGGCATTTAAGGAATGGGTACAGGCTTTGAAATCAGAAAGGAACAGGAGTCAAATTAGCAGGTACAATACCAATCTTGACTATCACTGACCAATTTGGGCAGCTTGTTGACGGCTCGAAGATAATTTTTGTCCATGATGCAGTTGCCAAGAGAGTTTCCAAAACACCTAGCACCAAAATTAAAAGGGGGTTAATAACTATTTTTTAAAGAGATAAACCACCTTTTGTAAAGCAGTGACAATATATATATATATATATATATATATATATATATATATATATATATATATATATATATATATATATATATATAGCTAAATTACATAGTTACATAGTTACATAGTTACATAGTAGGTGAGGTTGAAAAAAAGACACAAGTCCATCAAGTCCAACCTATGTGTGTGATTATGTGTCAGTATAAAGCTGGCCATACACCATACAATTTTCCTGTTCAATTTTCTTTAGATTTACCTTCAACTATGTAGTACAAGGGCCTGCCTGATTGCATCCAAATTGAAAGTGTTTAGGTTTGACCTCCTATTATATGGTTTTGGTAAATCTAAAGGAAAGTTGAACAGGAAAATTGAATAGTGTATGGCCAGCCTTACATTACATATCCCTGTATATTGCGGTCATTCAGGTGATTATCTAATAGTTTCTTGAAGCTATCAATGCTCCCCGCTGAGACCACCGCCTGTGGAAGGGAATTCCACATCCTTGCCGCTCTTACAGTAAAGAACCCTCTACGTAGTTTAAGGTTAAACCTCTTTTCTTCTAATTGTAATGAGTGGCCACGAGTCTTATTAAACTCTCTTCTGCGAAAAAGTTTTATCCCTATTGTGGGGTCACCAGTACAGTATTTGTAAATTGAAATCATATCCCCTCTCAAGCGTCTCTTCTCCAGAGAGAATAAGTTCAGTGCTCGCAACCTTTCCTCATAACTAAGATCCTCCCCTTTATTAGCTTTGTTGCCCTTCTTTGTACTCGCTCCATTTCCAGTACGTCCCTCCTGAGGACTGGTGCCCAGAACTGGACAGCATACTCCAGGTGCGGCCGGACCAGAGTCTTGTAGAGTGGGAGAATTATCGTTTTATCTCTGCAGTTGATCCCCCTTTTAATGCATGCCAATATTCTGTTTGCTTTATTAGCAGCAGCTTGGCATTGCATGCCATTGCTGAGCCTATCATCCACTAGGACCCCCAAGTCCTTTTCCATCCTAGATTCCTCCAGAGGTTCTCCCCCCAGTGTATAGATTGCATTCATATTTTTGCCACCCAAATGCATTATTTTACATTTTTCTACATTGAACCTCATTTGCCATGTAGTCGCCCACCCCATTAATTTGTTCAGGTCTTTTTGCAAGATTTCCACATCCTGCGGAGAAGTTATTGCCCTGCTTAGCTTAGTATCGTCTGCAAATACAGAGATGGAACTGTTTATCCCATCCTCCAGGTCGTTTATGAACAAATTAAATAGGATTGGTCCCAGCACAGAACCCTGGGGGACCCCACTACCCACCCCTGACCATTCTGAGTACTCCCCATTTATCACCACCCTCTGAACACGCCCTTGTAGCCAGTTTTCAATCCATGTACTCACCCTATGGTCCATGCCAACGCACCTTATTTTGTACAGTAAACGTTTATGGGGAACTGTGTCAAATGCTTTTGCAAAATCCAGATACACCACGTCTACGGGCCTTCCTTTATCTAGATGGCAACTCACCTCCTCATAGAAGGTTAATAGATTGGTTTGGCAAGAACGATTCTTCATGAATCCATGCTGATTACTGCTAATGACATCATTCTTATTACTAAAATCTTGTATATGGTCCCTTATCATCCCCTCCAAGAGTTTACATACTATTGATGTTAGGCTAACTGGTCTGTAATTCCTAGGGATGTTTTTTGGGCCCTTTTTAAATATTGGTGCTACATTGGCTTTTCTCCAATCAGCTGGTACCATTCCAGTCAATAGACTGTCTGTAAAAATTAGGAACAACGGTCTGGCAATCACCTGACTGAGTTCCCTAAGTACCCTCGGATGCAAGCCATCTGGTCCCGGTGATTTATTAATGTTAAGTTTCTCAAGTCTAATTTTAATTCCGTCCTCTGTTAACCATGTAGGTGCTTCCTGTGTTGTGTCATGAGGATAAACACTGCAGTTTTGGTTACTGAAGCCCCCCGATTCACTCGTGAAGACTGAGGAGAAGAATAAATTCAATACCTTTGCCATCTCCCCATCCTTTGTAACCAGATGTCCTTCCTCATTCTTTATGGGGCCAATATGGTCTGTCCTCCCTTTTTTACTGTTTACATACTTAAAGAATTTCTTGGGATTTTTTTTGCTCTCCTCCGCTATGTGTCTTTCATGTTCTATCTTAGCCATCCTAATTGCACCCTTACATTTCTTATTGCATTCTTTATAAATTCTGAATGCTGTGGATGATCCCTCAACCTTGTATTTTTTGAAGGCCTTCTCCTTTGCTTTTATATGCATTTTTACATTGGAGTTAAGCCATCCAGGATGTTTGTTCGCTCTTTTAAATTTATTACCCAATGGGATACATTGGCTAATGCCCTTATTTAATATGCTCTTAAAGCAAACCCATCTCTCCTCTGTATTCTTTGTTCCTAATATTTTATCCCAATTTATGCCTTTTAGCAAGGTTTGTAGTTTAGGGAAGTTGGCTCTTTTGAAATTCAGTGTCTTTGTGTTCCCTTCATGTCTCCTATTTGTGTGATTTATACTGAAACTAATTGACCTGTGATCGCTGTTACCTAAATTGCCCCGTATTTCCACATCTGTTATCAGGTCTGTATTGTTGGTAATCAGTAGATCTAAATTCAGATATGAAAAAAATGAATGTTGTCTACAGTGTGCATTTCAGGATGCGTGGCACAAGTGTTCAACGGAAAACAAAAATAAGGCTTAGAAAACTCATCAATCTGTGGATTAAAACCGGGTACATATCACACGTACTCCGGAAGAACCAGCTGAATCATGGAACATGTCTACTCCTCTCTGTTCAACAGAAGCCCATCGTTAGAATGGCTCCTGTTGAACAGTCCTGCTGGAAAACCAGCATTCGATCAGCACATGCAGCCAATAGCAATAAATACCTGACAGTGGTTTTAGCACTTTCTCATGCTATCCAAAACGTAAAAAAAAAAATGTATGTGATCTCCCATTGCTAACAGCTTTCTAAAATTTCTGGTCCGAGGGTTCATTAATTGCCAATTCAATGGCCTTGAACATGCCTGCAGTCAGCGAAGCCCTAATTCCTGATATTTGGCCAATGTATGTGTGACAGCAAACAAATAACATTTTAAGAAAGAAAGCAGCAGATCATACGCACCCCTCACATCGTTATTTTTTATTTTTTTTTTAATATCTGCATATCATATTTACTGGTGTATATAAGCAAGCCAAACATTGTTTAGATAGGGCAGTAAAACAGAATAGCTGGAAAATGTAGAAGTGTGACTGAAGCACACAACTCAAGAGTCTCTCTTACTTGAGCGCTCTCTTTAATCCATCGGTGACAGCCTCCTTGCGAGCCTTTTCCAAGGATAATGCCTTAGATTTCAGTCCCTCGCTAACGCCATATCCAACATCTTCATGGAAGGAGCCGTCCTGGTTGGGGTATAGAAAAGAAAAGTTTGAACATTTTTGTGTAACAGGATAGCAAATATACTAAAACCAAAAATAATCCAACACTATAGGGTTAATTTACTAAAGGTAAATCCACTTTGCACTACAAGTGCACTTGGAAGTGCAGTCGTTGTAGATCTGAGGGGAAGTTCTGAAATGAGGGGAAAGCTCTGCTGATTTTATCATCCAAACATGTACAAGCAAAAATGCTGTTTTTATATAAAATAAGTGAATTTGTCTTTTGCCCACAGTATGTATGCTGTACTTGCCTCCCTTGTGCTTCCCCCAAAACCTCCATCTAATGCTAAAACCTCCCCAAAAATGCCTGTGTAAATTTCCATTTCCCGATAAAGGTAAAAGTTGACAGATATAAATGGTCCTATCACACTCTCATGTGGCAGTGTTCAGGCTTGCAGATTTACTGCCCAAGTCATATTAGCAACATATTAGCCCCAAAATGGGCTACTGAACTAGTTCAGCTCTTTGGACGTATGCTCAAAGATTACAGGGTTAAGCACAAGCTGATGGCTGCAATAGCAGCCATCAGCTTGTGCCCATTTTCCTCAGGCATCTCCCAGCTGTAAAGCAAAAGATCGCTTTCACAGTGTGGGCACACTTCTTTGGAGGGCAGGGGAGATTTTCCCCATAAAGAGTAGCTTTCACCTGCCAATGATTTCAACATGGGGGTTTGTTAACCCCTTGTGATAGCAATAAAAAAAACTGGATTTTTTGCTACTCACCATAAAATCCCTTTCTCTGAGTTCATTGATGTACACAGCTCTTCTATTCTTGACCATAGGGTTATAGCACTACCCACACTAGTAGGACGTTAGGCAGAAAAAGTACAAAGTACTGTCTAGGCCTAGGGCTGCCCTAGCTGATATAAACCTCCTTCTGCATGATAGGCAAGCCAGCTAGCCAGCTAGTCACAAAGCAGTGTGAGAAGATAGAAAAACTCAAGAAGAAGGGTGGGTGCTGTATCTATCAAATTCAGAGAACGGTATTTTACAGCGAGTAGAAAAAAAAAATCCCTTTTTTTTTGTGTTCATTGACTGACACTGCTCTTCTACTCTTGATCATAGGGATATCCCAAAGCAGTGCCTCAATGAGTGGGGGGCAAACCAAAACCAGGCAACTAGGCAAACATGCCAAACACCCATACAAACCCTCCCTCCCGGGGGGGAACAAGGGACGATAAACAGCGGCCTGCAAAACACAGCCAAAACAAGCATCTGAAGAGGAGAACACAACAAATTAGTAAAAGTGTGCACAGATGACCAGGAAGCCAACTTGCAAACCTGAGGCACAGACCCTGATGTAAGAACGCCCAAGAGGCACCATTTGCTCTGGAGGAGTGTGCCATGAAGAAAAGGGGTGGGAAGGAAGGGAAGCCAAATTCTTAAAAGGTAGAAAACATCTGCCGAATCCCTCAGGAAATAATGGCAGGGGAGACAGAAAGGTGATTCTAGGGGCCATCCGTCATTACAAAAAAGAATGCAGCCTCCTGAAGGAAGCTGTAGCAGACAGGTATACATGAACCACCCAGATCACAGCCAAGGACTGCAACACAACCTCCTCAGGGTGTGAAGGACACGGGCACATAGAAGGCTGGACAAAATCTGCAGCCTGGTGGAACACAATGGCTCTGCAGGAGGGATCCCCCCATTAACACAGTGACCTGTGGTTGCAGGAAAGAAAATTGCTCCATCTTTGGAAAGCTTTATTCCTAAAACACTAGGCATAAAAAACTGGCTTGCTTATGGCGACTTATACCAGCTAGGACTGCCCATAGGTGGCTCTGTATTCTTTTTCGGCCTAGTGTTCTACCCCTGTAGGTGGCGCTATAACCCTAAGGTCAAGAATAGAAGAGTTGTGTCCCTCAAGAGAAATAAAGATTATAATAAAAGGTTTTGAAATTGTTTTTTATCGTAACCCTCTCTATCCTACACACACCCGGAATAGCAAATGCATGCCCAGGGTGACCACATTTATGCAAACTTCAATCTCAACATACATGTGAGAGTTTAGAAAGCGTCCAGTATGCATGAGACCAAAAAAAAAATAATTGGGCATTATATTGTGTGTGTTTGCGCTATAACTCATTTTATTATATTTTCTCCTCAAAATAAGCGTTTAATAAACAGCTGTGCAAACATTGTGGACATAAAAAATTGCAACAACCATCTGTTAATTCTACAGGTTCTTTGTTTTAAGAGGGCATATGATGTTCTGGCAATTTTAAAGGAGAAGTTTGGGGTTGTTGAAAAAGACTTAGACTTACCGGTGACAGTATTTCTAAGAGCCTTTCAGGACAACCTTGGAGAGAGCGCAGCTCCGCCCATTTTCCAGGAAACACATGCAGCCTTTAAATCCCTCCTCTTCCACTATGGCTTCAGTTCTTGTGTAGTCTCCAACACACTGAAAAACAAAGCACAGAAAACCACCAAACAACCCTGATAGACACTTAAAACTACCAACACTAAAAAACTACTAAGAGAAACAAGAGAGGGAAGTAGCGGTTGTCCTGAAAGGCTCTTAAAAATACTGTCACCAGTAAGTCTACTAAGTCTTTCTCAAATCGCCTTTCAGGACAACCTTGAAGAGGATAACCGAGAAACTTACCCTAGGGTGGGACTACTGCCTGCAGTACCTTCATGCCCAAGGTTTGATCTGCGAAGGACAGTAAGTCCATCCTATAATGTCAGAGAAATGTTGAATAGTTGGACCAAGTGGCAGCCCTGCAAATTTGTTCAGGCGTAGCACCGGCCCTTTCGGCCCAGGAAACTGTCATTGATCTTGTAGAATGAGCAGCAATATTTGAGGGGGTATTTCTCCCCTGGCCTTGTAAGCCTCTGTGATTGCCAATCTAAGCCATCTGCCCAGCGTGCTTTTGTAAGCTTTCTCCCCTTTACGTGAGCCTGAAAATATCACAAAGAGAGCATTTGACCTTCTGAAATCTTTAGTGACTTTTAGAAAGTGTAACAAACATCTCCTTACGTCCAGTGAAAAGCTTCTTCTCCTGGATTGGCAGGAGCTATAAAAAAAAAGTGGGCAGGACTATTTCCTGTGAGCGGGGAAAGGTCGAAGAAACCTTGAGTAGGAACGCTGGGTCTGTTTGAAGGATCACTCTGTCTGAAAAGACCTTCAGAAAAGGTTCTGTGACTGCCAGGGCCTGAAGCTCGCTGACTCTTCTTGCGGACGTGATGGCTACCAGAAAAATAGTTTCAAGAACTAAGTTCTGTAAGGATGCTTCCTGTAAGGGTTCAAACGGAGCTCCCATGAGATCCTGTAAAACTGACAAATCTCAACTGGGAAAAACTTTGAGGGCTACTGGCCTCTTTCGTGCAAGTACCCTAAAAAATCTTGAAATGAAGACTTCTCTGGATAGAGTCCTCTCAAAAAAAAAAAAACCTGATAGAGCCGCCACCTTGGTTTTCAGGGTGCTAGCTCCCAGCCCCTTCTCCATTCCATCATGGAGAAATTCTAAGACTGACACTAAACTTTTGACCTGGAGGCCCTTAGAAGTGCACCAGGAATTGAATTTTTTCCAAACTTTCAGGTATATGGCCCGAGTTACCTCTTCTACTGGAAAGTAGGGTCTGCACTAATTTATCAGACAGTCCCTTGGGCTTTCAGGAGGTCTTCCTCAGAAACCAAGCAGTTAGATGTAGTCGGTCTGCTTCCGGATGGCTCACTGACCCCTGTGTTAACAGGTCCTTTCGGGGCGGCAGCTTCCATGGAGGTTTTTTGACCAGGTTTAGTAGTCTCACGAACCAGGGCCTTTTTGGCCATAAGGGAGTGACCAGGATCAGATTGGTATTTTCCTCCCTGAATTTCCTTAGAACCAGGTATCAGGGTAAAGGCGTAGCACAGCTGGTAATGCCACGGATGGGCGAGAGCATCTATGCCTACTGCCTGGTCTTCTCGGTGGAGAGGGAAGAACTTCTGTACTTTCGAGTTCTGTTGGCTGGCGAACAGATCTATTTGATGTTGCCCCCAAGATTCGGAGATCATCAAGAAAGCTTCTTGGTTCAGACTCCACTCGGCTTCCACCAGTCTCCTTCTGCTTAGTAGGTCTGCTAGCAGATTCTGGGATCCCTTCAGATGGACTGCTGACAATGAGGCCACATTATGTTCTGCCCAGGTAAGTAGCTGAATGGCCAGCTCTAGGAGCCCTCTGCTCCTGGTTCCTCCTTGTTTCAAAACATAAGCTACTGCAGTTGTATTGTCTGAGAGAACCTGAACGTGTTGTCCTCTTACCACTTGTTGAAAAGCTAGAAGACCGAGAAAGATCTCCTTCAGTTCCCGCCAATGAGGACTTTCGGGCTTCTGCTGCGGACCAGGCCCTCAGAGTTTTGACCGTCTAGGTGGGCTCACCAGCCCCAAGCACTTGTGTCTGTTGTTAGAAATTTATCTAGGGGAAAGACCCAGGAAAGACCTTTTGCCAGGTTGGTTGAATTCCTCCACCACCAGAGCGCCCGCTTTACGTTTGAGGTAAGTTTGATCTGTTTTTCTAGCGGTTCCTGGTGTGACCATCTTTGTAAGATATTCATCTGGAGGGGTCTGGAATGTAATCTGACCCACTGAATAGCTGGAATTGATGCCGAGAAGGCCTAAGACTGCCATGGCTGATCTGACTGACACTAAGAGGTTGGTCTGAACCTGTCTCACTGCAGATTGGATCTTCTCCCTCTTCTTCGGTGGCAGAAAAACTTTTTGAACCACCAAGTTTATGTTATAGCCTAGGAACTATGGAATGACTGAAATCCCTCTCAGCTTCAGAGGTTCCAGAGCTTCCGCCATTATCTTTATAAAGATAATGGGGGAGGATGAAAGTCCGAATGGCAGAACTCTGAATTGGAGATGCCAGACTGAGGTCCCAAAGTTTAGGGCAAGACATAGAAAGCATTGAGAAGCCTGAGTTATGGGAACATAAATATAAATAGGCGTCCTTTAGATCTAGATATGCCATGGAACAGTCTGCAGTCAGCAATTTTGTGATTGAATGGATCGTGTCCATCTTGAATGTTTGTAGCAGATCGATCTGTTCAGGATCTTTAAGTACGGAATCAACTGATACTTTCCCGAAGGCTTCTATACCAGGAAGATATGGGAATAGAAGCCTCAGCCTTCCTGACTTTCTGGGACCTGGATAATCACTTCTTGTTGAATCAGATCCTGCAGCAGGATCATCATTGCAGAAGATTTTTCCTGATCCCTTTGCAGGGCCATAACATAGAATCTGCTTGGGGTGGCTCTGAAAACCCAGACTGTATTCCTGGGAAATGACGTTTCTCACAAACAGGCTTGTAGTTGTTTTGTTCCACTGAAGGTGAAAGGCAGACAATCTTGCCCCTACTTGGGTAAGACTGTCATTTGTTTTTAGGGGTCTGGTCTGGGGGAGATCTGAAGAGAACTCCTCTTCCCTTACCCCTTTGGGAGACCCAGCGGCTCTTGTGGTCTTGATCCCTATTTTTGTGGGGCTGTTGAACAGCACGAAAATTATTTTTGATTGGTTGTTTCTTCTTGGAAGGGAAGGCCTTTTCTTGTCAGCTGTCTTGTCCAAGACTGTTGCAAGGTCCGGACCAAATAGAAGATCACCCGAGAAAGGTAAGCCACACAGCTTAATCTTGGAAGCTGTGTCACCAGACCAAGTTTTTAGCATGTCTGGCTGAATTCCCCAACGCTGACGACCTTGCTGTCATTTGAACTTATTCAGCAGATACAACAGCCATGTACTTTACTGCCTTCAGTATCAATGGAAAGGACTCCAAAAGATCTTTCCGTGATGTGCCTGCCTCTACGTGTCTTTTCAGCTTTTCTACGTGTCTTTTCCAGCATTCAAGGTTCCTTGCGACAACCGTGGAAGCCATAGCAGGTTTGAGGCTGGCTGATGCGGAATCCCACGCTTTTTTCAGGAGGGATTTCGCTCTTTTATCCATCGCATCCTCCAGCACCCCCATGTCCTCGAATGCTAGGTCTGTGCATCTGGAAACCTGTGAGAATGCAGCATCTACCTGTGGTTTCATATTCCATACCTCTGACTCCTTATCCAAGAAGGGAAACCTTCTCCTAAGGGTCTTGGAAAAGAAGGAGCCTCTCTCAGGGTCCATTCCTTCTTTACCGTCTCAGAGAGGATGCTATTTACAGGGAATACTCTGTGTTTAGTGCCATCCAGTCCCTGGTACATTTTGTTGTGAACTGACAGTTGCGCCTTCTCCTCCTGGATTTCGATAGTAGTGTAGATCGCTGTCAGAAGGTTGTCCACTTCTTCCAAAGATAGCTTGTACCTAGAGGCTCGGCTATAGTCTTCCTCCTCCTCCTTGTCTGAATCCCTGAGGGAGGGAAGAGTACTTGCCCCCTCATCACCTGAGTCCACAACCTTCACTGCTCTGAAAGAGAATGTTCTCGGGCTGGATGGTGGATGCTGGGGCTTAACCTGGACTGCTGGGCTCTGTACCAGCATGGACTTGACTGAACTCAGTGAGCTTGTAAGTTCCCGTACTGAAGAGAACAAGTCCTTGTATTGCTGGGACATTTCCGCTTCAACCAAGTGCTTAATACAGGACCTGCACATTGCCTTCTGCCATAAATCTCTAAGGGGGTTCTTCCAGGAGGGACATTTCCTCTGACTTGGTGGATTTGAATGCTTTGACTTTCCTAACGCTTTTTCCTGCAATGAGAAAAAATTAAACTCACCTAGGACCCCTAACGTAATTTACCAACCCCTAGTGCACAGCTAGACTACCACCGGACAGAAAGGAAAAAGTGCCCGAGCAGTGCAATCCCATCTGGTTTTTAAATTTTCCCGGGGTCATCAATGGGGGCCGGAACCGGAAGCACCGGTCGACAGACTCGCCCCCTAGTCTCTGCGTTCCAGGTGCTTGGAACCACTGGCACCACGACCCCACAGGAAGTCGCGTCAGATATGACGTCACCCGCCGTCTGCGACCCGGAACCGACATGCGGGACACACCGCTGACCACCAGAGCCATGCCACCGGACCCCGGGCACACAGACGCCGTGCCACCTGCGGGCCCTTGTAATTCCTGAGCTGCAGAGACCGGGGACTTCGGAACACCCCCTGCCCGTACTGGGGGATGCTGGGATGGTCACTGCAAAAGAAAAGACACAGAGGTAAGCCTACACCCTCCACCTTGGAGAGAGCGCAGCTCCCTGGTTCCAGCATGCGCTTCCACCATGGCAAAGGCTGTATGTGTTTCCTGGAAAATGGGCAGAGCTGCACTCTCTCCAAGGTTGTCCTGATGGGGGATTTGAGAAAATAAACTTACATACAGTGAATATAAAAAGTCTACACGCAATACTTCTCCGTTTAGATGCGGAAAAAGCCTTCGATAGGCTGGGCTGGCCCTTCCTGTTTGCAACTTTCCCACTCCATCGGGTTGGTATTGAAGGCCCTTTTCTCCGAGCCATCACTCACTTATACTTATCCCCCTCGGCCCTGGACCCAATTCGCCTCTTACTCTACTTTCTAGATTTCCAACGGGACCCAACAAGGCTGCCCACTTTCTCCTCTTTTATATGCCCTATGTATTGAGCCCTTAGCAGCCCATATTAGAAAGAACCCAAACATCCACGGTATCCCAGTCCGTATTAGAGACTTTAAGGAATCCTTATTTGGGGACAATGTCCTCCTCCCCCTCAAGCAACCCTGTGTTTCTCTCCCGAATCTACACGTAGAACTAGACCGGTATAGTGCCCTCTCAGGGTACAGAATCAACAACTCAAAGACGGAAGCCCTCCCCCTCAATATACCCCACCAAACACTATCAGCCCTCTCACAAACATTTAATTACACATGGAAGACCTCTTCCTTAAAATACCTCGGGGTCCACCTCACACCTACATTAGACACTCTCTATAAAGCCAACTTCTCCCAACTGTACACCTCCATCAGGGCTTCCCTAGCCAAGTGGAAGTCTCTAAAATTCTCTTTTCAGGCGCCTTGCGACCTTAAAGATGACAATTTTGCCTAAACTCTAATACCTTTTTGAGACACTACCTATCCCCATCCCAACCTCACACTTTAAGAGACTCCAGGGCGACCTGATAAATTTTTTCTGGAACTATAAGAGGCACCAGATCGCTAGAACGGTCCTGTACCCTCCACGCAATCAAGGTGGCCTTGCGTTCCCTAACATAGCAAAGTATTATTTAGCTGCCCAGTTACACCCTGTAGCCTCTTGGTGCACTCTCCATGCCTATAACCGATGGACACAAATTGAGAAATTATGGTTAGCCCCTGTCCACCCGAATTCCATGCTATGGAGTTCTGATGTAGTGTCTGGCAGTATACAGCTATTAGGGCCAATGGCGCTTCTGCGTACACTATGGCGGCGTGCAAAATCGACATACCCGCTTACCACCACCTCCTCCCTAGTCACCTCATTCCTATTCACACCCAATATCCCAGATAGCTTGACCTCGCAGATGTCTCGCTTCTGGATGGATAAGGCCCCATTTCGCTACGGTCAATTGGTAGACACCAGAACCAGAACTCTGAGAGCCTTTCAAGACCTGAAGACGCCTTTAACATACCCAGACAGGCTTTTTTTAGTTACTTACAAATACGGCATTATGCACAATCTTTGGTAGCGAATCTTCAATACTATGTCTAGAGGGCTCGTCCCCTAAAGGTATGATCTTGCGCACTTATCAGCTCCTGACCATGGATTTATCGCCAGCCAGACCACGACATGCATATATGGGTAAATGTAAGCAGGCCCTGGGTGTAGATATACCCCATAACACGTGGCAGCTCACATGGTCGCAGGCCGCTAAGAGCTCCATCTGTACGCTCCATAAAGAGAATCAATATAAGATTCTATATCATTGGTACCAGACCCGTGACCTGCTCCACTCCATATACCCCTCTGCCGATCCTCAATGCTGACGATGTTGTAAAGATAGGGGAACGCTATATCATATCTATTGGGCCTGCCCTCTACTCATCCCCTATTTGCAGACGGTGCACTCCCTGCTTCAATCCATCTTTCTACTGAGGTGCTCTTCAACCCGAAAACTTTTCTTCTGGGCCTCCCACCCACATACTTTTCTAAACCGTCAAAAAAGCTCTTAGCCTACGTGCTAACTGCAGCGCGGTGTTTGGTGGCCCTGAAGTGGAAAAAGAGGGAACTCCCCTCACTGTTCGAGCTGCACTCCAGGATCAGAGATGTTAAAAGAATGGAGTACCTGACGGCCTCTCTAAATAACACTCTTGATAAACATAATCGAGTATGGGAGCAATGGATCCTATTGGAGACTCCTACAACCTAATACTCCATAACCCTCGATCTCGCAGAGATTATCTGCACTTATGTTAGTGCCTATTAGGTGATGCGGAGCTTTTAGGGCGGGTGGTTGTCCTCTCTTATTCTCTATCCTTTACTACTTTCTATTCTGTTTCTTTCTTCTCCTATCCCTGACTGCCCTTAACCCTTTGATTATATTTTTCTCCTCCTCCATTTGTTTACGCGCATTAATGCAGGCTAGATTTTGGTGTACCATCTATTTCACATGAAAATTATACATACTGCCAATGGTTGCAAGCTATGCATGCCAGCACTGAACTTTATCACTGGCCAAGATATTTGTTGATTACTTGTCAGATGTACTTTCACAACAACAAAGCGTGTTTTCCTGTATTTTATGTTGGAAAATCCTTTTTTTATGAAAAATCAATAAAAAAATGTCAGTTCTCAAAAAAAGTCTACACATCCCTGTTAAAATGTCAGGTTTCTGTGAAAATGAGAAGGATAAATAATTTCAGATTTTTTTCCACCTTTAATGTGACCTATAAAATGTTCAACTCAGTTGAACAACAAACTGAAATCTTTTAGGTGGAGGGAAGTAAAAACTAAAAAGCTAAAATATTATGGTTCCAAAAGTGTGCACACCCTTACACTAATACTTTGTTGAAGCACCTTTTGATTTTATTACAGCATTCTTTTTGCGTATGAGTCTATCAGCATGACACATCTTGACTTGGTAATATTTGCCCACTCTTCTTTGTAAAAACACTCCATATCTGTCAGACTGCGAGGGCATCTCCTGTGGACAGCCCTGTTTAGATCACCCCACAGATTTTCAATCGTATTCAGGTCTGTGCTCTGGCTGGGCCATTCCAAAACTTTAATCTTCTTCTGGTGAAGTCCTTTCTTTGTTGATTTGGATGTATGCTTTGAGTCGTTGTCATGCTGAAAGATGAAGTTCCCCTTCATGTTCAGCTTTCTAGCAGAAGCCTGAAGGTTTTGTGACAATATTGACTAGAATTTGGAAATGTTTATCAATCCCTCTACCTTGACTAAGGCCCCTATTCCAGATGAAGAAAAACAGCCCCAAAGCATGATGCTGCCACCTGCTTCACTGTAGGTATGGTGTTCTTTTGGTGATGTGCAGTGTTGTGTTTGTGCCAAACATATCTTTTGGCATCATGGCCAAAAAGCTCAACCTTGGTTTCATCAGACCATATCACATTTTCCCACATGCTTTTGGGAGACTTCAGATGTGTTTTTGCAAAATTTAGCTGGGCTTGGATATTTTTCTTCATAAGAAAAGACACATGAAGAATGTGGGAGATTGTTGTCACATGTACCACACAGCCAGTACTTGCCAGATATTCCTGCAGCTCCTTTATTGTTGCTGAAGCCTTCTTGGCAGTCTCCCAGACCAGTTTTCTTCTTGTCTTTTCATCAATTTTGGAGGGATGTCCAGTTCTTGGTAATGTTATTGTTGTGTTATTTTTTCTCCACTTGATGATGACTGTCTTCACTGTGTTCCGAGGTATAACCAATGCCTTGGAAATTCCTTTGTACCCTTCTCCTGACACCTTTTAACAATGAGATCCCTCTGCTTTGAAAGCACTCTGTGGACCCTGGCTTTTGCTGTAGGATGAGACTAAGAAAATGTCAGGAAAGACCCACTAGAACAGCTGAACTTTATTTGGGGTTAATCAGAGGCATTTTTTTTTTTTTTTTTTTTTACTCCCCAAGATTTCAGCTAGTTTTTCAGTTGAGTTGTACAGTTTATAGGTCACATAAAAAGGTGGAAAAAGTTCTTAAATATGTTATCTTTGTCTCATTTTGTTTACTTCGCTGGATGCAGCTCTAGTCACAAACAGTTTTAAGCACCTTTGAATTTCACCATTGCACAAAAAGGAACAATTTAAAATGTACAAATATTTGTTATTGATTAACTCAATACAAATTTTAGCTTATTGATTTTGTAGGAATCTAGCAGAAATTTTGTACGTTTTGCTGTGTTTATGTGTGCTAGTAATTTTAGTGTACTTTTAGTGGAAATATTTAGATAAAGCATTTTTTTAAGTTTCGCTGTGTTTGTGTTGGCTACTAATGATTTTAGTGAGAAAATATTATTTTGATAAATATTTGTGCGACTATTGCTGGATCTATAAAAATCAGTAGCACCTTCTTTTTATTCTACTGGTCCTGTGCTTTCATAAAATGTATGGTTTGAGGAACTTTTACAAACACTGCTGTAAAAGCTGTAAGGGAATAATTAAAAGAAAAAAATGTTTAAATTGTAAAAGTTGTCTGGCCACCTGAGTTTAATAGAACGCAGGACCTGGCAGCGAAAGGGTTCAAGAGAAATGAGACAACAAAGCACTTATTGTGTGGATGCACTGAATGTTCTTCAGATTTCTACTTCTGTCTGTTTTCTTATTGCAATCTAGTTTCACTTACCATCCTGGTGACAACACAAGTGAGGAAAGAGCAACCCAAAGCAACTTACAGAACCTTTCTTTTGCCAGGCCATCCCCAAAAAATATTGTGCCTGGAGTTAATATGAACAGTGCCAAAAAAAATTTAATGAAACAAAACAAAAAAATATCAGGACAAGGTACAAGCTTGGTCTGATCATGAAAATTAACTACCTTCAGCTGGACTTTGACAAATGCACACACTCCAACATAGAACTTTCCATTGCTCAGGTCCACAAAATCTGTACAGAAAACATAAAATTAGTGCAAAAGATCTATGCGCTCTCTTTGAATTTTTTAGCACTACATCAGGGTATTGTCTCAATGACTGAAAGCATTGTACTATGTGCAAATGGAATTGTCTTTTGCAACTCATGCTCAGCTCTATTCTGTTGTATTTTCAGGTGTCATTAGCAAATGGAAGCTAACAGTCAACCATTTTACAGAAGCTGACAGGACTGCTGGTTTTGGTCAAAGCTGAGGTCCCTACCCAGTACTGGCAGATCCCATCATCTAACTTGCAGAAGTGGTGCTCAGAAGAAGCAGTGAAAATGAGTATTAGACTGATATTGAATAATCATTTATTATAATAAATTAATAATATAAATTAAACAAGCAGTTTGATTTGAAATTCCTCTGTTGCTGTTCTATAGTTAAAAAAAAGATGACAATATAAAACCAGAAAATCAACAAGGTGTAAATTGGGGCCTAAGCAATTCTTAATTCGGTACGCTTGAGTGACAATTTCTCATCTACTATATACCGAATCTGTTAAAGAGCACTGCAAAACGGTTTTGGCCCTCTGTCCAGGACTAGGTTAACAAATACACACACAAAAAACTTTTGCATATCGTTTGCCAATCATTAGGCAGCACAATTTTCAATAAGTGTGCATCTGGTTTTGCTACTAATTTGCCAGATAAGTGTCCCTCCCAGAGCTGCTATTCCTCACCTCAATTTACGTAGCACTAATAAAATTATGGGGTGAAGTCAATTTATTTAGTTATGAACAGAGAACAGGCAAGTGGCCATCCAGCTGACTATAATGCCGAAATTTGGCCATAAACTTCCGGATTGGCAGGAACCGGCCAACTTTCGGCCAGTGCTGATTGGTGTGTCCTGGCAAAGCAATCCCCTTCAGAACACAATAGCACAGCAGGGGACGCCACTTTACTAACATCGCTTGTGTTAGTACAAGGATCTGATTTTATTACGCATGTGTTTTCTAGGAGAAACGTTCCTGCCAAATGATACTTGCCTATATATACGTTAAAATGCATACATAATGATAATTTAGACTTTATTTAGGTGCTCACAAATGCAGATACATAAGTTTAAACACGTAAGGCGCATGTTCTTCGATGCAGATTTTTGGATTCCGTGTTACAGATCTGAATGCAGTGCACGTTTGCGCACCTGTGTGAATGACTATTGAAAACAATGAAGCTGCATTAAGATCTGTAATTCGGACCAGCCGCCGCAGTTATACTGCGGCAGGTTGGCTCCCCTGCACGAAACCACATAGCTGTACGTTGGCTCGCGGGGTCCAGGTAACAGGCGCGTGCCCGCTGCATAGCGGGGGGGTGCCGATGCTCATGGCCCACGGTCGCGATGACCTCCAGCCACGAGCGATCGTGACTCGTGACCAGTAGACACAGAAAAGGGACGAGCGTGTGTAAACACACACTTTCCTGTTCTGTTCTGACAGGAGTGACAGATCGTGAGATCCTATTGGCTAGGAAACACGATCTGTCACTTCCTGTAGTTAGTCCCTCCCCCTTCAGTTAGCATCACGTAGCAGGGAACACAGGTAACCCCTTCGCCGCCCCCTAGTATTAAACCCTTCACTGCCAGTGACATTTTTACAGTAATCAATGCATTTTTAATCGCACTGATCACTGTATTAATGCCAATGGTTCCAAAAATGTGTCAAAATTGTCCGATGTGTCCGCCATAATGTCGCAGTCACGATAAAAGTCGCAGATCGCCGCCATTATTAGTAAAAAAAAAATAATAATAATAAAAATGCTAGAAATCTATCCCCTATTTTGTAGTTGCTATAACTTTAGCGCATACCAATCAATATACGCTTATTGCGATTTTTTTTTACCAAAAATATGTATCAGAATACATATCGGCCTAAACTGAGAAAAAAATTAGCTTTTTTTAAAAAAAAATGGGGATATTTATTATAGCAAAAAGTACAAAATATTGTGTTTCTTTCAAAATTGTCGCTCTTTTTTTGCTTATAGCGCAAAAAATAAAAACCGCAGAGGCGATCAAATACCACCAAAAGGAAGCTCTATTTGTGTTAAAAAAAAGGACGTCAATTTTGTTTGGGTACAACGTTGCACGACTGCGCAATTGTCAGTTAAAGCGACGCAGTGCCGAATCTCAAAAACGCTCTGGTCAGGAAGGGGGTAAATTCTTCCGGGGCTGAAGTGGTTAACAAAACACTTGTATATGCGTTTTTTTACAGTGGTGTGAATGAAGCCTAACCAGCCCATTTTCGACGATAATAAATCTGTGTATGAGCTACAAGATATTTTCAAGTTACAGGCATATTTACCGAGATATCAAACAGCTAGGGTCCTTGGTGCAAACCTTTTGGGAGTCAGGTCAGAATATATCAGATGATCACTCACTGTGCCCCAAACAATACAATTAATTTTGACTTGCCTGTGAATTCCATATCTTAGAGTACAGTTTACAACACAGGCTGAGTATTCATAGACCCTGGGTTATAGGCTGATACCTTCAGGTGATTGGACGCTGGCAAAGCTTTTGGAGACAAGGCCCCCTGGGCATCCTCCACATAAGTCTACACCAGGGGTCTCAAACTGGCCATCCTCCAGCTGTTGCGAAACTACAAGTCCCATGAGGCATTGCAAGGCTGACAGTTAGAAGCATGACTCCCTCAGGCAGAGGCATGATGAGACTTGTAGTTCCGCAACAGCTGGAGGGCCACTAGTTTGAGACCCCTGGTCTACACCATTTGGGGAGTCCTTAATTTTAGCAAGTAATGCAGAGTAACCCAGGATTAGAAGGAAAGGTGACCTGTATCCTGTTCTCTACTCCAAAAAACTAACAGTTAAGTCAAAATTCTTATCCTAATTGTACAGTACAGGACACGGGCTTAATATTCATAGAGCCTGGGGCATTCCAAAGCAGAACATCGGGGGGGGGGTGCAAAAACCAGGCAAACAAATCTGTGGCAATAGGCCCAACAACAAAAACAAGGGTTAACAAACCCCAACTTCAGAATGCCACAGCTAGAACCTTGCAGCTGAAAGCATAGGAGACTGGACCTGGTAAAACTTTGAAAAGATATGAACAGAGGACCTGGTGGTGGCCTTCCAAAACCTTTGCCAGAATGTCCAGTAAACATACACTGACCTGGAGGAGTGAGCGCAAAAAAGCGTAGGAAAAGCTTTATCCTTTGGCTTGAAAGCTCTGGTGATGAGCTGTCTTATCCATCTAGCAATTGTCGACTTGGAAGCAGGATACCCTTGTAAGGTCCTGAAGGTAGGAAGAACAGTGATTCCATCTTTCTCATAGAAGCTGTTGTTTTGAAGTAAACTGACTCGCTCCGACTATATCCAGGCAGTAAAGACCAACTTCCTTTGGGTGTTTAGGAGCAGGGCAAGGATGGCAGGACTATGTCTTCATTAAGGTGGAAGAAAGATACCAATTTAGGATGAAAAGGTGGTCTTGGCCATAAGACTACCTTTTTCTTTGTGAAGAATAAGGAGTGGCTCAGTTATGAACTAGGAGTGCAAAGAGAGCATACGGAGGCAAATCAAAAGGAACCCAACATGCAGGGTATTTATTGGGGTATTCCGGTATACTTAAGGGGTGCAAGATAACAGTAAAGTACAGCCAGGGAGACTCAGCAGGACCACAGAAGGAAAATAAAATGCAACAGGGCTTGACAAACAGCCAGCTAAAATAATTAAAAAGCCAGTTTTAAAAAAAAATAAAAAATTTGATTTGGGGTCGGGCAGCTGTCTCATTCAGTTGTGGTGTTGTTAGGTGGGACAGCTTTCTCACTCGGTGGTTTCAGGGGATGCAAGTCCGTTTGGGGCTCTCGGGGGTGTGGGGATTTGAAACTTGAGGTTGTTGGGGTGGAGTTTTTGGTGTGTGTGTGTGTTGCATGCTATGTGGGCTGGCCTGTGTTGGCTCACCTCCGTGCTGAAAATGTAAATCTGTAAGTGACGTCATACACCTCGCTTCCGGGTCAGGAACAAGATGGGGAGGAGAGAGGATGTGTGTCTACTCTCCTCCCACCCCTCTACCCGGCGGCACCCGCTATGTCGGTCCTGGTCCTGCTGATGGGCAAGCGGAGCGCAGGATACATGGTGCATGCTTGCCCACAGCAGAGCTAAATGTTACAAAAACTACCTGCCTGGCGCCCGTAACTGCATGTCCCAGGCATCGGGCGATATAAATTGTGCATCCCTGCAGTGAATGGGCTGACAAAAGCCCAGACATAAGGACCCAATTTCTTGTCCCCATGGCGACCTGGGATTTGTCGAGCCCTGGGGTGCAACAACATATTGGTGAGTTAACAAGTAACCAGCCAAGGCACAATGAAAGAAACAGCAGGGTTTTGGGAAAGCAATGATGCACAGCAGAGTGTGCGTCCTGAGTAGAAATATGGTACCACAATCAAAAAGTCCAAGGTCACAAGGGGCAATCTAGGGAGAAACAGGCAGCAGGGATGCTGATCAGTAATCCCAAGTTAGCAGCCACACAGCAGCAGTTCACAAGGCAGTAATCAAAGGTAAACAGTTCACAGGGAAGGAATCATAGGGCATCAGAGGGGGCTACTCACACTTCTGAAGATCATGGTATTAGCTGAGTATTGAAATCATGCTTTACAAGCTTCATGGATACAGCAAACGGCTTTACTTACATGGAGAAATATAATACATGCCTTTTATCATCATGGAGACAGACAGGAAGAGAACACAAACAAGTGCATTGAGCATAGATAGACAATACATCCTGTAATATCATAGAATATAAGAACTATACACTATAATACCACAATGTCACCTGCTGCATAGATAGGTATAATGCATACAGTATTGTCAGTTTATTAACTTTACATAACATGCTGCTGTTCTTTCAACACCCCTTCTCAACACCATGTGCTTTGTCAAATTATATTCAGCTTCTTCTGGAAATAATTATGACGTTTCTTCAACAAAGGCTTGGCGAGTGCCTCGGCAGTCATCTCCTCTGATGGGCAATATTGAATGTCAATAAGATCTTGCTCTTGATTGTCCCTCAGTAGGGGATACTTGACATTGAAGTGTTTGGTCCTAGGATTGACCCTTTCTGATTGCATAAGCTTTATACATCCTTGGTTGTCTTCAAAAACGGGAATTGGTTTTGACATGTCTATCCCAATGTCTACAAAAAGTTGATGAATCCATATCGCTTCTTGACAAGTGTGTGCTGCTGCAATGTACTCTGCTTCAGTTGAAGATAGAGCGACAGTTGTCTTCTTTTGACAAGACCAACTTATGGTTCCTTCTCCATACTGTAAGATGAATCCACTTTTGGATTTGCGGTCTGTGCAATCCCCGGCCCAATCAGCATCCACATGTCCGACCAGTTTTGGATTGGATGTTGCAGGTAACCGCAACTTCATCTGCATTGTTCCTTTGAGGTACTGCATCACTCTTTTTACTGCATTCCAGTCACACTGACAGGGGGCTGAAACGTTCCTGCACAGTTTGCCCACTGCTGCGGCTATGTCTGGTCTTGTCACAGTGGCAACAAACAGCAGCTTACAGATTGCTCTGCGATACATGTCATTGTTGGGTAGCA
Organism: Lithobates septentrionalis; assembly: GCA_037952835.1. Lineage (NCBI taxonomy): Eukaryota > Metazoa > Chordata > Amphibia > Anura > Ranidae > Lithobates > Lithobates septentrionalis. The sequence goes on along the minus strand of JBBDGP010002049.1, from coordinate 177,264 downwards.
AGTTTTCTGCTTCATTGCTCTTTAGATTGCCTGGTTCCATAGGAGTTTTAATTTCCTTTGCATTTTGCATATGGAACTGTTCCAAGATTTCCGAGATTTTCTGAGATTGGTTGAGAAGATAACTTCCATCATTCTCTCTCTCTATTTGGATTCCCAGATAGTAGCTAATGTTCCCTGGTTCTTTGATTTCTAAATTTTCTTTCAGCTTGTGAACTATCTGGTTGTAATCCCCTTCTTGTTCAAAACAAGTTATAATGTCATCAACATAGATAAGGATGTATATCCGTCTTCTTGATTCTTGGAGTAGAGACAGGGGCGTGCTTTACCTCTTGAGAATCCCTCTCTGGTCAGTACTTTGTTCACTTTCTCATTCCACATCCTTGCAGATTAAGACCGTAGATGCTCTTCAGAAGTTTACATAGAAGGTTGTCCCCTTGCTCAAACTCTGGTGATTGCTCCATGTAGAGATATTTCTTATTGTCTCCATATAGGAAAGCAGTTTTAACATCTAGGCATTTCACTTGCATGCCCTTCCCCGCTGCAATGCTAAGAAGCGCTCTGATGGTGGAGTGTTTTACGACTGGAGCAAATGTTTCATCCTAATCTTCACTGAATTTCTGGGATTAACCCTTGGCAACTAGTCTGGTTTTGTATTTGTGGATATTCCCTTCTGCATCTGACTTTACTTTGAAAGTCCACTTACTTCCTATAGTTCTGTGGTTAGCAGGGAGCTCTGTGAGTGTCCAGGTTTTATTTTCTTGAAGTGACTTTAATTCTTCTTCTGCTGCTTTTCTCCATTTATTGGCTTCATGTTTTGGGATTATTTCTATGTCTTTCCAGAATGCTGGTTAAAGTATGCTGTGTGTTTTGACAGTGTATGACAGCTTGCAGAATGGTATGCCCTTTGTAGTCTGAGTGGATCTTCTGACTTCAGGCAGTTCAGCAGGATCTGGCGGGGAAGCTGATTTAGGCGATGTGAGTTTCAAATCCTGTTCTGACTCCTGCACAGGTTTGCTTTGATTGACATTTTCTTCTGGTTTGCTTGGCATATTCACTTCACAGCTTTCAGAGATTAGTGTTTCTGATCATGGGCTCTCATCATAATAAACACTATGGCTTATTGTCACTTTTTCAATTTTTGGGTGTAGGATTCTGTAACCCTTAGTTTGATCACTGTAGCCTACTAGAATGCTCTCTATGGCTCTGTTATCCAGCTTGGATCGCTTTTCACTTGGAATATAGGCATATGCTTTACATCCAAAAACTCTGATGTTCCCTGAAGTAGGCTTTGATCCATGCCACATTTTGAATGGAGTACTTTTAAAGGCACTTGAGGGTAGCCTGTTCTGTAGGTAGGTTGCAATCATGACTGCTTCTCCCCAGTACTTATGAGGTAGGTTGGCATCCAACAACATGCACCTGGCCATTTCTATAAGAGTACAATTTTTACTTTCTCCTACACCATTTTGTTCAGTAGTTTATGGTGTGGTTGTCTGGTGTACTATTCCTGGTCTCTTCAGGTATGAGGCCACTTCTTTGCTTATGTATTCTCTGCCATTGTCGGTGCGTATTATTCCTGGTTTACGTTGGAATTTAATGCTAGACATGACATCGGACTCTTGAAGTTTCTCTGATGTTTCATTCTTGTGTTTCATCAGACAAGTATTTGTGTACCTGGAATAATCATGTATAGCTTCTGGACTTCTGGGTCCGAGCCGCATGTGCCATAAGTGATAACATTTGTTGTGTAGGTCATTAGATACTATATTGGCTTGCTGTTCTGTGGTGATGAGCTTGTATAGGTGATCATCCAGTTTTCCTTTTGCAAGGAATCGCTTATTATTGTGAATTGTGCATTCATCACCCTGAAACTTAACTGTGAGACCATTGTTTGAAATGATAGAATGGTGCCTTCTAGTTCTGGAACATATAGCACTTTCTTTACAAGGATACTCTGCTTCCCTTGTGGTGTACTGCAGTTCAGAAAGCCCTGGCCTTTACCTTGTGCAGTGATCCTTTTCCCATTTACTAGGAAAACTTTGTCTTTTGCACTGTAATCAATGTTTGGTCTCATCGCTAGTCATGTGGCTTGTCGCACCTGAGTCTATGCACCAGCCACGTGGCTTGCCACTCTGTGTCACTTTAACCAATTCACCCTGGAAAGATTTGCCCCCTTAACGACAGGCCATTTTTTGCGATACAGCACTGCGTCACTTTAACTGACAATTGCGCGGTCGTGCGATGTTGTACCCAAACAAAATTGACGTCCTTTTTTTCCCCACAAATAGAGCTTTCTTTTGGTGGTATTTCATCACTTCTGCGTTTTTTATTTTTCGCGCTAACAGAGCAACAATTTTGGAAATAAAAACCCTTTTTTTTTACTTTTTGTTAGAATACATATCCAAAAAACAAAATATAAACAAACAAGATGTATTCATCAGTTTAGGCCGATATATATTCTTCTACATATTTTTGGTCAAAAAAAAAAAAAAAATCGCAATAGGCATATATTGATTGGTTTGAGCAAAAGTTATAGCGTCTACAAAATAGGGGATAGATTTATGGCATTTTTATGATTTTAATTTTTTTTTACTAGTAATGGCAGCGATCTGCGATTTTTAGCGGGACTGTGACATTGCGGCAGACAGATCGGACACTTGACACTTTTTTGGGACCACTGACAATTATACAGCAATCAGTGTTATAAATAGCCACTGATTACTGTGTAAAAGTCACTGGCAGGGAAGGGGTTAACACTAGGGGGTGATCAAGGGGTTAAATGTGTTCCCTGGGTGTGTTCTAACTGTAGGGGGGATGGGCTTACTGCAACATGACAGAGATCACTGTTCCCGATCACTGCAAACAGTAGATCCCTGCCATGTCACCTGTCACAATGGGGAATCGCCTTGTTTACAAAGGCAGTTCCTCGTCCTGCCTCTGTAATAGGCCATTGGGGATCGCCGGTGGACATCGAGTCCGCCTAACCCACTGGCATGCTCCAGCAGCGCGAGCTGCTGTACAGCTACGGCGATTTGCGCAGGAGAGCTGACCTGCCCCGTATAACGGCGGCTGGTGGGCAAGCGGTTAAAGGTGTCACTCCATGATGTGTCTGCAGTTTCCTTTGTGGCTGCTTTGACTCTCTTTTGTGGATAGCTCTAGCTTTCCCTGCTCGGCTTTCCAGATAGAACAGTCCTTTTTTTTTTAAATGGCCGGTCCTTTTACAGCAAAAACAGGCTCTGCTTTCTTTGTTGTGCTTTTGTACATCTTAAGAGCTTAGCCATCATGGTGCGTATTATCTTTCCTTCAGTCATATTCAGCAATTAATTTGCCTTTGACATATTCCAGTGTCAGCTCCTGTTCTGGTCTGGTTTCTAAAGCGTTAATAAGAGCAGTATATGTCTCTGGAAGGCTGCAGAGGAGCAGAGCAACAATATTGTTATCTTTGAAGTCCTCTCTGATGGCACGCAGCTGCACTATGATCTCTAGCATAGCTTTCACGTGGTCACACATTTGCTGGCCTTTTTCTAGTCTCACCTTTTTCTTAGTAGAAAGAGCTTACTGTTGAGGCTTGAACGCTCATGCATTTTTTGTTAAGTCTACATACCTTTGGTCGTTTTCTCTGTTCGTATGTGGATAAGCTGGTCATCTTCCACTAGCAAGCTTATAATCGCTTTTGCTTGTTTATCTTTCCTATCCCAGTCCTCCGTCTCTGGGTCTGTCTGTATTTAGCACTTGTCAAAAGTCATCCTTGCTGAGAAACACTTCCAGTTTAAACTTCCACAGCTGGTAATTTCAGTTTTCATTGTTCAGCTTTGCAATAGCTAACTTTACATCTGAACCGCTTGCCATCTTTCAGCTGCTTGCATACAGTATTCACAGACTCACTGTCTTGCAGGATTCTCTTTTCCAGTGCCTGGGTGCTGCTGGGTTTGCTGGGTGCCTGTAGTATCCTCTACAATGCCTGGGTCACATAACCTATTAGCTGAGTATTGACATCATGCTTTGTAAGTTTCTTGGATACAGCAAACAGCTTTACTTTTATGGAGAAATATATTACCTGCCTTTTATCATCATGGAGACAGACAGGAAGAGAACACAGACTAGTACATTGAGCATAGATAGACAATACATCCTGTTATGTCATAAAATATAAGAACTATAAACTATAATACCACAGTGCCACCTGCTGCATAGAATGTTATAATGCATACAGTATTGTCAGTTTATTAACAACTTTACATTACATGCTGTTTTTCTTTCAACACATGGAGGGTCCAGCAGAAGGTAAAGGGCAGAGTAGGCACAGGAGGCTCCTGGATCCAGGGAAGCAGACAGAGCAGGTCCTGAGCATCCAGCTGCAGTTTGCAGTGCACCCAGGCAGCACAAGGGTCACAGATTAAAGAGTGAGGTAATCCATAGAATAAGGACTGGCAGAGTCCATAAAAAAAAAAGTGTAGGTCTGGGGTGACCTCGCTGCAGCATCAGGTTCACTGGGTAGAAGGGCAAATAACAGCACAGGCAAAGAAGGATGTGAGGGCCAAGTGGCACCGGGAAGAGGCTCCTGGGTCAAAGTATGCTGATGGTCTGGCTTCAGTCTTGGGTTCAGCCCCAAATTGCTAGTGCCAAGGTATCTGGTACATGATACAATAACTTCTGTGCTATCTGATGAGTGGAGCCTTTGTGGGTGAGCACAGGAGCAAACCGATCAATTATGCAGATAAGATGACTTCTTTACACAGTGTCTCTGGATTAGAAATTGCTTTCACAAAATAAAAAATCTACTTCTGACCCACGTTACAAGCTCCTTACCAGAATCAGACATGTCCGGACGATTTTAAAGCAACCAAATAGGCCACTTTGCAGGAGAGATTATCTAAGAGGATATCTTTGATGGGTTCAAAGGGTGGTTTCTGCAGGACAGGGAGAAACAGATTGAGGATCCAACAAAGCACAGGGTGCCGTAAAGGGGGATGATTAGAGATAGACCTTAAATAAAGGTTTTGACCAGGGATATCGAGACCGGGAATTTTTGAAAAAGAATGTACAATTTGTGCTTTCATAGTGCTTTAGGCCAAGTTATGGTTAAGTCCTGATTGTAGGAAGGCCAAATTGCGAGGTACAGAGTAATCTCTGGGGTTTAAAGGGGAGGTTCACACAAAAATTGAACCTCCGCTTTTCAGAACCCTCCCCTCCTCCGGTGTCACATTTGGCACCTTTCAGGGGGGAGGGGGGTGCAGATACCTGTCTAACACAGGTATTTGCACCCACTTCTGGGCATAGACTCCCACGGGAGTCTATGCTTCTTCCCGTCCCGCCGCGCTGTCTGCTGGGACACACACGGGTCCCAGAGACAGCACAGACCATTCAGATTGCGCTGCGGGATTCGCGCATGCGCAGTAGGGAACCGGGAAGTGAAGCCGCAAGGCATCATTTCCTGATTCCCATACCGAAGATGGTGGCAGCAGCATCCGTGGACCGAGGGACGGTTCGGCCTCAGGTGCCGACATCGCTGGACCCTGTGACAGGTAAGTGTCCATATTTTAAAAGCCAGCAGCTGCAGTATTTGTAGCTGCTGACTTTAAAAAAAAAAATTTGGCAGGACTCCCTCTTTAAGTGACTGTGCTCAAACCAGGCAAAGAAGAATTTCAAGGTACGATAGTAGATCTTTCTGGAGGTGGCTCTTCTTGGTTTTAGCGAAGTGTGAACAACAGACTCGGGCATCTCTCTTTCCCTTAAAACATAGGCTGTAAAAGCCATGCTGTTAAAGCTAGTGACTCAAAAGCATGTTGGAAGAGGCTAGGGGGCTGTAAGGAAGAGGCTAGGAGTTATTTAAGTATGTCTTATGTATCAAGTTCTTTTGGACCAGTTTGATGCAATGAAGATGCCAGTTTCTTTTCATGCTCTTTATTTTGTGCCTTCCACAGGAAGGAAGCAATAGATCAGCCTAAATAGAAATTAAGAAATTATCAAGGCATCTGATGCCAGTATTCTTGGTCATTTCCACAAAGAGAGGTAACTTGTTGAATTTGGAGGCCAGGATACCCATGTCCAAAGTCCCCCATCTCCATGTCCGAGTGAAGGGCCAATTCCCCTTGGTCCAGGCAGTGATGACTGAAGTAACCTGGCTTCCAGTTGTTCACTTCTGGGAAATGAACAGCAGATATCACTGGACAATGTTTCTGCATCCAAAAGATGATCTGGCTTGCTTCCCTCAAGCCTGCATGATTCCTGGTTCCCCCTTGGTGGTTGATGTAGGCCAGAGCTGTGGCGTTGTGTGATTGCATCCTGATTGGGTGTCCTTGCAGAACAGAAGTCCAGTGTTGCAGAGCCACCTTTATTGCTCAGAGCTCCTGGATGTTGATGGGTAGCTTGGCTTCCACGGATCACCATGTTCCTTGAACTGTGTGAGACTGGAATACTCTAACTTAAAAGACTGGCATATGTCATTATCACGAAAATAAAATGATAAGGGAATACAGACGGCGCTGCCCTCAATGTGATTGGGTGAAGTAAACTAAAGTAATAAGTGAACCCAAACTGTGTGTTCGTGATACAATCTACTGCATATACAAAACGTGATCCAAACAAATTCAAACAAATCACCAAACACAAGGCGATTCCCGTAGTACATGCAACACTACTGCTACAATGAAGAAAAAATAATAATAAAGTAGAATACTCACAGTGAGTGAAGTAAACAATAAAGTGAAAGACTAATATGTGGTATAACACATCAAAATTAAAAAATATATAATTCCTCAGAACTCAAAAGTTTTGGGACAAAATGGCGCCAGAGGTAGTAATAAATGTGGTAATCGAAAATAATTAATACATGTGTATATGATAATTCTGTGGTCCCGTGTAGCATTACCATATGTGTATAGGATGATTCCTACAATTTCCAAAAGTATTGGGACACCATAACATAAGTAAACCACTCCAACTTCTTGTGGATCATTAAAGACTATTAGTGACAACCTATTGACACACTCCTAGTGGGTTATCTGTCAGTTGTATAAAGAAGAGTATGCAGCAGCCATAAATCCACATATGCAACAATCATTAGTTCATAAAGAGTCCATACAGGGGGTCATACATTGATGACCAGATAGAGAAGACAAAGTTCAAACACTCTGACTGCTGTTGATTATATCCTTGGGGACACACTGCAGTGACTTCCGTGCTTAACACTCCAACAGTGACTTTCAGGTGCTCACCCCCCAATGATACCCCACTCACCAGAGATGAACACAGATGGGCCTCCTGTGTTTTTTCTCTGTGGTACACTGGAGAGCTGAAGGTGGTAATACGCTGCAGTAGCCTGAGAGCACACCCGTCCCCTGGAGCAGCAGTGAGGATTGAATGCTGCAGAGGAGCGGAAGGAGACTTGGAGTGAATATCACCTGCCCCGGGAAACCCACTCTGTCGCTCGGTACCCCTGTAGGGGTGTTCATCTCTGGTGAGTGGGGTATCATTGGGGGGTAAGCACCTGAAAGTCACTGTTGGAGTGTTAAGCACGGAAGTCACTGCAGTGTGTCCCCAAGGATATAATCAACAGCAGTCAGAGTGTTTGAACTTTGTCTTCTCTATCTGGTCATCAATGTATGACCCCCTGTATGGACTCTTTATGAACTAATGATTGTTGCATATGTGGATTTATGGCTGCTGCATACTCTTCTTTATACAACTGACAGATAACCCACTAGGAGTGTGTCAATAGGTTGTCACTAATAGTCTTTCATGATCCACAAGAAGTTGGAGTGGTTTACTTATGTTATGGTGTCCCAATACTTTTGGAAATTGTAGGAATCATCCTATACACATATGGTAATGCTACACGGGACCACAGAATTATCATATACACATGTATTAATTATTTTCGATTAAGACATTTATTACTACCCCTGGCGCCATTTTGTCCCAAAACTTTTGAGTTCTGAGGAATTATATATTTTTTAATTTTGATGTGTTATACCACATATTAGTCTTTCACTTTATTGTTTACTTCACTCACTGTGAGTATTCTACTTTATTATTATTTTTTCTTCATTGTAGCAGTAGTGTTGCATGTACTACGGGAATCGCCTTGTGTTTGGTGATTTGTTTGAATTTGTTTGGATCACGTTTTGTATATGCAGTAGATTGTATCACGAACACACAGTTTGGGTTCACTTATTACTTTAGTTTACTTCACCCAATCACATTGAGGGCAGCGCCGTCTGTATTCCCTTATCATTTTATTTTCGTCATATTGGACCTCTTGGGGTACCAATTAGGAATAGGCAGCAGCTCTCACACTGTCCTAAGCGCGGACTCTTCTACTTACACTTATGTCATTATCACGTTTCAGTGAGAAGGAAGGAAATAAAGACTTCCCCATTGTTAAGGCTGGGTTGTAGATTCACCAAGCTAGGGATTTCCTTGCTTGGTTGGACAGGAGCATGGGTAGGTCATGAGAAGGAGTCTGCTTGTTCCATGCCAACAAGATGCTGTGTTGGAGAAGTCTCAAACGAAATTAGGTGAATAGGACAGCCTCGAAGAGGCTACCATGAGACCTAGAGCTCTCATGGAGAATCTCACAGAAGGGTGTCTCTTTGGCCTTTAACCTCCCTGGCGGTATGATTATTTCGGATTTTAGGTGCTGAAAGCAGTACAATTATTTTGCATGGAAATTTGGCGTTTTATATTGTAGGTCTGTAATTCTTAACAATAACACACTTAAATCTGTCCAAACAAGAGTCTAGTAGATATCCCGGGTATGATAAAATTTGAAACACAAAAACATAAATTATAATATAATAAAAAATAATAAATAATTAAAAAAAAATAAAATAAATAGTAATAAAATTAATTTCCACACGATTCACTATCGCTCAATTCTGCAAGTGTTCTAATTTACTATCGCTGTTTTCTAGCTGGTCTAAAGCCATTTTTGACGTAAAGGGACACTTTTTGGTTGCTATGGACAATCTCCAGTTTCCAGGCAGAAAGAACAGTATATGCAATATAAAACTGCATGCAGGGTATGGGCCAAAGCACTGGGGACAAAGGGGATGTGAAATCATTTCATACAGTACTGTAATCTGTAAGATTACAGTACTGTATGTGTTATGATTTTTACATTTTTTGAATGTGCCACCAGGCTCCGCCCCCGCAGGGAACGGAGCCTGACAAGGAGAGGCTTCGGAGGAGGACGGAGCCCACGGACACTGCGGGGGACATCGCAGGATCCCGGGGACAAGGTAAGTAAAGCCACACCAGGATCCTGCGATGCAATCCCGAGTGTGGCTCGGGGTTACCGCTAATGGTCCTGAAATGTAACCCCGAGCCACACTCGGGAAAACCGCCAGGGAGGCTACATGTATGTAGTGGCTGCATTTTTTTAAGGCTTTTTCCCCACTGTTTTCACCTGGTGATCTGGCTGACAGCCCTCCCCCTGTTTTAGTGCCACCACTCTGAATGAAAGAGCACAGGGAGCACCATTCAGCAACATTGTCAGTCTGGGGGGAGCAAAGTGTTAGATGAACTATCAGATTTAAATATACTAACAAATTGAAGCCAGACTCTAGCTAATACCTTATATTCACTTACAGCAATAGTTTTCTTTCCTTTTGAGATAAGGATTTTACATCTAATACATAAAAGATGATCACTATAAGCACCCTTGTCAGGGGTTCACCGACTTTTTGAAATCCTCTGTGCGAACTATGCAAAATCCAATATTATGGATGATGGTACCCACCCCTACTCTTAGATTAAAGAGATTGCCTCAATCAAATTAGTTTCTTGTCAGTGGTAAATGGTTTGTCTCAACGGTCTAACTGCTACCTCTGCAGGACAGCTCGTTTTGTTGAAAAAAACAAAAAAAAAAACATAATTGCTAGGAGGATCACTGGGGGGAAAAAAGGAAAGAAAGTCCTAAAAAGAAAAGTAATGCAGCCATCACATCTAAGAAATGGTAAGCTGCAGTATAATAAATGTTTGCTTTTGGGTTTATTGATCCTGAGTCTGAGCTCTAATAGAAAGCAGTTTCTTCCCCAAAAGTAAGACTATTGCTTGGGATGTGTCTAGCATCAAGCCCAAGTATTCCAGGCGAAAAGAAGGTTGAAGATCAGGCAGCTGCCAGCAGCGTCAGACAACTCAATGGCCAATCGGCAAATGCCAACAGTGATAGACCTCAGGAGGAAAGGCCCAGTACAAGCGCTAAAATTTCACGCCAGACCCAAAGAATTAGGGCCCAAACCCATCTTCCGGATGCCTTAGCAAACCCATTGTGGCTGCCTTCTAGTACAGGGTCAGCCACAATCCCCCCTTTCACAGCACAGCCAGGTGTGCAGGCCAACACCGAAAGTTTTTCTGAAATAGATTTTTAAAATGTATTTTTCACTGATGAGTTACTTCAAGGCATTGTGGACCAAACAAATATTTTTGCCCGTCAATATATGGAGAACAACCTCAACTCAAGCTTTGCCCGCCCATTCGAATGGAGACACCTAACAGTGGAGGAGTTTAGATTATTTTTAGGCCTTACGCTCAACATACGCACAAAAAAAACAAAAAAAAACGAAGTGCATGCATATTGGTCTACCAACCCCATCCACTACATGCCAATTTTATCAGCTGTCATGTCCAGGTCCCACTATACATTATACTGCGCTTCCTGCATTTCAGTGATAACTCGCAGTGCCCCCCCCCCCTTCCATAAATTGTATAAATTTCAACCCCTAATTGATTTTTTTTCTAAGAGGTTGCTGAACTTTATATCCCTGACCAGAACATCTCTGTGGATGAATTCCTGGTCCATTTCACAGGCCGGCTGGGATTCAAGCAGTATATCCCCAGTAAGAGGGCCAGGTACGGATTAAAGCTCAACAAGCTCTGTGAAAGCTCCACTGGATATGTGCATACCCTTCGCACGTAAGAAGGCAAAGACTCCAAGCTCCAGCCCCCTAAGTGTCCAATGTACATTGGAATAAGCAGGAAAATTGTCTGGGAGTTGGCATTCCCACTCTTACAAAAGGGGTATCACATCTACATTTGCCCCTTTTCCACGACCTATACCTTCAGAAAACTTTGGCCTGCGGTACAGCAAAAAAAACCCCCAAAAAACAGGAAGGGCTTGCCACAGCGTCTAGTCACCACAAGGCTACAAAGAGGGGGAATCGGCAAGCCTGAAAAACGAGGACATTTAAGCCATGAAGAGGAGGAATAGGAAAGATGTGTACATCATGTCCATCATCCACGATGACACCTCAGTGGAACTTCGCAGAAGACAGTCCCATCCAGCTGCAGCCCTATCTATCAACACAAAAGTCCCTGTTCTGGTATAAAAAAAGTCGCAATTTAATTTTTCCATCTTACCATTTATAAAGCATACGTCACCTATCAAAAATCAACAGAAATACCCAACACCTTCCTCAAATTTATCGAAGATATTGTCACTGCTCTGATCTATCAGCAAGGATCCCCCCCCCCAGAAAGCATTCGCTCTGATTGTGTCAGCAGACTGTATGAGTGCCATTTCCCTGACAATATTTCACCATCAGAAACCGGAAGACAACGCCACAAAAAATGTTGGGTGTGCAGCAAAAGAGGGGTTAGGGAAAAAAACTGTTTCTATTGTCCCCAATGTCCCTCCCAACCTGGCCTAAGCATTGGAGAATGCTTCAGACACTATCATACTCTCATAAACGATTAGCCTATTTTCTTTTCTATTCATATTTCTAGGCCATTTGCCCATTTTCAATTTCTGCCTCTGCCTGCCGTCTGCATTGTTTTATCCGCCATGTTTCTGCCTTTCACGTGAACTGACCCTGGACTGTATCGACTGTGCCTCTGCCTACCATCTATTTCTGCCTTTTACCAGCACTGACCTCGGCCTGTTTACCATGTTTTTGCCTGTCACTTGGACTGATGTTTCACCCTGCTACACAGGGGTCTCACATATGTGAGGTGTTTCAGAATAGTGTTCCGAGTTGAGAAAAACTGTTTTTGGTTTTCTCTTAGTTTTGTACTTCCCAGAAGAGGATCTGGAGTCCAGAGGCTTCAAAGCGATTTAGGTGGGGGAAGCCTCCACCCCTGTCCCCATTCTTTCCTGACCGATGTCCTAAGCTTGATGGTCCTGCCTGCTGCCTGGAGCAATACTTTGACTGTGTTGACCTCAACATGGGGGGGTGGGTGCTTTGTGGCAGGGGGGGGGCCCTGTGACCCCCACCCCAAAGCACCTTGTCCCCATGTTGATGGGGACAAGGGCCTCTTCCTGACAACCATGGCCGTTGGTTGTCGGGGTCTGCGGGCGGAGGGCTTATCGGAATCTGGAAGCCCCCTTTAACAAGGGGGCCCCAGATCCCGGCCACCCACCCAATGTGAATAAGTATGGGGTACATTGTACCCCTACCCATTCACCTAAAAAAAGTTGTCAAAAATAAAACGCAGTACACAGGCTTTTAAAGTAATTTATTAAGGCAGCTCAGGCGTCGCTTCCGATTTCTTCTCCCCTCTCCGGCTCTTCTCCCTCCTCCGCTGATGTCTTCTGCCTCTGCCGGTTCTTCTCTCCTCTCCAGTTAGGCCTTCTGAGCCCTCTTCGATTCGTCTCCCTCTGTCCGCTGTCTTCTGCCTCTGCCAGGTCTCCTCCTGATGTAATACCAGATCCGCCGTGTGCTCAGACTTATAAAAACATGGGGCGGGGCCATCTAGTGTCGTCATATAGAGGCCACACTCCCTTATTACATCCCGCCCGGGGCATGATGGGGTGGTGATGTCATAAGGGGCGGGGTCTTCATGTGACATCACCGGATGGCCCCCCCCATGGCTTTATAAGTCATAGCACACGGCGGATCTGGCATTACACCGGGAGAGCACATCGAGGCAACATCAGAAGAACAGAGGGAGAAGACAGCTCAGAGAGGAGACCCGGCAGAGGCAGAAGACAGCGGACAGAGGGAGAATAACCGGAGAGGGCTAGAAGACATCAACAGACAGAGAAGGAGAAGCAGAGAGGGGAGAAGAACCAGCAGAGGCAGAAGACATCAGCGGAGGAGGGAAGAGCTGGAGAGGGTAGAAGAAATCGGAAGAGACACCCGGAGCTGCCTTAATAAATTAAGTATAAAAACCTGTGTACTGCATTTTATTTTTGACAATTTTACGGTTCCGGAGGGGGGGGCGCTCGCTCGTCCCCACCCCCTTTCCTGACCTGCCAGCTGTGTGCTCGGGTAAGGGTCTGGTATGGATTTTGGGGGGACTCCATGCCATTTTTTTCAGCATCGGGGTTCCCCTTAAAATCCATGCCAGACCGAGGGGTCTGGTATGGTCTTGGAGGGGAAACCCATGCCATTTTTTTTTATTTGGCGTGGAGTTCTCCCTAAAGATTCATACCAGACACAAAGTGCCTGGTATTGTCAGGATCGAAGTCGGATCCCTGTTCATGAAAGTCGGACTAATGTCGGACTTCAAGTAGCAGGGCAAAGTCAGATCCACAGTTATACGACTGTCGTGTTGTACCAGTGTGAACCTGGCCTAATTGTCATTCAAAGTGTGAGAGCACTGAAAGCTGAAAATTGGTCTGGGCAGGAAGGGTGTATAAGTGCCCTGTATTGAAGTGGTTAAGTCGTTAAACTGACCTCATTTACAGACCGAATTTCCTCCCTTTGATCTATAAGAACCAAATGATGCAATGTTTTTTTATCTCTCAGTGCAAACTTTGCAGGCTTTTCTTTTTTGACCGCTCTGAACAGAGAACGGCTTCTGCACTTGTTACATGAATCATGGACATGTGGGATTAAGATCATGAAGTCGGGTTGAATCGAGATCGTGTTTTTTTAACGATTAAATACTTACGGAGTTGTACGTCAGCGAGGAATACCGCTCCTCGCTGACCAGATAGCTGCCATAACCCCGGTATCCTCTTCTTCAGATAAAAGTGGTCTCAGTGGCAGATTCGCCGCAAGATCACTTATCGGTGGCGGGAAAAGCCCCTCCCCTTACAGTTGTCTCCGCCGCTTACCGGAGCCGTCAGTAGCGGCAGAGAGGTTTGGGTCCTCCTCCCTCACAGGCTGGATGCTGAGGGAAAGATGGCCCCTGCACGGCTCCACACCACTGGATGGTGGAAGCGACGTCAAACATCACTTCCACCCAATAGTCTTAAAGGGGAATTTTTTTTATTGCATTTTAGTGTAAGTATGAGATCTGAGGTCTTTTTGACCCCTGATCTCATATTTAAGAGGTCCTACCATGCTTTTTTTGTATTACAATGGATGTTTACATCCCCTGTTATAGGAATTAAAGTGACCCAAAAATGTTTTCTAAAAGGACAGTGTAAAAATAAAAAATAAAATAAATAAGAAGAAATTCAAATAAAAAAATTCCTGCCGAGCTCGCGCGCAGAATTTAACGCATATGTAAGTCGCGCCCGCATATGAAAACCGCGTTCAAACTGCACGTAAGGTATCGCCGCGAATGTTAGAGCGAGAGCAATATTTCTAGCACTAGACCACCTCTGTAACTCAAAACTGGTAACCTGTTTTAAACGTCGCCTATAGAAATTTTTGAGGGGAAAAGTTTGTCATCATTCCACGAGTGGGCGCAATTTTGAAGCATGACATGTTGGGCTTCAATCTACTCAGCGTAACAGTATCTTTCACAATACAAAAAAACATTGGGCTAACTGTTCTCTTATTTTGTAATTCAAAAAAGTGTATTTTTTCCCAAAAAATTGCGCTTGTGAGACCGCTGCGCAAATACGGTGTGACAAAGTATTGCAACGACTGCCATTTTATTCTCCAGGGTGTCTGAAAAAATATATATAATGTTTGGGGGTTCTAAGTAATTTTCTAGCAAAAAAAATAAGAAATGTTTAAAAATAGTAGCGTGAATACGAAAAATCGTAATAAACCATAAACCAAAAGAAAAGAGAGGAGGATTAAAATAGATTGTGAGAAAGCTAATGAGTGATATAGAGTGGAGAATAAAAGAGGGATAAAGGCAGGAAATGAAAGAGAAGGTGGCTAGGGGGTTGGCCGTCCACCAAAAGGTGTCTATTATAAATTTTGGCAAACATCTCATTTCTAAAAGGCGATGATCTAAGTCCCTCTAGAGGAAGTGGGTAACCCATGGTTCCCAAACTGGTTGAAATTTATATATAGTACCCTGTACATTGCAAGCGTGATTTACCTTCAGATATAGATTAGGTGTCAGTTAGCCAAGCTACCTATTGTTTGTTTCCTGGCGTTCAGGAGATGGGTCACAAGAAGAAATTGTTACTTAGACCCCTTTCACACTGGAGCGGTTTTCAGGCGGTATTGCGCTGTTTGTTCAGTGTGAAAGCCCGAGGGCTTTCACACTGAAGCGGTGCGCAGGCAGGGCGGTGAAAAAAGTCCTGCAAACCGCTTTTTTGGAGCGGGGAAGGAGCGGTGTATTCACCGCTCCTTCCCCGCTCCTGCCCATTGAAATCAATGGGACAGCGCGGCTATACCGCGGCAATACCGCGGCTATAGCCGCGCTGTACGAGGGATTTTAACCCTTTTTCGGCCGCCAGCGGGGGGTAAAACCGCACCGCTAGCGGCCGAATACCGCTGCAAGAACGACGGTACAGCAGCGCTAAAAATAGCGCTGTTGTACCGCCGACGCCCCCACCGCCCCAGTGTGAAAGGGGCCTAAGAGATCACGTCAGGTTTTCGACTGAGAAGGGCTTCTTGCAGTAGAATAATTAAAGATTTCTACAAGAGAATTCTCAGAATATTGTACACCTGTATCCTGAGATTGTATGCCACTGGATAGGACCACCAAATATGAAAGGGGTTGTTTAAAGTCAGAAGGTTTTTTATTTTAATGCATTCTATGCATTAAAGGAAAAGTCCAGCCAAAGCTCATTTGGCTGGGCTTCTCTTATGGATCACAGGAGTACAATTCGTCTTGCACGCCTGTGACCAATTTTCTGCAGAGAGCGGACAGAAGTCCGCTCTCTGCTGACGTCACGGATATCAGTCCAGGCACCGCGTCATCCTGACAATGGGAGTCTGGATACACCAGGTGCCTGGACTGACACCCGTCTCAGCCTCTCAGTGAGCCGCCCCCTCCACAGCTCAGTGCTCCAAAGAGCGTGGAGGGAGATGAGCAGAGAGCTGTGACTGACAGTCTACAGCTCTCTGCTCACAGAGCTGTGAAAACCGAGTGATCAGCGATGTTCGATCGCTTGGATTTAAGTGCAGAGGCGCCGGGGGACCGATGCTGCATCCACCTAGGTAAGTACAGTGGCTTGCGAAAGTATTCGGCCCTCTTGAACTTTTCAACCTTTAGCCACATTTCAGGCTTCAAACATAAAGATATAAAATTTTTATTTTTTGTGAAGAATCACCAACAAGTGGGACACAATTGTGAAGTGGAACGAAATCTTTTGGATTTTTAAAACTTTTTAACTAATAAAAAAATGAAAAGTGGGGCGTGCAAAATTATTCGGCCCCCTTGCGTTAATACTTTGTAGAGCCACCTTTTGCTGCGATTACAGCTGCAAGTCGCTTGGGGTATGTCTCTATCAGTTTTGCACATCGAGAGACTGAAATTCTTGCCCATTCTTCCTTGCAAAACAGCTCGAGCTCAGTGAGGTTGGATGGAGAGCGTTTGTGAACAGCAGTTTTCAGCTCTTTCCACAGATTCTCGATTGGATTCAGGTCTGGACTTTGACTTGGCCATTCTAACACCTGGATACGTTTATTTGTTAACCATTCCTTTGTAGATTTTGCTGTATGTTTGGGATCATTGTCTTGTTGGAAGATAAATCTTCGTCCCAGTTTCAGGTCTTTTGCAGACTCCAACAGGTTTTCATCCAGAATGGTCCTGTATTTGGCTGCATCCATCTTCCCCTCAATTTTAACCATCTTCCCTGTCCCTGCTGAAGAAAAGCAGGCCCAAACCATGATGCTGCCACCACCATGTTTGACAGTGGGGATGGTGTGTTGAGGGTGATGAGCTGTGTTGCTTTTACGCCAAACATATCGTTTTGCATTGTGGCCAAAAAGTTCGATTTTGGTTTCATCGGACCAGAGCACCTTCTTCCACATGTTTGGTGTGTCTCCCAGGTGGCTTGTGGCGAACTTTAGACGAGACTTTTTATGGATATCTTTGAGAAATGGCTTTCTTCTTGCCACTCTTCCATAAAGGCCAGATTTGTGCAGTGTACGACTGATTGTTGTCCTATGGACAGACTCTCCCACCTCAGCTGTAGTTCTCTGCAGTTCATCCAGAGTGATCATGGGCCTCTTGGCTGCATCTCTGATCAGTCTTCTCCTTGTCTGAGCTGAAAGTTTAGAGGGACAGCCAGGTCTTGGTAGATTTGCAGTGGTCTGATACTCCTTCCATTTCAAAATGATCGCTTGCACAGTGCTCCTTTGGGATGTTTAAAGCTTGGGAAATCTTTTTGTATCCAAATCCGGCTTTAAACTTCTCCACAACAGTATTACGGACCTGCCTGGTGTGTTCCTTGGTCTTCATGATGCTCTCTGCGCTTTCAACAGAACCCTGAGACTATCACAGAGCAGGTGCATTTATACAGAGACTTGATTACGCACAGGTGGATTCTATTTATCACCATCAGTCATTTAGGACAACATTGGATCATTCAGAGATCCTCGTTGAACTTCTGGAGTGAGTTTGCTGCACTGAAAGTAAAGGGGCCAAATAATTTTGCACGCACCACTTTTCAGTTTTTTAATTGCTAAAAAAGTTTAAAATATCCAATAGATTTCGTTCCACTTCACAATTGTGTCCCACTTGTTGGTGATTCTTCACAAAAAATTAAAATTTTATATCTTTATGTTTGAAGCCTGAAATGTGGCAAAAGGTTGAAAAGTTCAAGGGGGCCGAATACTTTTGCAAGCCACTGTATAAATTAAAAAAAAAAAAAAAAAGAAACCCTTACTTCTCCTTTAAGATAAAAAGCCTTCTGTGTGCAGCAGCCCAACTCAGCAGCCCCTAATACTTACCTGAGCCCCATCTCTGTCCAGCGATGTCCACGAGTGTCTCGGCTGTCCAAGACTCTCCCTCCTGATTGGCTGAGACACAGCAGCAGCGCCATTGGCTCCTGCTGCTCTCAAAGTCAGTTAGCCAATCAGGAAAGAGAGAGGACAGTGCCAGGCCGTGTCTGAATGGACACAGGGAGCTGTGACTCAGCTTGAGTGTGCCCATAGCAAGCCCCTTGCTGTGGGGGCACTCGACAGCAGGGAGGGGCACGGAGCTCTAGCCAGAAGAGGAGGATCAAGGCTGCTCTGTGCAAATCCACTGCACAGAGCAGGCAAGTTTAACATGTTTGTTATTTTTATAGAAAAAAAAACAAGACTTTCCAATCACTTTAAGGAATGTGCCCATGTTCGAACATCCATGAAAGCAGGTCGGGTGAACATCGGAGCTGACGAGGATCTAACAGACACCACATAACAGCTAAGAAGGATTTTATTGTTGGTTTCAACCACTGCTGCATCCTGAGTGCAGAAAATGGTGGTGTGCCAAATTGGGTCCCATTCATTGTGCTCCAAATGTACCCAGATCCTTTTCCCAATCAGTCACACAAGGAATCATTTCAACAGTAAATTTAGAGAGAAGTTAAATTGTATAAATATATTGAATTAATAAATTGTACAGAAGGGAGATCATCCTCAGAGAACGAAGGTAATTTTGACATTTTGATTCAAAAGGGGCAAAAGTCAATTTATTTCTTTGTAATAAAATTGTGGAGGAAACATAATGCTTGACTTGCAAATATGAGAACAACCCTGCCTGAGGAAAATGGTGGGATGTTTGAGGGTCTGTAAAAGATGTTATGCCATCGACGG
The DNA here is from genome assembly GCA_037952835.1 of Lithobates septentrionalis. NCBI lineage: Eukaryota > Metazoa > Chordata > Amphibia > Anura > Ranidae > Lithobates > Lithobates septentrionalis. The sequence continues at coordinate 158,443 of JBBDGP010002049.1, read as the reverse complement.
ACACGAGCGTGACAGAGTAATTTTTAGGGTACTCCACTGTTTGAAGGCGTGCAGTGATTCAAAACCAGGGTCGAAAGCGGGATTGTGCCGGATCAATAATAGTGGTAGGGGTGGCGATAGACGTCCCCCAGAGTAGTTGAGATCATCCCAAATTTGCAGAGAGTGGCATGAAATAGAATTAGTGACGAAAGATCTATCTTACAGATGTAGCCACATGAAATTATGTATAGATATTGGCGTGCAGTCCTCTGCCTCATCCATTTTTTATATACTTCTCTATTTATCATTGGCACTTTTTGTGCAACCCTCGGGGCCCCTGACGACACTAATCTGTGTTTTCTTAGTGCACTGTTATAGTAGTGATTTTTAGCAGTTTCATATAATTTGTCTCCAGTTTAGGATTTTCTTCTGAGGCTGGGTTCACACTTATGTGAATTGGATGTGGACAATGCGGCTTTGTCCGCATCCAATTCGCATGACAGGAGTCTGTGACCAGCTCGAAAAGGGTCCTGACAGTCTTTGGCTCCAATTCAGGTCCGAATTTAGGCTAAAAAAAAAAAAAAACAGAGAACAGGGACTCACCGAACCCCCTGCTGTGAGCAGCGGCCGCAGATAGTGTGAACCCGGTCTAAAGCATGTTTCCAATCTCCAAAAGGCCTATAGCATGTTCGCAGTGTCTGACCATCTCCTGTAGTATGTCTATAGTCTCTGGTCATATCCCTTACATGATGTCCACAGTCTCTGACATTTCTTGCATCATGTCCACAGTCTCTGACCTACTTTTTTATCATGTCCATAGTCTCAGACAAAATCCTGTATCAAGCTCATAGTCTGACTATATCCTGTTGCGTGTTTGCTGTCGCTGATAGTGTATATTCACTGAATTTTACGTGTGGCCCTTTGGTGATGTTGGGGGCTGCACCTGAGGCCCCCCATATCAAGAAAGTTGACCCGCACTGAGCTACACATTCTGTTCCCATGAATCACTGTAATCTAGTTACCGCCAGAATGGTAGACTTTAACAGTGTCCACTGACTCCTGTTGTCTTACTCCAACCTTTTAATTAATTTTTTAGAAATTCATCTATTTCAGCAAAATCTGTCCTTTTGAAATCAAAAGATTTGTTTTCGTATATTTTCAATGCTGGATACCAAACCAAAGACATTAGTGGTCACTAGAACCCAAAATTTCTCCCACCAAAACATTAGACAATTGATCACTAAGTTGCAGTACTAGGTCTACAATATGATCAGCCCATGTGTTAGTACTAGATCTAGAATGTGACCAACTCAGATTGGGCTTTTTACCGTTTCAGAGGAACCCAATTCAGTGCCTCTATTACATTTCAGATAATGTCAGGCATGTTGAAGTTACTCATAATTACAACCTCTCGCTTCAATGCCATTTAAGTTACCTCATCTATCATAATCTTTAGTCTGTCCTAGGGGTCTGTATACTACACAGATTCTAAAGGAAGAGCCATCTCTGGTTCTATGTCTGCCTTATCAGGATCGGATTCAGGTAGAGATGGTGGAATTGGGAAAGGACCCTGGCGTTTTTGAACCATGGAAAGTGATGGTGCTATTAAAGCTGTTAGTTGTTGAACCAGTGGCGGAGGCGCTCCGTACGTCCCCGCATATTAAAGGTCTCCGTATTGGCTTGCTGGAGGAGAGGCTGGCCCTGTACGCGGATGACATGCTGCTGTTCCTCAATGATGCTGGCCCGTCCTTACAGGGTGTTCTGAATGTGTTAGACACTTTTGCAGGAGTCACCGGACTGAAGGTCAACTGGTCCAAATCCATACTTTTTCCGATAGACCAGGCGGCCAAAACTACTTCCTCCCCAGACTGTTCACTAAAATGGGTGGAAACTTTTAAGTACCTAGGGGTTCATATATCCACACAAGCAGCAGACTTCATCTCACTTAACCTTACCCCTATACTCTTAGACACTAAGACAAAACTTAAAACGTGGAGTAATCTACCTCTGTCAGTTTGGGGACGAGTAAATCTCCTTAAAATGAAAATTATCCCTAAATTCACGTATTTGTTCCGCCACTCCCCTCAGTGGATACCTAAATCGTTTTTTAATGCAATGAATCAATTGTTCTCATCCTTTATCTGGGGCTCCTCGCCACCCAGGTATCGGCTGTCGATTTTGACGCGGCCGACAACGCAGGGTGGTATGGCATTTCCTGATTGCTACAAATATTTTCTAGCCACCCAACTGGTGACAGTGGCCTGGTGGCTGCACCCTGACAAAACTAACTCTTCCACAGCCCTAGAGGCCACGATAGTGGGCTCTTTCGAAGCCTTGCAATTCCTGATATTCAGAGGCCCTCGAGCCCCATATAATTTGACACCCTCTATGCGTACCACCCTGCGGGCTTGGCGGGCAGGTCTAGATATAGAAAAATACAAATCAACCGAGATCTCTCCTAACACCCCGATCTGGCTGAACCCTACTTTGCCACACATTTACAAACTTCCGGACCCCTTTGCATGGACTAAGTATGGTATAAAAATTATTTCTCACATAGTGTCACAAATGTCATTATCTCCCCTTTCACACCTTTCGTCTATGTATAACATACCTCATCATTACCAATTTCGCTATCTCCAATTGTCACATGCTTTTGCTGCACAGTTTCCACGCGCTTCCTGCATTGTTGTCCAGTCAGGACTGGAGAAGACGCTTAGAACTAAATGTGCAGAGAAACCTACCTCACAGCTCTATGAGCATTTGGTCTATGTGTCTCTCCCACCTCTAGATAAGCTCTGGTCTCGCTGGCAGCTTGATATACCCTCGCTGGACAATGATGATTGGGATGATGTTTGGGATTTCCCTTTCCGCTCCTTAGTTTCTATGCGGGATCGGCTGATCCAATTTAAAATAGTGCATAGAGCGTACTTTACTCCACATAGGCTCCATCAAATGAACCCTACATGTCCATCGGAGTGTTGGAGATGTGGAATCTCCCCAGGAGATTTCTCTCATATTTTTTGGCACTGCCCTAAAATTCAGCGATATTGGAGTGAGGTACTTGACACGGTAAATAGAGTCGCATCAACTACATTACCACATGTCATGGAAGTCTGTTTATTGGGGTTAATTGAAACACTTGTACCAACCATGGCAAAACGCACACTGGTCGGGTTATTGCTATTTTATGCCCGGAAAAACATTACCATACGGTGGAAGAAGCCCGCCCCCCCTTCATTGACACAATGGAAAAGTCTGGTCAATAATAACCTTCCTTTATATAAAGACACATACTTCAACAGAGGGTGCCCGATGAAGTACAATAGAGTCTGGCGTGCATGGTTGGAGGATGTGGAAACAGCTGGTTGAGACGTCAAATAATATGATGGGGGGGAGCAGTGAGAATTTATTGGCTACGATTGGAGAGAGGACATGACGTCTTAAGTGACCTCTAAATAGATACAAGAAGAAGCGAGCCATAGGTTAACTCATCATAAGATAAATAACACAAATTATAATATCTTGTCATGTGATGTGTAGGATACTTTATATAAGCACCACAGTTTTTTTTTTTTTTTTTATTAGTCTTTAAGTTGTATATGTATTGTTTGTCTTGAAAACGCAATAAAAAAAATTATTAAAAAAAAAAAAAAAAAAGCTGTTAGTTGTCCAAGGAATTGTGACATCGTTGCAGAAACATCTGCTTTAGTCAGGTAGGCGTTTCTGAGATAGAATTAGATGCAAAGACCAGTGTTAAAAACTGTTTTTTCTCTGGTGCAAGGGAAGCAATATAATTCTGCAGTTGAATATTTTGCGGGCCAAAGCAAATGTTTGCAGGAGCTTTTGCTGTGGCCCCCTTTCACCTGATTTATGCCATAAGTACAGGTAAAAGTATTCACCTACAGGGTACTCAGAGAAGGATGTGGAATATAGGGTAAGTGTGTCCGAGAAAGAGTACACAGCTACCCAAGTGAAGACCATCCTGTATCAAAGTCCTTGTGGCGAAAGGACTGAGGATGCGACTGGGTACCTTATAAAGAAGTATAGGCGGAAGTGTCTATAAAATATGCGACCTGTCCTGTGATGTAACACCTGGTCATCCACCTGATGCCAAGCTCTGAGTGGCTGTTAGTGCCAAGTTTGCCATGTTTACACTGTAAAGTGAATACATTCCAAACACAGCATTGGTCAGAGATTGCGGGTGACCCTGTATTACCTGTCCACATTGCTGGTCTCTACAGAGGGTCCAGGCTTCAGCCATCACTTTGCGCATACCCCTGAAGGGGTCTTCAGGGTCTGGGTTTCATAAGAATGGACCATGGACCTGTATAATACCCTACAGCTTACTACACGCGTTGCACCAAGCACCAAGGTGAGTGCCCATACAGGATCCAGTGTCTGAAGCAACATTACAGGCTATGCCCACAGCATGGGGTCCAGGTACAGTTTCCAAGGTTTTATCAAGGTTGCACCAATCTGGATGCACTGCTACTATAGTTGTATTAGTAGACAGTGAAGCCTATTCAAGAGTCAAATTTGTTAATCAAAGAATTTAAAAAAAATTAAGTATTTAAAATGTAACAAAACTTTTGTTTTCGTTTTGAATAGAGTGGAGAGGGATTAGAACACCTGTCAGTCCTTAGTAGTGTCTGAGCCCTCCTTAGGGAGATTTACTATCTCTATTTGTCTTGTTTACCATTGTCATCGAAAATGAAAGTAAAAGAAAATCCCAAATTTTGGGTTGACATCAGAACACTACTAAAGGGGAAATCTTCCAATGGGAATGCTAGTTCTGGTGATCCTGGTAACTCGCAGGAAATCCCCAATTTTGGAGGGATTTCCTCTCACTTCCCGTTTTGGTTATAGGACAGGAAGTGAAGGGTTACAACCCCCCTTACAAAATGAAGTTAGAAAAAAAAGTTTTCCTTATGTTACACTTTTGAGCTAAGTGATTTCTCTGTAGGAGAGAAATGGTCCATCACCTTAGGACACTAGCAAAAAACTGAGGACTCTCTGAGTGGGTTAGGGTTATACTCAGCCTGTGTCTGGTACTGTAGAATAAGATTTAAGCAGTTAACACCCAACAAGACCACGCATAGGTGTCAACTGAAAGGCCAGATCCGCTTCAGGCAAAGCAACCTGCTGATAAGGTAGGTGTCTCAAAGTCCAGCATTCAAATGAAAGTTCTGTTGTTACATTGGGATTTATCCAGAGTTTGACAAAAGCTTGCACACCATAGAAATAGTTCCTGGAATTATAACCAGAATATATTTCTTAAATCTGAAAGAATGTCTATTTTTTGTTTTCTGTCATTGAAACTCACCCACATTCTGCTGAGTAATGGAGTGCGACCAGCCATTGTACCCAAACATCTCATTCGCCAAGCTGATTACTCGATGCCCTTCAATATAACAGACCTTATAAGAGAAAAAGATACACTGATAATGCATCCTCTTGTGTTCAGGGAGCACAACTGAAAAAAACAAACTGCTCTTCACAACACACATTCCAAGTGAAGCTATTGTTTAAGTTCTGCAACATCCTCCTCATTACTGCTTACATCCTTACCTTGTCATTACACACAAAGACAAATCAAATCCATTTGAAACTCCTCCTTCATTGTGCAATATGCCTCACAACATTAGGTGGCTTGTTCACTTAGCAGAACCCAACCGACCTTCTCTAGTCACCTTCCATTACACAGCAATTGATTGTTCTGGGCAATTAAAAGGAGCAAATGTATACTGTGATACCATAAAACACCACAAGGCTGTAAGTTAAAGGGAACCTACCAGCACAGAAAGAAACTTGTCAATAGTAGTTGTCTGGATGTCATACAGACCCGTTATAGTAATACCTTCTGAGTTACTCACATGGAAAAAGCATGTAGATAAGGATTGTTAACTGCTCTCTGACACTCCTGATCTAAATACTTGTTCAAGGTCAGTAGCTTGTGTTTTGAACTCAGTAGATCAGCATAAAACACTGGCAACTGGTATTTTCAGGTGGTCAGCAATGGCAGGCTCCAACTGGTTAACTTTATAATATGCAAATCAACCTCCCCCCACCCCCCAGCAAACCTGACAAACAGTATACAAGTATAGGCGCAGAGAACTGGAAATGACAATAAGAACAACAAAAAGAGGGAGGGGGGAGAAAACTAAAATCCTCCCTGTCTTACAATAAATTAAATTAATAGTATCCACATGTATACATCCATAAGTAATTAGGGAAAAAATGTCACATGTGGAGCATAATCTCACAGTCATATGCAGATAAAAAGATTCAAGGATCCAAAGGATGGCGAGTCCACAAACAGGGCTGCCTTCATCAAGAAACGAAACCACATTACAAATCCTAAGGAGAAACAGAAGAGAGAGGCGCCTCTGGGTGTAGACTAGAAACAGTTTTATTTATAAAAAGGTAGTAATGGTCAAACTCACATGTTAGAAGTCATCAGAAAGGCATAAAAATGTGAGCAGGTACTGGAGAAAACATCATCCATCAGAGAGTCAGATCAGTCAAAAAGCTCCTGGCTGGAGGCTCTGCCTGTGTGTGAGGAGAGATACCGCTGAGATGTATGGCCGGCCGCAGCGGTGACAAATCACAATACAAGGCAGAGAGCATGGAGGAGGAAAAACATCCGGCGAGGAGTGATGACGTCACAGATCGAGCGACGCGTTGCAGGGCGTACGGGCTGCGGTGACAAGACAGCTGCGCCCCTTCATCAGGCTAGCCTTGCCTGATGAAGGGGCGCGGCTGACTTGTCACCGCAGCCCGTACGCCCTGCAACGCGTCGCTCGATCTGTGACGTCATCACTCCTCGCCGGATGTTTTTCCTCCTCCATGCTCTCTGCCTTGTATTGTGATTTGTCACCGCTGCGGCCGGCCATACATCTCAGCGGTATCTCTCCTCACACACAGGCAGAGCCTCCAGCCAGGAGCTTTTTGACTGATCTGACTCTCTGATGGATGATGTTTTCTCCAGTACCTGCTCACATTTTTATGCCTTTCTGATGACTTCTAACATGTGAGTTTGACCATTACTACCTTTTTATAAATAAAACTGTTTCTAGTCTACACCCAGAGGCGCCTCTCTCTTCTGTTAAACCTGACAAACAGAATAATTAGTCATGAGTCATGGCTACTCTCTGGGAGATTATGTAATGGATTTAAAGAGAAATCAAATATCTCAGCATTTCAGGTAATCTTTCCCTCGCAGGAAGTTCTTTATTAACTACTTTTTTTTTGCCATGGAACAGATATATAATAGTACAGAAGTCACTACCATTTAATCTTCTTATGGTTTGCCTTCCCTAGTTTGTCCTCCTTCCTGTCCATCAAAAGCGAATTCAAGTTTTACATAAAACCTGTCAATTTTTATTAAAAACCTTTTTAGTGCATCACCCAGCTCAATGTGCTTCTCTATGTAACGACTGTAGATCATGGCTGGTGGGAGGGGCTCAGTACTCCTCTCAAGAGCTTTCAGGCTTGATGCAAGCAACAGGCTGGCTCCTGGGATGAGTCATGTAAATATTAAAATGCCTTGAGGGAATAAATGCCTCAAAAGCCTGTATTCCACTAATGTAGAAGCAGGTCCAACCTCCCTCTAAATCAGTTTGGTTTGATAAAGTAGATGACATCATGACTATGGAAGATCTCCCTTCCACATTGCACAACGCAGAGGAAAACTTAGGATGGACATGGAGACCCTGACACTATTTCACCACTACAGATGCATATTTAGGCATCATGTCTCAAAATCACACCTCTTTACCAATTCTCTGCCCCTAAACTGCCTACCCTCAGACACCTTTTTTTGCCCATGTCACAACCTTACCCTTCCCTCTTTTTTTTTAACCCTTACCCACTCCCCAGGGAGAGTAGCAACCCCCTTTGCCTCCTGTAAATATTACTTTACTGACACCCCAGTCCTTTCTCCTTCCCCTCCATCATCTGACTTCTACCATTCTTTCCTTTACCTATGCTTGGTTTATAGTAAAAGCCCCAGGTTAAATGACAACTTAATACCCCACAACATGTATACGATTAATGACTATTTAGCCTCTTCCACTTACAAAGTAATTCTGGATATCGGCCTGTCCACAGAGTTGTTTATGTCTATCTTCCCCCTTATCCCCATTTGTCCTCTCATAAGTCTTTGGAAAACTGTGTATTACTAATAGGACATTTGCTGTTCTGTTCTAATGTTTGTTTCCAAATAGGACTTCCAACATGATACTAATAGGAGTATCTGACTTTGATGGTATAAATGTCAGTCTTGTATTGTAACGAAATACACAAAGACTTTTAAAAAATGCCTTGTGGCTTCAATGTCAGTTTGGGGAAGTGGGCTTTCCTAGGCTGACAGTATTTGCATGCAGACCTACCTAGGTAATGCTCACATGTGATTCTGTACCTCCATGATTGAAAGAACTAAAATAAGTTAACTGCCCAGGCTGGGGAGTGAAGTAATAGATGATGCTGGATGTCCTCAAGACAGGAAATTACCGTATATACTCGAGTATAAGTCGTTCCGAGTATAAGTCGAGGCCCTAATTTACTACAAAAAAATGGGAAAAACGTATTGACCCGAGTATAAGACGAGGGTGAGAAATGCACAGCTACTGTAAGTGGAAAAGAGGGTCAACAATGCCCATTTGCAGCATCACTGTGCCCATTTGCATGCCTCACTGTGCCCATTTGCAGCCATAGGTCCCCTGAACTTCAAACTCGGTAGTTAAGGGTTCCTAGATGCCCCCTAACTGCAGCCAAAATTTGGGGTCTCTGAACCCAAAGGGTCCTGAAATGACATTGCTGCAGATGGACACAGTTGACCGAATTTGGGGCCCCGTATCTCGGAGCCACTTAGTGCTAGGAACCCCAAATTTGGTGTGCAAACCCAGTGGAACTAGCACCATAAAATTTCCAAAGCTGGGGTTTCTAGCACCAAGTGGCCCCGAGATACAGGGCCCCAAAAATCAGCTCAGAAAAGGTCAAGCACTTTTCTGCAGCAGAGAATGACATTTTCCGAACCGGGTTTGGGGCCCCGTATCTCAAGGCCACTTAGTGCTAGGAACCCCAGCTTTGGATATGTTATGGTATCAGTTCCACTGGGTTTGCACACCAAATTTGGGGTTCCTAGCACCAAGTGGCCATGAGATATGGGGCCGCAAAGTTGGTTCAGAAAATGTCAAGCACTTTTCTTCAGCAGAGAATGACATTTTCCGAACCGATTTTGGGGCCCCGTATCTTGGGGCCACTTAGTGCTAGGAACTCCATCTTTGGATATGTTGTGGGCCAGTTCCGCTGGGTTTGCACACCAAATTTGGGGTTCCTAGCACCAAGTGGCCCTGAGATACGGGGCCCCAAAGAAAATGAAATTTTTTGCTGCAGAAAAGTGCTTGACTCAAGTATAAGTCGAGGGGGGCACTTTCAGCACAAAAAAATGTGCTGAAAAATTCGACTTATACTCGAGTATATACGGTAGGTGGGCTCTATGTGACTTTCTTTAGCTTCTAATGCACACTGTAGAGAGTTCACAGTGAAACAAGAGGAAACAATCTCAGCACGACACAGGCAGCGGCACAACTGTTCACCTTGTGAACAAGCAAGCTATCGCTTGTGAAACGTCTACCATTGCCTGTATCTGTCTGACCCTTTTTTGACAATAAAGATGACATCAAGATAATTTGGAGTTCCAGTGTGCGACCAATTCCTTGTCTTGTTCATCTTCCACGGTGGTGAGCCGAGGTCTGCACCTGTGATCCATCCTGCACCTGAGTTTGCCTGGAGCGGTGTGCTTCTCTCTATTCTTTCCTGATTTCCTGGCTTGTTCTGACTATCCAATTTGGCAACCAAACCCTGGCTATGTTTTGATAACGTTTACTATTTGTACTATTTTTACTACTTATTAAAAGGTGTGATTTTTTACTGCATTTTCGGTCTCCGTCTGTTTCATGGTTCCTGTCAGTACGGGAACGCCATGAGATCAGAAGATGCAGGCATTCCACCTTGTGGTAATATTTTCTCCAGGTTAAATGAGCAGGATCACCACATGGATCAGTTTACCATAGCGTTACAGATGCTCCTGATTCGCACTGCTCACCTGGATCCTCCCACTGTGGCTGTTCCAATACAACCTGTGTTGCAGGCCATGCCTGCTGCTGCTCCAGTCTGTGTGCAGGCACCCGCCTCGAATATCACCTCTGTAAGAGGTAGGTCTGGTACCGCTCCGCTTCCCCAGCGATTTGGAGGCGATCCAGTTCAATGCAGAGGTTTTATCAACCAGGTTGGGATATACTTTGAGATGCTGCCTTAGGCGTTCCTCACATACAGAAGCAAAGTAGGCTTCATTATTTCTTTGCTTTCTGATAGAGCCTTGGCCTAGGAAAACCCTCTATGGGAGATGCAAAAACCCATTGTCCTGAGTTACCCTGAGTTTGTGGCTTCCTTTAAAAGGGTATTTGACGTTCCCGCGCTCTCCACTTCTGCTGCCAAGAGCCTCATGCCCATCAAAGTACAAGAACTGTTTCTGATTACGCCATTGAATTCCGTACTCTGGCAGAAGAGGTCGCTTGGAACAATGAGGCCCTCTTGGCTGCTTTTTCTTATTGTCTCTCAGATGACATCAAAGATGAGATAGCAGCCTAAGACATACCTATGGATCTGGAGAAGTTGATCTTGTTTGCCATTCTCATCGACTCCAGGCTCCGAGAGAAACATTCCTTTAAGGAGCGCTTGCAGAAGCCTCCTGTGCATTTTAGTGCTTAAAGAATGAAGGCATCACCTCGAAGGTACCACTGTGCCGTTCTCATTTTGACTGACCACAAGAATCTCACATTCTTGTCAGAGGCAAAATGCCCATCTCCCAGAAGAGCACGATGGGCTCTTTTTCTGTCAAGCTTCAAATGACATAGTCTCATGTTTACCCGGTACTAAGAATGTAAGGGCCGGCGCATTGTCTCGTCAGTTTTCCTCCGCTTTCAAGATTGAGTCGGTGCCTGTTCCTGTGAAACCTCCTGATCGCATTCTGGCTACTGTACGTACCAGTCTCACTTAACCTTTGGGTGACAGAATTCTTGCCGCTCAGGTTCATTCTCCTCCCGAGAAACCTAGTGACCGCTGCTTTGCCCCTGAGAATCTCTGCGCTGCTTTGCTCCAGACCTCCCATTCTTCCAAGATGGCTGGCCATACAGGGAAGAATCAACTTATTTCTCAACAATTCTGGTGGCCTAATCTCTGCGCCGATGTAATCAACTTTGTAGCCGCTTGTTCCGTGTGTGCACAGTGTAAGACACCACGACACCTTCCAGTGGGCCTCCTACAACCCATACCCAATGGATAGAGGCCTTGGACCCACCTGTCTATTGTGAAGTTATCAAACTCCCAGGGCAACACAGTTTTTCTCATGGTGGTCCTCGAAAATGTCACATTGTATACCACTAAAGAAGTCGCCTACATCCAAAGAACTGGCATCCATTTTTGTTTGGAAGATCTTTTGGTTACATGGGCTACCAAAGGTTATCATCTCCGATAGGGGTAGCCAGTTTGTCTCCAGGTTTGGGCGAGCCTTTTGTGCACAGTTAAGAATTGGGATTTCTTTTTCCTCTGCGTATCACCCACAGTCCAATGGGGCCGCAGAAAGAGCCAACCAAGCCTTGGAGAAGTTTCAACTCTGTTAAAGTTTGCTCACAATAGGGCCCTCAATATCGCTTCCCGATTGTTTCCATTTAAGGTGAATCATGGTTTCCAACCATCCACATTGCCTGACTCATTTGTTCCTCAAAGAATTCTTGTGTTAGAGGAGCATCTCCGTGGTCTTTATTCCACTTGGGTGCAGGTCCAAGAGTCCTTGCGACGTGCCAGTGAGAGGTACAGACTCCATGCTGATCGCCAACGCCTGCACCTTCCTACCAGGTTGGGGAGAGGGTCTGGCTGTCGTCTCGTAACCTCCGACTCTGTGTTCCCTCACTGAAACTGGCACCACAGTTTATTGGGCCTTTTCATAGGATCAACTCAGTGGCTTACGCATTAGACCTACTAACATGCGTATTTCTAAAGTTTTTCATGTCTCCTTATTAAAACCCTTATTGTGCAACCGCTTCACCACCTCGGTACTGTCCGGAGGAACCCTCTTGGGTTTCATCCTTGGACGTACATGCTCCTGTTCTCTTCCATGATTTCCATTGGCATTTTCCCCTCAAACCTGGTGGTCCTCCGAGGGGAGCGGCCGTTGAGGAGGGGGGTACTGTCAGGGCCAGGCTTAGCTCTCCCTTCTCAGTGCTAAGGTTGCTCAGTTGTCGGATAATTGCCAGCACTCAACGTTCCACAGTTACTCACCTGGTGTTCATTTGCTGCTCTTCAGTCCAGTCCACAGAAAGCCCCTTCTGGCTATTTAAACTGCCTGGCTCATTTATTTAGCGCCTTTGTCTTGGTCAACATATCTAGAGACTCTCTGCTGTGTTCCTGTTTAAGACTTGCCTGGATGACATCCCTTCTGGTTCCTAATCCTGTCTGCTGCCTCTGACTACGCTGATCTCTGGCTTCCCAATTTCCTGGCTTGTTCGGTCTATCCAACTAGGCTACCAAACCCTGGCTATGTTTTGACTACATTTACTATTTGTACTATTTTACCACTTTATTAACCACTTCAGCCCCGGATCATTATGCTGCTTAAGGACCAGAGGACTTTTTCCAATTTGGCACTGCGTCGCTTTAACTGCTAATTGCGCGGTCATGCAATGCTGTACTCAAACGAAATTTGCGTCCTTTTCTTCCCACAAATAGAGCTTTCTTTTGATGGTATTTGATCACCTCTGCCGTTTTTATTTTTTGCGATATAAACAGAAAAAGACCGAAAATTTTGAAAAACAATGATATTTTCTACTGTTTGTTATAAAAAAAATCCAATAAACTCAATTTTAGTCATACATTTAGGGCAAAATATATTCGGCCACGTCTTTATTAAAAAAAAATGTCAATAAGCGTATATTTATTGGTTTGCGCAAAAGTTATAGCGTCTACGAACTAGGGTACATTTTCTGGAATTTACACAGCTTTTAGTTTATGACTGCCTATGTCATTTCTTGAGGTGCTAAAATGGCACGACAGTACAAAACCCCCCAAAATGACCCCATTTTGGAAAGTAGACACCCCAAGGAAATTGCTGAGAGGCATGTTGAACCCATTGAATATTTATTTTTTTTGTCCCAAGTGATTGAATAATGACAACAACAAAAAAAATATTTACAAAAAGTTGTCACTAAATGATATATTGCTCACACAGGCCATGGGCCTATGTGGAATTGCACCCCAAAATACATTCAGCTGCTTCTCCTGAGTACGGGGATACCACATGTGTGGGACTTTTTGGGAGCCTAGCCGCGTACGGGGCCCCGAAAGCCAATCACCGCCTTCAGGATTTCTAAGGGTGTAAATTTTTGATTTCACTCCTCACTGCCTATCACAGTTTTGAAGGTCATAAAATGCCCAGATGGCACAAAACCCCCCCAAATGACCCCATTTTGGAAAGTAGACACCCCAAGCTATTTGCTGAGAGGCATGTTGAGTCCATGGAATATTTTATATTTTGACACAAGTTGCGGGAAAGTGACAAATTTATTTTTTTTTGCACAAAGTTGTCACTAAATGATATATTGCTCACACAGGCCATGGGCATATGTTGAATTGCACCCCAAAATACATTTAGCTGCTTCTCCTGAGTATGGGGATACCACATGTGTGGGACTTTTTGGGAGCCTAGCCGGGTACGGGACCCCGAAAACCAATCACCGCCTTCAGGATTTCTAAGGGTGTAAATTTTTGATTTCACTCTTCACTGCCTATCACAGTTTCGGAGGCCATGGAATGCCCAGCTGGCACAAAACTCCCCCAAATGACCCCATTTTGGAAAGTAGACACCCCAAGCTATTTGCTGAGAGGCATGGTGAGTATTTTGCAGCTCTCATTTGTTTTTGAAAATGAAGAAAGACAAGAAAAAAACATTTTTTTTTCTTTGTTCAATTTTCAAAACTTTGTGACAAAAAGTGAGGTCTGCAAAATACTCACTATACCTCTCAGCAAATAGCTTGGGGTGTCTACTTTCCAAAATGGGGTCATTTGGGGGGGTTTTGTGCCACCTGGGCATTCCATGGCCTCCGAAACTGTGATAGGCAGTGAAGAGTGAAATCAAAAATTTACGCCCTTAGAAAGCCTGAAGGCGGTGCTTGGTTTTCGGGGTCCCGTACGCGGCTAGGCTCCCAAAAAGTCTCACACATGTGGTATCCCTGTACTCAGGAGAAGCAACAGAATGTATTTTGGGGTGTAATTTCACATATTCCCATGGCATGTTTGAGCAATATATAATTTAGTGACAACTTGTGTCACAATATAAAATATTCCATGGACTCGACATGACTCTTAGCAAATAGCTTGGGGTGTCTACTTTCCAAAATGGGGTCATTTGGGGGGGCTTTGAACTGTCCTGGCATTTTATGCACAACATTTAGAAACGTATGTCACACATCACCCACTCTTCTAACCACTTGAAGACAAAGCCCTTTCTGACACTTTTTGTTTACATGAAAAAAATATTTTTTTTTGCAAGAAAATTACTTTGAACCCCCAAACATTATATATTTTTTTAAAGCAAATGCCCTACAGATTAAAATGGTGGGTGTTTCATTTTTTTTTTTTCACACAGTATTTGCGCAGCGATTTTTCAAACGCATTTTTTGGGGAAAAAACACTTTTTTTAAATTTTAATGCACTAAAACACACTATATTGCCCAAATGTTTGATGAAATAAAAAAGATGATCTTAGGCCGAGTACATGGATACCAAACATGACATGCTTTAAAATTGCGCACAAACGTGCAGTGGCAACAAACTAAATACCGTTTTAAAAGCCTTTACAGGTTACCACTTTAGATTTACAGAGGAGGTCTACTGCTAAAATTACTGCCCTCGATCTGACGTTCGCGGTGACACCTCACATGCATGGTGCAATTGCTGTTTACATTTGACGCTAGACCGAGGCTTGCGTTCGCCTTTGCGCGAGAGCAGGGGGGGACAGTTGTGCTTTTTTTTTTTTCCTTTATTATTTTTTTGCTTTTTTATCTTATTTTTAAACTGTTCCTTTCATTTTTTATTTTTTTTTTAATCATTTTTATTGTTATCTCAGGGAATGTAAATATCCACTATGATCGCAATAGGTAGTGACAGGTACTCTTTTTTGAAAAAATTGGGGTCTATTAGACCCTAGATCTCTCCTCTGCCCTCAAAGCATCTGACCACACCAAGATCGTGTGATAAAATGCTTTCCCAATGGCGCTGTTTACATCCAGCGAAATCTAAGTCATGAAATGCTCGTAGCTTCCGGTTTCTTAGGCCATAGAGATGTTTGGAGCCACTCTGGTCTCTGATCAGCTCTATGGTCAGCTGCCGGAATCACCGGCTGCATTCTCAGGTTCCCTGTTGAGACAGGAGAGCCAGAGAAAAACACGGAAGACGGTGTGGGGGGGCATTCCCTCCCACTGCTTGTAAAAGCAGTCTAGAGGCTAATTAGCCGCTAGGATTGCTTTTACATGAAAGCCGACCGCTGGCTGAAAAGAATGATACCAAGATGATACCTAAACCTGCAGGCATCATTCTGGTATAACCACTCAAAGTCGTGAATGGCGTACCTGAAGACAAAAAAATGGTTAACAATAAAACACAGTAAACGGTAAAGTATAAAAAATTGCATACCTGAAAAGCAAACATGATAAAACATAATAACAATAAAACATTGCAGAATAGAATACAGTAAAAAAGAGCAGAACAATAGAGAGAGAATAGAGAGAACAATAAAACGACAACTATTTTTTTTTATTTTATATATTTTTATTTTTTTTTACACTTTTTTTTGTAACTAACTTTTATAACTGTAACCGGTTCCAGGTTCGGGTCTCTCAAAATGCGATGGCATCTTGGGAGACCCTGTGAAAGTGTGCCTAGTCTGTGCAATGCTGTACCCTACGCTAATACTCAACTAGTGAATGGTAGCGTTCAAAATATTCACCAATGCAAAGACCAGGATTGTCAGGACAGGAGGGACAATAATAGCGGGTGTCACGCCTA
Source organism: Lithobates septentrionalis (assembly GCA_037952835.1). Classification (NCBI taxonomy): domain Eukaryota; kingdom Metazoa; phylum Chordata; class Amphibia; order Anura; family Ranidae; genus Lithobates; species Lithobates septentrionalis. The sequence continues at coordinate 142,339 of JBBDGP010002049.1, read as the reverse complement.
TATCCGCGCTTGCTGCAGACACATCTTTTTTAGGGGGGTTCGTTGGGTAGGGGTACTCGGGAGGACATAAAGAAAATGCCTCTCATGCAGCCGACTGCATTTGGTTGGGGATGTGAATGGGGGAGGTACGGGCGCTGCAGAAGTGGTGGGTTCCCAATTAGGATTGGCGAATGCAGCAGGAAGGGCACTATGGGCACGACGGGCCTGTTTGTCTTCTTCTTGGTGGCAACGGGACACTACTGGAGCTTGCCACCTCGCCAGCTTGAACTGCACTTATGGGACTCGCCACGTCACCAAGTGTTACTGCAGTGCTGGTTTGACTACGACCGGGGTGTACTAGGCCGCTGGTGCTTGCCAGTTCACCAAAACGCTACCAAAAAAACTGTTAGCGATCGCAGGGATCAGGCCTGACTCTGCGAACGCTGCAGTTATGCGTTTAGTGTTTTGTAAGTGACAGTGATCGATCGATACTGCACTTGGGTGGGCTGGGCTGGGCGGAGGGGCAAAACGCAGGTGCTAGCAGGTATCTGGGCTGATCCCGCTAACACTGCGTTTTTGGGAACCCTAAACTGCTGGGGACGCTAGTATAGATCTGATCGGATCAGATATTGATCCGTTCAGATACTATACCACTAAGGGAGGCGTATGCTGCGTGCGTGAGTGTTAGCGGTACTGGCGCTAACCTGACGCTGCCTGGGGCTGGTGCTTGCCAGTTCACCAAAACGCTACAAAAAAAAAATGTTAGCGATCGCAGGGATCAGGCCTGACTCTGCGAACGCTGCAGTTATATGTTTAGTGTTTTGTAAGTGACAGTGATCGATCGATACTGCACTTGGGTGGGCTGGGCTGGGCCGGGTGGAGTGGCAAAACGCAGGTGCTAGCAGGTATCTGGGCTTATCCCACTAACACTGCGTTTTTGGGAACCCTAACCTGCTGGGGACGCTAGTATAGATCTGATCGGATCAGATATTGATCCGATCAGATACTATACCACTAAGGAAGGTGTACGGTGCGTGCGTGGGTGTTAGCGGTACTGGCGCTAATCTGATGCTGCCTGGGGCTGGTGCTTGCCAGTTCACCAAAATGCTACCAAAAAAACTGTTAGCGATCGCAGGGATCAGGCCTGACTCTGCGAACACTGCAGTTATGCGTTTAGTGTTTTGTAAGTGACAGTGATCGATCGATACTGCACTTGGGTGGGCTGGGCTGGGCCGGGCGGAGGGGCAAAACGCAGGTGCTAGCAGGTATCTGGGCTGATCCCGCTAACGCTGCATTTTTGGGAACCCTAAACTGCTGGGGACGATAGTATAGATCTGATCGGATCGGATCAGTTATTGATCCGTTCAGATACTATACCACTAAGGGAGGCGTATGCTGCGTGCGTGGGTGTTAGCGGTACTTGCGCTAATCTGATGCTGCCTGGGGCGATGCATATCACCGCCGGGCGATCAGGGGGCTAAACCTTTATTAGGTAATAAACGGCGGGTGCCCTGACACTATAAAAAATAAACGAACTAACCAGCATCACCCGTAACAGTTATACGGTGATCAGTGGTGAAAGGGTTAACTAGGGGGCAATCAAGGGGTTAAAACATTTATTAGGTAGTATATGGGGGTCCCTGTCGCTATAAAACGCTGACGGCGAACCTAAATATTTACGTCCCTAACTAGCGTCACCAGTGACACTAATACAGTGATCAGAAAAATGATCACTTAGTGACACTGGCGTCAGGGGGTGATCAAGGGGTTAAAACTTTATTAGGGGGGGTAGGGGGTACCCTAGACCTAAAGGGGGCTAACAATAACTGCCCTAACACACTAACTGTCACAAACTGACACCATGCAGTAATCAAAAAAAAAACTGCTTGGTGTCAGTGTGACGGGGGGGTGATCGGGGGGGGGGGGGATCGGGGGGTAAAGGGGGGTGTAATGTGTGCCTGGCATGTTCTACTGTGTGTGTGTGTTCGGTGCACTCACATTGATGTCTTCTCTCCTCGGCGCCGGAACGGAAAATACCGAGCCGAGGAGAGGTGACATCACTTCCTCCGCTTTTGTTTACATTACAGAAGCCGAGGAAGTCTGTCATTGGCCAGGAGCGATCGCGAGGGGGGAGCCACGAATGAGTGGCCTCCCCCTCACCTTTGATCGCCCTTGACCTGAATCCGACCGCCGCTGGCACCGGGGGAAGGCAAGGACGTACATGTACGCCCTATTGCCTGCCCGTGCCGCTCTGCCGACGTATATCGTCGTGCGGCGGTCGTCAAGTGGTTAAAAGGTGTTTTTTAACTGCATTTTCTGTCTCCGTCTGTTTCATGGTTCCTGTCAATACCCTATACTCATTCACATGGGGGAGGCAAGATCTAGGGCCACCCTTTCTTAAAGGGGGCTTTGAGTTTCCAATAATCTCCCTGCCCGCAGACCCCCACAACCACAGCCCAGGGTTGTGGGGAAGAGACCCTTGTCCCTATCAACATGGGGACAAGGTGCTTTGGGGTGGGGGGGGCAGAACCCCCCATGTTGACGTGGCGTGGTATGGTTCCCCCCTTTCCTGATCTGCCAGGCTGCATGCTCGCATAAGGGTCTGGTATGGATATAGGTGGAAACCTCACACCGTGTTTTTTTAAAAGTCGGATCAAAATTAGATCCCGGTCAATAAAGACGTAGGGAAGTCAGATTGATGTCGGACCCAAGTTGCAGGGCAGTCAGGACAAAAGTCGCACAACTTTCATGTCGCACCTGTGTGAACCAGGCCTTAGACTTGTTCAATTAACAATTTCCGGACCACCCACCGCACATATACTGCGGCAGGGCGGCCCGGCTGCGCGAAACAACGTACCTGTACGTTGTCCGCACTCCCTTGTCTGGGGCCAACGCGCCACCGGCGACCCACTTCTGCTGTGATTGGACACAGTGGGAGCCAATCAGCAGGGCCGGCCACCCGCGATCGTTCTCGGTAATAACAGAACAGCGGTCTGCCCATGTAAACAAGGAAGACCGTCGTTCTGTCACAGACAAAGAGAGAGATCTGTGATTCCTAGTGGTCAGGAACACAGATCTCTCTCTTTGTCCAGTGTCAGCATCCCCCACACAGCTAGTAAACACACCCAGGGAACACATTTAACCCTTTGATTGCCCCTGTTAACCTCTTCCCTGCCAGTGTCATTTATACAGTGATCAGTGCATTTTTTAGCACTGATCACTGTATTGGTGTCACTGGTCCCTAAAAAGTGTCACTTAATGTTCAATTTGTCCGCCGCAATGTCGTAGTACTGCAAAAAATAAATAAATTGCTGTTCACCGCCATTACTAGTAAAAAAAAAAATCCTATCCCTAAATCTATCCCATAGTTTTTAGACGTGATAACTTTTGCTCAAACTAATCAATATACGCTAATTGGGATATATTTTACCAAAAATATGTAGCAGAATACAAATTGACCTAAACTGATGAAGAAATTAGATTTTTTACATATTTTTATTACATATGTTTTAAAGCAGAAAGTAAAAAATATAGTTGTTTTTCTCTTATTTTGTTTATAGCGCAAAAACTAAAAATCGCAGAGGTGATCAAATACCACCAAAAAAAAGCTCTATTTGTGGGGGGGGGGGGAAAGGACATCAATTTTGTTAAACGTCACACAACCGCTCAATTGTCAGTTAAAGTAACGCAGTGCCGTATCGCAAAAAATGGCCTGGTCATTATGGGGGTAAAATCCTTCCGGGGCTGAAGTCGTTAAGCTTTGACCAAAATAGAAAAAACCTGGATGCCGATTGGTTTTTATGCAGAGCAGCACCAGATTTTGCACTCTCCAATTTTGGTAAATCAATCCTAGTGTTTCAGCTTTTCTGCATATCAGCAATTGTTAGAGGCCATTTAGGCTGTAATACACAGAGATGATTTAAATACTGCTTCCTGGAATTCTTCCTAAAAGCCAAACTCCAGGGCAATACTACGGCATCCTACACAGCAATGATGCATCAAAGATCACCCACTGTTGAAGAAGAGGCATAAAGGACACTGAGCATTGCTTAAAAAAAGAAACATGTCAATTTTAAATGCATTGTGGTGGGTTGGCAACCAATTTAAAATGAACGGAATGCCTTAATAAAACACACTTTAATGCACAGTATACTGCATGTTAACCTGGATATGATAACTTCAAAGTGAAATATAAACAAAGCATATCCTTCTAGAGCTGGGGTCGGCAACCCGTTGATCACGGGTAGGTGACAGGTAGACCGTGAACGGGTCTGCGCCGCCGACCTCGTTACTGCTAGTGCCGGTCCTTCTCTTTTTACCCCGCTTTCAATTCTTCTCTCTCCCTCTCCTCCAGAGCTATGAACAGCAGAGAGCGAGAGGCAGCACAGCCCAGAACGGAGGGCGGTGGAGGAGCTGGCAAAGTTAACTCACAGGTGATTGGTTGCTAGGTCCTAAGCAACCAATCACCAGCTTGTTAATATTAAAAGTCACTCTAGCAGCTCCTGCTCCTTCCCCCTGTACAGAACTGTGCTGCTTCTTGGTCTCCTGTGTGCACAGGTAGGATGCAATGGGAGGGAAAGGGGGGGGAACGACACTACTATGTGTGTGTGTGTATGGGGGGGGTGAGGTGAAGGTGGCAGTGGTCAATGCTATGGGCAGGGCCACCGCCATAGCAGTGTCCTCTACCACACTTCACCTCATCCCTGCATCTTGAGCGCAACGCACCCCCGGTCTCTGCATCTTGAGCGCAACGCACCCCCCCGGTCCCTGCATCTTGAGCGCAACTCACTCCCGGTCCCTGCATCTTGAGCACAACGCACTCCCGGTCCCTGCATCTTCAGCGCAACGCACTCCCGATCCCTGCATCTTGAGCGCAACGCACTCCCGATCCCTGCATCTTGAGCGCAATGCACTCCCGATCCTTGCATTCTGAGCGTAACGCACTCCTGATTCCTGCACTCTCTTGTAATACTTTTTGTTTTTGTGTCCACTGCATTTGTGATCTATTTTGGGGTTAACAATGTATCATCACCCGCAGTAGATCACAAAGGGAGTGCGTTTTGAACACTATGCAGCAAACACATGGAACATGCCTTTCTGGCATCACCTTCTGGTGTGAACCGGCCCTAACAGGACACTGTGCCCGCTGATCTTTGACTTCATCATTGTTGTTTAAATAGATCTCCATCTCTCTAAAGTTGCCTACCCCTGTTCTAGTGTGTACTGGTCTCAATTAGGAGCACAAAGTGTCATTTGTCCTTGTTCCTCTGCTATCAGCATAAATCACTTCTGACAAGTTTTCCTGACACCAAGAGAAAAAAGGTGACGGGAGGGAGACCAGCTGATTGACAGCCTCAGCTCTGTTCCCGTGTCCTGTGTGGAGGAGTGGGGGTCCCTTCCCTCTAATCAGCTCCCAGAGCTCTCCTCAATGAGCTCTGCAGAGTGTAACTTCAGCTCTCCACCCCTCTTTTTTTGACAACTCAGACAAGCTTTATAAATTCTGGACTTTTAACTGACATAAAGAAGAGAAGCCTGCAGATAAACAGGTACAACTTATGTATGGAGGATTTGTTTAATTTCTGTGTATAACCTGAGGGCAGTCACTTCACTGGGTATACAGTAGGTAAGGGTCTACAACCACTTTAAGCAGCACTAATAGTTGATGTTTGCAAATAACTCTGGTATCAAATATAAGGTTTTTTGACATACATGTAAAATATTTTTCTTAGAGTACATTACAGGACCCACTAACATGGGTTATATACTGCCACCTTTAGATGAGGACATTGGCAAATACATTTTTTTAGAACAGCTATATAACCTTTCCCACTCCCAGCGATCCTCCCTTTCTTTATCGTACATCACGGGACACAGAGCACCATAATAATGACTGTGGGTTATACGCTTACCTTTAGGTGATTGGACACTGGCAACCAATAGTAACACGGTTCCTCCCATATAACCCCTCCTATACCAGAAGTACCTCAGTTTTTTCACCAGTGTCTTGAAGGTGATGGTCATGGCTGTTGAAGCTCTTCAAATTTCTTTTAAAAAAATGTCCCACTGAGGACGTTATAATCGGATCCATTCAGATGGCTTAACAAAGCTAAAGTGGATGGTACCCGAACCTCGGTTCAAGAACGAGGTATTGCTCGTAATGTGTCCTATATAGGCGCTGGACCCTTGTTAAGTTGGTATTCCTGGTCAATCTTGCCCAAGGTAAACCAGAAAGGGTGCTTTACAGGTCCAGGGGTGTGGACCCCAATATATGGGGGACCCGGTCCCTGAAGGTCCTTAGAGGCGCTACCCGCCGTGATGGGGGAAGATTGGGCCTGGTAAGACAGGCCCTGCTGCTTGGGATGGTGAGTACTCCCTTTGGGATTTTTATATATATATATATATATATACCGTATTTATCGGCGTATAACACGCACTTTTTTGCCCTTAAAATCAGGGGAAAATCGCGGGTGCCTATTATACGCCGATCCCCTGCGATCCTGACCTGTCAGATCTTCAAAATCGCCGACCGCGATTTGAAAATGGCGCCGCCGGCGCCGAAATACACAGAGCCGGTCCTCGGCTCTTCTCGGCCATTTTCGGCTTCACTCGAGCGCCGCCCGAACCTAGCCGAGTGTACTCGGCTAGGTTCGGACAGCTCCGCTCACAGTCACGCCCATCCCGGGCGGGACTATGAGTGGAGCCGAAAGTGAACGAGAGCCGCCGAGAAGAGCCGAGGACCGGCTCTGTGTATTTCGGCGCCGGCGGCGCCATTTTCAAATCGCGGTCGGTGTTTTTGAAGCCCAGGATGGCAGGGGATCACAGGATCGAAGGCTGCACTGGGGCAAGGCTGCACTGGGGAAGGCTGCACTGACAAGGCTGCACTGGGGAAGGCTTCACTGACAAGGCTGCACTGGGGAAGGCTTCACTGACAAGGCTGCACTGGGGAAGGCTGCACTGACAAGGCTGCACTGGGGAAGGCTGCACTGACAAGGCTGCACTGGGGAAGGCTGCACGGACAAGGCTGCACTGGGGAAAGCTGCACTGGGGAATGCTGCACTGACAAGGCTGCACTGAAAAGGCTGCACTAACAAGGCTGCACTGACAAGGCTGCACTGACAAGGCTGCACTGACATGGCTGCACTGACATGGCTGCACTGACATGGCTGCACTGGAGCAAGGCTGCACTGAGAAGGCTGCAATGATGGGCATTTAAATGTAAGGGTTTTTTTCCCTTCAACTTCCCTCCTAAAAGTTTTTTTTTCCTTAAAATTCCCTCCTAAACTTGGGGTGCGTGTTATACGCCGGCGCGTGTTATACGCCAATAAATACGGTATATATATATATATTTCCCTTTGAAACTGCTGGTAACCTTGAGCCTGTGTCTGGGATTCCAGATTGCCGGTTTGGCGCGCATTTTTTGAATACTGGCGTGCGCGGGTGTGCGCATGCGCGCAGCCCATGTGCCCGCCGCGTGCGCGCCGCCGGCGTGTGTGTTCGCATGCGCCGGGCGGTGAGCGTGCCGCCAGTCGCTGATGCACGCGCTCACTCTCAAGCTAATGCTTTATAGGCATGGAGCTCCTGGCATGCGCGTGGACAACACAGAGCGATAGTTGGGCACGTGAGTCTGGTGGTCTTGGACACAGTGGTGACAGGTTAAAGGCTGGTTAGTTTGTGGGGAGTACTCCTTTTCTTCCTCGTGTGTAAGCAATTTCTTCCAGAAAAGGAGGTATAGGGAACAAGGCAAGCACAGGGGTAAGAGTACCTCCTTTAAAAACAGGAGACCAACCCCATGCTGATGCAGCCTCAGTTTCTCCTGAAAGACCTGCGGCATCTGGCCTGGCTGAGCCATTGCATTTGTCAGGCATAGTGGCCACTACCAATATACCTGCCTCGGCTTATGTTACAAAGGAGGATTTGGCATCAGCCTTAGCGGGCCTTGAGGTAAAATTAGCTGGCATGATTGCCTCTGTAACACAGGGGGGGAGGAAGCGTAATAGATCTCCCTCCCCTGAGCCTGGGCCAAGTGGAGAGTCACTAGAGCACCAGGACTCTTATAGCCAGATGGGTCCAGGTGATCTGGAACCAGAATGGGCAGAGGATTTGGAAGAGGTGGTCATGAAGGACCGAGAGGAAGGAGAGGCTGAAGGATCCTGGGCTGAGGACTCTGCCTCTGAAGAGCCAATTTCAGCCTCCCATTCCCAAAAATTGTTTATCCAATCTCTAATTGGGATGGTACGAATTGGGTTTAAGTTACCCCCGGTTCAGGAGTCTGCACTCTCCTGTTCTACTTTGGGATCTTTGCGACCTCAGCAAATTTCCCAAGCGTTCCCTTTGCATCCATTACTGGAGCAGGTGGTTTACGCGGACTGGGAGCACCTTGACAGGATATACTTACCTATGGAGGAGAAGTTCAGGAAGAAATGGAGCACACCTTTGTTGGACGCTGCCATATCTTCTGTAAATTAAAGTTTAACCTGTCCAGTGGATAATGCCCAGGTATTCAAGGAGCCGGCTGATAAAAAGCTAGAGTCCTTATTAAAGGCCTCCTTTTAGGTGGCTGGTGCAGCAGTTCAGCCAGCAGTTGCAGCTATTGGGATTTGCCAATCCCTAAAGGATCGTTTTAAAAGGTTGGTAAGGAACATACCTTGCCAGGAGGAATCTGCCGAGGAGTTATCGGAGATTCCTCATGCCTTATGTTTTGCAGTAGACGCATTGAAAGACTCAATCCAACAGATGTCTCGTTTTGCGTTACTGTCAGTTCATATGCGCAGAGTCTTGTGGCTAAAGAACTGGTCTGCTGAGACGCCATGTAAAAGGCTACTCGCAGCTTTTCCATTCCATGGAGACCGCTTGTTTGGCGAGGATCTGGATAAATATATCCAAAAGATCTGTGGAGGAAAGAGTGCCCTACTCCCTATTAAAAAGAAAGGGAAGCAACCCTCTTATAAAATTCCTAATGCCCCAAGACCTAGTGCTTCTTCCTCTAAGCGGTATCGACGACCTCAGCCGTCTGGCTTTAAAAGACCCCAGGGTCAGAAGAAGCCCTGGACCCAAAAGCCACCCAAACCCAGCTCCAAGTCTACCTTGTGAAGGGGCGCCCCCCCTCACGGGTGGGGGGGCAGGCTTCGGCTGTTTGGGGAGGCCTGGGAAGAACTGGTTCAAGACAGATGGGTAATTTTCACTGTAAAATACGGTTACAGAATAGAGTTCCGGGAGATCCCCCCGAATCGGTTTCTGTACTCAAGGGTTCCGTCGGATCCAGAGAAAAGAAGATGCCTATTCCTAGCTTTACACCATCTGCTGATGCAGGGGGTAATTGTAAAGGTTCCACACGAGGAAAGATTCAAGGGGTTTTACTCAAACCTATTTACCGTGCCGAAACCAAATCGGGAAGTAAGGCCCATTTTGGACCTCAAGGCTCTCAACTTCTTTGTAGACCTCCGATCCTTCCGCATGGAGTCGGTTCTTTCAATAATAAAATCCCTGAGAAAGGGAGACTATTTAGCGTCCATAGATATCAAGGACGCGTACCTTCATGTGCCGATCTTCGGTCCACATCAAAGGTTCTTACGCTTCCCTGTAGAGGGCAGTCATTTCCAATTTGTGGCACTACCTTTCGGTCTGGCCACAGCCCCCAGGGTCTTCACAAAAATTCTGGCCCCAGTGTTGGCTTCCCTAAGGTCTCAGAAGGTCTCCGTAGTAGGATATCTGGATGATCTTCTTCTAAAGGAATGCTCTCGCCCCATACTAGTTCAAAACGTGTCAAGAACAGTTCGGGTTTTACAACGCCTAGGTTGGATGCTAAATATGGACAAGTCAGCTCTTTGTCCGACTCAAGCCTTGGTGTATCTGGGTCTGGTCTTGGACACCGCCCAAGAAAAGGTGTTTCTTCCTCCCTTAAAGGTCGCCTCCATAGTGGAACTTGTACAGAAGGTGAAAAAATAACTAACACCTTCTATTCGGCTGTGCATGAGGTTACTAGGCAAAATGGTGTCATCCTTCAGCGCAGTGCCATATGCACAGTTCCACTCCAGGGTGTTCCAGAACAGTATTCTAAAGGCCTGGGACAAGTCAGCTCGAACCTTGGATCAACCTATGGTTCTATCTCCACAGGTTCGATGGAACCTCTCTTGGTGGTTAAGAACCAGCAACTTGAAAAGAGGGAAATCTTTCCCACCGGTAGCCTGGAAAGTCGTAACCATGGACGCCAGTCTTCTCGGCTGGGGAGCAGTCCAAGAGGAAGCGTCTGTTCAGGGAATATGGTCCCAGACAGAAAGGACCCTGCCCATTAATCTATTGGAGATTCGGGCAGCTCGTCTAGCTTTGCGATTCTGGACTTCCAGATTGCGGGGTCTTCCTGTCAGAGTCCAGTCCGACAACTCCACGGTAGTGGCATATATCAACCACGAGGGAGGTACCAGGAGTCGGGCAGCCCAACGAGAGGTAGATCATATATTGACTTGGGCAGAAAAACATGTGCCGTTTCTGTCGGCAGTGTTTATTCCGGGGGTGGACAATTGGCAGGCGGATTTCCTAAGTCGCCAGAAATTACCAGGGGAATGGTCCCTGCATCCCGAGGTTTTACTACAGATCTGCCAATACTGGGGGACCCCAGATGTGGATCTGCTGGCATCCAGATTCAATGCCAAGCTGGACAGGTTTGTATCCAGGACCTAGGATCCACTTGATGTCGGGATAGACGCATTGGTAGTTCCTTGGGATCAGTATTCTCTGATATATGCCTTCCCTCCGATCCAAATTCTGCCGCAGAATACAGGAGGAACGAAAGCCGGTGATCTTAGTGGCCCCAGCGTGGCCCAGGAGATCATGGTATTCGGAGATTGTGAAGTTGGCAGTAGGGGACCCATTGGTCCTTCCTTGCCGTCCAGACCTGTTGTCTCAAGGGCCCATATTCCATCCTTCCTTACGGTTGCTGAATTTGATGGCCTGGCTATTGAGACCGGAATATTGAAAGATGGTATTATGGGTTCAGTCTTATCTACTTGATAAACGCTAGAAAGTCAGTTTCTAGAGCTATCTATTATAGAGTCTGGAAGTCATACATTTCTTGGTGTGAGGAAAGAAAATGGAACCCTCGTAGGTATACGATTAGAAGGGTTCTCGCCTTCCTGCAAGCAGGAGTAGACTTGCAGCTCGCTTTAGGGACAATTAAAAGGACAGATTTCGGCCTTATCGTTTTTTTTTCCAAAGACCAATTGCATCCCATTCTTTGGTGCAAACCTTTGTCAAGGGTGTAACACACTTGAGGCCGCTGGTTAAACCACCTTTGTGTCCCTGGGACCTAAATTTGGTACTGTCAGCCTTACAGAGTCAACCGTTTGAACCTATTAGGCATATTCCTTTTGTCAGTCAGTAGAGGAGAGATAAACTTGCACTGCATGTATTACATATAACAATGTAGAGAAATCACTTTGGGGTGCTTTGGAGCTGGACAAAAGAGAAGAGGATGTCCCAATTAAGGTGGAAACCACCTGGGTGGCGGAGCCAGCATGCAGCATGTGAGGACCGCAGGGACAGAGCTCCGTCTGCAGGCTTTTGATTTTGCCTTAATCCTGTGAGCAGAATGCTCGATCCTGACCCGGACAGTTGGGATAGGTGTGCAGGGACATCACTGGCACCCCTGAGGATGGTCAAATACGGGCCACCTTCACCTAAAACACCAGGAGAACGGCTGGACTGATTTGCCTGGGGATCCTAAGATGGCGCCGGTGGCCGGGAGGAGGAGGAAGAATGGCCCCTGCTGGTGAGAAATGTGGAGCCTGCTCAGCCTGCGTCCCCTGCACAGAACTGGGTGAGTCACAGACCACAGAGGGCCCACCTAAAATGCAGAGGGAGATCTCTGGACAGGTTGGAGGCCCGCACGGGCAGAGCAGGCTGGGGGGAGGAAGATGAGGATGAGCCGTCCCTTACACAGGTCATAGCAGCCGTACAGGTATGTCAGAACAAACTTATTGACCCATTCTGAAAGCTTAAACTTGAGTTCTCATTAATGAAGCATGATATGCAGAAGATCAGGGAAAAGGCTCAGGTTGCAAATCAACGTATTGCTTCCTTGGAAGATACTGTCAGGCCTATGGACACTGTTGTCCAGGTGGCAAAGAAAACCTTATCTGAGAATACTTAAAAAATGGCCAACATGGAGGACCGCATGCGACTGAATAACATTCGGTTGGTGGGGTTCCCTGAGGGAGCTGAGGGGAGACACCCTGAGGAGTTCTTGGAGGGCTGGCTCAAAGAGCATATGGCTCCTGGTACTTTCACTAACCTGTTTGCTATATAAAGGGCGCATCGTGTCCCAAGTAGAGCCCCGCCGAAAGGAGCAATCCCCACCCTATGATAGGGAAGATTTTGCATTTCCGTGACCGGGAGAATATTCTGAAGGGGGACAGGACTGGTCTTGAGCTGGAGTTTAACGGCTATCGGATCTCAATTTACCCTGATTTTTCGGCTGCCACTCAAAAACAGAGGGCAGTGTTCAGCAAGTAAAGAAGCACCTCAGCGATCTGCATCTGTTTTACAGTATATTTTACCCGGCTAAACTGCGCATTGTGGATAATGGGAAAGTCTATTTCTTCACAAGCCCTACTGAGGCTTCAGGATGGTTGGATGCCCAGGGTCGCCCGGGGGGTGGAAATTCCCCACGTCCTCCCTAGCAACTTTTGGTGCTCGGCTGGGATCATGGAGGCAGTGTGTAAGCTCTGGGGGAGTCCTGTCTGGGAGTTTTGTTTTCCCTCTTTCTTTTATGTGACACCTTGCCCGGGAATCTGATCCACTGATTTACTTCCCCACCCCCCCGGACGACCTGTGCTGTTATTATATAGATATATATTTGTGCTGCTCAGATGTATCTCTACATAATAGGGACCTGCAGACTGTTCTGTATACTGCACGGACTATGTTTTGGGTTTTTTCTCACGTTGTTTGCTTCGGCCAGATCGGAGGGTAGAATGCCACCTTCTATGAGAGAAGCTTTGGTGGTTCTGATCCCTAAAGGTGGGAAAGATCCTAGGGAGTGCGACTCCTACCATCCCATTAATGAATGTAGATACAAAAATTCTGGCTAAGATTATTGCAGGGAGACTGCAAACAGTTATCCTATAACTGGTTAATGCGGATCAAACGGGATTTATCCCAGGTAGATGTGCTCAGATGAATGTCAGGATGCTTTTTGTGAACCTTAAGACTAAACTTGACAACTCCGGGACAAGGGTAGTGGCCTCTTTAGACACCAAGAAGGTTTTTGATTTGGTGGAGTGGTCTTACTTGTTCCGTCTCTTGGAATCCTATGGGTTCGGTCCTGTCTTTATCTCCTTGGTGAGGCTACTGTATACGGAACCGCTGGTAAGATTACGGGTTATTGGTATTATATCAGAACCTTTTCCTATTTTCCATGGGACTAGGCGAGGTTGTCCATCGTCTCCCCTCCTGTTTGCTCTAGCCATAGAGCCCCTTGCGTCTTGGCTGAGATCTAGTACTAACCTGTCTGGTCTTCAGGTGGGGCAGTTGGAGGAACGCGTTGCCTTTTATGTGGACGACATGCTACTGTATCTACAGGATCCGGGTCCCTCACTCTCGGCGGCCTTTGGGCTGATCCAGGAGATTGGAGACTATTCTGGGTTCCGAATTAACTAGACATAGTCATCTCCATTTCCCATTGATGACTGTGGCGGTTTGCACAGACTGCCCCATTCCTTTGTCAAAATTGTTTAAATATTTGGGGATTCTGGTGCAGCTTCCTATTTCTAGGTTCTTGGAACTAAATTTGACGATTATAGGGGCTTTTCGAGAGAGGGTACAAAAATCGCAGACTCTACCTTTTACGTTGATGGGTCGCATAAACCTGTTTAAAATGATTTTTCTTCCTAAATTTTTATACATTCTTTCGAATTCTGTCTGTGTCACTACGGGTCTTCAGGAGCATAGACTCCATTGTAGTGGGATTGCTGTGGGGATCTCGCTCCCCTCAGAGTCTCCCTGGTTGTACTGAAATTGCCTGTTATGATGGGGGGACTAGCCCTCCCGGACTTACGGTCGTTTTTTTTATTTCCCCAGTCTCCTAATGCGACTACGTTGCTGGAGGCTGCGGTAGCGACTTCACAGGAAACTCTCCCAAATATGATGCATAGGAAGGGGGTTCCGAGTAGAAAGGTATGTTCCATTTGGCACTTTCTGGCAGTATATTTCATCTCTGTGCCCATCGGTCGGGGGATGAGCCCTTAAGGTTGTCCTCCAATAGTCCCCTGTGGTTTAATTTATCGTTGGGAGAGTTCTTTAAGCTGGAGGATTGAGTGTATGGGGTAAAGTATTTACATTATATATATCAGAACAGCACAATGTCCACCTTTGCTCAATTACAGGAACAGTTTGAGATACCCAGTACTTGGCATTTCCGATATGCTCAGCTACATCATGCTGCTGTAGTGCAGTTTGGTGGTGGGGAGGTTAGGGTTCAAAATACTGCTATGGAGAAGGTCCTGTTGGACCCTGATCCAACCAAACGCATTTCCAGATACTGTAGGGAGGTGGGGCCTGGGGATCCTGGCTTATTAACCAGGGCTAGGTCTTGCTGGGTGGCTTTTGTACCAGAGTTGCCAGAGGAGTTGTGGCAGGAAGCTTTGGATACTTATCTCAGCTCTGTCATCTCTTCCACGGATAGGATGATTCAGCTTAGGTACCTTCATCAGATGTACTATACACCAGCTACATTATTTGCATGCATAAGAGAGATTCTGCAACCGGTCACAAATGTATAGGGGCAGAAGGGACTTTTATTCACATGGTCTGGGAATGCCCTAAGATACGCCTCCTGTGGTCTATGGTGAGTGAATTAATAGTGCCTTGCAAAAGTATTCACCCCCTTGGCATTTTTGGTGTTTTGTTGCCTCACAACCTGGAATTAAAATGGATTTTTTTTTTATTATTGTGAAGCAAACAAATAGGACAAAATAACAGAAAAAGTCAATATGCATAAATATTCACCCCCCTAAAGTCAATACTTCGTAGAGCCACCTTTTACAGCTATCACAGCTCCAAGTCGCTTTGGATAAGTCTCTATGAGCTTGCCACATCTTACCACTGGGATTTTTGCCCATTCCTCCTTGCAAAACTGCTCCAGCTCCTTCAAGTTGGATGGTTTGCACTTGTGAAAAGCAATTTTTAAGTCTGACCACAGATTTTCTATTGGATTGAGGTCTAGGCTTTCCAACACATTTACATGTTTCCCCTTAAACCACTCAACTGTTGCTTTAGCAGTGTGTTTGGGGTCATTGTCCTGCTGGAAGGTGAACCTCCATCCTAGCCTCAAATCACACACAGAGTGGTACAGGTTTTGCTCAAGAATATCTCTGTATTTAGCACCATCCATCTTTCCCTCAACTCTGACCAGTTTCCCAGTCCCGACTGCTGAAAAACATCCCCACAGCATGATGCTGCCACCACCATGTTTCACTGTGGGAATGGTGTTCTTTGGGAGATGTGATGTGTTGGGTTTGCTCCAGAAAGTTAAATTTTAGTCTCATCAGACCAGAGCACCTTCCTCTATACATTTTGGGAGTCTCCCACGTGCCTTTTCGCAAACTCAAAACCTGCCATTTAGTTTTTTGTTGAAAGTAATTGCTTTCTTCTGGCCACTCTGCCATAATCCCCAACTCTATCGAGCATGTGGCTTATTGTCGTACTATGTACAGATACTCCAGTCTCTGCTGTGGAACTCTGCAGCTCCTCCAGGGTTATCTTAGGTCTCTGTGCTGCTTCTCTGATTAAGCCCCTTCTTGCACAGTCCGTGAGTTTTGGTGTGCGGCCATCTCTTGGCAGGTTTGCTGTTGTGCCATGTTCTTTCCATTTGGTTATGATAGATTTGATGGTGCTCCTAGATTTGGATATTTTTTTTTATAACCTAACCCTGACTTGTACTTCTCAACAACATTCTCCCTTACTTGTTTGGAGAGATCCTTGGTCTTCATGGCAGTGTTTGGTTAGCGGTGCCTCTTGCTTAGGTGTTGCAGCCTCTGGGGCCTTTCAAAAAGATGTGTATATGTAATGACAGATCATGTGACTTAGATTGCACACAGGTGGACATCATTTCACTAATTATGTGACTTCTGAAGGTAAGTGGTTGCACCAGAGCTTTTTATGGGCTTCATAACAAAGGGGGTGAATACATACGCACATGACAATTATCAGTTTTTTATTTCTATAAAATAGTTTTACGATTTAATGTTCCAATTTTACTTCACCAACTTAGACTAGTGTGTTCTGATTTATCACATATAATTCAGATTAAAAAACATTGAACTAAAGGCTGTAATGTAATAAAATAGGTAAAAAGCCAAGGGGGGTGAATACTTTTGCAAGGCACTGTACATCTGATAAATTTGACCTGCCTAATATATGTTCCCCCTTGAGATGCCTCCTGGGAATTTTGACCAAGAGGAGGTGGGCGTATATACCAAACTATTTCTAATGGGGCGTACACACGGTCGGACTTTTCAGCTACAAAAGTCCGACAGCCTGTCCGACAGACTTTCGACGGACTTTTGGCGGACTTTCGACGGACTTGTGGCGGACTTTCTAACGAACAAACTTGCCTACACACGATCACACAAAAGTCCGTCGAATTCTTACTTGATGACGTACACCGGACTAAAATAAGGAAGTTCATAGCCAGTAGCCAATAGCTGCCCTAGCGTGGGTTTTTGTCCGTCGGACTAGCATACAGACGAGCGGATTTTTCGACCGGACTCGAGTTTGACGGAAAGATTTGAAGCATGTTTCAAATCTAAAGTCCGTCGGATTTGAGGCTGAAAAAGTCAGTTGAAAGTCCGGAGAAGCCCACACACGATCGGATTTCCAGCCAGCTTTAGTCCGTCAGCGTCCGTTGGACTTTTGTAGACGAAAAGTCCGACCGTGTGTACGCCCCATAAGGATTCTATATTTTGGAGTTTGGAAACTTATAGCTAGGAGGTGGATCTTTAGAGAACAACTGACGTTAAGGGTGTGGGTAAAGGTTGTGAATGCAGATGTTCTGCTATACCGGATGACATATGAGGCCAGGGGAGCTCCCAAGAAGTTTAGGAAGGTCTGGTTTAGGTGGATTGACTCAAAGGATACACTGGAGGAAGATGTGGCTCAGAGCACAGAGCAGGATTGCTAGGCCTCACCAGAGGGTGAGGGTATAGGTACAACACACTGATAAAATGAAGTGGACTGTGTGTTCAGTTATTTTGAGGGGAAAGCAAATTTACACTGTTACTCACCACTTTACATTGTAGCAAAGTGTCATTTCTTCAGGGTTGTCACATGAAAAGATATAATAAAATATTTACATAAATTTGAGGTGTGTACTCACTTTTGTGAGATACTGTATGTCTCCTAGGAGTTAAAGAATGTTCAACCATGTTGATCCTACAAAGCAGCCAAGGAAAAATATGTACTGGAGAAATGGGGTCAGCAATGTGTCCACTGTAAAGGCTGTTGGATCCCTCATCTTGGTGACAAACATGTCCACTGTGTTATTAAAGTCAACAGATTTACATCCAGCATCCCTCAGTGGTGACAAGTGACACATAACATTTTGAGTGAAGAGACCATTCCACCATACCCAGGCGCTAACAACTTAGAAAGTCTGCCTGCCAACTGTCTTTACTGGAATGTGAATCGTGGACAAGGCACAAACGTGCCTTTCGGCCAAAGCCAGATATAAGCCTGCTTCTCGAAGGGCCACATGGTCTTTGGCGTGGTCCCAATTTATGTAGCCCATAGCCGTGGTGTTGTCGGTCAGCCCTGAAGCTCATTGGTCCACAGCAGCAGAGATAAGCGATTGGCCCTTAGTTCTAGAATGTTGATAGGAGGCTGATCGCTCTCGATGGCCATGTCCCTTGAACCGTTACTATCCTTTATCCATTATTAGACCTCCCCCAGGTTAAAAGGGAAAGTACTTCCCTGATTCCAGCACAGGGCTAATCTGCCCCCAGATTAGGGATATCCTGGCCTTGGGACACAGGCTCATCAGCCTGTCCCGAGAGTGCTGGAGCATGGTGTCAGTACTTTGAGCTACAGATATCTGGAGTGAAACTGTACAAAATATCACAACCTTGAATCAGGACACCATGATGTCTGGTACCTTCATGCAAAATTAGACCGCCAAAAGCTTTTTGGAAGGAAGGGTCTGGAGGTGAGCTCAGAAGGTAAACACTAGTTCACGGGGAGGAAACACCCAGGCTTGGGCCATGTTCAAGATTAGGATCAGGTACTCCAAGTGGTGGGTTTGATCCAATGCAGAATTTTGTAGGCTGGGAATCCACCCAAAGATCCCAAGTGTCTATCGTTCGACCCACATCGGCTTCCAGGGCCGGGGGGGGTGGTAGATGGGGGGAGAGTGATCATTCAAGACAGGCCAAAGGGAACAGGTCTGTCCTGCACAGGACAAAGGGGAAGAGCCACAAAGTAGACATGCTGCAGGCCCACCACAAACCATGGGACCCACCGACGGGAATATGTAAAGATGTATCCTTCATGTCTACAGATGCTAGAAATGGCACTAGTTGCAGTGATGTACTGTAGTTACAGACTGAGCAGATTCCATCTGGAACTTTAAAGTGGTGTTTCACCAAAAAAAAAAAAATTAGATGTCAGCAGCTGCAAATACTGCAGCTGCTGACTTTTAAAATAAGGACACTTACCTGTCCCGGGGTCCAGCGATGTCGGCACCCGAGACCGAGCCGTCCCTCGATCCTCGGGTGCTGCCGCCGCCATTCACACTGAGGGAATCAGGAAGCGAAGCGTTGCCGCTTCACTGCCCGGTTCCCTACTGCGCATGCGCGAGTCGCGCTGCGCGTCTTCACTGGTCCCCGTTGTGTTGTGGGAACTGTGTATTTCCCACAACACAACGGGGGTGGGCGGGGAGTCTGCGGCTAGCTGCGGCTAGCTGTACCCGGAAGTGGGTGCAGATACCTGTATTATACAGGTATCTGCACCCCCCTCCCCCCTGAAAGGTGCCAATTGTGACACCGGAGGGGGGGAGGAATCCGATGAGCGGAAGTTCCACTTTAGGGTGGAACTCCGCTTTAAGACCCGCAAGAAGGTGTTGAGAAATTTTAAGTCTAAGATGGGGTGAATGCCATCACTGGACTTAAAGCAATATTAAACCCAAAAGCAAACATTTATTATATTGCAGTTTACCAATTCTTGGATGTCATAGCTGTATTTGTTTCCTTTTTTTGGCTGTCTTATATTTTCATCTGGTGATTCAGCCAGCAACTTTGCAGTTTTTCAGAAGTTCAATCTGTCCAGCAGAATGCATTATCTTTCAGAAAGATCAGAATTTCAGGCCAGAAATCTGTTCTCAGTAGAGTATTATTGTCTATTACCTAAGAAAACTAGCAAAAAAACATGGTTACACTTACTGGCAACAGTATTTCCGAGAATCTCCCAGGATAGCTACTTGAGAGATTGGCTCCGCCTTCAACAGGAAACACAAACCAGAAAGATATTAAAAAGACACACCCCCCCATCCTCGGTTGTTGTAAGTAAAGAGCCTCGACCAATGCACTAAAGAGGAATTTTTAGATAAAAATGCAATAGTTTCAAACACCAACACTTTAAACCAAAAGCATCTGGGTAAGAATATGGATGCTGTCCTGGAAGATTCTCGGAAATACCATTTCCTGTAAGTGTAACCATGGTTTTCCCAAATCATCTTCCAGGACAGCTACTTGAGAAGATAAACATGTAAACAAACCTTTGGGGGGGTGGACACTAATGCCTCCAATACCTTCCTTCTGAAGCAAAAGTCCTGGCTGGACAACATTTCCATGTGGTAGGCGCTTCCAGAAAGTGAAAGTATGGCTTGAGGACCATACTGCAGCATTAGAGATTCCTTCCCTGGAATCATCTGCCCTCCTTGCTCCTGATGAGGCCATTGACCATAAGGAGCGAGCTGTAATGCTAGCAGGTAATAACTGGCCAGAACTGATGAATGCTGAAATTGTTTTATCTCTAATCAATCAGTACTTTTCCACATTTTGTCACGTTACAACCAAAAATGTAAATGTATTTTAGTGGGATTTTGTGTGATAGACCAAAACAAAGTGGCACATAATTGTGAAGTGGAAGGAAAATAACTGGTTTTCAAAATTTTTTACAAATAAATATCTGAAAAGTGTGATGTGCATTTGTATTCAGCCCCCTTTACTCTGATACCCCCAACTAAAATCTAGTGGAACCCATTGCCTTCAGAAGTCACCTAATTAGTAACTTTTTGGTGACTTCTGAAGGCAATAGGTTCCACTAGCTTTAGGTTCACCTGTGTGTAATTTAATCCCAGTATAAATACAGCTGTTCTGTGAAGCCCCCAGAGGTTTGATAGAGAACCTTAGTAAACAAACAGCATCATGAAGGCCAAGGAACACACCAGGCAGGTCAGGGATAAAGTTGTGGAGAAGTTTAACCACTTGCCGACCGGGCCATAGCCGAAAGACGGCTAAAGCACGGTCGGCTTTTTCTGGGTGGACGTCCATGGACGTCCTTCCTGAATGTTGCTCCCATGCGCCCCCTGGGGTGCGCACCCGGAACATCCGTTACCGCCGGGTCCTGAGGACCCAGCGCATCATGGTAAATAGCCGCTGATCGCGGGCATTTACCACATGATCGTTCCGTCAAATAACAGAGCGATCACTTGTAAACAAACCAGCGTCACGTCATGATGCCGGTTCCTCCCTCCCCTCTCTGTACCGATAGGTACAGTGCGAGGGGAGAGGGGGAGAGATTGCAGCAGCGCTGTGGGCTGGATGTGCAGTGCCCACAGCGCTGCTCAATGCCAATAATTTCCAATACTCTGCAACACTGTGCCAATACTCTGCAACACTGTGCCAATACTCTGCAACACTGTGCCAATACTCTGCAACACTGTGCCAATACTCTGCAACACTCTGCAACACTGCAATACTCGGCCAATACTCGGCCAATACATTTTAACAGAAACAAAGAATTTTTTTTTTTTTTTACCGAATTTTCAGTCTTTTTTGATTTATAAACGAAAAAAATAAAAAACCCAGGGGTGATTAAATACCATACTCTGCAACACTGTGCAACACTCTGTCAGTACTCTGCAAAACTGTGCAATACTCTGCAACACTGCCAATACTCTGCCAATACTCGCCAATACTCAAATAGAGAAAAGTGCAGCGCTAACAAATAAAAACATAATGAATAACATTAGTTCATATCTTGCAATGAATAATATATATCAGTGCATAAAATCCATAAGTATATAATGTCATATGATGGACATTCTAAATCATATAAATTGTGTCCGTGACGCAAAAAATGTTTTGTGACACACTTATAAATGGTGTTATAAATAAAATAAGTCCGTGAAGAGTGAAGTCCTGAGAAGTGTATAACACCAAGAAGTGAAGAAAAATTAAGAAGTGTTGATAGAAGATCCACCACCGCTCAAAAAGGGGGCTTACCAGAAAGATTGTACTCAGATGGGTATACACCCACTGAGTCAACCAAGCTTGTAAACATGGGGATCCACGATGGTGTTTGTGTAACATAAACGCAAATCCAGGTGACCCAGGTGCTTGCAAGGATATATATGGCAAAGGGGACAAATCCAATCAGGCATCCAAGGTATATATGGAAAAAACGTGAGAGCACATACTGCATACAATACTACAATAATGCATAAAAAGCTTAAAGCATATTTATTGAAGATTAAAACACTCACATTTCTGGAGAGAAAAAACGGCGCTTAATATATGAATGGTATGGCAGTGTCAGCGGTGTCAGCAGTCCGTCCCGATGCGTTTCATCCTAAGGGACATCATCTGGGGTGCCACACCCCTCTGTACACTGCCTTTTATATAATAAGAGACCCCCATGTTAAACTGTGGCTCCAATCCACTGCGCCGTTCGATGAGAGCGACTTCCGGGTATACGAAAATGGCGCTGGCCGCGTGCGCTGCAAGCCTCGCTTTCGAATGAGTGTAATGGAACGCATGGATGTACAACGTCATGGCAACCTCTCATGCTCCAAGACTCGTTTACAAGGCGCAAGTCTAAACCACGTCATTGTATAGTTGACAGCGTATAGGTAAAGGAGTCAGCGTCGGGACGTCACGACGTTGTCCTTCAAGCCTCGCTGTGAACGGGGGACAAATGGAACGCACAAAGGGGACGACTCGACGTTAACAACAAGACGCTTACCCGAGGGTTTAATAATGCGGAAGGTCTTGCTAAAAAATGTAAATGTAAAATGAATATATAAAAATTAAAAAAACATGTGTACAAGATCATATATCCAGAGTGGACAGCAAGTGAAGCCTGTCCCACCCGTTCTTATAAATGGATGGTGTAAACGTATATATTAATAGGCCGTATATATATAGTTTTCATAACCAGATATACATATTATTAAACCTAGTATCCAAAATAGTAAGTAGCATTAGAAAAATATTTATCCAGAAGAAATTGAGAAATATGAAAAATATATAAAAATATTTAAAAAAAATTTAAAAATATAAATATATGTAGAGCCACGGTCCAACATGGAGGTCTAACATGACAGATACAGATCATATA
Source organism: Lithobates septentrionalis (assembly GCA_037952835.1). Taxonomy (NCBI): domain Eukaryota; kingdom Metazoa; phylum Chordata; class Amphibia; order Anura; family Ranidae; genus Lithobates; species Lithobates septentrionalis. The sequence goes on along the minus strand of JBBDGP010002049.1, from coordinate 119,755 downwards.
GACCAAAATGACAGATACATATTCTAAAATTATTCCATAGATAATGTGGATAATAGATAATGTTCAAAACTATTTATGGTTCAAGAAAAAGGGGGGGGGGGGGGAGACAGATAAGAGATCTACTCTGCCAAAACTCTGCCAATACATTTTAACAGAAACAAAAGAATTTTTTTTTTTTTTACCGAATTTTCAGTCTTTTTTGATTTATAAACGAAAAAAATAAAAAACCCAGGGGTGATTAAATACCATACTCTGCAACACTGTGCAACACTCTGTCAGTACTCTACAAAACTGTGCAATACTCTGCAACACTGCCAATACTCTGCCAATACTCGCCAATACTCAAATAGAGAAAAGTGCAGCGCTAACAAATAAAAACATAATGAATAACATTAGTTCATATCTTGCAATGAATAATATATATCAGTGCATAAAATCCATAAGTATATAATGTCATATGATGGACATTCTAAATCATATAAATTGTGTCCTTGACGCAAAAAATGTTTTGTGACACACTTATAAATGGTGTTATAAATAAAATAAGTCCGTGAAGAGTGAAGTCCTGAGAAGTGTATAACACCAAGAAGTGAAGAAAAATTAAGAAGTGTTGATAGAAGATCCACCACCGCTCAAAAAGGGGGCTTACCAGAAAGATTGTACTCAGATGGGTATACACCCACTGAGTCAACCAAGCTTGTAAACATGGGGATCCACGATGGTGTTTGTGTAACATAAACGCAAATCCAGGTGACCCAGGTGCTTGCAAGGATATATATGGCAAAGGGGACAAATCCAATCAGGCATCCAAGGTATATATGGAAAAAACGTGAGAGCACATACTGCATACAATACTACAATAATGCATAAAAAGCTTAAAGCATATTTATTGAAGATTAAAACACTCACATTTCTGGAGAGAAAAAACGGCGCTTAATATATGAATGGTATGGCAGTGTCAGCGGTGTCAGCAGTCCGTCCCGATGCGTTTCATCCTAAGGGACATCATCTGGGGTGCCACACCACTCTGTACACTTCCTTTTATATAATAAGAGACCCCCATGTTAAACTGTGGCTCCAATCCACTGCGCCGTTCGATGAGAGCGACTTCCGGGTATACGAAAATGGCGCTGGCCGCGTGCGCTGCAAGCCTCGCTTTCGAATGAGTGTAATGGAACGCATGGATGTACAACGTCATGGCAACCTCTCATGCTCCAAGTCATTGTATAGTTGACAGCGTATAGGTAAAGGAGTCAGCGTCGGGACGTCACGACGTTGTCCTTCAAGCCTCGCTGTGAACGGGGGACAAATGGAACGCACAAAGGGGACGACTTGACGTTAACAACAAGACGCTTACCCGAGGGTTTAATAATGCGGAAGGTCTTGCTAAAAAATGTAAATGTAAAATGAATATATAAAAATTAAAAAAACATGTGTACAAGATCATATATCCAGAGTGGACAGCAAGTGAAGCCTGTCCCACCCGTTCTTATAAATGGATGGTGTAAACGTATATATTAATAGGCCGTATATATATATAGTTTTCATAACCAGATATACATATTAATAAACCTAGTATCCAAAATAGTAAGTAGCATTAGAAAAATATTTATCCAGAAGACATTGAGAAATATGAAAAATATATAAAAATATTTAAAAAAAATTTAAAAATATAAATATATGTAGAGCCACGGTCCAACATGGAGGTCTAACATGACAGATACAGATCATATAGACCAAAATGACAGATACATATTCTAAAATTATTCCATAGATAATGTGGATAATAGATAATGTTCAAAACTATTTATGGTTCAAGAAAAAGGGGGGGGGGGGGGGGGGAGACAGATAAGAGATCTACTCTGCCAAAACTCTGCCAATACTCTGCCAATACATTTTAACAGAAACAAAGAATTTTTTTTTTTTTTACCGAATTTTCAGTCTTTTTTGATTTATAAACGCAAAAAATAAAAAACCCAGGGGTGATAAAATACCATACTCTGCAACACTGTGCAATACTCTGCAACACTGCCAATACTCTGCCAATAAATTTTAACAGAAACAAAGAATTATTATTTTTTTTACCGAATTTTCAGTCTTTTTTCATTTATAAACGCAAAAAATAAAAAACCCAGGGGTGATTAAGTACATACACTGCAACACTGCAATGCTCTGCCAATACTCTGCAACACTGTGCAATACTCTGCAACACTGTCCAATACTCTGCCAATAGTTATTCAAAGTGTGAGAGCACCGAAAGCTGAAAATTTGTCTGGTTAGGAAGGGGGTTTAAATGTCCAGTGGGCAAGTGGTTAAAGCAGGGTTAGGTTATAAAAAAAATCTCAAGCTTTGAACATCTCAGGGAGCACTGTTCGATCCATCATCCGAAAATGGAGAGTATGGCACAACTGCAAACCTACCAAGACCCAAACCGTCCACCTAAACTGACAGGCCAGGCAAGAAAAGCATTATTCAGGGAAGTAGTCAAGAGTCCCATGGTAACTCTGGAGGAGCTGCAGAGATCCACAGTTCAGGTGGGAGAATCTGTCCACAGGACAATTATTAGTTGTGCACCTCCACAAATCTGTCCTTTATGGAAGAGTGGCAAGAAGAAAGCCATTGTTGAAAGAAAGCCATAAAAAGTCCCATTAGCAGTTTGCGAGAAGCCATTTGGGGGGCACAGTAAACATGTGGAAGAAGGTGATATGGTCAGATGAGAACTTTTTGGCCTAAAAACAAAACGCTATGTGTGGCAGAAAACTAACACTGCACATCACCCTGAACACACCATCTGTGAAACATGGTTGTGGCAGCATCATGTTGTGGGGATGCTTTTCCTCACCAGTGATAGGGAAGCTGGTCAGAGTTGATGGGAAGATGGATGGAGCCAAACACAGGGCAATCTTAGAAGAAAACCTGCTTTGAGTCGGCAAAAATCTTGAGACTGTGGCGGAAGTTCCCCTTTCAGTAGGACAATGACCCTGAACATACAGTAGAGCTGCACGATTAATTGTTAAAAAAAAAATCAGATTCCTCCCCCCTCACGATCTTAAAGCATTTTCTCAATTCTATACAGATTTCTCTGCTCACAGCAGAGAGCTGTCAAAAACAAAAAACAAAAAAAAAAAACAGGCAAGCCTGCCAAGTTTATGATAACATCGCTTAGGACGGAGATAGAGAGAAACATTGCACCACTTCGTCCTTTTAGATCAAAGGGATGAACTTCGGTCTGTAAATGAGGGAAGTTTAACCACTTAAAGACTAAACCTTTTTCTGAAACTTGTTGTTTACAAGTTCAAATCAATATTTTTTGCTAGAAAATTACTTAGAACCCCCAAACATTATATATATATATATTTTTTTTTTTTTTAGCAGGGACCCTAGAGAATAAAATGGCAGTTGTTGTAATATTTTATGTCACACTGTATTTGCGCAGCGGTCTTTCAAACGCAATTTTTTTGGGGAAAAAATAGGATTTTTTAAAACAGCTTACCTGAAAAATCATTATTTTGAGATTACATCACGGGACACAAAGCTCTATTCATTACATCATGGGTTAGATGTATGGACAGAAGACCAAGTTGCAGCCTTGCAGATCTGCGCCATGGATGCCTGGTGATGCACTGCCCATAAAGCACTTACTGCTCTAGTTGAGTGCGCTTTAACATGAAAAGGAGGATATTTCTTTTCCCAACCAAAGGCCTGAACAATAACTTGCATTGTGACCAAACACCTTAGATACTGGCGAAAAAACTGAGGGGCTCTCCATATGGGAGGGGTTATATAGGGGAGGAACTCTCCTTACAATTAGGGTTGCCAGTGTCCAACACCTGAAGGTGGCTATCTAACCCATGATGTAATGAATCTGTGTCCCGTGATGTATGAACAAGAAAACACACTTTAACCACTTGAGCCCCGGACCATTATGCTGCCTAAGGACCAGAGGTCTTTTTCCAATTTGGCACTGCGTCGCTTTAACTGCTAATTGCGCGGTCATGCAATGCTGTACCCAAACGAAATTTGCGTCCTTTTCTTCCCACAAATAGAGCTTTCTTTTGACGGTATTTGATCACCTCTGCGGTTTTTATTTTTTGCGCTATAAACGGAAAAAGACCGAAAATTTTGAAAAAAAATGATATTTTCTAATTTTTGTTATAAAAAAAATCCAATAAACTCAATTTTAGTCATACATTTAGGCCAAAATGTATTCGGCCACATGTCTTTGGTAAAAAAAAATGTCAATAAGCGTATATTTATTGGTTTGCGCAAAAGTTATAGTGTCTACAAACTAGGGTACATTTTCTGTAATTTACACAGCTTTTAGTTTACGACTGCCTATGTCATTTCTTGAGGTGCTAAAATGGCAGGGCAGTACAAACCCCCCCCCCCAAATGACCCCATTTTGGAAAGTAGACACCCCAAGGAAATTGCTGAGAGGCATGTTGAACCCACTGAATATTTATTTTTTTTGTCCCAAGTGATTGAATAATGACAAAAAAAAAAAAATATTTACAAAAAGTTGTCACTAAATGATATATTGCTCACACAGGCCATGGGCCTATGTGGAATTGCACCCCAAAATACATTCTGCTGCTTCTCCTGAGTATGGGGATACCACATGTGTGGGACTTTTTGGGAGCCTAGCCGCGTACGGGGCCCCGAAAACCAATCACCGCCTTCAGGATTTCTAAGGGTGTAAATTTATGATTTCACTCTTCACTGCCTATCACAGTTTCGGAGGCCATGGAATGCCCAGGTGGCACAAAACCCCCCCAAATGACCCCATTTTGGAAAGTAGACACCCCAAGCTATTTGCTGAGAGGCATATTGAGTCCACGGAATATTTTATATTTTGACACAAGTTGCGGGAAAGTGACACATTTTTTTTTTTGCACAAAGTTGTCACTAAATGATATATTGCTCACACAGGCCATGGGCATATGTGGAATTGCACCCCAAAATACATTTAGCTGCTTCTCCTGAGTATGGGGATACCACATGTGTGGGACTTTTTGGGAGCCTAGCCGTGCACGGGACCCCGAAAACCAATCACCGCCTTCAGGATTTCTAAGGGTGAAAATTTTTGATTTCACTCTTCACTGCCTATCACAGTTTCGGAGGCCATGGAATGCCCAGGTGGCACAAAACTCCCCCAAATGACCCCATTTTGGAAAGTAGACACCCCAAGCTATTTGCTGAGAGGCATGGTGAGCATTTTGCAGCTCTCATTTGTTTTTGAAAATGAAGAAAGACAAGAAAAAACTTTTTTTTTTTTCTTTTTTCAATTTTCAAAACTTTGTGACAAAAAGTGAGGTCTGCAAAATACTCACTATACCTCTCAGCAAATAGCTTTGGGTGTCTACTTTCCAAAATGGGGTCATTTGGGGGGGTTTTGTGCCACCTGGGCATTCCATGGCCTCCGAAACTGTTATAGGCAGTGAAGAGTGAAATCAAAAATTCACGCCCTTAGAAAGCCTGAAGGTGGTGCTTGGTTTTCGGGGTTCCGTACGCGGCTAGGCTCCCAAAAAGTCTCACACATGTGGTATCCCCGTACTCAGGAGAAGCAGCAGAATGTATTTTGGGGTGTAATTTTACATATTCCCATGGCATGTTTGAGCAATATATCATTTAGTGACAATTTTGTGCAAAAAAAAAAAAAATTTGTCTCTTTCCCGCAACTTGTGTCGCAATATAAAATATTTCATGGACTCGACATGCCTCTCAGCAAATAGCTTGGGGTGTCTACTTTCCAAAATGGGGTCATTTGGGGGGGTTTTGAACTGTCCTGGCATTTTATGCACAACATTTAGAAGCTTATGTCACACATCACCCACTCTTCTAACCACTTGAAGACAAAGCCCTTTCTGACACTTACTGTTTACATGAAAAAGTTTTGTTTTTTTTGCAAGAAAATTACTTTGAACCCCCAAACATTATATATTTTTTTAAAGCAAATGCCCTACAGATTAAAATGGTGGGTGTTTCATTTTTTTTTTTCACACAGTATTTGCGCAGCGATTTTTCAAACGCATTTTTTGGGGAAAAAACACACTTTTTTAAATTTTAATGCACTAAAACACACTATATTGCCCAAATGTTTGATGAAATAAAAAAGATGATCTTAGGCCGAGTACATGGATACCAAACATGACATGCTTTACAATTGCGCACAAACGTGCAGTGGCAACAAAATAAATACATTTTTAAAAGCCTTTAAAAGCCTTTACAGGTTACCACTTTAGATTTACAGAGGAGGTCTACTGCAAAAATTACTGCCCTCGATCTAACCTTCGCGGTGATACCTCACATGCATGGTGCAATTGCTGTTTACGTTTGACGACAGACCGCCGCTTGCGTTCGCCTTAGCGCGAGAGCAGGGGGCGACAGGGGTGCTTTTTTTTTTTTTCTTTATTATTTTTTTGCTTTTTTATCTTATTTTTAAACTGTTCCTTTCATTTTTTTTTTTAATCATTTTTATTGTTATCTCGGGGAATGTAAATATCCCGTATGATAGCAATAGGTAGTGACAGGTACTCTTTTTTGAAAAAATTGGGGTCTATTAGACCCTAGATCTCTCCTCTGCCCTCAAAGCATCTGACCACACCAAGATCGGTGTGATAAAATGCTTCCCCAATTTCCCAATGGCGCTATTTACATCCGGCGAAATCTAAGTCATAAAATGCTCGTAGCTTCCGGTTTCTTAGGCCATAGAGATGTTTGGAGCCACTCTGGTCTCTGATCAGCTCTATGGTCAGCTGGCTGAATCACCGGCTGCATTTTCAGGTTCCCTGTTGAGACAGGAGAGCCAGAGAAAAACACGGAAGACGGTGGGGGGGGGGCATTCCATCCCACGGCTTGTAAAAGCAGTCTAGAGGCCAATTAGCCGCTAGGATTGCTTTTACATGAAAGCCGACCGCTGGCTGAAAAGAATGATACCAAGATGATACCTAAACCTGCAGGCATCATTCTGGTATAACCACTCAAAGTTGTGAATGGCGTACCTGAAGACAAAAAAATGGTTAACAATAAAGCACAGTAAACGGTAAAGTATAAAAAATTGCATACCTGAAAAGCAAACGTGATAAAACATAATAACAATAAAACATTGCAGAATAGAATACAGTAAAAAAGAGCAGAACAATAGAGAGAATAGAGAGAGAGAGAACAATAAAACGACAACTATTTTTTTTTATTTTATATTTTTTTTTTACACTTTTTTTGTAACTAACTTTTATAACTGTAACCGGTTCCAGGTTCGGGTCTCTCAAAATGCGATGGCATCTTGGGAGACCCTGTGAAAGTGTGTCCTAGTCTGTGGAATGCTGTACCCTACGCTAATACTCAACTAGTTAATGGTAGCGTTCAAAACATTGACCAATGCAAAGACTAGGATTGTCAGGACAGGAGGGACAATAATAGCGGGTGTCACGCCTATATCCGCGCTTGCTGCAGACACAACATCTTTTTTGGGGGGGTTTGTTGGGTAGGGGTACTCGGGAGGACATAAAGAAAATGCCTCTCATGCAGCCGACTGCATTTGGTTGGGGATGTGAATGGGGGAAGTACGGGCGCTGCAGAAGCGGTGGGTTCCCAATTAGGATTGGCGAATGCAGCAGGAAGGGCACTATGGGCACGACGGGCCTGTGTTTGTCTTCTTGGTGGCAGCGGGACACTACTTGTGCTTGCCACCTCACCAGCTTGAACTGCACTTATGGGACTCGCCACGTCACCAAGTGTTACTGCAGTGCTGGTTTGACTACGACCGGGGTGTACTAGGCCGCTGGTGCTTGCCAGTTCACCAAAACGCTACCAAAAAAACTGTTAGCGATCGCAGGGATCAGGCCTGACTCTGCGAACGCTGCAGTTATGCGTTTAGTCTTTTGTAAGTGACAGTGATCGATCGATACTGCACTTGGGTGGGCTGGGCTGGGCCGGGCGGAGGGGCAAAACGCAGGTGCTAGCAGGTATCTGTGCTGATCCCGCTAACACTGCGTTTTTGGGAACCCTAAACTGCTGGGGACACTAGTATAGATCTGATCGGATCAGATATTGATCTGTACAGATACTATACCACTAAGGGAGGCGTATGCTGCGTGCATGGGTGTTAGCGGTACTGGCGCTAACCTGACGCTGCCTGTGGCTGGTGCTTGCCTGTTCACCAAAATACTACCAAAAAAACATGTTAGCGATCGCAGGGATCAGGCCTGACTCTGCGAACGCTGCAGTTATGCATTTAGTGTTTTGTAAGTGACAGTGATCGATCGATACTGCACTTGGGTGGGCTGGGCGGAGGGGCAAAACGCAGTTGCTAGCAGGTATCTGGGCTGATCCCGCTAACACTGCGTTTTTGGGAACCCTAAACTGCTGGGGACACTAGTATAGATCTGATCGGATCAGATATTGATCCGTACAGATACTATACCACTAAGGGAGACGTATGCTGCGTGCGTGGGTGTTAGCGGTACTGGCGCTAATCTGACGCTGCCTGGGGCGACGCATATCACCGCCGGGCGATCAGGGGGCTAAACCTTTATTCGGTAATAAACGGCGGGTGCCCTGACACTATAAAAAAGAAACGAACTAACCAGCGTCACCCGTAACACTTATACGGTGATCAGTGGTGAAAGGGTTAACTAGGGGGCAATCAAGGGGTTAAAACATTTATTAGATAGTATATGGGGGTCCCTGACGCTATAAAACGCTGACAGCGAACCTAAATATTTACGTCCCTAACTAGCGTCACCAGCGACACTAATACAGCGATCAGAAAAATGATCGCTTAGCGACACTGGTGACAGGTGGTGATCAAGGGGTTAAAACTTTATTAGGGGGGGTTAGGGGGGTACCCGAGACCTAAAGGGGGGTAACAGTAACTGTCCCAACACTGTAACTGTCACAAACTGACACTATGCAGTAATCAGAAAAAAAAAAACTGCTTGGTGTCAGTTTGTGACAGGGGGGGGGGGTGTGATTGGGGGGCGATCTGGGGGGGGGATCGGGGTGTTTTGTGTGCCTGGCATGTTCTACTGTGTGTGTGTAGTGTTGTGCACTCACATACCTGTCTTCTCTCCTCGGGCCGGAACGGAAATTACCGAGCCGAGGAGAGATGACATCATTTCCTTTGCTGCTGTTTAGCATACAGCAGCAAAGAAATGATTCGATTGGCCGGCGGCGATCGCGAGGGGGGGGCCACGAACGGATGGCCTCCCCCTCACCTCCGATCGCCGTGGGACAAAAGACGACCGCCTCGGGCACCGGGGGGGGGGTCCGATCGGACCCCCCACCCGCGGAAGGCAAATCACGTACATGTACGTGATTTTGCCTGTCCGTGCCACCTTGCCGACGTACATCGGCGTGAGGCGGTCGTCAAGTGGTTAATGAATTTTTAAAAAAATGAAACAGTAAAGTTAGCCCAATTTTTTTTATAATGTGAAAGATAATGTTACGCTGCAAGAATCGTGATCTTTAATTCTAAGCAAAAAAATCGTGATTCTCAGTTTGGTCAGAATCGTGCAGCTCTAACATACAGCCAGGGCTACAATTGAATGGTTTAGATCAAAGTATATTTATGTGTTAGAATGGCCCAGTCAAAGTCCAGACCGAAATCCATTTGAAAATCTGTGGCAAGACTTGAAAATTGCTGTTCACAGAAGCTCTCCATCCAATCTAACAGAGCTTGAGGTATTTTGCAAAGAAGAATAGGCAAAAATTTCACTCTAGATGTGCAAAGCTGGTAGAGACATACCCAAAAAGGCTTGCAGCTGTAATTGCAGTGAAAGGCAGTTCTACAAAGAATTGACTCGGGGGGGCTGAATACAAATGTACACCACACTTTAACCATTTATAATTTTCCTTCCACTTCACAATTATGTGCCACTTTGTGTTAGTCTATCACATAAAATCCCAATAAAATACATCTACCTTTTTGGTATCATCATGACAAAATGTGGAACATTTCAAGGTGTATGAATACTTTTTCAAAGCATTGTATATAAGATTAGAAGTAGAATGGATCTTTGTCCAAAAGGACCACCAGCACCTTAAGGGTACTGGGCAACAAACCCTTTTTTCTTTTTTTTTGTAATTTCTTTATTTTCAAAAAGTTGCGGTTTACAGTCAGGTAAACAAAAGTGGAAAATGCATTACCTATCAAATGACAACCAAGAGGGTAACACCATTGAGATCAATAAGCCAACAGGCTAGGTAAGAGAAAGTATATATAAGAACATATAATAATACTAACATTAACCTGATCATCAATGTACAGAGAGTTTAAAGCATATATAAGGTGGTGGTGGCATGGAAGACCCAGAACAAATACTCGTACACTTAAAACTGTGCAATTATATAAAAAAAAAAAAACAATATATCGGGAAGTCGGGCATCCCGATGGCCATCCGGGCCCAGACATGGAACAGTGAGATACGGAAAATGCATAAAAGGATATTCAATTATCTGAAAAAATAACGCACTCGCGGCTGAGCCAGGTATACAAGGGGAGGGGAAAGAAAAAAGTACAGATGCAGAACAATAGATATATAGACAGGTGGACAGATAGAGCATCTCGCCCAGGAAGCCCAAACCACGTCCAGGAGATCAGCCAAGCTGCGAGATCTCCTGTAGATAAGCTTCAGTGTATACAAAATGCTGCCAAGGTCTCCAGGTGTCACAAAAGATCTCCTCCCAGTTGTTCAAGGTAGCTGTGAGATCCTCCATATCCCTGAGTTAATTGACTTTGGAAAACCACAGGGACTTCGACGACGGGTTCTCAGATCTCCAACACAAGGGGATGCATGCCTTAGCCTCATTCAGTAGCTGAATCGTAAGAGAAGCCTTATATTTCTTAATAGGCCAGTTTGATAGATGTAACAAGCATGCCGCAGGGTTCCCCTCCAAGTCAAAGTTAGTTAGGAGCTCGACAGTACAGATCACCTCCTGCCAGAAAGGCCTGAGTTTGGGACAATCCCATAAAATATGTAGCATTGTTCCCTCGGCATTGCCACATCCCCAGCACGTACTAGGGACCGGAGGAAAAAAGCGGTGCAAATTAGTGGGTACCCTGTACCAACGAGTCAAGATCTTATAACAAGTCTCTTGTATTCTAGTGGCTATGGAAGATTTATGGGCAAAAATAGGATTTTTTTATAACAGCTTACCTGTAAAATCCTTTTCTTTTGATGTACATCACGGGACACAGAGCCTCAGTAATTACTGATGGGTTATATAGGGTATCACTAGGTGATTGGACACTGGTCACACCCTAAACAGGAAGTTCAATCCCCTATATAATCCCTCCCCTTGCAGGGATACCTCAGTTTTGTAGCCAAGCAATACAAGTGTATTAGAAGAGGGGTGGGACCTCTGTGTCCTGTGATGTACATCAAAAGAAAAGGATTTTACAGGTAAGCTGTTATAAAAAATCCTATTTTCTTTTTCATACATCACGGGACACAGAGCCTCAGTAATTACTGATGGGATGTCCCAGAGCAATGCTACCTGAGGGGAGGGGAACCACAACCTAGTAGGGTGTAATCAGACCTGAGGACCTTGTACCGCTGCCTGCAGCACACTACGCCCAAAGGCGATATGCTCATGCCTTCTCACATCCACCTGATAAAATCTGGTGAATGTATGTACTGAAGACCAGGTTGCGGCCTTGCAGATTTGAGCCATAGAGGCCCGGTGATGCACCGCCCAAGAAGAACCAATAGCCCTTGTGGAATGTGCCTTGATCTGAAATGGAGCAATTTTCTGTTTCAAACCGTAAGCTTGAAAAATCATCTGTCGAATCCATTTAAAAATGGTAGATCTTGACGCTGCCTGTCCTCTATCGGGACCTTCTGGCAGCACAAACAAAACATCCGTTTTGCGCACTTGAGCAGTTGCTTCCAGATAAGCTTTGACTGCTCTTACTACATCCAAAGAATGTAGTGAACTTTCTTCCGAAGAACAGGGATCTGGAAAAAAGGAAGGCAGAACAATGTCTTGGTTTAAATGAAAATCTGAAACCACCTTCGGTAAAAAACTAGGATGAGGGCGCAATACCACGCTATCCTTGTGTATAATCAAATAAGGCTCTTTACAGGAAAGAACTGCTAATTCTGATACTCTTCTAGCAGAAGAGATGGCTACCAGAAAAATTAACTTCCTTGTCAACAAGACCAAAGGAATTTGACGTATTGGTTCAAAAGGCTGTTTCTGTAAAACAGTCAGAACCAAGTTCAAGTCCCAGGGGTTCCGAATACGGAAAGAGGACTCTCGAAATGGACATCACCCCTGACCTGGAACGCACTGATAACATGGGATAATCTAAATAAAACAGGAGAGTACTCCCCCCGGGTGTCCCCCTTAGCTCCACTGGAGGGTTTCCCATGGTTCCCACCGGGGGAGGGAGGAGGATTCCTGGGGGCATGGGGGAGGGACGGAGATGTCACCTGTGGCAGATTTGCCCCACGGGGGACCTTAGCAACTTATTCAAAGCTGGTTACAGCACTAGGGAATATATCTATAACAGGATGGAGATACAATCAAATGAAAAGTTTTTTCAAAAAAATTAAACCCCTTCTGAGACCATTAAATACAATAACTAGGTTTGAGAGCCGGTGTGTACACCTGGGGGAAGGCAGACATATTTTGTCCCAGATGTACAGCCTGATACTTAGTACCCAAAAGAAAACAATCCCATACTTTGTCAGGGAATGGGAAAGAGAACTAAATAAAGTACTATCAGACGAACAAATTAAAAAAATGATCCAATCAACTTATTCAACATCCATAAGCTCGTATTCTCAGGAAATGGCCTATAAATTTTTGACAAGGTGGTATAGGACACCAGCAAGATTAAATAGGATATATCCAACAGCAGATGCCCGATGCTGGAGAGGGTGCAAGCAAAGGGGTACATTTCTTCACCTGTGGTGGGAATGCCCCAGGATTAAGGAATTCTGGGATGCAGTTGCACCATGGATCAAGAGGTTAGCCCCTAGATCTATAGAGTGTACACCTTTGGACTTCTTATTTTATGGAACTGGCACAATCAAGGCCTATAGGAGGAGCATTACACCACATTTATTAAATGCAGCCAAAGTATTAATTCCAAGATTCTGGAAGCAGATTACCTGCCCAACATTAGAGGATTGGAAAAGGGAGGTCAACCGGACAATGGAAGCGGAAAGATGGATTCATGTAGTAAAAGACAAAAAAGGGGAATTTGAGGACATTTGGGCAGGCTGGATACAGTGTGTACAGGGGATAGATTAAGAGGGAAATATGAAACGAGAAGGTGCAGGGAGCCAGGGCCATATAAATACCTTGGATTAGTTGCATAGGGGTTTAGCCAGGGAGGAAAAAGAAGGAATTGGGCTTTTTTTTTTTTTTTTTTTTTTTTTTTTGTTTAGACTGCTGTCTCTCCCCCCCTCCCTGTCCCTTTTACCCGTATAATGAGATACCTGATTTGGTGAAAGGGGGGAGGTGGCAAGGTGAATTTTCTTGTTTTTTTTTTTTGTTTTTTGTTTTTTCTTATTGTTGTTTAATGTGCTGGTTTGTAAGCGCATGGTGTAGGGAACGTCACTAAGGAAGGGGATATGAAGATTGAAACACACAATCAATGGGAATTATGCTAATCACCTAGGGTCTTTGTTTTTTTGTTTTTTTTTATAGATGTTATATTTAATATGGCCGTTAGTGGCCTCTTACACAATAGGGGGTAACACGTGAAGGTATTTTAGGATTAATTGGATCACTTTAAATAAATTACTTAATAGAAGTGAGGAACTAGGCCATGATTGGCCAATAAATATAATTATGGGATAATTAACAATAACCACAGGGTATGTACAGGTGTGGTGGATTTTCTTTTTTCTTAGAAGTGAGGAACAATTACGGAATAACAATAATAAACACGGGGAATGTATGGACGGGGCTGGGGGTTTTCCCTTTTTTTTTTGGTATGTTTTAGAGCCCTTGCACACTGGGGCGGCGTCGGCGGTAAAACGCCGCTATTATTATCACAGGATATATTTGGTTGTCGAACATATGTCAGGGGAGGGAGGGGGTTGAGACAGGCAGCGGTTTTTTCATTCCCACTTTTTTTTTTTTTTTTTTTTTGGGGAGGGGATAGGGTCAGTTGTAAGAGAACGATGTTACCAATTGGTCTCTTATTAATGTTTAATATGTTAATCCTGCGTAATTATTGTAAAATATGAAATTAAGGATGTTTAATTGTGAATTGTGAAAAGTATAACAGAAAATAAAAAAATTTTGATTATAAAAAAGTCCCAGGGGTTTAAGGGCGCCTTAACCGGAGGATTAAGACGCGTCGCCCCCTGCATAAAGTTTTGGACCAAAGAATGCGAAGCAAGTGGCCGTTGAAATAATACTTATAAGGCCGAGACCTGGCCATTGATTCAAGAATTCTACCTATCACATATTTTCTGGGATGCCAACCCCTGGATTCACACCAGGATACATAAGCTTTCCAGACTCTATGATAAATTACTCTGGAAGCTGGCTTCCTTGCATTGATCAAGGTAGATATCACAGGACCTGAAAGCCCACGATTCTTCAGAATGTGGGTTTCAATAGCCAAACCGTCAAATTTAGCGTTTGTAGGGCAGGATGGAACACTGGACCTTGAGATAACAGGTCTGGGCGTAACGGTAGGATCCAAGGGGAACCCACCGTCATCCGTACTATTTCTGCATACCAAGTCCTCCTGGGCCAAGCGGGCCAGAAGTACCGACTTCCTTTCCTGCCTGATCCTGCGAAGGAGTCGTGGCAGTAGCAGAATAGGCGGGAATGCATCAGTGAGAACCGAAGCCACGGAATCACCAACGCATCTGTCCCGCATGCAAGAGGATCCTTTGTCCTCACGACAAATCTTTTGTTAAATCGGGATGCAAAGAGATCTACATCTGGAGCCCCCCATCTTTGGCATATGGCCCAAAAGACGTCGGGATGCAGATACCATTCCCCTGGGAGTAACTGCTGGCGACTTAAATAGTCCGCCTGCCAGTTCTCTATCCCTGGAATGAAGACTGCCGATATGCATGGCACCTGTTTCTCTGCCCAGACTAAGATCTGGTTAACCTCTCTTTGAGCAGCTTCGGCTCCTGGTGCCTCCCTGATGATTGATATAAGCCACTGCTGTGGCATTGTCGGACTGGATCCTGACTGGGCAACCCTGTAGCCTGAGAGTCCAGGCTTTTAGAGCTAGATCTGCCGCACGGATCTCCAGAATGTTGATGGGTAGAATCCTCTCAGTTTTGGACCATACCCCTTGGACCGCAGACTGTTCCAGAACTGCTCCCCAACCCGAAAGACTGGCATCCGTTGTTACCACCGTCCAGGTGACCGGTAGAAAGGATTTCCCCTTTCTGCAAGCTTTTGGGTATTAACCACCAATAGAGGCTCTGACGCACTGCATGAGACAGGTGCATCGGAAAATCTAATGCCTGAACCCTCTTGTTCCTGGCCGACAGGATACTGTGTTACAACAGTCCTGAATGAAAAAACGTTTATCTGGGTGATCCCACTCAGAATAAATGAGCTTTTTCAAGTAAATTATGAACAGGAAAATCATGTGTTGTTTGAGGAGGCTTCAGTGACCCCACAGAAGTAGAGGGTTCTTTAACTGATTCAGATACGGGTACTTTAAATGTGAAGCGGACCAATCCAGAAAGGATCTGTACTAAGCCTCTCTCATCCTGAGAAGCAAAGAGGACCTTTCTCCACTTGATTCCTCAGAGAAGGAATCATCCGTCCCATCCCGATCCTCTGAAAGGGATTCTTCTCCTCTATCCCAGCGCTCCTCTGCCTGAGGGTCCTGGGAAACAGAGGAAGACCTAGTGCATTTTCTTCCACTGAGTGAAGATGCAACTACGGCCATTAATCTTTCCTCTAAACCATTAATGGTTGAGGAAAAAAACCTCCTTAGTAATGTATACAGGGGCTGAAGTGCCAGAAGCAGGTGTAGCCCCTGACCCCAACGGCTCTCCCTGGCTAGCCGTCCCTGGCCCCTCCGGGGGGGGATGCTGCAGAAAGGGGGTCCTCAGACCTGAAGGAGATTCCCTAGAGCCTCTGGTTCTTGGGGTATTTGAACCTCTTCTACCCATAGTGCAAAGCAACAAGGTGGATGTATCACAAAATGAACACTGCCTGCTGAGCGATGTAGTCCGGCAAAAGCCCTGCTACCAAATGCCCAGTCTAGTGTTTCCTTAGTAAATGCTGCCTAGGAGAATGTCTGTGTCCCACCTTACATGCGACCGTCAGCTCTGTGTCCCTCCAAAGGCTGTGTGCACCTATAAAGTGTGCCTCTTGTAGCCTTGCAGCCGGCAGTGTGAGCATCTGAGCATGCTGAACCGCACTGACGCTCCCCCCCCCCCCCCCAGTTTTTCAAAAAAACGTGCGCTTCCCGCGCGAGCCGACCCTCCGGGACAAGCGTGGAGGAAAGGCTGGGGGTGGGGGAGGAAGGAGAGAGGCCGGCAGCGATGGGGCCTGCACGTGGCAATGACGGCGGCGGTGACAGTGCGGTATACCACCGCCTCACAGACCACCTGCGGCCCCCCTATTCTTGGGGGAAATCACCCGGAGGAGAGCCCCCCATCCCATCCTACCTGGAGCTCGGCTGGAGTAGCTTGTGCAGCGTGAACCACTGAGACAGACATCAGCATGAGAAGGTATGTGCTCTTGGCAGCCCCCGGTGGCGACAATAGGCATAGCATGCATTTACTTTAAAGGAGAAACCTACTAGAATTAAAAAATTCTGTGGAATCTCCCTTACCTTATCCAGCCGCAGGGTTCTGTTATACAGACCCAATCTTCACCTCTCACAGTGGGCTCCGTTTGGAAAAACCTTCAGATAGGGGGATCCACAGTTCTGGGCCTGTAAAGCACCCGGCCAGAAATAAGGCTAGAAAAAACATTTTCTGAAATGCAGGGTCCAGCTCTCTGAAAAAAGGAAGAGTTAAAGGTAAAACTTCATTTCTTCAGACACGAGGCCTGGGCACCATCCAATTCGGCCTAGAAAGGAGACTTTGAAATTGATCCGGTTCGCCTGGCTTGCCCCAGTAGAGGATATAGGATATTCCCTTTGGAGCTCAGCACAGGACATCTTTACACGTCCAACACCTAAGACACTGGCTAAAAAACGGAGGTATCCCTGGAAGGGGAGGGATTATATAGGGGATTGAACGTCCTGTTTAGGGTGTGACCAGTGTCCAATCACCTAGTGATACCCTATATAACCCATCAGTAATTACTGAGGCTCTGTGTCCCGTGATGTATGAAAAAGAAATGAAGGATTTTCTCCTTCTGTGAGTCACTTAGTAAGGAACATAGGGACATAACCTGTCTCCGGGCTGAATCAGGGAGGAGTAAATCATTGAAAGACAATGGGGGATCAGTTCCCTGCGTTGGCAGATGTGCACTAGTTCCGTAAGTTGGCAACGTATACCCAGAGAATGCGAGCACCGGCGGAGAAAATTGCATAACTGGAGATTGCTCCAGAAGTCTAGTGGAGGGTCAGTCGTGGTCTCTCTGGCGGAAGAGGGCTGACTGCCAGGTCCTATAATGTCACAAAAATGAAGGCGACCACTCGAGGCTAGATGCTGGAAATGAGGGTTCTAGAGACCTGGTTCAAATTCTGGATTACTCAATATAGGTACCATGGGTGAAGGTAATGGTGACACTGAATAGTGTCGAAAAGCATCCCTAGCGACCAACAATGCGCTGCAGAGGGTGGGATGGTCAAGAGAACCTTCGGTAACGGAGAGGTTATTCACGGCCAACTCTTTGCCATGTCATTGGAGTCTTCTAGTTCCAGGGCCACCCAATGTTTCGTCTCAGAATGACAGTGCCAATCCACAAACCTGGTAAGGTGTACTGCACTGTAGTAGGCCCATACGTCTGGGAGGCCAACTTCCCCCCGAGGCTTCGGGAGATTAAGTAGTTGAAGCTTAAGGCGAGGCCTTCGGTGGGACCATACAAAATCTCTGAACATAGAGCTCACCCATTTAAAAAATACCCAAGGGAGTCGATTGGGAAGCGTCTGTAGCAGGTAAAACATCTTAGTTAGCATGGTCATCTTGAGCGCACTACAGCAGCAGAACCAGGCTAAGGTAAGCGAGTGCCAGTGGAGTAGGTCAGATTTGAGATGAAGAAGCAAGGGGTCAAAGTTGGCTGAGTAAAGCGCAGAGGGGTCGGGAGTGATGTCCACTCCCAAATAGTGGATAAAGAGAGTTATTCGCCCAGTGGAGAGGGAACAAAGAGAGCGGACCGTGTCACTACCGACCGTAATGTTTAGGACAGAGGACATGGATAAGTTGATTCGGAAAAACTAAAGAGTTTCGTAATCCTGTATTGACTTAAGTAGTTTCGGAAGAGAAGTGAGCGTATCCGTCAGGAAAAAGATCAAATCATCTGCAAACACGACTACTTTATGCGACCCCAGTGATTTTTGGTAGCCAGCAATGCCCTGGTGTGCCCTTACTGTACACAAGAGGGGTTCCAGGGAAAGAACAAACCCTTTTTAACTCCTTTCTGGAGTTAAAAAAGAACTGTAGGAATTTAATTTGACAGTATGCCAATTTTTTTTTTTTGCTGGGTGTAAAAATGTCTTCCAAGCTTTAGTGTATAGTTTCCCGGTATTCACTTTATGGCTACCAGCTATGTGCCTCCAAGCCATCAGGTGGAAGAGCCGAGAATTCAGATGGCACATCGGTCCCTGTGATAAAAAAATCTAGACAATTCTGCAGAATCCAGGAAGAACGGACTGTCAAAGACTTCAGAGCCGAGACCCAGATTTTTTTTCACCCATGGGGCTATCAAAATTTGTTCTGTTTTGTCTAGGATGATTTTTCTGATGACTAGGGGAAGATATTGGGTAAAAGCATAGCCAAAATATGACGTCCCCCCCCCCCACCACCACCACCCATAAAGGCATTATGAATCTATCTACCAGCCTTTCATCTGTCTAAGATGTACAATGACCATGTAGATCCATGGTGTTACTTGTCTGTACAGACAGTCTATAGTAGAATACATCATCACATTCCAGTGTCAGATGTTTCTATTTATTTAACCACTTAACAACCGGCCCATAGCCGAATGAAGGCTACATGGAGGTTGCTTAACTCCGGGAGGGCGTACAGTGACGTCCTCCCAGAATTCCACTCTTGCGCGCCCCCGAGAACATCCGTGACCGCCGGGTACAGATGACGAAATGACAGATGATCAAATGACGGAGCGATCACATGTGAACAAACCGGCGTCATGTCCGATTGGTAGAGGGGGAGGGATCGGATGGCAGCAGCGCTGTGGGCTGGATGTGTAGTGCCCACAGCGCTGCTCTGTGACATCCAGCCATCCATCCATGTTCAGCAATCCCTCCATGCTCAGAAATACCCTGTGCAAAACTCTGCAATTCCCTGTGCAATACCCCGCCATACCCTGGAATACCCTGCCATGCTCAGCCATACTCGGCTATGCTCAGCCATACTCGGCTGTACTCGGCCTCTGTATGTGGCCAGGCTGTGGAAGTCTCACACATGTGGTATCGCCGTACTCAGAAGGAGTAGGAGAATCTATTTTGGGGTGTCATTTTTGGTATGTACATGCTATGTGTTAGAAATATTATATAAATTGACAACTTTGTGTTAAAAAAAAAAGCGTTTTAACCACTTCCCGCCCGCCGTCATATGACGTCCTTGACTTTGTGTGGGGATATCTGAATGATGCCTGCAGCTACAAGCATCATTCAGATATCAGCTTTTTCAGCCGGGCGATTCCCTACACCATCAGAATGATCATAGCGGCTGTTCCGCTGCTTGATCGTTCTTACGGGAGGCGAGAGGGGACGTCCCACCCTCCTGCCACTCTCCGGTGCTTCTACCGACTTACCGCTACGATCGAAGCCAGGATCGTTTTTCTTTTTTTTTATTATTTCAGGCTTCCCAGCCTAGAGGTGAGATGTGGGGTCTTATTGACCCCATATCTCATTGTAAAGAGGACCTGTCATGCCATATTCCTATTACGTTCAAAAAATTGCTGCGCAAATACTGTGCAGGATAAAAAGTTGCAATGACCGCCATTGTATTCTCTAGGGTCTTTGCTAAAAAAAACATATAATGTTTTGGGGTTCTATGTAATTTTCTAGCAAATAAATGATGATTTTTACATGTAGGAGAGAAATGTCAGAATTGGCCTGGGTGCTCCAGAACGCCTGAAGGTGCTCCCTGCATGTCGGGTCTCTGTATGTGGCCACACTGTGTAAAAAAGTCACACAGATGTGGTATCGCCGTACTCGGGAGTAATAGCAGAATGTGTTTTGGGGTGTAATTTGTGGTATGCATATGCGGTGTGTGAGAAATAACCTGCTAATATGACAATTTTGTGAAAAAAAAAAAAAGAAAAAAAAAAATCTTGATTTTGCAAAGAATTGTGGGAAAAAATAACAACTTCAAAAAACTCATCATGCATCTTTCTAAATACCTTGGAATGTCTTCTTTCCAAAAAGGGGCCATTTGGGGGGTATTTATACTTTTCTGGCATGTTAGGGTCTCAAGAAATTAGATAGGCCGTCAGTAATTCAGGTGTGATCAATTTTCAGATATTGGCACCATAGCTTTTGGACTTTATAACTTTCACAAAGACCAAAAAATATACACCAATTTGTACTTATTTTTACCGAAGATATGTAGCAGTATAAATTTTGGCCAAAATTTATGAAGAAAATTTACTAATTTGCTAAATTTTATAACCGAAACAAGGAAAAATTAATTTTTTTACCAAATTTTCAGTCTCTTTTCTTTTATAGTGCAAAAAATAAAAAACCCAGCGGTGATTAAATACCACCAAAAGAAAGCTCTATTTGTGTAAAAAAAAAGGAAAAAATTTCATATAGGTACAGTGTTGCATGACTGAGTAATTGTCATTCAAAATGTGAGAGCACCGAAAGCTGAAAATTGCTCTGGTTATTAAGGGGGTTTAAGTGCCCAGTGGTCAAGTGGTTAAAACATAAGCCAAGCAGCATGGCACTGCACAGGATAATGCATGATCTTTGTCTGTAGGTTAAATACTGTTAAAGTACAAATCCCTAAATTCCCGGAACTTCCAGTCTAGTGCTGGTGCAGGTGAAAACTCCCGCCATCTGCCCGTTCTGCTGTCTGACAGTTCTTAACCACTTCCCTATCCGCCTATAGTCAAATGACGTCCACAGATGGGATCTCCCATCCTGGGTGGACGTCATATGACGGCCTTGGGTTCCCGGCCGCCTAGGGGGCGCGCGCGCGCGCCCGCCGCATTGCTCGGGACCCGGTGCGTGTGCCCGGCGGCCGCGATGTCCGCCGTGCACCCGCGATTGCCCGTTAACCGGGCTGGACCGTGGATCTCTGTGTGTAAACACAGAGATCCACATCCTGTCAGCTCAGAGGAGAGCGATCTGTGTTCCCAGAACGGAGGAACACTGATCGGTCGCCTCCCCTTGTGCGTCCCGCCCCCTACAGTTAGAAGCATTCCCTAGGAAACACATTTAACCCCTCCCCGCCCCCGAGTGGTTAACCCCTTCACTGCCTGTCACATTTACACAGTAATCAATGCAATTTTATAGCATTGATCGCTGTATAAATGTGAATGGTCCCAAAAATGTGTCAAAAGTGTCCGATGTGTCCGCCATAATGTCGCAGTCACGAAAAAAAAAACGCGATCACCGCTATTATTAGTAAAAAAAATAAATAAATAATTTTTTTTTAAAAATGCCAGAAATCTATCCCGTATTTTATAGACGCTATAACTTTTGCGCAAACCAATCAATATACGCTTATTGCGATTATTTTTTAACAAAAATATGTAGAAGAATACGTATCGGCCAAAACTGAGGAAAAAATTTGTTTTTTTTTTTAAAAATTGGGATATTTATTATAGCAAAAAGTAAAAAATATTGTGTTTTTTTTCAAAATTGTCGCTCTTCTTTTGTTTATAGCGCAAAAAATAAAAACCGCAGAGGTGATCAAATACCACCAAAAGAAAGCTCTATTTGTGGGGATAAAAGGACGTCAATTTTGTTTGGGTACAACGTTGCACGACCGCGCAATTGTCGTTTAAAGTGCGACAGCGCTGAAAACTAAAAATTGGTCTGGGAAGGAAGGGGGTGAAAAGGCCCGGTATCGAACCGGTTAAATAGCGAAGGGTCGATGACGTCACAAGAGGGGGCCTGGTGGCCCCGCCCCTAAGCTATTTAAGAATTGTCAGATGACAGAGCAGGCAGGTGGCGGGAGCCAGCAATGGCTGCAGAGTTTTTTTTTGTTTTTTTTTTTGTTTTTCTGGTCGGTGGCGTTTATTGTGATTGACACTGGACCTACACTGGGGAACATTGTTTTTGTTTTTTGTTTAACCACTTCAGCCCCGGAAGGAATTGCCCCCTTCCTGACCAGGCCATTTTCTGAGATACGGCACTGCGTCGTTTTAACTGACAATTGCGCGGTCGTGTGACGTTGTACCCTAACAAAATTGATGTCCTTTTTTCCCCACAAATAGAGCTTCCTTTTGTTGATATGCGATCACCTCTGCCGTTTTAAATTTTTTGCGCTATAAACAAAAAAAGAGCAACAATTTTATAGAAAAACACAATAACACAAAAAACACAATATGTTGTACTTTTTGCTATAATAAATATCCAAAATTAAAAAAATAAATAAATAAATACATTTTTCCTCAGTTTAGGCCGATATGTATTCGTCTACATATTTTTGGTAAAAAAAAAAAAAAAATATCGCAATAAGCGTATATTGATTTGTTTGCGCAAAAGTTATAACATCTACAAAACAGGGGATAGATTTATGGCATTTTTATTATTTTTTTTTACTAGTAATGGCGGTGATCAGTGATTTTTATCGTGGCTGCGACATTGCGGCTGACAGATTGGATACTTTTTTGGGACCAGTGACATTTATACAGCGATCAGAGCTAAAAATAGCCACTGATTACGGTATAAATGTTATTGGCCAGGAAGGGGTTAACACTAGGGGGCAATCAAGGGGTTAAGTGTGTTCCAACTGTGGGGGATGGAACTGACTAGGGGAGGAGGCCGATCGGTGTTCCTACTTAGTAGGAGCACACGATCTGTCTCTACTCCCCTGAGAGAAGCAGGATTTGTGTGTTTACACACACAGATTCCGATTCTCGCTCTGTCATGAGCGTTCACAGGTGCCCGGTGGTCATCGCGCCCCGCTAAAGCGTCCTAAAGAGCCGACGTACAGCTACGACGGCCCGCTCAGGGGAGCCAACCTGCCGCAGTATAGCTGCGGCGGCTGGTAGGGAAGCGGTTAATGAAGACTTGTCAAAAACTGTCTTTGTTTTTATTTCTTTTTGACATTTTTTTTTTTGGTGAAAAGGTAGGGTTACAATATCTATTTACATAGGGGAAGGAAGGATCTGGGGGCCTCCTTGTTAAAGGGTGTTTCAATATTCTGATAAGCCCCCTACCCGCAAACCCCCACAACCACTGGCCAGGGTTGTGGGGAAGAGGCCCTTGTCCCCATCAACAAGGGGCCAAGGTGCTTTGGGGTGGGGGCCTACCAGGCGGCATGCTCAAATAAGGGTCTGGCATGAATTTTGGGGGGACCCTAGGCCGTTATTCCTTTAAATTTTGGTGTGGGGTTCCCCTTACAATCCATACAAGACCCGAAAGGGCATGGCATGGATTGGGGGGCACCCCCAAGTCGATTTTTCACAATTTTTTGCATTGCAGGCAATCCGTTAAGGACCTGGCAGGCGTCTTCCAGCCCTGCTCCTTAAAGCGGTCGTATGCCCCACTTTGTGATTTTTACCTACAGGTGAGCCTATAATAAGGCTTACCTGTAGGTAAAATTAATATCTCCTAAACGTACACCGTTTAGGAGATATTCATCCTGCATGCAGCCGCTGACTCTAGCGGCGCATGCGCTCTGAAGGTCCAGCATATCGTGATGGAACTCCAGAACTTCTTGCCGGAATCGAGGGCTCCAGCCGCATGCGCGGGAGTGACGTCATGGTGTCTCCTGACACTCACACGAAGAAACGCCGGGGGAACATGTTAGCCCCCTCAGCGGTGACCGTGCACCGCTGCCGGGGGTGTGTTCTAAAGTATTTCACAATGTGCTAGTATGCAATGCATACTAGCACATTATGCCATTATCTTGCAGTTTTTTTTGGGGAGGGGTTTCTCCCCAGAGTTTACTACCACTTTAACAACCAGCTAATGTTAGGGACCCCGATAGATGCCGGCTCCAAATATTTGTATCTTAACCACATCTAAATCGCAGCTACACAGCTCCTTTGAAAATACACAATGAAAACTGAGGGGCAATTCGCCCTGGACATGTGTGACCCTAGCCTTAGGAAAACTGATAATTGCTGGGAGTGGTAGGGGTAATATAGGCTGTCTTAACAACTTTGTTTGCCAGTGTCCTCTCCTAACAGTGGCAGCATACAACCCATGGCCAAGGTATACAGAAGCCTATTTTCCTGTACTGTACGTCTAAATCTTTTCTGTAAAATAGTTTGTCATACAAGAGATTTAGTTCTCAACAGGATTATAGCAATCAGCTACAACACATCGACCAATCCTAAAATTTAGGTTTATGCAGCAGTCTTGGATTCAGTGGATATTGTGAGCACCACACATATGTCAGCAGGACACAGTGACAGGACGTTTGTACCTTCTGTCCGCCTCCTGCCTGTCTGCTGCTGATATACTCTGGTCCCAGCTTCTGCCGCAGAGCATTCTGGATAGCCTGGTACTCCTCCGCTGTGTACTTGTGCTGCAACAGGAAAAAACAAAGCCCATCAATATGTCAGACAGATGGCTTAAAATCCATAAAAGAAAAACTAAATGCTAGGTGCAGACATAGTAAGCTTCTAGATTATCGTTGCAAAAAAAAAAAAAATGCATACTTGGGGAGACAAGCGAGTCCACTGCTACCTTTTATGTGTATGTATAACCATTTTCTTGTAGTTTTAGATTGTGAGTGTGAATTAAAGTGGTTGTAAAGGCAGAAGGTTTTTTTATCTTGATGCATTCTATGCAAGAAGTTAAAAAGCCTTCTGTGTGCAGCATCTCCCCCTAATACTTACTTGAGCTCCCTCTCAATCCAGCGATATCCACGAATGCCTTGGTCGTCCAGGACTCTCCCTTTTGATTGGATGAGACACAGCAGCGATGCCATTAGCTCCTACTGCTGTCCAACTCAGTTAGCCAATGAGTTGAGAGAGGCGGTGGGGCCTAGGCGTGGCTCTGAGTGTGAATGGATACACGGAGCTGCGGCTCAGCTCGGGTGCCCTCATAGCAAGCTGCTTGCTGTGGGGGCACTCAACAGGAGGGAGGGGCCAGGAGCTCCAGTCAGGAACCCAAGAAGAGGAGGATCTGGACTGCCCTGTGCAAAACCACTTCATAGGGCAGGTAAGTATAACATGTTTGCTATCTTAATAGAAAAAAAAAAAAACCAAGAATTTATAATCACTTTAAACTCTAATGTCATATTTCTTGCTATCTGTGTCCCAATGGGAATGGGAACGGGACTTGAATAAGATTCAACAGAAAGTGAAAATAAATCACTCCAAAGCAACTGCTGTTGTAGTGAAAATTATAACATTTTGGATTCACTATTACCTTCTGTCACCAGGACAAATAGTGTGAATCTCTCCAACAGAGAAAGGATTAAAAAAAAAAAAAAAACAACTGATAGGGGTTTCAACTCTTCTATGGCCGCCCCAAAACAAAAAACAAAAAAACAAAAAAATAGGATTTTTTATAACAGCTTACCTGTAAAATCCTTTTCTTTTGATGTACATCACGGGACACAGAGCCTCAGTAATTACTGATGGGTTATATAGGGTATCACTAGGTGATTGGACACTGGTCACACCCTAAACAGGAAGTTCAATCCCCTATATAATCCCTCCCCTTGCAGGGATACCTCAGTTTTGTAGTCAAGCAATATAAGTGTATTAGAAGAGGGGTGGGGCCTCTGTGTCCCGTGATGTACATCAAAAGAAAAGGATTTTACAGGTAAGCTGTTATAAAAAATCCTATTTTCTTTCTCGTACATCACGGGACACAGAGCCTCAGTAATTACTGATGGTACGTCCCAGAGCAATGCTATTTGAGGGGAGGGGACCACACAAGTAGGGTGTAATCAGACCTGAGGACCTCGTACTGCTGCCTGCAGCACACTACGCCCAAAGGCGATATCCTCATGCCTTCCCACATCCACCTGATAAAATCTGGTGAATGTATGGACTGAAGATAAGGTTGCGGCCTTGCAGATTTGAGCCAGAGTCCCGGTGATGCACCGCCCAAGAGGCACTAATCGCCCTTGTGGAGCGTGCCCTGATTTGAAAAGGTGGAATTTTTCGTTTCAAACCGTAAGCCTGAATAATCATTTGTTGAATCCATTTCGAAAGGGTAGACTTTGACGCTGCCTGCCCTCTATTGGGACCTTCTGGTAGTATGAACAAAACCTCCGTTTTGCGAACTTGAGCAGTTGCTTCCAGAAAGGCCTTGACTGCCCTTACTACATCCAAAGAATGTAGTGATTTTTCTCCCGTGGAACAGGGATCTGGAAAAAAGGAAGGCAGAACAATATCTTGGTTTAGATGGAAATCTGAAACCACCTTTGGTAGAAGCTAGAATGAGGGCGCAATACCACTCTATCCTTATGCATGATCAAATAAGGCTCTTTACAGGAAAGGGCTGCTAATTCTGATACTCTTCTAGCAGAAGAAATGGCTACCAGGAAAATTAACTTTCTTGTCAACAAGACCAAAGGAATCTGACGTATGGGTTCAAAAGGCTGTTTCTGTAAAACTGACAGAACCAAATTCAAGTCCCAGGGGTTTAGGGGCGCCTTAACCGGAGGATTAAGACGCGTCACCCCCTGCATAAAGCTTCGGACCAAAGAATGTGAAGCAAGTGGTCATTGAAATAATACTGATAAGGCCGAGACCTGGCCCTTGATGGTACTCAAGGCCAGCTTCATCTCTAATCCTATTTGTAGAAAGTCAAGAATTCTACCTATGACATACTTTCTGGGATGCCAACCCCTGGCTTCACACCAGGATACATAAGTCTTCCAAACTCTATGATAAATCACTCTGGAAGCTGGCTTCCTTGCATTGATCAAGGTAGATATGACAGGACCTGAGAGCCCACGACTCTTCAGAACATGGGTTTCAATAGCCAAACCGTCAAATTTAGCGTTTGTAAGGCAGGATGGAACACTGGACCTTGAGATAACAGGTCTGGACGTGCCGGTTCGGTCCACGGGGAACCCACTGTCATTCTTACTATCTCTGCATACCAAGCTCTTCTGGGCCACGCTGGGGCCACCAGAAGTACCGACTTCTTCTCCTGCCGTATCCTGCGAAGGAGCCGTGGTAGTAGCATAATAGGAGGAAACGCATAAATCAGTGAGAACTGATGCCATGGAATCACCAACGCATCTGTCCCGCATGCAAGAGGATCCTTTGTTCTTGCCACAAACTTGTCGACCTTTTTGTTGACCCTGGATGCAAAGAGATCTACATCTGGTATCCCCCATCTTTGGCATATGGCCCAAAAGACATCGGGGTAAAAAGACCATTCCCCCGGGACTAACTGCTGGCGACTCAAATAGTCCGCCTGCCAGTTCTTTATCCCTGGAATGAAAACTGACGATATGCATGGCACATTCTTTTCTGCCCAGACTAAAATCTGGTTCACTTCTCTCTGAGCTGCACGACTCCTGGTGCCTCTTTGATGATTGATATAAGCCACTGCTGTGGCATTGTCGGACTGAATCCTGACAGGGCAACCCTGTAGCCTGAGAGTCCAGGCCCTTAGGGCTAGATACGCCGCACGGATCGCCAGAATGTTGATGGGTAAGGTCTTCCCGATTTTGAAACATTCCCGATGGACCGCAGACTGTTCCAGAACTGCCCCCCAACCCGAAAGACTGGCATCCGTTGTTACCACTGTCCAGGTAACCGGTAAAAAGGATTTCCCTTTCTGCAGGCTTTCAGGTATTAACCACCAACTGAGGCTCTGACGCACTGTAGGAGACAGGTGCATCGGAAAATCTAATGCCTGTACCTTCTTTTTCCAAGCAGACAGGATACTGTGTTGCAGCAGTCTTGAATGAAACTGAGCATAGGGAACTGCTTCGAATGAAGCCACCATCTTTCCCAGCAGCCTCATACAAAGACGGACAGAAGGACCCTTTTTGGTCCTGACTACCTGAATCAGCTCTCTTAAGGCACTAATCTTTGCCTGGGGTAAAAATACCTTCTCTTGGCTTGTATCTATGACCAGGCCCAAATACTTTAGTCTTCTTACTGGCTTTAAGAAAGACTTTTCTAGGTTGAGAATCCAACCTAGGTATTCTAAGTAGTTGAGTGTGGTCACCAAGTTCCGGCTCAAGCAGGCTACCGACCGGTCTATCAAGAGCAGGTCGTCTAGGTATGCTATGACAGTTATACCTTGGGCCCTTAATCTGGCCAGAGGAGCAGCAAAGATCTTTGTAAACACCCGAGGTGCAGTGGCTAGCCCGAAAGGCAGGGCTACAAACTGAAAATGGCGTCTTTCTACTTCGAAGCGCAAGTACTTTTGATGAGCAGGGAAAATGGGTACATGCAGGTACGCATCCTTGATGTCTAGTGACGCCAGAAATTCTCCTCCTTGTAGGATGGAGACTACTGACCGAATTGATTCCATGTGAAAAGATCGAATCTTTAGGAATCGTTTTAGATCCTTTAGATCCAGGATGGGTCTGACATCTCCATTTGGTTTTCGAACCGTGAAAAGGTTGGAATAAAATCCCAATCCCTGTTCTTCCGTGGGAACCACCATGATGACCTTTTGCGACAATAGTCGCTCCAATGCTTGAAGGAATGACTGCTTTTTCTCTGGATCTCTGGGGACATTTGATCTGAGGAAAGGAGGAGAGGGGAATTCTTGGAACTCCAGTTTGTAACCTAGAGTTACCGTGGAGATTACCCATCTGTCCTGGAAATCCTCCTGCCAGAGCTTTGAGAACTGTAGCAGTCTTCCCCCCACCCGAGCGAGCGGGGGCGCTCCTTCATAAAGAGGCTTTAGCGTCTTGTCTAGTAGGCTTCGCAAAATTAGTGGAAAAATTTCCCCGGTGGGGCTTTAAAGCAGCAAAATATTTTTGAAACAATGTTTAGTAACCAAGTTTGGTAAAAATGTTGTTTAATTCGGACATAGAGAGCATTACATAGATACAATCAATATCACATAAAATTCCAGTAGTCGACACAAGCATGTGTTGGCAGCCATCCAGGGATCATCTCTGAGATGATCCCTGGATGGCTGCCAACACATGCAGGAAGGGTCAGAACCAACAAGTGCCTCGCCCTACACCTTCCCCACTGGGTCCAAATGCGTGGCTCCTTGTAAGCCCCGTGGACTACGGACGCGCCCAGAGGTGACAGAGGGAATGAGCAAACATTGTGGGACCACCGCATGCAACGTTTTTTATTAATTCAAACTATGAGACACAAGCCCACTTTCCTTATCCCCCCCCCCCCCCGAAGAAGACCAGAAAAGGAAAAAGGGTCAAATGCATTGGGGTATTCATGGGGATTCACATGGATAGTAATGTTACAATGTAACTGTACAATTAGAACTTTTTTAATGAATTGATTGCCATGGAAGATGGTCCTTTGTTATTGCTTGTGTCGACTACTGGAATTTTATGCGATATTGATTGTACCTATGTAATGCATTCTATGTCTGAATTAAACAACATTTTTACCAAACATGGCTACTAAACATTGTTTCAAAAATATTTTGCTGCTTTAAAGCCCCACCGGGGAAATTTTTCCACTAATTTTGCAATGCATTTTGGGTTGTGCAGGTGTGTCAACTCTTGCATGTGTTACTTCACTTTGTTGGTCTAGTAGGCTTCTTCCCCCAGGACTTCTTTTGTCCCTGGGGTCGACTCTGAAATTTATTTCTTGAACCTGACGGAGGAGGCCGTCGCGACTGCCTGGAGGCTGATGCTCCTGGCACTGGGAAAAGAACACCTTTAAAAGAGGGACGCTTACTCCTTTTCTTAACAAGTAAGAGAGTGCTTTTCCCACTAGAGATCTTTTGGATATAGTTGTCCAAATCCTCTCCAAACAGCCTAGCATCACGAAATGGAAATCCAGCCAGAAGCTTCTTACATGGTGCTTCGGCTGACCAATTTTTCAACCATAAGATTCTACGAATATGCACCAACCCAAGCGAAAGGCGAGAGGTTTGGATGATAGAATCTCTGATAGCGTCAACAGCAAAACATAAGGCCGCTGGAAGGTTGGCCAACCCCAGGGGCCTGCTGTTCAGGTAGAACTTTGAGGACCTGTTTAACATGGTCTCTCAAGTATTGACAGACCCCGATCGCTGCCACTGCAGGTTGAGCTACTGAACCCGCTAAGGAAAAATTATTTTTTAACAGGGATTCCATCTTTTTATCAATTGGATCTTTGAGCATCTGAGCATTGTCGACAGGACAAGTCAGACTTTTATTTACAGGGGAAATGGTGGCGTCAACTGCCAGTATACCCCACATCTTTCTAAACTTTTCCTCCATAGGATAAAGTGTTGAAAACTTTTTAGGCGGAAAAAAAACGTTTATCTGGGTGATCCCACTCAGAATAAATGAGCTTTTCTAGTTAATTATGAACAGGAAAAGCATGTGTTGTTTGAGGAGGCTTCTGTGAACCCAAAGAAGAGGAGGGTTCTTTAACTGACTCAGATACGGGCAACTTAAATGTGGAGCGGACCAACCCAGCAAGAATCTGCACTAACACCTTCTCATCCTGAGAAGCTGAAGAGGGTCCCTCTCCACTTGATTCCTCAGAAGAGGAACCATCAGTCCCATCCCGATCCTCTGAAAGGGATTCCTCTACTTTTTCCCCAGAGTTCCTCTGCTTGAGGGTCCTGGGTAACAGAGGAAGACCTAGTGCGTTTTCTTCCACTGAGTGAAGATGCGATTTAGGCCATTAGTCTTTCCTCTAGTCCATTAATGGTTGAGGAAAAAACCTCCTGCGTAATGTATACAGGGGCTGAAGTGCCAGAAGCAGATGCACCCCCAGACTCCGACGGCTCTCCCTGGCCAGCCATCCCAGGTCCTTCAGGGGGGGAAGGTGCTGCAGAAGGGGGGTCCTCAGAGCCTGAGGGAGATCCCCTAGAGCCTCTGGTTTTTGGGGTATTTGTACCTTTTCTACCCATAGTGCTGGGCAACAAGGTGGAGGTAACACACAAATGAAACACTGACTGCTGAGCAATGTAGTACAGCAACTGCCGCTGCTACCAATGCCCAGTCTAGTGTTTCTAAGTAAATGCTGCCTGGGAGAATGCCTGTGTCCCACCTTACATGCGACCATCAGCTGTGTCCCTCCATAGGCTGTGTGCACCTGGAAAAGTGTGCTCTTTATAGCCTGTGTAGCCGGCGATGTGGGCGTCTAAGCACGCCGGACGTTGCGCTAATGCTCCGCCCCCCCCTCCTCCAACCACCCCTATCGCCCCACTCCTCTGTTTTTTTCAAAAACGTGCGCTTTCCCGCGCGAGCCGAGGCTCCGATCCTCGGGCCAAGCATGGAGGGGAGGCTGGGGTGGAGGAAAGAAAGAGAGAGGCTGGCAGATGAGGAACCTGCCGATAGTAGCAGCGG
Source organism: Lithobates septentrionalis (assembly GCA_037952835.1). Lineage (NCBI taxonomy): Eukaryota > Metazoa > Chordata > Amphibia > Anura > Ranidae > Lithobates > Lithobates septentrionalis. The sequence goes on along the minus strand of JBBDGP010002049.1, from coordinate 88,073 downwards.
CAGCGCAGTATACTACCGCTTTTCAGGCCACCCCGGCCCCCCTAAATCTCGGGGGGAGATATCCCTGAGGAAAGAGCCCCCCCATCCCATCCTACCTGGAGCTCGGCTTGGAGGAGCGTACAGCGTGGACACTGAGACAGACAGATCAAGCATGAGAAGGTATGGGCTTTTGGCAGCCCCCGGTGGCGACAATAGGCATAGCATACATTTACTTAAAGTGGTGTTCCACCCTCAAAAAAAAAATAATTAATGACTGTGCCTAAAAAAAAAATAAAAAAAAAACATTTGGAATTTTTTTTTTTTTACTTACCTCTAAATGCCTGTTGCTAGGGGGTCCCTCGTAGTCTGCCTCTTCCAGTGCCTGGGCTGGTGACATCACTTCCCCCTCGGCACAGGAAGGGCTCTGCTCCCTCCCTCCTGTCAATCATCTGGGACCCATTACAGGTCCCAGGTGACTGAGTGGCCAATCACGGCGTGCGGCGCCGCTCGCGCATGCGCAGTGGGTGCCAGGCTGTGAAGCCACAGCCCGGCGCCCACAGTTGCCGCTGAACGGAGGGGGAGACGAGCGGGGCTTCGATCTCCCGCATCGCTGGACCCTGGGACAGGTAAGTGTCCAATTAAAAGTCAGCAGCTGCAATATTTGTAGCTGCTGACTTTTAATTTTTTTTTTTTTTTTTTGATGGGCCCTCCTCTTTAAAGGAGAAACCTACTAGAATTAAAAAATTCTGAGGAATCTCCCTTACCTTATCCAGCTGCAGGGTTCTGTTATACAGACCCAATCTTCACCTCTCACGGTGGGCTCCGTTTGGAAAACCTTCAGAGACAGGGGTCCCCTAGAAAAGGAGGATCCGCAGTTCTGGGCCTCTAAAGCACCCCGCCAGGGATATGGCTAGAAAAACCAAATACTGGATCCCGGGGTCCAGCTCTCTAAAAAGAGAAGCGTTACAGGTAAAACCTCGTTTCTTCGGACACGAGGCCCGGGTACCATCCAATTTGGCCTAAAAAAGCACTTTGAATGGATCCGGTTGCATGGCTTGCCCCAGTATAGGATATCCCTTTGGAGCTTTAGCACAGCACATCTTATTCGTGACCAACACCTAAGACACTGGCGAAAAAACTGAGGTATCCCCAGTAAGGGGAGGGGTTATATAGGGGGTTGAACTTCCTGTCTAGAGTGTGACCAGTGTCCAATCACCTTGTGATACCCATATAACCCATCAGTAATTACTGAGGCTCTTTGCCCCGTGATGTACCAGAAAGAAACAGATTTAGCTATAAACTTTATCTAAACTTTTATTTTGGATAGCATAGGAAATAGTAAAAATCCCTGTCAGGTTTTATTTTGTTGTCTGGAGTACTGCAACCTGAACATTTCAGTAACCACAAATCACTTTTTTTTCGTATGAGCAAAAATCGCTTTAGTGACACTGCGCTAAGAAACACACATAAATAGCTACCTACAGCGTGGAAACCATGCACAGTAATATCCAAGAACCAGAGATTAAAAATACTGAGGTTTGATTATTATTCTATAAACTACTACAAAGTGGTAGCAATTACCTACCTGTCCAAAGGATGAAGGTCCATTTCCACTTGATCCTACCTGCCCAGGCTTTACCATGTCTCCAGTCTGACCTGCAGACATAGCTTCCTATGACCAGCTCTGACAGTAAGCAAATAGGAAAAAAGGTCAGATAAATGAATAAGAACAAAACCTACTCTCACAATATAATAGAACTGTATGCAAAACAAACAAGAATAAACCTAATTTCTGAATTGTGCTGGCTTTAGCACTCAATGAGAGTCTACCTTTAACATCCTAATAGACAAGACCCATTTCTGGGAGTCGTTTTACCATAAAAAAAACTAACTCCAACCAAACAGCTTATTAAACAATCGAAAACCAGGAAATATTAGTTCCAGGCCTTCAAAGTATTTACATATTCTAAAATGCAGTACATAAACTTTAAAAGCCCTCACTGACCTCTGTAGCTGCAGGCATTGTGGACTAATTCATCTTCAAAGTTTACAGCAAAACACTTTTAAGGCCTTTTTACACCCGAAATCAATGAAAACACATCAACGTTTATGTAAACTCGCATGTAAATTCATGTGAACTTGCATCATCACGGGTTGCAACCCACATTGTTTTGAATGTCAATGCACGTCATATTGCTCATCAATACGCATTCTAGTACTTGCAATGACACAAGTTTTGATGTATTTTAATTCATTTAAATTTTAAATTTGTCAGCCAAAAAACAGCTACCAGCAGTGGCTGACCAACCTTGTAATCTCTAATGTGCAACAAAGCAGAAGCACAGGAAGAAAGGTGGGCATAGAGCCGAGACCTGACTTGAATGAAAGTGCTCCTATTGTGAATTACTCCACTGCAGCTGTAGAAGCCAATAAAGGCTTATAGTAAAGCTGAAGGCAAGGCAGATATAACAGATATAAATTGGTGCAGGAGTTACAACGCCAATGGTCACCCAATAGCCAAAAAGACATGTTAATGTTTAGAAGAATCAGTGGGGAAAGTGGCGGACTTGAAGTAACGAATAGACCCCAAATCTCATTCCTGGAGAAGGATACGCTAGAAGATAAGTGTGCCATAATGTGCAAGTATGCTGTACACTTCCAAGCATTCTGGAAGCTTTGCCACAGTTCCTACACAGCTTTGTCTGTATTACATCCTTTCACTGCTGCTCTATGGGGACCATAACATCTATAAACCTGTAAATACCCTAAAACAGTTTTTCAGCAAATAGCTCTTTATGATTTTTGCTGCGTGCAGTGTGTGTTATGTGTTTGGGGTCATGCTGCAAAAGTAAGTTGGGACCAATCAGATGCCTCCCTCATGATACTACATGGGTAAAAAATGTGCTTGCTTTTCTCAGCATTGGGGATGCCATCAGTTTTGACAAAACCAACCACTTCAATCTAGAAGTGCAACCCCAAGTCTACAGGTATCCTTCACCATGTTTCACTGTTGCCTGCAGTCATTCATACATGTACTGGCCAATTACATTTTGATTTAACAGTCTTGAGCACCCGCTTTTATTTGTGTTAACTTTAGTTCTTTTTGACTATTGGCTATGTTTCCAGTGGAGAAATATCATAGCTCCCAACTGTTCCTGATTTAAAGGGACTGTGTCTGGATTGGAACAAAGTCCCTCTTTCCTCCTCATTTGTCCCTCATTTCAGTCAGATCTATATAGTTGTATTTAAAATGCACTATTTATCTTTCAAAAAGTGTTTCACAGTGCTAAACCTTTCAACCAATTTCTAATTTGTCGTAATTGTACACATCAATAGGCAGTATAAAGGAAAAGTAGTGGTAAAAAGAAAGCCCTTGTGGGTTTAACTTATCTTTTTTTGAATAATTGTCCTTTAGGGGACGTGGCAGGGGATGTGCGCTATGCCCACATACTTTTGCTAATAGGTGCCCCTCGTTACCATCTCAAAAAGTTGTGAGGTATGCAACATCATTGCACAGAGCAAGTAAGTATAACATCTTTTTTTATTTTAATAAAATAAAAAATGTCTTTAGAATGACTTTAAATACTCACCTCTTCTTTTTGCCACACAAGTAACATCTGCAACAGAAGAGGTATTGCTAGCTGAAGATCCTACAAAATCCAGCTGTCCTCAGTGTGTTAGATCATGGGTCACCAATTGCTTACTGGTTCCTCTTGTCAGTCCCTATCAGGCCCGGACTGGCCATAGGCACACTGGGCATTTGCCCGGTGGGCCGGGGTCGTCGGGCTCAACTTCGGGGCCGTGGTCTGATGTCTGTTGATGACCAGGCCGCACAGCGAGAGGTAAGCGGCAACCGCGGCCTGGAGAGGGTTAACACAGGCCGCGGTCGCCGCTCACCTCTCGCTATGCGGCCGTGCCTGTGTCTCCTCTCCAGGCTCTCCTGCCCTGCCTACGATGTCATCTATCAGCAGAGCAGGGGCGGGAGGAGCCAGAGATCTGTACACTGAGTGCAGGGATCCGTGGTTGCTAGGCAGCAGGTCGGATCCAATCAAAACAGCTATCGCTGCCCACGCACGCGCACCGACCGGCGATAGCTAGGCAACGGGGACGCTGCCAGGGCTGGGGCTGCTGATGTCATGGAAATGTATTACGTCAGGAGACCCCACCCACCTAGGCAGATTACAACCATTCAAAAACCAAGGGGAGTGAAGGAGGAGTTTAAGTACACAGAGAGAAGTGAAGCCATCAGATCAGGCGTGCATACAAGGAAAGAAAACACGGAAGGAATACAGGTAAACAAGAAAAGGCAGACCAAGAAGTAATGGAGGACACAGAAAGTGTAAATAGATAAAGATGAATGGCGGGAAAAAGGAGATAAGGAAGGGGGATGGAGGGAAGAACGTATAGAAAAAAAAAAGGGGGGGATATATAAAGAGAAAAGAAGAGAAAGAGAAAAAAGGAAAAAAGAAACAGAAAAAGAGAGACAAAGGAGAGGAAATTAACCTCTTACTTACTGGGCACTTAAACCCCCCTTCCTGCCCAGACCAATTTTCAGCTTTCAGCGCTGTCACACTTTGAATGACAATTGCGCAGTCATGCTACAGTATACCCAAATTAAATTTTTATCATTTTTTTCACACAGATAGAGCTTTGTTTTGGTGGTATTTAATTGCTGCTGGGTTTTTTATTTTTTGCTAAAAAAAACAAAACAAAAAGGGACCAAAATTTTGAAAAAAAAAAAACAAACAAAACTGTTTCATAGTTTGTTATAACATTTTGAAAACAGGTAATTTTTCTCCTTCACCGATATGCGCTGATGAGGCTGCACTGATAGGCGGCACTGATAGGCGGTAATGGGTACTGATAGGTGACACGGATAAGCGGCACTGATAGGCACGACTCCATGATTATCCCGTCACCAACCACCCTCGCGAACGGGCGGTTGCTGGAAAATTGGCTGCTCAGTCTAAATTGCCCGGGCCTGGTCCCTATGTCACTATTGTGTCCTTTAGTGATGTAGGGGGCCAGCAGGAGGAAGCACTGAGCACTAATGGGAACCAGGGATGTAACACTTCCATAACAGATTGATTATGCATGATCCTATACAATTTACAAGTACTTTGGTATCTTGATATTATGCACTGCTCCTGTGTATTTCCCTTCTCAGAACAACATTAGATTGCACTGCTAATTCCTACTAGCCTTGTCAGTAGGGATGAACTCAGATGGGTTCGGACACGAGTAAATTTGTATTCAGCCCCCGAGTCAATACTTTGTAGAACCACCTTTCACTGCAATTACAGTTGCAAGTCTGGGGTATGTCTCTACCAGCTTTGCACATCTAGAGAGTGACATTTTTTTCCATTCTTCTTAGCAAAATAGGTCAAGCTCTGTCAGATTGGATGGAGAGTGTCTGTGAACAGCAATTTTCAAGCCTTGCCACAAATTTTCAATTGGATTTAGGTCTGGACTTTGACTGGGCCATTCTAACACATGAATATGCTTTGATCTAAACCATTCCATTTTAGCTCTGGCTTTAAGTTCAGAGTTGTTGTCCTGCTAGAAGGTGAACCACCGCCCCAGTCTCAAGTCTTTTGTAGGTTTTCTTCTAATATTGCCCTGTATTTGGCTCCATCCAGCTTCCCATCAACTGCGACCAGCTTCCCTGTCCCTGCTGAAGAAAAGCATCCCCACAACATGATGCTCTGCCACCACGTTTCACATTGGGGATGGTTTGCTCCGAGTGATGTGCAGTGTTAGTTTTCCACCACACATAGTGTTTGGCTTTTAAGCCAAAAAGTTCAATTTTTGTCAATTTCATCTGACCAGAGCACCTTCTTCCACATGTTTGCTGTGTCCCCAACATGGCTTCTCGCAAACTGCAAATGGAACTTCTTATAGCATTCTTTCAACAATGGCTTTCTTCTTGGCACTCTTCCATAAAGGCCAGATTTGTGGAGTTAAATAGTAGGTGAGGTTGAAAAAAAAGACACAAGACCAGCCTATGTGTGTTCCTTATATGTCAGTATTACATTGTATAACGCTTTATGTTGTGATCGTTTCAGGTGCCCATTTAAGAGTTTTTTGAAACCGTCGATGCTCCCCGCTGAAACCACCGCCTGTGGAAAGACATTCCACATCCTTGCCGCTCTTACAGTAAAGAACCCACTACGCAGTTTAAGGTTACACCTCATTTCTTCTCATTTTAAGGAGTTGCCACGTGTCTTAATAAACTCCCTTCCGCTGAAAAATTTTATCCCTATTGTGGGGTCACCAGTGTGGTATTTGTAAATAGAAATCATATCCCCTCTCAAGCGTCTCTTCTCCAGAGAGAATAAGTTCAGTGCTGGCAACCTTTCCTCATAACTAATATCCTCCAGTCCCTTTTTTTAGCTTTGTTGCCCTTCTCTGTACTTGTCCATTTCTAGTACATACTTACTGAGAACTGGACAGCATACTCCAGGTGAGGCCGGACCAGTTTTGTAGAGTGGGAGAATTATTGCTTTATCTATTGAGTTAATCCCTTTTTTAATGCATGCCAATATTCTGTTTTCTTTGTTAGCAGCAGCTTGGCATTGCATGCCATTGCTGAGCCTGTCATCTACTAGGACCCCCAGGTCTTTTTCCATCCTTGATTCCCCCAGCGGTTCTCACCCCAGTGAGTAGAATACATTCATATTTTTGCCACCCAAATGCATTACTTTACATTTTTCCACATTAAACCTCATTTTCCATGTAGTTGCCCACCCCATTAATTTGTTCATATCTTCTTGAAAGGTTTTCACATGCTGCGGAGAAGTTATTGCCCTGCTTAGCTTAGTATCGTCCTCAAATACTGAGATTGAACTGTTCACCCCATCCTCCAGGTCATTTATGAACAAATTAAATAGGATTGGTCCCAGCACGGAACCCTGGGGGACCCCACTTTCCAGCCCTGCCCATTCCGAGTACTCCCCATTTATCACTACCCTCTGAACTGGCCCTTGTAGCCAGTTTTAAATCCATGTACTCACCCTATGGTCCATGCCAACGGACCTTACTTTGTACAGTAAACGTTTATGTGGAACTGGTTTTGCAAAATCCAGATACACCACATCTACGGGCCTTCCTTTATCTAGATGGCAGCTCACCTCCTCATAGAAGGTTAATAGTTAATGGTTTAGCAAGAATGATTCTTCATGAATCCATGCCGATTACTGATAATGATACCGTTTTAATTACTAAAATCTTGTATATATTCCCTTATCATCCCCTCCAGGAGCTTGAATACTATTGATGTTCAGCTAACTGGTCTAATTCTCAGGCATGTATTTTGGCCCTTTAATATTGGTGCTATATTGGCTTTTCTCCAATAAGCTGGTAACATTCCAGTTAGTAGACCATGAGTAAAAATTAGGAACAATGGTCTGGCAATTACTTGACCGAGTTGCCTTAGGACCCTCGGGTACAAGCCATATGGTCCCGGTGACTTATTAATGTTACATTTCCCAAGTCTCTCTAATTCTGCCCTCTGTTAGCCATGAGGGTGCTTCCTGTGATGTGTCATGAGGATAAACACTGCAGTTTTGGTTACTGAAGCCCCCCCCCCAATTCCCTCTAAAGACGACGGAGAAGAATAAATTCAATACCGTTGCCATCTCCCCATCCTTTGTCTATCCTCCCTTTTTTTACTGTTTATATACTTAAAGAATTTCTTGAGATTTTTTTTGCTCTCCTCCGCTATGTGTATTTCGTGTTCTATCTTAGCCGCCCTAATTGCACACTTACATTTCTTGTTGCATTCTTTGTAAAGTCTGAATGCTGATGATCATCCCTCAGCCTTGTATGTTTTGAAGGCCTTCTCCTTTGCTTTTATATGCATTTTTACATTGGAGTTAAGCCATCCAGGACTTTTGTTCACTCTTTTAAATTCATTTCCCAATGGGATGCACTGGCTCATGCCCTATTTAATATGCTCTTAAAGCAAACCCATCTCTCCTCCATGTTCTTTGTTCTGAAGATTCTTTCCCAATTTATATCTTCTAGCAAGGTTCGTAGTTTAGGGAAGTTGGCTCTTTTGAAATTCAGTGTCTTTGTATTCCCCTTATGTTTCCTAATTGTGTGATTTATACTGAAGTTAGTTGACCTGTGATCGCTGTTTCCTAAATTGCCCCTTATTTCCAACTTTGTGATCAGGTCTGTATTGTTGGTAATCAGTAGGTCTAGTAACACTCTGTTTCTAGTTGGTGCGTCTACCATCTGACCCATGAAATGATCCTGCAAGACATTTAGGAACTGGCGAGCCTTAGACGAATGCGCGGTTCCTTCCGCCCAGTCTATGTCTAGACAATTAAAATCCCCCATTATGATGATACTTCCCATCCTTGCTGCTAATCCAAAAATTGTAATAGGAGGTCCATCCCCCCTCCTCCTCCCTCAGGTTAGGGGGCCTATAGCATACTCCCAGTATTATTTTCCCCTTAGTTTCATCCCTTTGGAGCTCTACCCATAAGGATCCACCTCCTCCCTAACTCCCTTAGTGATGTCATCTCTCACATTCACTTGTACATTATTCTTGATATATAGGCATACCCCTCCCCCTTTTTTACCCTCTCTATCCCTGCAATAAATGGAATACCCCTGAATGGTTGCCAGCCAATCATGAGAGCTGTTAAACCAAGTCTCTGAAATTCCCACAAAATCAAAATCCTCCTTGTACAACAGTATCTCTAGTTCTCCCATCTTGTCCGCCAGGCTCCTGGCATTGGTCAACATGCCACGTAGTTTAGACCGGTCGCATACTGTTCTCTTATAGGGTGTTTCTGAATTGCAAATAGGACTCGTTACTATACTTATCTTGGGTTTGTGTGCTTTAGTCAACCTACCACTAATGCCCTCAATACTACCCTCTGGAATATGTTCCGCGCTGACTATCTCTACCTCTGAACCCTCCCCCATCACCTAGTTTAAAAGCCCCTCTATAACTTTTCAGCCATCTTCACTCCCAGCAGATCTGCACTCTCCTCATTTAGGTGCAGCCCGTCCCTTCTATAGAACTGGTGACTGACTGAGAAGTTGGCCCAGTTCTCCAGGAACACAAACCCCTCCTTACTACACCATCTCCTCAGCTACTTGTTTACTTCCCTAATCTCCCTCTGCCTTTCTGATGAGGCTCGAGGTACCGGTAGTATTCCTGAGAATACTACCTTGGAGGTCCTTTTCCTCAATTTAGCTCCTAAGTCCCTAAAATCGTTCTTTAGAACACTATCTGCCTCTGAATTTGTCATTGGTGCCAGCGTGCAGCATGACAGCTGGGTCTTCCCCAGCCTATCCCAGTAATCTGTCCACCAGATCCGTGATGTGCCAAACCCGAGCACCTGGGAGACAGTATACAGTTTGGCGCTTCAGGTCTTTGTGACAGATTGCCCTCTCTGTCCTTCTAAGAACTGAGTCCCTTACCACCACAATCTGTCTTTCCTTTCACTTAGTTTCCCCCCACTCTCATTGGAGGAGTTCTTCCCCTGGCAGCTAGGGGAGTCCCTCAGCTCCAGCAGTGCTGGTCCCTGACTGGTTTCACCAATGTCACTCAATGGAGCGTACTTATTGGGATGTTCCAGCCCAGGATTGGCCTCCCTGGCCCTTTCCCCTCTATCCTTCCTGACTGTCACTCATCTACTCTTTTCTAGTGCCTGCACCTCTTTGTCTCCACCCGCCTCTGCGCTAGCCCCAGACAGGTACGTTCCTGACTCTCCTTTAGTATGGAGGGTCTTCTCAGTGCTGATAGTTGCTTCCCTAGATTCAGAACCTGAGCTTCCAGGGAAACAATGTGCTTACATTTTGCACAGCAGTATTCGCCCTTGATCAGATGATCAAGGACCGCATACATGCCGTACACCGAGTCGCATCTTCACACCTGCTGGGCATTGTACCTACTAATTTAATGAGGATTGGGGATTATACCCTGTCCAGATTAACTAACAACTAGCTTCCTGACACTAATACTCAACAATACACAGGTACTCAACAATACAATACACAGGTACTCACAGCCCACGTGCACTCTCAGCACTCGTGTACTCACTGCCCGACCAATAGTTGTCCTGTGGACAGATTCTCCCACCCGAACTGTGGATCTCTGCAGCTCCTCCCGAGTTACCATGGGCCTCTTGGCTGCTTCTCTTAGTAATGCTCTCCTTGCCCAGCCTGTTAGTTTAGGTGGACGGCCATGTCTTGGTAGGTTTGCAGTTGTGCCATACTCTTTCCATTTTCAGATGATGGATTGAACAGTGCTGCATTAGATGTTAAAAGCTTGGGATATTTTTTTTATAACCTAACCCTGCTTTAAACTTCTCCACAACATTATCCCTGACCTGTCTGGTGTGTTCCTTGGCCTTCGTGATGCTGTATGTTCACTAATGTTCTCTAACAAACCTCTGAAGGCTTTACAGAACAGCTGTATTTATACTGAGATAAACCACTGAAGGATCGGAAAGGATTTGCCCCCTTAATAATCTGGCCATTTTTTGCTATACGGCCCTGCTTCGCTTTAACTGACAATTGCGCAGTCGTGCGACGCTGTACCCAAACAAAATTGATGTTCTTTTTTCCCACAAATAGAGCTTTCTTTTGGTGGTATGTGATCACCTCTGCAGTTTTTATTTTTTGCGCCATAAACAAAAAAAGAAATGATGTATGATTAAAGAAAGTAGGATTTTTATAACAGCTTACCTGTAAAATCCTTTTCTTTTGATGTACATCATGGGTCACAGAGCCATAGTAATTACTATGTGGGTTATAGTCCACCTTCAGGTGCTGGACACTGGCACACCCTAAACAGGAAGTTGCCTCCCTATATAACCCCTCCCACTACCGGGAGTATCTTAGTTTTGTAGCAAAGCAATACACATGTATACTAGAAAGAGGGGCGGGACCTCTGTGTCCCGTGAAGTACTTAAAAAGAAAAGGATTTTACAGGTAAGCTGTTATAAAAATCCTATTTTCTTTCATCATACATCACGGGACACAGAGCCATAGTAATTACTATGTGGGATGTCCCAGAGCAATGCCAACTGAGGGGAGGGAGACACAACCAAAGTAGGGCACCATGAGATCAGAGGATTTATACTGCTGCCTGCAGTACACTGCGCCTAAAGGCGACATCCTCATGTCCTTTTACATCCACCAGATAGAATCTGGTAAATGTATGGATTAAAGACCAAGTTGTGGCCTTGCAGGATTGAGCCATGGAGGCTTGGTGATGCACTGCCCACGAAGCACTAACAGCCCTAGAGGAGTGCGCTTTGATTTGAGAGGGTAGAACTACCTCTTTAAACCATAAGCTTGAAAGATTACTTGTTGAATCCATTTAGAAACAGTAGATTTCAATGCTGCCTGTCCTCTTTTAGGACCTTCAGGCAACACGAACAAAACATCCATTTTCCGAATCTGAGCAGTCGCCTTTAAGTAGACTGACTGCTCTCACCACATCAAGAGAATGTAATGATTTTTCTTCCATAGAACAGAGTTCTGGAAAAATGAAGGTAGAACAATATCCTAGTTTAGATAAAAACCTGATATTACGGTACCTTCGATAAAAAGTTAGGATGAGGGTTCATTACTACCTTATCCTTGTGAACAATAAAAATATGGCTCTTTATGAAAAAAAGCAGCCAATTCCGATACCCTTCTTGCAGCAGATATGGTTACCAGAAAAAATATTTTCTTGGTCCTTTTTTGACAAGGAAACTATGTCGTATCGGGCCCCCCCAAAAAAAGGCTGTTTTGTAATGCCGACAAAACTAAATTCAAGTCCCAAGGGTTCAGGGGTTACCTAACCGGAGATTAAGCCGTGTTACCCCCTGAATAAAGTTACGAACCAAAGAATGAGAAGCAAGTGGTCGTTGAAATAATACCGATAAGGCCAAGACCTGTCCTTAGAAAGCACTCAAGGCCAGCCTTATTTCTCACCCCATCTGCAGATAGTCAAGGTCAAGTCAACGTTTGACCTATTTCCTGGGGTGCAACTCCTGGTTTCACACCAGGAGACATATGTTTCCCAGACTCCATAATATATAATTATGGAGGCCGGCTCCCTTGCATTAACCAAGGTAGAGACTACTGAACCTGACAGCCCACGCTTCTTCAGAGTGTGGGTCTCAATAGTCAGACCGTTAAATTTAGCGTTTGTAAAGTAGGATAGAACACCGGATCTTGCGAGAGAAGGTCTGGCCGAGATGGTAGGGTCCATGGGTTCCCTACTGCCATCTTTACGATCTCTGCATACCAAGATTTCCTGGGTCCTGCTGGGGGCCACAAGAATCAACGACTTCCCTACCTGCTTGATCCTGTGAAGAAGTCGTGGACGCAGGCAGAATAGGAGGGAATGCATAAATCAGCGAGAACCGATTCCACGGGAATAGCAAGGCATCTGTTCCGCATGCTAGCAGATCCTTTGTTTTTGAGAAAAAGTTGTCGATTTCTTTGTTGAACCTGGACGCAAACAGATCTATGTCTGGGATCCCCCATTTTTGACATATTGACAGGAAGATATCGGGGTGAAGGAACCATTCTCCCGGGAACAACTGCTGGCGACTCAAGTAGTTCGCCTGCCAATTTTCTATTTCTGGAATGAAGACTGCCGATAGGCAAAGTACATTGTGTTCTGCCCAAGATAGGATATGATTCACCTTTCTCTGGGCCACACAACTTCTTGTGCCCCCTTGGTGATTAATATAGGCCATTGCTGTGGCATTGTCGGATTGAATCCTGGCAGGACAATACCGTAAACTGAACGTTCAGGCCCTCAGGACCAAGAGCTCTACCTGAATTTCTAAACTGTTAATGGGCAAGGCCATTTCTGATCTGGGACACTTCTCTTGGACAGTTGCCTCTTCCAGGACTGTTCCCCAACCTAAACAAAAAAGGTTGGCATATGTTGTTACCATTTCCCAGGTAACTGAAGGAAGGATTTTCCCCTTAGTAGATTTTGGGATATTAACCATAAACTTAGGCTCCGGCGCACCCAGCCTACAGCACCTGGTATTTCCAGGTGGTCTCTCATCTGGGTACTAACCAGGGCCGACCCTGCTTAGCCTCCAAGATCAGACGAAATCGGGCGCTATCAGGGTGATGTGGCCGTAGGCTTTGGAGTCAGACACATTGGGAATGTAGAGATTGAACCCTTTTTTCCAAGCCGATAGGATACTGTTTTGTAGCATTCTCGAATGAAACTGAGCATAAGGAACAGCCTCGAATGAAGCCACCATCTTTCCCAAAACCTCATGCAAAGTCGAATAGAAGAAATTCATCTTGCTTCGAGCACCTAAATCAGTTCCTTTATGGCGCTGATCTTTGCCTGGGGCAAGAATACCCTTTTCTGGGTGTACCTATGATCGGACCCAAGTATTTTAGCCTTCTTCATGGTTTTAAAGACGATTTCTCCTAGGTTGAGAATCCGACCTAGATATTCCAGGTAGTTGAATGTGGTGACCATACTTTGGTCTAATGCTGCGTACACACGGTCGGACTTTTCGACCGGACTTGTCCGACGGACGCCGATGGACCAAATCCGGCGGACAATCCGATCGTGTGTGGGCTTCACCGGACCTTCAGCGGACTTTTCCAGTCGCAAATCTGACGGACTTTAGATTTGGAACATGCTTCAAATCTTTACATCGTAACTCCGCCGGACCCAGAAATCCGCTTATCTGTATGCGAGTCCGACGGACAAAAACCTACGCTAGGGCGGCTATTGGCTACTGGCTATTAACTTCCTCATTTTAGTCCGGTCATACGTCATCACGTATGAATCCGTCGGACTTTTGTGTGATCGTATGTAGTCAAGTCAGTTCGTTATAAAGTCCGCCGCAAGTCCGCCAAAAGTCTGTCGAAAGTCTGTCGGACAAGCTGTCGGACTTTTGTAGCCAAAAAGTCCGACCGCGTGTACGCGGCATAAGCGGGCTACCGAGAACAGATCAACTAGGTAAACCATAAACATTATACCTTGGGCCCTTAATCTGGCTAGAAGAGTGGCCAGAACCTTTGTAAACACTCAAGGTCCAGTAGCTGGACCGGAAAGCAAAGCTACACACTGAAAATGAAGATTTTCCACCTTGAAAAGTAGATATTACTAGTGAGCGAGGAAATAGGCATATGGAGGTATGCATCTTTGATGTCGATTGACGTCAGAAGTTCTCCTCCTTGTAGGATGGAGATAACTGATTTGGATTGACTCCATACGAAAAAAGAGTGGTTATATTCAGGAATTGAATTTAGATTTTTGAGATCCAGAATTCCATTCGGATTTGGCACCGTGAAAAAAAGAGGTTTGAATCAAACCCCAACCTCTGTTCTTACATGGGGACCCCCATGATCACTTTTTTCTTTTTCTCTGGATCCTTAGAAACGTTTGATCTGAGAAAGCGAAGCAACGGGAATTCTTGGAACTCCACTTTGTACCCTGGAGCTATTGAGGAAGTCCATTCATCTTGACAATCTTCCTGCTAGATCCTTGAGAACTGCAGAAGAATTCCCCCTATTCCATTGAACCGGACGGTGGAAGCCGCCGTGACTGCCTGGACGCTGATGCCTCTGGCACAGGAGAAGGAGCTTTAAACAAAAATACATTTACTCCTTTTCTTAAATGGTAAAAGGAGTGCTTTCCGCTAGAATTTCTTTGGATGTATTATCCAAAACATCCCCAAATTGATGTTTCACAGCAAAAAGGAAGACTAGCCAGGAGCTTCTTACAAGGCGCTTAGCGAACGGCGCAAGGCCTGAAGGATAGAATCTCTCATAGCAACTATTGCAAACATAAAGCTGCCTCCTAGGCCTGCTGAGCAGGATAACCTTGAACACCTGTTTAAACTGGTCTCTCAACGATTAAGCAATTACTGTCAGCACAGGCTGAGACACTCAATCTACCAGAGAAAAAAAGGATTTTTTTTTTTTCCCAATAGGAATTCCACCTTTTTATCCGTTGGATCCCTAAGCATTTGAGAATTGTCTGCCGGACAAGTTAAACTTAATTACACACTTTATAGCAGCGTTAATTGCTGGTATACCCTGCTTAGTGAATTTCCTCCACCATAGGATAAAGTGTGAAAACTTTTTAGGAGAGAAAAAAAATGCTTATCTGGATGATCCTCTCAGATACAAAAAAGCTTTTCCAGCAATGAATGGACAAGAAAAGGCATGCACAGCTTGAGGAGGCTTTAGTGAACCCAAACACTCAGTTAAGGGTACATAAATGTCGATCGATCATTCAGCAAGAAATTGCACCATCAATCTTAAGATTGGAACAGCTGATTCTCCCGCATTTGACACCTCAGAAGAGGAGTTATCAGCCTCACCACAGGCCCCTGAGGGAATTTGACTTCTCCTGCCCCTAGTTCCTCGGTTTGAGGGTCCTGGGTAATGGGTAATGGAAGAGAACCTGTTGCATTTTGACCCACACTGGGATGCGATTAAAGTCGCTAAACTTTTTTTTTTTTAATCATCATAAAATAAACAGGGGCTGCAGTGTTAAAAACAGTTACAGACATGGCCCCGATGCTCACTCTCAGGGGAAGATGCCATTTGTAGAGATGATTAGGCTTTCCAGAGCTTGAGGGAGACCCTTTTAGCTCTTTTTTGGGGGTTTTTCAATCCCCTCTTCTGACCATAGCCCAATGCACAAATTAGAGGTACTACCAGAAGAAATCGCATCCACTGCTTGAGCAATAGTCCAGCTACTGCCGCTACTGTTAATGCTCAGCCTGATGCAAATAGTAAATGTGTCAAATAGGAAATGCCTGTATCACCAAAACCTCTTTCATGCTCCTCTTTGCTCTTATGTCTCTCCGACAATTTTGCAGCCAGCATAAGTTTTTCTTTTTTTTTTTTTTTTTAAAACACACTCCCATGTTGGAAGTCGCCAAGCTAAGCCCCGCCCCCACCGTCGCATCACATCCCCCCTCCTTTCTTTTTTTAAAAAAAAGGGTTTTCCCGCACAAGCACGGGCCTCCCATGGGATCGGCTAAGTGAGGGAGCATTGCTGATCAATTTTAGTTCTCCCTTATACTGGGCCTCTTGAAGAGGGGAAGAGTTCAGCTCAGGTGGGGGTTTCTGGAGGAAGCAAAACCCCCCAAACGTACTGCAGGACTGCCTGCTAGCCGGAGGAAAAAAGTCTGCTGCTTCTGTGACACAGCGTGACTCTGAGCAAAGCATGAGAAGGTATGTGCTCCATACAGCCCCAAGTGGTGACACTTAGGCATGACAACATTTACTTTAAAGGAGACATTTCATAAGAAAATTTAAAAATTCCTTAGAAAAACTCCACTTACCTTTCCAGCCGCAGGGTTTTCTGTGGTAAAACCAACAGACCCAATCTTCACCCTTCACAGTGGGTTACATTAACAAAGCTTCAGAAACCGGGGACCCTCTGGACCCGTAAAAAGCACCCCGCCAGTAAAACTTTATGGCCTTAATACCAAAAGCACTGGATCCCGGGGTCCAGCTCTCTAAAAAGAGAAGCATTACAGGCAAATCCTCATTTCTTCAGATACGAGGCCCGGGTACCATTCAATTCGGCCTAAAAGACACTTTGAATGGATCCGGCTGCATAGCTAGCCCCAGCAAGGATTGCTCCAGTAGAGCTCAGCACAGCACATCTTTACTCGTGACCAACACCTAAGACACTGGAGAAAAAACTGAGATACTCCCAGTAGTGGGAGGGGTTATATAGAGAGGCAACTTCCTGTTTAGGGTGTGCCAGTGTCCAGCACCTGAAGGTGGACTATAACCTTCATAGTAATTACTATGGCTCTGTATCCCGTGACGTACGATTAAAGAAACAATATTTTTTCAAAAGATTTTTTTAAAAAAAACTAATTTCTTTATCAGTTATATATATCTACATATTTTTGTTTAAAAAATTAGCAATATGCGTATATTGATTGGTTTGCACAAGTTATAGCGTCTACAAAAGAGGGGATAGATTTATGGCATTTTTATTATTTTTTTCACTAGTAATGGCGGCGATCAGTGATTTTTAGTGGGACTGCGACATTGCGGCGGAGAGATCGGACACTTTTGACACTTTTTTGGGACCATTGACATTTATACAGCGATCAGAGCTAAAAATAGCCACTGATTACTGTACAAATGTCACTGGAAGGGAAGAGGTTAATACTAGGGGGCGATCAAGAGGCTAAATGTGTTCCCTCATGTGTGCTCTAATTGTGGGGGGATGGGACTGCCTGGAGGAGGAGACCGACCGCTCTTCCTAATCTTTAGGAGCAGCAGATCTGTCTCTCCTCCCCTGACAGAACGGAGATTTGTCTGTTTACATTGACAGATCTCCATTCTGTCTCTATCAGGGGCGATCACGAGTGGCCGGCAGCCATCGCAACCTCCGTCCATGCGCATCGGCCCCCGGCGTCGCACGCTTCCCCCCTACAGCTCTTAAAAGCGGCCAACGTACCATTATGGCGATTCGCCCAGGGGAGCCAACCTGCCGCAGTTTTACTGCGGCGGCTGGTCCTTAAGTAGTTAAATTACACGGGTGGACTCTATTTACTAATTAGGTGACTTCTGAAGGCAATTGGTTCCATTACATTTTAGTTTGGGGTACCAGAGTAAAGGGGGCTTAATACAAATGCACGCCACACATTTCAGATATTTATGTTATTTGTAAAAAATTTGAAAACCATTTATCATTTTCCTTTCACTTCAGAATTATGTGCAACTTTGTGTTGGTCTATCGCAGAAAATCCCAATAAATTACATTTACGTTTTTGGTTGCAACACGACAAAATGTGGAAAGTTTCAAGGAGGTATGAATACTTTTTCAAGGCACTATATACAAGGGGCACAGCATGGCTATACCACTTATGATTGGTTGCCTGCAGTGACAGCTTCCTGGCAGGTTCCGATTCCTGTCTGAACATGTCTGAGCTCATCCCTGCTTGTCAGTCCCTAGCGCATGTCTTTTCCTGTCGTGGTGACACATGCACATCAGAAAGGCCATGCGTAAACCTCTCTAGTGCTCTTCCTGTTCTCCTGTGAACACAAGCACCAATAAGTTACACGTCCATCGTGAAGTGTAAACTTTAAACAAAAAAAAAAACAAAAAAGATATTCATACCAATGTTTTTTGTGAGTGCCATCATTGCAACAAGAAGAGAAATTAAATTATATACCATTGGACTTTTTGAGGCCCTCACGCTTTACAACTGCTTTGATGCATGTAAACAGTCATTTAACTTCAGATATTCTCATGATGAAGAATACAGACATACTTTATACAATGCATACATGGTCATCAGGGAGCCTTAATAACAAAGCCGCAAAGACTGTGAACATTTTGGCTAGCAACATCTTGAAACAAGCCTCTGCAGTTCCTACAGACTGCTATGGCAATAGATAACATATTTGCACGGTGAATAGGTCACACGATAAAAATGTATAAATTGCCAAATTGTTGGTGTGGAGACAAATATAAAACAACCCCCTCCTAACAGCGCCACATCACTTATACTGTGGAGTCTATTTAAGTGATCTTGCATAGCAAGACCACTTACTGTTATCTCACATATATATTATTATTATTATTAAAGCGGTTGTATACCCGCTGTCATTTTTTTTTTTTTTTTACACCTGCAAGGGAAAAGGCATAATGAGCTAGTATGCACCGCATACTAGCTCATTATGAGATACTTACCTTAGAACGAGGCGCCGGCATCTCACCTGGTCCACGCCGAGGGAGCCGACATCTCCCCTCGGCGTGTCTTCCGGGTATCGCGGCTCCGGCGCTGTGAGTGGCCGGAGCCGCGATGTCGTCACTCCCGCGCATGCGCGCGGGAGACTTCTGCCCGGCAAGCTCCGGAGTTTGCCGGGCTGTCAGCCGAGAGTCCCCTGTGCGCATGCGCCGCTGCAGTTAGCGGCTCATTGCGAGGGGAATATCTCCTAAACCTTACAGGTTTAGGAGATATTTTTTTTACCTACAGGTAAGCCTTATTATAGGCTTACCTGTAGGTAAAAGTTACAAATATGGGTATACAACCGCTTTAAGTGTTCTTGCATAGCAAGACCACTTACTGTTATCTCACATATATATTATTATTATTAGTGGGACTGCTTTAGCAGTCCCACTATTGTTATTCGATTTTATTTATTTTTAAACTTAATTTTAAACTTAATTTTAATCTTAATTTTATTCCGTACGTTTTTTGGTTCTGCGTAACTTCTGCATACTTTCAGCTATTAAAACCATTCAACTATCAAAATGTTCGTCTCTTTTAGCTGATGTGTGCTCTTTTTCAACTTTTTATCTACCATTTATACTTTTTAAAATATTAAGCTTTTTATCACTTTTTTTTAACATTGAAGTCAATGGGAGCATGCTTCAGAAACTTAAAATCTTCTTCCGCTCCCAAAAGTTTCAGCTCCTTCATACTTTCAACTAGAGACACCAAACGAACTTTAAAATGTTCACAAAATATTCAGCTATCTGGCTATATCTTTTCAGTTTGATATCTTTTACAGTTTTTGAGAAAAAGCTTTTTGTTTAGAGGTCATTTCAGGAAATTTTAGCCATTAATCAGAGTGTACTGTTTGTTTTGTTGCCATGGTTACCAAAGCTTCTGTTATACACAGGGGGGGAGGTGGCTGGAGCATCTCAGCTCTGATTACAGAGGCCGGGGGAAGGGACAGACACACCATGTACTGATTTATAATACAGGAATATGATAGGGCATTTTTGATAGGGCAATTCTGATGAGGCAATTATGATGGGGCAGTTTTATTGGTGGCAATTATGATGGGTCAGTTTTGATGGTGGCAATATGATGGGGCAGTTTTGATGGGACAATTCTGATGGGGCTGTTTTGATGGTGGCAATATGATGGGCAGTTTTGATAGGGCAATTCTGATGGGGCAGTTTTGATGGGGACAATTTTAATGGAGCAGTTTTAAAGGTGGCAATATGATGGGGCAGTTTTGATGGGGACAATTTTAATGGAGCAGTTTTAAAGGTGGCAATATGATGGGGCAGTTTTGATGGGGGCAGTTTTGATGGTGGCAATATGATGGGGCAATTCTGATGGGGCAGTTTTGATGGTGGCAATATGATGGGGCAGTTTTAATGGGGACAATTTTGATGGGGCAATTCTGATGGGGCAGTTTTGATGGCAGTATGATGGGGCAGTTTTGATGGCGGCCATTTTAGCAATTTAGCTATTCAGCATTCCCACGCATTTTCCCCAGGAAATGCATTTTCTAGTTATTATTATAGCCAAATTTACCACCCTAACTCCTCCCACAGTTTTTACACTACATAGACAAGTAATATACCGAAACGTGCGGATTGTTCCCGAATGGTGTGCTATTACTTTGTGGAACGTTTCGCCGAATGGTTCACGAAATATCGTCATTTTTGCGGCGAAATTGGTCCCATAGGAATGAATGGGGAAACTAGAGTGGGAGATGACAAAAGCTGGAAAATCAGAACATGATTTCTAAACTGCCGCCACTCCCTCATTTTCAAGCCCACCTACACAAATATTATATCAAAACGTTCAGCTATCCCTGCTGCCACTAAACATGTCCACGGCTAAGCCATAGTCCTGATAGTTTTCACAATATGACCATTTGTTTGCAACTCATGCCGTCCATTGACATTCATTGAAACTACACTCTAGCCCCTTCAAATTTGAAGGGCAATATCTAAACTGCGACCGTGCCTTCAATTTTAATATTTCAGAGACATACTATGTATCAAAATCTAGGTCTGGGTCTTGTGATTCTCACAATATAAAGATCTTCGCTGTAGGATGTATAGTTTTTAAAATACGGCCATTTGTTTAGAGGTAATTTCAGGAAATTTTAGCCATTAATCAGAGTGTACTGTTAGTGTTTGCTTTGTTGCCATGGTTACCAAAGTTTCTGTTATACACAGGGGGGAGGTGGCTGGAGCATCTCAGCTCTGATTACAGAGCCCGGGGGAGGGGGACAGACACACCATGTACTGATTTATAATAGAGGAATATGATGGGGCAGTTTTGATGGGGTAATTCTGATGGGGCAGTTTTGATGAAGCAGTATTTGGGAAGCATAAACAGGGCATGAGCGTTGCTAGGAAACAGTGGTTGTAAACACAAGATGCTGAGACACCCCAAATGCATGTGACTTCATCTGCTAGACTTGATAATGCTTGTAGACTCCTTCCACAGTTTTTACACTACAGAGACAAGTAATATACCGAAACGAGCGGATTGTTCCCGATTGGTGTGTTATTACTTTGTGGAACGTTTTGCCGAATGGTCCACGAAATGTTGTTTTTGCGGCGAAATTGGTCCCATAGGAATGAATGGCGAAATGTTCAAAACTAGAGTGGGAGGTGACAAAAGCTGACAACCCCATGATCAGCCAAAACATTATGACCGCCCCATGTAAAAAAAAAATATTTTTGAAAAAAAAAAAAAATCATTTTTGAAAAAAATAACAAATTCATTTTTGAAAAAAAAAAAAACATTTTTGAAAAAAAAAAATCATTTTAAAAAAAAAAAATAATAATTTTTGAAAAAAAAAATCATTTTTGAAAAAAAATATATTTTTGAAAAAAAAAATTTTTTGAAAGAAAAAATATATTTTTGAAAAAAAAATCATTTTTGAAAAAAAAAATCATTTTTGAAAAAAATGTTTGTGCTCTTTCAGCTAATGATGAGACTTCAACTTTTTTACTACTATTTATACTTTTTAAAATATTAAGCTTTTTAACACTTTTCACAGGAGCTCCAGCCACTCCAACCACACAACAGTTACTCAAGCCACTCCACCCAGTTACTCCGCCCACTCCAGTTGTAGAGGCAAGAACACTTTTCACAATTTCCCCAGAAATTGTACCTTTTCTAGTTATTATTATTAAGTGTTCTTGCATAGCAAGACCACTTACTGTTATCTCACATATATATTATTATTATTATAGCCAAATTTACCACCCTAACTCCTCCCACAGTTTTTACACTACATAGACAAGTAATATACCGAAACGTGCGGATTGTTCCCGAATGGTGTGCTATTACTTTGTGGAACGTTTCGCCGAATGGTTCACAAAATATCGTCATTTTTGCGGCGAAATTGGTCCCATAGGAATGAATGGGGAAACTAGAGTGGGAGATGACAAAAGCTGAAAAATCAGAACATGATTTCTAAACTGCCGCCACTCCCTCATTTTCAAGCCCACCTACACAAATCTTATATCAAAACGTTCAGCTATCCCTGCTGCCACTAAACATGTCCACGGCTAAGCCATAGTCACAATATGACCATTTGTTTGCAACTCACGCCGTCCATTGACATTCATTGAAACTACACTCTAGCCCCTTCAAATTTGAAGGGCAATTTCTAAACTGCGACCGTGCCTCCATTTTTAATATTTCAGAGACATACTATGTATCGAAATCTAGGTCTGGGTCTTGTGATTCTCACAATATAAAGATCTTCGCTGTAGGATGTATAGTTTTTAAAATACGGCCATTTGTTTAGAGGTCATTTCAGGAAATTTTAGCCATTAATCAGCGTGTACTGTTTGTTTTGTTGCCATGGTTACCAAAGCTTCTGTTATACACAGGGGGGAGGTGGCTGGAGCATCTCAGCTCTGATTACAGAGCCCGGGGGAGGGGACAGACACACCATGTACTGATTTATAATAGAGGAATATGATGGGGCAGTTTTGATGGGGTAATTCTGATGGGGCAGTTTTGATGAAGTAGTATTTGGGAAGCATAAACAGGGCATGAGCGTTGCTAGGAAACAGTGGTTGTAAACACAAGATGCTGAGACACCCCAAATGCATGTGACTTCATCTGCTAGACTTGATAATGCTTGTAGACTCCTCCCACAGTTTTTACACTACAGAGACAAGTAATATACCGAAACGAGCGGATTGTTCCCGATTGGTGTGTTATTACTTTGTGGAATGTTTCGCCGAATGGTCCACGAAATGACGTTTTTGCGCGAAATTGGTCCCATAGGAATGAATGGCGAAATGTTCAAAACTAGAGTGGGAGGTGACAAAAGCTGACAACCCCATGATCAGCCAAAACATTATGACCACCCCATGATCAGCCAAAACATTATGACCGCCCCATGTAAAAAAAAAAATAATTTTTGAAAAAAAAAAATAATAATTTTTGAAAAAAATAAAAATAAAATCATTCTTGGAAAAAAAAAATATTTTTGAAAAAAAAAATATTTAAAAAAAAAAAATTATTTTTGAAAAAAAAAATCATTTTTGAAAAAAAAAATAATTTTTGAAAAAAAAAATAATTTTTGAAAAAAAATTTTATAATTTTTGAAAAAAAAAAAAATTTTTGAAAAAAAAAATCATAATTTTTGAAAAAAATGTTCAGCTCTTTCAGCTAATGATGATGAGACTTCAACTTTTTTACTACTATTTATACTTTTTAAAATATTAAGCTTTTTAACACTTTTCACAGTTACTTCAGCCACTCCAACCACACAACAGTTACTCAAGCCACTCCACCCAGTTACTCCGCCCACTCCAGTTGTAGAGGCAAGAACACTTTTCACAATTTCCCCAGAAATTGTACCTTTTCTAGTTATTAGTGGGAATGCTTTAGCAGTCCCACTATTGTTATTCGATTTTATTTATTTTTAAACTTAATTTTAAACTTAATTAGTGGGAATGCTTTAGCAGTCCCACTATTGTTATTCGATTTTATTTATTTTTAAACTTAATTTTAATTAGTGGGAATGCTTTAGCAGTCCCACTATTGTTATTCGATTTTATTTATTTTTAAACTTAATTAGTGGGAATGCTTTAGCAGTCCCACTATTGTTATTCGTTTTTTTATTATTAGTGGGAATGCTTTAGCAGTCCCACTATTGTTATTCGTTTTTTTATTATTTTTCTTACTCCGTACGTTTTTCGGTAATGCGTAACTTCTGCATACTTTCAGCTATTAAAACCATTCAACTATCAAAATGTTCGTCTCTTTTAGCTGAGGTGTGCTCTTTTTCAACTTTTTTTCTACCATTTATACTTTTTAAAATATTAAGCTTTTTATCACTTTTTTTTAACATTGAAGTCAATGGGAGCATGCTTGAAATCCTTAAATTTTTCTTCCGCTCCCAAAAGTTTCAGCTCCTTCATACTTTCACCTAGAGACACCAAACAAACTTTAAAATGTTCACAAAATATTCAGCTATCTGGCTATAGCTTTTCAGTTTTATATCTTTTACAGTTTTTGAGAAAAAGCTTTTTGTTTAGAGGTCATTTCAAGAAATTTTAGCCATTAATCAGAGTGTACTGTTTGTTTTGTTGCCATGGTTACCAAAGCTTCTGTTATACACAGGGGGGGAGGTGGCTGGAGCATCTCAGCTTTGATTACAGAGCCCGGGGGAGGGGACAGACACACCATGTACTGATTTATAATAGAGGAATATGATGGGGCAGTTTTGATAGGGCAATTCTGATGGGGCAGTTTTGATGGTGGCAATATGATGGTGCAGTTTTGATGGGGCAATTCTGATGGGGCAATTTTGATGGTGGCAATATGATGGGACAGTTTTGATGGCAATATGATGGGGGCAATTTTGCTGGGGGCCGTTTTAGCAATTCAGCATTCCCACGCATTTTCCCCAGGAAATGCATTTTCTAGTTCTTTTTTTTCTTCTTCTTATTCCGTACGTTTTTCGGTAATGCGTAACTTCTGCATACTTTCAGCTATTAAAACCATTCAACTATCAAAATGTTCGTCTCTTTTAGCTGAGGTGTGCTCTTTTTCAACTTTTTTTCTACCATTTATACTTTTTAAAATATTAAGCTTTTTATCACTTTTTTTTAACATTGAAGTCAATGGGAGCATGCTTGAAATCCTTAAATTATTCTTCCGCTCCCAAAAGTTTCAGCTCCTTCATACTTTCACCTAGAGACACCAAACAAACTTTAAAATGTTCACAAAATATTCAGCTATCTGGCTATAGCTTTTCAGTTTTATATCTTTTACAGTTTTTGAGAAAAAGCTTTTTGTTTAGAGGTCATTTCAAGAAATTTTAGCCATTAATCAGAGTGTACTGTGTGTGTTTTGTTGCCATGGTTACCAAAGCTTCTGTTATACACAGGGGGGGAGGTGGCTGGAGCATCTCAGCTCTGATTAGAGCCCAGGGGAGGGGACAAAAGCTGGAAAATCAGAACATGATTTCTAAACTGCCGCCACTCCCTCATTTTCAAGCCCACCTACACAAATCTTATATCAAAACGTTCAGCTATCCCTGCTGCCACTAAACATGTCCACGGCTAAGCCATAGTCCTGATAGTTTTTACAATATGACCATTTGTTTGCAACTCACACCGTCCATTGACATTCATTGAAACTACACTCTAGCCCCTTCAAATTTGAAGGGCAATTTCTAAACTGCGACCGTGCCTTCAATTTTAATATTTCAGAGACATACTATGTATCAAAATCTAGGTCTGGGTCTTGTGATTCTCACAATATAACGATCTTCGCTGTAGGATGTATAGTTTTTAAAATACGGCCATTTGTTTAGAGGTCATTTCAGGAAATTTTAGCCATTAATCAGAGTGTACTGTTTGTTTTGTTGCCATGGTTACCAAAGCTTCTGTTATACACAGGGGGGAGGTGGCTGGAGCATCTCAGCTGATTACAGAGCCCGGGGGAGGGGACTGACACACCATGTACTGATTTATAATAGAGGAATATGATGGGGCAGTTTTGATGGGGTAATTCTGATGGGGCAATTCTGATGGGGCAGTTTTGATGGTGGCAATATGATGGGGCAGTTTTGATGGTGGCAATATGATGGGGCTGTTTTGATAGGGCAATTCTGATGGGGCAGTTTTGATGGTGGCAATATGATGGTGCAGTTTTGATGGGGCAATTCTGATGGTGGCAATATGATGGGACAGTTTTGATGGCAATATGATGGGGGCAATTTTGCTGGGGGCCGTTTTAGCAATTCAGCATTCCCACGCATTTTCCCCAGGAAATGCATTTTCTAGTTAGTGGGACTGCTTTAGCAGTCCCACTATTGTTATTCGTTTTTTTATTATTTTTCTTATTCCGTACGTTTTTCGGTAATGCGTAACTTCTGCATACTTTCAGCTATTAAAACCATTCAACTATCAAAATGTTCGTCTCTTTTAGCTGAGGTGTGCTCTTTTTCAACTTTTTTTCTACCATTTATACTTTTTAAAATATTAAGCTTTTTATCACTTTTTTTTAACATTGAAGTCAATGGGAGCATGCTTGAAATCCTTAAATTTTTCTTCCGCTCCCAAAAGTTTCAGCTCCTTCATACTTTCACCTAGAGACACCAAACAAACTTTAAAATGTTCACAAAATATTCAGCTATCTGGCTATAGCTTTTCAGTTTGATATCTTTTACAGTTTTTGAGAAAAAGCTTTTTGTTTAGAGGTCATTTCAGGAAATTTTAGCCATTAATCAGAGTGCACTGTGTGTGTTTTGTTGCCATGGTTAACAAAGCTTCTGTTATACACAGAGGGGGGGAGGTGGCTGGAGCATCTCAGCTTTAATTACAGAGCCCGGGGGGAGGGGACAGACACACCATGTACTGATTATAATAGAGGAATATGATGGGGCAGTTTTGATGGTGGCAATTCTGATGGGGCAGTTTTGATGGCGGTCATTTTAGCAATTTAGCTATTCAGCAATTATTTTTGAAAAAAAAAATATATTTTTGAAAAAAAAAATATATTTCTGAAAAAAAAAAAATTATTTTTGAAAAAAAAAAAAATCATTTTTGAAAAAAAAAAAAAATTATTTTTGAAAAAAAAAATTATTTTTGAAAAAAAAAAAATATTTTTGAAAAAAAAAATTATTTTTGAAAAAAAAATTATTTTTGAAAAAAAAAATATTTTTGAAAAAAAAAATATTTAAAAAAAAAAATCATTTTTGAAAAAAAAAATTTGAAAAAAAAATTTTTTGAAAAAAAAAATTTTTTGAAAAAAAAAATTTTTGAAAAAAAAAATAATTTTTGAAAAAAAAAATTTTTGAAAAAAAAAAATATTTTTGAAAAAAAAAAATATTTTTTGATGGGGCAGTTTTGATGGTGGCAATATGATGGTGCAGTTTTGATGGGGCAATTCTGATGGGGCAGTTTTGATGGTGGCAATATGATGGGACAGTTTTGATGGCAATATGATGGGGGCAATTTTGCTGGGGGCCGTTTTAGCAATTCAGCATTCCCACGCATTTTCCCCAGGAAATGCATTTTCTAGTTTATTTTTAATAATTTTAATTTTATTCCGTACGTTTTTCGGTAATGCGTAACTTCTGCATACTTTCAGCTATTAAAACCATTCAACTATCAAAATGTTCGTCTCTTTTAGCTGAGGTGTGCTCTTTTTCAACTTTTTTTCTACCATTTATACTTTTTAAAATATTAAGCTTTTTATCACTTTTTTTTAACATTGAAGTCAATGGGAGCATGCTTGAAATCCTTAAATTTTTCTTCCGCTCCCAAAAGTTTCAGCTCCTTCATACTTTCACCTAGAGACACCAAACAAACTTTAAAATGTTCACAAAATATTCAGCTATCTGGCTATAGCTTTTCAGTTTGATATCTTTTACAGTTTTTGAGAAAAAGCTTTTTGTTTAGAGGTCATTTCAGGAAATTTTAGCCATTAATCAGAGTGCACTGTGTGTGTTTTGTTGCCATGGTTACCAAAGCTTCTGTTATACACAGAGGGGGGGAGGTGGCTGGAGCATCTCAGCTTTAATTACAGAGCCCGGGGGGAGGGGACAGACACACCATGTACTGATTATAATAGAGGAATATGATGGGGCAGTTTTGATGGTGGCAATTCTGATGGGGCAGTTTTGATGGCGGTCATTTTAGCAATTTAGCTATTCAGCAATTATTTTTGAAAAAAAATATATATTTTTGAAAAAAAAAATATATTTCTGAAAAAAAAAAATTATTTTTGAAAAAAAAAAAAATCATTTTTGAAAAAAAAAAAAAATTATTTTTGAAAAAAAAAAATTATTTTTGAAAAAAAAAAAATATTTTTGAAAAAAAAAATATTTTTGAAAAAAAAAATATTTAAAAAAAAAAAATCATTTTTGAAAAAAAAATTTGAAAAAAAAATTTTTTGAAAAAAAAAAAAATTTTTGAAAAAAAAAAAATTTTTGAAAAAAAAAAATATTTTTTGATGGGGCAGTTTTGATGGTGGCAATATGATGGTGCAGTTTTGATGGGGCAATTCTGATGGGGCAGTTTTGATGGTGGCAATATGATGGGACAGTTTTGATGGCAATATGATGGGGGCAATTTTGCTGGGGGCCGTTTTAGCAATTCAGCATTCCCACGCATTTTCCCCAGGAAATGCATTTTCTAGTTTATTTTTAATAATTTTAATATTATTCCGTACGTTTTTCGGTAATGCGTAACTTCTGCATACTTTCAGCTATTAAAACCATTCAACTATCAAAATGTTCGTCTCTTTTAGCTGAGGTGTGCTCTTTTTCAACTTTTTTTCTACCATTTATACTTTTTAAAATATTAAGCTTTTTATCACTTTTTTTTAACATTGAAGTCAATGGGAGCATGCTTGAAATCCTTAAATTTTTCTTCCGCTCCCAAAAGTTTCAGCTCCTTCATACTTTCACCTAGAGACACCAAACAAACTTTAAAATGTTCACAAAATATTCAGCTATCTGGCTATAGCTTTTCAGTTTGATATCTTTTACAGTTTTTGAGAAAAAGCTTTTTGTTTAGAGGTCATTTCAGGAAATTTTAGCCATTAATCAGAGTGCACTGTGTGTGTTTTGTTGCCATGGTTACCAAAGCTTCTGTTATACACAGAGGGGGGGAGGTGGCTGGAGCATCTCAGCTTTAATTACAGAGCCCGGGGGGAGGGGACAGACACACCATGTACTGATTATAATAGAGGAATTTGATGGGGCAGTTTTGATGGTGGCAATTCTGATGGGGCAGTTTTGATGGCGGTCATTTTAGCAATTTAGCTATTCAGCAATTATTTTTGAAAAAAAATATATATTTTTGAAAAAAAAAATATATTTTTGAAAAAAAAAAATTATTTTTAAAAAAAAAAAAATTTTTTAAAAAAAAAATTATTTTTGAAAAAAAAAAAAAAATCATTTTTGAAAAAAAAAATATATTTTTGAAAAAAAAAAATTATTTTTGAAAAAAAATATATATTTTTGAAAAAAATATATATTTTTGAAAAAAAAAATTATTTTTGAAAAAAAAAAATTATTTTTGAAAAAAAAAAAATCATTTTTGAAAAAAAAAAAAAATTATTTTTGAAAAAAAAAAATTATTTTTGAAAAAAAAAATTATTTTTGAAAAAAAAAATATTTTTGAAAAAAAAAAAATAATATTTAAAAAAAAAAATCATTTTTGAAAAAAAAATTTGAAAAAAAAATTTTTTGAAAAAAAAAATTTTTGAAAAAAAAAATAATTTTTGAAAAAAAAAAATTTTTGAAAAAAAAAAATATTTTTGAAAAAAAAAAATATTTTTTGATGGGGCAGTTTTGATGGTGGCAATATGATGGTGCAGTTTTGATGGGGCAATTCTGATGGGGCAGTTTTGATGGTGGCAATATGATGGGACAGTTTTGATGGCAATATGATGGGGGCAATTTTGCTGGGGGCCGTTTTAGCAATTCAGCATTCCCACGCATTTTCCCCAGGAAATGCATTTTCTAGTTTTAATTTTAATTTTATTCCGTACGTTTTTCGGTAATGCGTAACTTCTGCATACTTTCAGCTATTAAAACCATTCAACTATCAAAATGTTCGTCTCTTTTAGCTGAGGTGTGCTCTTTTTCAACTTTTTTTCTACCATTTATACTTTTTAAAATATTAAGCTTTTTATCACTTTTTTTTAACATTGAAGTCAATGGGAGCATGCTTGAGAAACTTAAAATCTTCTTCCGCTCCCAAAAGTTTCAGCTCCTTCATACTTTCACCTAGAGACGCCAAACAAACTTTAAAATGTTCACAAAATATTCAGCTATCTGGCTATATCTTTTCAGTTTGATATCTTTTACAGTTTTTGAGAAAAAGCTTTTTGTTTAGAGGTCATTTCAGGAAATTTTAGCCATTAATCAGAGTGTACTGTGTATGTTTTGTTGCCATGGTTACCAAAGCTTCTGTTATACACAGGGGGGGAGGTGGCTGGAGCATCTCAGCTTTAATTACAGAGCCCGGGGGAGGGGACAGACACACCATGTACTGATTTATAATAGAGGAATATGATGGGGCAGTTTTGATGGGGTAATTCTGATGGGGCAGTTTTGATGGCGGTCATTTTAGCAATTTAGCTATTCAGCAAAAAATATATATTTTTGAAAAAAAAAATATATATTTCTGAAAAAAAAATTATTTTTGAAAAAAAAAATTATTTTTGAAAAAAAAAATCATTTTTGAAAAAAAAAAATATTTTTGAAGAAAAAAATTATTTTTGAAAAAAAAAAAAATATTTTTGAAAAAAAAAAATTTTTGAAAAAAAAAAATTTTGAAAAAAAAAATATTTTTGAAAAAAAAAATTATTTTTGAAAAAAAAAATATTTTTGAAAAAAAAATCATTTTTGAAAAAAAAAATTATTTTTGAAAAAAAAAATTTTTGAAAAAAAAAAATATTTTTTGATGGGGCAGTTTTGATGGTGGCAATATGATGGGACAGTTTTGATGGCAATATGATGGGGGCAATTTTGCTGGGGGCCGTTTTAGCAATTCAGCATTCCCACGCATTTTCCCCAGGAAATGCATTTTCTAGTTTTAATCTTAATTTTATTCCGTACGTTTTTTGGTTCTGCGTAACTTCTGCATACTTTCAGCTATTAAAACCATTCAACTATCAAAATGTTCGTCTCTTTTAGCTGATGTGTGCTCTTTTTCAACTTTTTTTCTACCATTTATACTTTTTAAAATATTAAGCTTTTTATCACTTTTTTTAACATTGAAGTCAATGGGAGCATGCTTGAAATCCTTAAATTCTTCTGCCGCTCCCAAAAGTTTCAGCTCCTTCATACTTTCACCTAGAGACACCAAACAAACTTTAAAATGTTCACAAAATATTCAGCTATCTGGCTATATCTTTTCAGTTTGATATCTTTTACAGTTTTTGAGAAAAAGCTTTTTGTTTAGAGGTCATTTCAGGAAATGTTAGCCATTAATCAGAGTGTACTGTTTGTTTTGTTGCCATGGTTACCAAAGTTTCTGTTATACACAGGGGGGGAGGTGGCTGGAGCATCTCAGCTCTGATTACAGAGCCCGGGGGAGGGGACAGACACACCATGTACTGATTTATAATAGAGGAATATGATGGGCCAGTTTTGATGGGGTAATTCTGATGGGGCAGTTTTGATGGTGGCAATATGATGGGGCAGTTTTGATGGGGCAATTCTGATGGGGCAGTTTTGATGGTGGCAATATGATGGGGCAGTTTTGATGGGGCAATTCTGATGGGGCAGTTTTGATGGTGGCAATATGATGGGGCAGTTTTGATGGGGACAATTTTTATGGAGCAGTTTTAAAGGTGGCAATATGATGGGGCAGTTTTGATGGCAGTATGATGGGGCGGTTTTGATGGCGGTCGTTTTAGCAATTTAGCTATTCAGCAATGAAAAAAAAAAATATTTTTGAAAAAAAAAATATTTTTGAAAAAAAAAATATTTTTGAAAAAAAAAAATATTTTTGAAAAAAAAAATATTTTTGAAAAAAAAAATTATTTTTGAAAAAAAAAGAATATTTTTGAAAAAAAAATTCATTTTTGAAAAAAAAAATTACGTTTGAAAATAAAAAATTAATTTTAGTTTTGATGGGGCAATTCTGATGGGGCAGTTTTGATGGGGACAATTTTGATGGGGCAATTCTAATGGGGCAGTTTTGATGGCAATATGATGGGGGCAGTTTTGATGGTGGCAATATGATGGGGCAGTTTTGATGGTAGTAATATGATGGGGCAATTCTGATGGGGCAGTTTTGATGGTAGTAATATGATGGGGCAATTCTGATGGGGCAGTTTTGATGGGGGCAATATGATGGGGCAGTTTTGATGGGGCAATTCTGATGGTGGCAATATGATGGTACAATTTTGATGGAGCAATTCTGATGGGGCAGTTTTGATGGTGGCAATATGATGGGGCAGTTTTAATGGGGACAATTTTGATGGGGCAATTCTGATGGGGCAGTTTTGATGGGGGCCGTTTTAGCAATTTAGCTATTCAGCATTCCCACGCATTTTCCCCAGGAAATGCATTTTCTAGTTAGTGGGAATGCTTTAGCAGTCCCACTATTGTTATTCGTTTTTTTATTATTAGTGGGAATGCTTTAGCAGTCCCACTATTGTTATTCGATTTTATTTATTTTTAATTTTATTCCGTACGTTTTTCGGTAATGCGTAACTTCTGCATACTTTCAGCTATTAAAACCATTCAACTATCAAAATGTTCGTCTCTTTTAGCTGAGGTGTGCTCTTTTTCAACTTTTTTTCTACCATTTATACTTTTTAAAATATTAAGCTTTTTATCACTTTTTTTAACATTGAAGTCAATGGGAGCATGCTTGAAATCCTTAAATTTTTCTTCCGCTCCCAAAAGTTTCAGCTCCTTCATACTTTCACCTAGAGACACCAAACAAACTTTAAAATGTTCACAAAATATCCAGCTATCTGGCTATAGCTTTTCATTTTTATATCTTTTACAGTTTTTGAGAAAAAGCTTTTTGTTTAGAGGTCATTTCAAGAAATTTTAGCCATTAATCAGAGTGTACTGTGTGTGTTTTGTTGCCATGGTTACCAAAGCTTCTGTTATACACAGGGGGGGAGGTGGCTGGAGCATCTCAGCTCTGATTAGAGCCCAGGGGAGGGGACAAAAGCTGGAAAATCAGAACATGATTTCTAAACTGCCGCCACTCCCTCATTTTCAATCCCACCTACATAAATCTTATATCAAAACGTTCAGCTATCCCTGCTGCCACTAAACATGTCCACGGCTAAGCCATAGTCCTGATAGTTTTCACAATATGACCATTTGTTTGCAACTCACGCCGTCCATTGACATTCATTGAAACTACACTCTAGCCCCTTCAAATTTGAAGGGCAATTTCTAAACTGCGACCGTGCCTTCAATTTTAATATTTCAGAGACATACTATGTATCAAAATCTAGGTCTGGGTCTTGTGATTCTCACAATATAAAGATCTTCGCTGTAGGATGTATAGTTTTTAAAATACGGCCATTTGTTTAGAGGTCATTTCAGGAAATTTTAGCCATTAATCAGAGTGTACTGTTAGTGTTTGTTTTGTTGCCATGGTTACCAAAGCTTCTGTTATACACAGGGGGGGAGGTGGCTGGAGCATCTCAGCTTTGATTACAGAGCCCGGGGGAGGGGACAGACACACCATGTACTGATTTATAATAGAGGAATATGATGGGGCAGTTTTGATAGGGCAATTCTGATGGGGCAGTTTTGATGGTGGCAATATGATGGTGCAGTTTTGATGGGGCAATTCTGATGGGGCAGTTTTGATGGTGGCAATATGATGGGACAGTTTTGATGGCAAGATGATGGGGGCAATTTTGCTGGGGGCCGTTTTAGCAATTCAGCATTCCCACGCATTTTCCCCAGGAAATGCATTTTCTAGTTAGTGGGAATGCTTTAGCAGTCCCACTATTGTTATTCGATTTTATTTATTTTTAAACTTAATTTTAAACTTAATTTTAATCCGTACGTTTTTTGGTTCTGCGTAACTTCTGCATACTTTCAGCTATTAAAACCATTCAACTATCAAAACGTTCGTCTCTGATGTGTGCACTTTTTCAACTTTTTATCTACCATTTATACTTTTTAAAATATTAAGCTTTTTATCACTTTTTTTTAACATTGAAGTCAATGGGAGCATGCTTCAGAAACTTAAAATCTTCTTCCGCTCCCAAAAGTTTCAGCTCCTTCATACTTTCACCTAGAGACACCAAACAAACTTTAAAATGTTCACAAAATATTCAGCTATCTGGCTATATCTTTTCAGTTTGATATCTTTTACAGTTTTTGAGAAAAAGCTTTTTGTTTAGAGGTCATTTCAGGAAATTTTAGCCATTAATCAGAGTGTACTGTTTGTTTTGTTGCCATGGTTACCAAAGCTTCTGTTATACACAGGGGGGGAGGTGGCTGGAGCATATCAGCTCTGATTACAGAGGCCGGGGGAGGGGACAGACACACCATGTACTGATTTATAATACAGGAATATGATGGGGCAGTTTTGATGGGGCAATTATGATGGGGCAGTTTTATTGGTGGCAATTATGATGGGTCAGTTTTGATGGTGGCAATATGATGGGGCAGTTTTGATGGGACAATTCTGATGGGGCAGTTTTGATGGTGGCAATATGATGGGCAGTTTTGATGGGACAATTCTGATGGGGCAGTTTTGATGGTGGCAATATGATGGGGCAGTTTTGATGGGGACAATTTTAATGGAGCAGTTTTAAAGGTGGCAATATGATGGGGCAGTTTTGATGGGGGCAGTTTTGATGGTGGCAATATGATGGGGCAATTCTGATGGGGCAGTTTTGATGGTGGCAATATGATGGGGCAATTCTGATGGGGCAGTTTTGATGGTGGCAATATGATGGGGCAGTTTTAATGGGGACAATTTTGATGGGGCAATTCTGATGGGGCAGTTTTGATGGCAGTATGATGGGGCAGTTTTGATGGCGGCCATTTTAGCAATTTAGCTATTCAGCATTCCCACGCATTTTCCCCAGGAAATGCATTTTCTAGTTAAGTGTTCTTGCATAGCAAGACCACTTATTGTTATCTCACATATATATTATTATTATTATTATAGCCAAATTTACCACCCTAACTCCTCCCACAGTTTTTACACTACATAGACAAGTAATATACCGAAACGTGCGGATTGTTCCCGAATGGTGTGCTATTACTTTGTGGAACGTTTCGCCGAATGGTTCACGAAATATCGTCATTTTTGCGGCGAAATTGGTCCCATAGGAATGAATGGGGAAACTAGAGTGGGAGATGACAAAAGCTGGAAAATCAGAACATGATTTCTAAACTGCCGCCACTCCCTCATTTTCAAGCCCACCTACACAAATCTTATATCAAAACGTTCAGCTATCCCTGCTGCCACTAAACATGTCCACAGCTAAGCCATAGTCCTGATAGTTTTCACAATATGACCATTTGTTTGCAACTCACGCCGTCCATTGACATTCATTGAAACTACACTCTAGCCCCTTCAAATTTGAAGGGCAATTTCTAAACTGCGACCGTGCCTTCAATTTTAATATTTCAGAGACATACTATGTATCAAAATCTAGGTCTGGGTCTTGTGATTCTCACAATATAAAGATCTTCGCTGTAGGATGTATAGTTTTTAAAATACGGCCATTTGTTTAGAGGTCATTTCAGGAAATTTTAGCCATTAATCAGAGTGTACTGTTAGTGTTTGTTTTGTTGCCATGGTTACCAAAGCTTCTGTTATACACAGGGGGGAAGGTAGCTGGAGCATCTCAGCTGATTACAGAGCCCGGGGGAGGGGACAGACACACCATGTACTGATTTATAATAGAGGAATATGATGGGGCAGTTTTGATGGGGTAATTCTGATAGGGCAGTTTTGATGGTGGCAATATGATGGGGCAGTTTTGATGGGGCAATTCTGATGGGGCAGTTTTGATGGTGGCAATATGATGGGGCAGTTTTGATGGGGCAATTCTGATGGGGCAGTTTTGATGGTGGCAATATGATGGGGCAGTTTTGATGGGGACAATTTTTATGGAGCAGTTTTAAAAGTGGCAATATGATGGGGCAGTTTTGATGGCAGTATGATGGGGCGGTTTTGATGGCGGTCGTTTTAGCAATTTAGCTATTCAGCAATTATTTTTGAAAAAAAAAAAATATTTTTGAAAAAAAAAAATATTTTTGAAAAAAAAAATATTTTTGAAAAAAAAAAATATTTTTGAAAAAAAAAAATATTTTTGAAAAAAAAAATATTTTTGAAAAAAAAAATATTTTTGAAAAAAAAAATTATTTTTGAAAAAAAAAGAATATTTTTGAAAAAAAAATTCATTTTTGAAAAAAAAAATTACGCATGAGCGTTGCTAGGAAACAGTGGTTGTAAACACAAGATGCTGAGACACCCCAAATGCATGTGACTTCATCTGCTAGACTTGATAATGCCTGTAGACTCCTCCCACAGTTTTTACACTACAGAGACAAGAAATATACCAAAACGAGCGGATTGTTCCCGATTGGTGTGTCATTACTTTGTGGAATGTTTCGCCGAATGGTCCACGAAATGACGTTTTTGCGGCGAAATTGGTCCCATAGGAATGAATGGCGAAATGTTCAAAACTAGAGTGGGAGGTGACAAAAGCTGACAACCCCATGATCAGCCAAAACATTATGACCACCCCATGATCAGCCAAAACATTATGACCGCCCCATGTAAAAAAAAAATATTTTTGAAAAAAAAATTATTTTTGAAAAAAAAATATTTTTGAAAAAAAAAAATTATTTTTGAAAAAAAAAAATATTTTTGAAAAAAAAAAATAATTTTTGAAAAAAAAATTATTTTTGAAAAAAAAATATTTTTGAAAAAAAAAAATATTTTTTGATGGGGCAGTTTTGATGGTGGCAATATGATGGTGCAGTTTTGATGGGGCAATTCTGATGGGGCAGTTTTGATGGTGGCAATATGATGGGACAGTTTTGATGGCAATATGATGGGGGCAATTTTGCTGGGGGCCGTTTTAGCAATTCAGCATTCCCACGCATTTTCCCCAGGAAATGCATTTTCTAGTTTATTTTTAATAATTTTAATATTATTCCGTACGTTTTTCGGTAATGCGTAACTTCTGCATACTTTCAGCTATTAAAACCATTCAACTATCAAAATGTTCGTCTCTTTTAGCTGAGGTGTGCTCTTTTTCAACTTTTTTTCTACCATTTATACTTTTTAAAATATTAAGCTTTTTATCACTTTTTTTTAACATTGAAGTCAATGGGAGCATGCTTGAAATCCTTAAATTTTTCTTCCGCTCCCAAAAGTTTCAGCTCCTTCATACTTTCACCTAGAGACACCAAACAAACTTTAAAATGTTCACAAAATATTCAGCTATCTGGCTATAGCTTTTCAGTTTGATATCTTTTACAGTTTTTGAGAAAAAGCTTTTTGTTTAGAGGTCATTTCAGGAAATTTTAGCCATTAATCAGAGTGCACTGTGTGTGTTTTGTTGCCATGGTTACCAAAGCTTCTGTTATACACAGAGGGGGGGAGGTGGCTGGAGCATCTCAGCTTTAATTACAGAGCCCGGGGGGAGGGGACAGACACACCATGTACTGATTATAATAGAGGAATTTGATGGGGCAGTTTTGATGGTGGCAATTCTGATGGGGCAGTTTTGATGGCGGTCATTTTAGCAATTTAGCTATTCAGCAATTATTTTTGAAAAAAAATATATATTTTTGGAAAAAAAAATATATTTTTGAAAAAAAAAATTATTTTTGAAAAAAAAAAAAAAAATCATTTTTGAAAAAAAAAATATATTTTTGAAAAAATTATTTTTGAAAAAAAAAAAATCATTTTTGAAAAAAAAAAAAAAATTATTTTTGAAAAAAAAAAATTATTTTTGAAAAAAAAAAATATTTTTGAAAAAAAAAATTATTTTTGAAAAAAAAAATATTTTTGAAAAAAAAAAATATTTAAAAAAAAAAATAATTTTTGAAAAAAAATTTTGAAAAAAAAATTTTTTGAAAAAAAAAATTTTTGAAAAAAAAAATAATTTTTGAAAAAAAAAAAATTTTTGAAAAAAAAAAATATTTTTGAAAAAAAAAAATATTTTTTGATGGGGCAGTTTTGATGGTGGCAATATGATGGTGCAGTTTTGATGGGGCAATTCTGATGGGGCAGTTTTGATGGTGGCAATATGATGGGACAGTTTTGATGGCAATATGATGGGGGCAATTTTGCTGGGGGCCGTTTTAGCAATTCAGCATTCCCACGCATTTTCCCCAGGAAATGCATTTTCTAGTTTTAATTTTAATTTTATTCCGTACGTTTTTCGGTAATGCGTAACTTCTGCATACTTTCAGCTATTAAAACCATTCAACTATCAAAATGTTCGTCTCTTTTAGCTGAGGTGTGCTCTTTTTCAACTTTTTTTCTACCATTTATACTTTTTAAAATATTAAGCTTTTTATCACTTTTTTTTAACATTGAAGTCAATGGGAGCATGCTTGAGAAACTTAAAATCTTCTTCCGCTCCCAAAAGTTTCAGCTCCTTCATACTTTCACCTAGAGACGCCAAACAAACTTTAAAATGTTCACAAAATATTCAGCTATCTGGCTATATCTTTTCAGTTTGATATCTTTTACAGTTTTTGAGAAAAAGCTTTTTGTTTAGAGGTCATTTCAGGAAATTTTAGCCATTAATCAGAGTGTACTGTGTATGTTTTGTTGCCATGGTTACCAAAGCTTCTGTTATACACAGGGGGGGAGGTGGCTGGAGCATCTCAGCTTTAATTACAGAGCCCGGGGGAGGGGACAGACACACCATGTACTGATTTATAATAGAGGAATATGATGGGGCAGTTTTGATGGGGTAATTCTGATGGGGCAGTTTTGATGGCGGTCATTTTAGCAATTTAGCTATTCAGCAAAAAATATATATTTTTGAAAAAAAAATATATATTTCTGAAAAAAAAATTATTTTTGAAGAAAAAAATTATTTTTGAAAAAAAAAAATTTTTGAAAAAAAAAATATTTTTGAAAAAAAAAATTATTTTTGAAAAAAAAAATATTTTTGAAAAAAAAATAATTTTTGAAAAAAAAAATTATTTTTGAAAAAAAAAATTTTTGAAAAAAAAAAATATTTTTTGATGGGGCAGTTTTGATGGTGGCAATATGATGGGACAGTTTTGATGGCAATATGATGGGGGCAATTTTGCTGGGGGCCGTTTTAGCAATTCAGCATTCCCACGCATTTTCCCCAGGAAATGCATTTTCTAGTTTTAATCTTAATTTTATTCCGTACGTTTTTTGGTTCTGCGTAACTTCTGCATACTTTCAGCTATTAAAACCATTCAACTATCAAAATGTTCGTCTCTTTTAGCTGATGTGTGCTCTTTTTCAACTTTTTTTCTACCATTTATACTTTTTAAAATATTAAGCTTTTTATCACTTTTTTTAACATTGAAGTCAATGGGAGCATGCTTGAAATCCTTAAATTCTTCTGCCGCTCCCAAAAGTTTCAGCTCCTTCATACTTTCACCTAGAGACACCAAACAAACTTTAAAATGTTCACAAAATATTCAGCTATCTGGCTATATCTTTTCAGTTTGATATCTTTTACAGTTTTTGAGAAAAAGCTTCTTGTTTAGAGGTCATTTCAGGAAATGTTAGCCATTAATCAGAGTGTACTGTTTGTTTTGTTGCCATGGTTACCAAAGTTTCTGTTATACACAGGGGGGGAGGTGGCTGGAGCATCTCAGCTCTGATTACAGAGCCCGGGGGAGGGGACAGACACACCATGTACTGATTTATAATAGAGGAATATGATGGGCCAGTTTTGATGGGGTAATTCTGATGGGGCAGTTTTGATGGTGGCAATATGATGGGGCAGTTTTGATGGGGCAATTCTGATGGGGCAGTTTTGATGGTGGCAATATGATGGGGCAGTTTTGATGGGGCAATTCTGATGGGGCAGTTTTGATGGTGGCAATATGATGGGGCAGTTTTGATGGGGACAATTTTTATGGAGCAGTTTTAAAGGTGGCAATATGATGGGGCAGTTTTGATGGCAGTATGATGGGGCGGTTTTGATGGCGGTCGTTTTAGCAATTTAGCTATTCAGCAATTATTTTTGAAAAAAAAAAAATATTTTTGAAAAAAAAAAATATTTTTGAAAAAAAAAATATTTTTGAAAAAAAAAATATTTTTGAAAAAAAAAAATATTTTTGAAAAAAAAAATATTTTTGAAAAAAAAAATTATTTTTGAAAAAAAAAGAATATTTTTGAAAAAAAAATTCATTTTTGAAAAAAAAAATTACGTTTGAAAATAAAAAATTAATTTTAGTTTTGATGGGGCAATTCTGATGGGGCAGTTTTGATGGGGACAATTTTGATGGGGCAATTCTAATGGGGCAGTTTTGATGGCAATATGATGGGGGCAGTTTTGATGGTGGCAATATGATGGGGCAGTTTTGATGGTAGTAATATGATGGGGCAATTCTGATGGGGCAGTTTTGATGGTAGTAATATGATGGGGCAATTCTGATGGGGCAGTTTTGATGGGGGCAATATGATGGGGCAGTTTTGATGGGGCAATTCTGATGGTGGCAATATGATGGTACAATTTTGATGGAGCAATTCTGATGGGGCAGTTTTGATGGTGGCAATATGATGGGGCAGTTTTAATGGGGACAATTTTGATGGGGCAATTCTGATGGGGCAGTTTTGATGGGGGCCGTTTTAGCAATTTAGCTATTCAGCATTCCCACGCATTTTCCCCAGGAAATGCATTTTCTAGTTAGTGGGAATGCTTTAGCAGTCCCACTATTGTTATTCGTTTTTTTATTATTAGTGGGAATGCTTTAGCAGTCCCACTATTGTTATTCGATTTTATTTATTTTTAATTTTATTCCGTACGTTTTTCGGTAATGCGTAACTTCTGCATACTTTCAGCTATTAAAACCATTCAACTATCAAAATGTTCGTCTCTTTTAGCTGAGGTGTGCTCTTTTTCAACTTTTTTTCTACCATTTATACTTTTTAAAATATTAAGCTTTTTATCACTTTTTTTTAACATTGAAGTCAATGGGAGCATGCTTGAAATCCTTAAATTTTTCTTCCGCTCCCAAAAGTTTCAGCTCCTTCATACTTTCACCTAGAGACACCAAACAAACTTTAAAATGTTCACAAAATATCCAGCTATCTGGCTATAGCTTTTCAGTTTTATATCTTTTACAGTTTTTGAGAAAAAGCTTTTTGTTTAGAGGTCATTTCAAGAAATTTTAGCCATTAATCAGAGTGTACTGTGTGTGTTTTGTTGCCATGGTTACCAAAGCTTCTGTTATACACAGGGGGGGAGGTGGCTGGAGCATCTCAGCTCTGATTAGAGCCCAGGGGAGGGGACAAAAGCTGGAAAATCAGAACATGATTTCTAAACTGCCGCCACTCCCTCATTTTCAATCCCACCTACATAAATCTTATATCAAAACGTTCAGCTATCCCTGCTGCCACTAAACATGTCCACGGCTAAGCCATAGTCCTGATAGTTTTCACAATATGACCATTTGTTTGCAACTCACGCCGTCCATTGACATTCATTGAAACTACACTC
Organism: Lithobates septentrionalis; assembly: GCA_037952835.1. Lineage (NCBI taxonomy): Eukaryota > Metazoa > Chordata > Amphibia > Anura > Ranidae > Lithobates > Lithobates septentrionalis. Next base: position 46,734 of record JBBDGP010002049.1, on the reverse strand, counting down.
TAGCCCCTTCAAATTTGAAGGGCAATTTCTAAACTGCGACCGTGCCTTCAATTTTAATATTTCAGAGACATACTATGTATCAAAATCTAGGTCTGGGTCTTGTGATTCTCACAATATAAAGATCTTCGCTGTAGGATGTATAGTTTTTAAAATACGGCCATTTGTTTAGAGGTCATTTCAGGAAATTTTAGCCATTAATCAGAGTGTACTGTTAGTGTTTGTTTTGTTGCCATGGTTACCAAAGCTTCTGTTATACACAGGAGGGGAGGTGGCTGGAGCATCTCAGCTTTGATTACAGAGCCCGGGGGAGGGGACAGACACACCATGTACTGATTTATAATAGAGGAATATGATGGGGCAGTTTTGATAGGGCAATTCTGATGGGGCAGTTTTGATGGTGGCAATATGATGGTGCAGTTTTGATGGGGCAATTCTGATGGGGCAGTTTTGATGGTGGCAATATGATGGGACAGTTTTGATGGCAAGATGATGGGGGCAATTTTGCTGGGGGCCGTTTTAGCAATTCAGCATTCCCACGCATTTTCCCCAGGAAATGCATTTTCTAGTTAGTGGGAATGCTTTAGCAGTCCCACTATTGTTATTCGATTTTATTTATTTTTAAACTTAATTTTAAACTTAATTTTAATCCGTACGTTTTTTGGTTCTGCGTAACTTCTGCATACTTTCAGCTATTAAAACCATTCAACTATCAAAACGTTCGTCTCTGATGTGTGCACTTTTTCAACTTTTTATCTACCATTTATACTTTTTAAAATATTAAGCTTTTTATCACTTTTTTTTAACATTGAAGTCAATGGGAGCATGCTTCAGAAACTTAAAATCTTCTTCCGCTCCCAAAAGTTTCAGCCCCTTCATACTTTCACCTAGAGACACCAAACAAACTTTAAAATGTTCACAAAATATTCAGCTATCTGGCTATATCTTTTCAGTTTGATATCTTTTACAGTTTTTGAGAAAAAGCTTTTTGTTTAGAGGTCATTTCAGGAAATTTTAGCCATTAATCAGAGTGTACTGTTTGTTTTGTTGCCATGGTTACCAAAGCTTCTGTTATACACAGGGGGGGAGGTGGCTGGAGCATATCAGCTCTGATTACAGAGGCCGGGGGAGGGGACAGACACACCATGTACTGATTTATAATACAGGAATATGATGGGGCATTTTTGATAGGGCAATTCTGATGGGGCAGTTTTGATGGGGCAATTATGATGGGGCAGTTTTATTGGTGGCAATTATGATGGGTCAGTTTTGATGGTGGCAATATGATGGGGCAGTTTTGATGGGACAATTCTGATGGGGCAGTTTTGATGGTGGCAATATGATGGGCAGTTTTGATGGGACAATTCTGATGGGGCAGTTTTGATGGTGGCAATATGATGGGGCAGTTTTGATGGGGACAATTTTAATGGAGCAGTTTTAAAGGTGGCAATATGATGGGGCAGTTTTGATGGGGGCAGTTTTGATGGTGGCAATATGATGGGGCAATTCTGATGGGGCAGTTTTGATGGTGGCAATATGATGGGGCAATTCTGATGGGGCAGTTTTGATGGTGGCAATATGATGGGGCAGTTTTAATGGGGACAATTTTGATGGGGCAATTCTGATGGGGCAGTTTTGATGGCAGTATGATGGGGCAGTTTTGATGGCGGCCATTTTAGCAATTTAGCTATTCAGCATTCCCACGCATTTTCCCCAGGAAATGCATTTTCTAGTTAAGTGTTCTTGCATAGCAAGACCACTTATTGTTATCTCACATATATATTATTATTATTATTATAGCCAAATTTACCACCCTAACTCCTCCCACAGTTTTTACACTACATAGACAAGTAATATACCGAAACGTGCGGATTGTTCCCGAATGGTGTGCTATTACTTTGTGGAACGTTTCGCCGAATGGTTCACGAAATATCGTCATTTTTGCGGCGAAATTGGTCCCATAGGAATGAATGGGGAAACTAGAGTGGGAGATGACAAAAGCTGGAAAATCAGAACATGATTTCTAAACTGCCGCCACTCCCTCATTTTCAAGCCCACCTACACAAATCTTATATCAAAACGTTCAGCTATCCCTGCTGCCACTAAACATGTCCACAGCTAAGCCATAGTCCTGATAGTTTTCACAATATGACCATTTGTTTGCAACTCAAGCCGTCCATTGACATTCATTGAAACTACACTCTAGCCCCTTCAAATTTGAAGGGCAATTTCTAAACTGCGACCGTGCCTTCAATTTTAATATTTCAGAGACATACTATGTATCAAAATCTAGGTCTGGGTCTTGTGATTCTCACAATATAAAGATCTTCGCTGTAGGATGTATAGTTTTTAAAATACGGCCATTTGTTTAGAGGTCATTTCAGGAAATTTTAGCCATTAATCAGAGTGTACTGTTAGTGTTTGTTTTGTTGCCATGGTTACCAAAGCTTCTGTTATACACAGGGGGGAAGGTAGCTGGAGCATCTCAGCTGATTACAGAGCCCGGGGGAGGGGACAGACACACCATGTACTGATTTATAATAGAGGAATATGATGGGGCAGTTTTGATGGGGTAATTCTGATAGGGCAGTTTTGATGGTGGCAATATGATGGGGCAGTTTTGATGGGGCAATTCTGATGGGGCAGTTTTGATGGTGGCAATATGATGGGGCAGTTTTGATGGGGCAATTCTGATGGGGCAGTTTTGATGGTGGCAATATGATGGGGCAGTTTTGATGGGGACAATTTTTATGGAGCAGTTTTAAAGGTGGCAATATGATGGGGCAGTTTTGATGGCAGTATGATGGGGCGGTTTTGATGGCGGTCGTTTTAGCAATTTAGCTATTCAGCAATTATTTTTGAAAAAAAAAAAATATTTTTGAAAAAAAAAAATATTTTTGAAAAAAAAAATATTTTTGAAAAAAAAAAATATTTTTGAAAAAAAAAAATATTTTTGAAAAAAAAAAATATTTTTGAAAAAAAAAATATTTTTGAAAAAAAAAATTATTTTTGAAAAAAAAAGAATATTTTTGAAAAAAAAATTCATTTTTGAAAAAAAAAATTACGCATGAGCGTTGCTAGGAAACAGTGGTTGTAAACACAAGATGCTGAGACACCCCAAATGCATGTGACTTCATCTGCTAGACTTGATAATGCCTGTAGACTCCTCCCACAGTTTTTACACTACAGAGACAAGTAATATACCAAAACGAGCGGATTGTTCCCGATTGGTGTGTCATTACTTTGTGGAATGTTTCGCCGAATGGTCCACGAAATGACGTTTTTGCGGCGAAATTGGTCCCATAGGAATGAATGGCGAAATGTTCAAAACTAGAGTGGGAGGTGACAAAAGCTGACAACCCCATGATCAGCCAAAACATTATGACCACCCCATGATCAGCCAAAACATTATGACCGCCCCATGTAAAAAAAAAATATTTTTGAAAAAAAAAAAAAATTTTGAAAAAAATAAAAAAATAATTTTTGAAAAAAAAAATATTTTTGAAAAAAAAAAAATATTTTTGAAAAAAAAAATTATTTTTGAAAAAAAAAAAATTATTTTTGAAAAAAAAAATATATTTAAAAAAAAAAATTATTTTTGAAAAAAAAAATTATTTTTGAAAAAAAAATTACCTTTGAAAAAAAAATTACTTTTGAAAAAAAAAAACATTTTTGAAGAAAAAAAAATTCATTTTTGAAGAAAAAAAAATCATTTTTGAATAAAAAAAATTCATTTTTGAATAAAAAAAATTCATTTTTGAATAAAAAAAATTCATTTTTGAAAAAAAAATTACTTTTGAAAAAAATGTTCAGCTCTTTCAGCGAATGATGGAACTTTTTTACTACTATTTATACTTTTTAAAATATTAAGCTTTTTAACACTTTTCACACTTACTCAAGCCACTCCATCCCACCCAGTTACTCCGCCCACTCCAGTTGTAGAGGCAAGAACACTTTCACAATTTCCCCAGAAATTATACCTTTTCTAGTTAGTGGGAATGCTTTAGCAGTCCCACTATTGTTATTCGATTTTATTAGTGGGAATGCTTTAGCAGTCCCACTATTGTTATTCGATTTTATTTATTAGTGGGAATATGCTTTAGCAGTCCCACTATTGTTATTCGTTTTTTTATTATTTTTCTTATTCCGTACGTTTTTCGGTAATGCGTAACTTCTGCATACTTTCAGCTATTAAAACCATTCAACTATCAAAATGTTCGTCTCTTTTAGCTGATGTGTGCTCTTTTTCAACTTTTTTTCTACCATTTATACTTTTTAAAATATTAAGCTTTTTATCACTTTTTTTAACATTGAAGTCAATGGGAGCATGCTTGAGAAACTTAAAATCTTCTTCCGCTCCCAAAAGTTTCAGCTCCTTCATACTTTCACCTAGAGACACCAAACAAACTTTAAAATGTTCACAAAATATTCAGCTATCTGGCTATATCTTTTCAGTTTGATATCTTTTACAGTTTTTGAGAAAAAGCTTTTTGTTTAGAGGTCATTTCAGGAAATTTTAGCCATTAATCAGAGTGTACTGTGTATGTTTTGTTGCCATGGTTACCAAAGCTTCTGTTATACACAGGGGGGAGGTGGCTGGAGCATCTCAGCTTTAATTACAGAGCCCGGGGGAGGGGACAGACACACCATGTACTGATTATAATAGAGGAATATGATGGGGCAGTTTTGATGGTGGCAAATCTGATGGGGCAGTTTTGATGGCGGTCATTTTAGCAATTTAGCTATTCAGCAATTATTTTTGAAAAAAAATATATATTTTTGAAAAAAAAAATATATATTTTTGAAAAAAAAAATATATATATTTCTGAAAAAAAAAATTATTTTTGAAAAAAAAAAATTTTTGAAAAAAAAAAAATTATTTTTGAAAAAAAAAAATTATTTTTGAAAAAAATTATTTTTGAAAAAAAAAATCTTTTGAAAAAAAAATTATTTTTGAAAAAAAAAATATTTTTGAAAAAAAAAAATATTTTTGAAAAAAAAAAAATATTTTTGAAAAAAAAAAAATTTTTGAAAAAAAAAAATATTTTTGAAAAAAATTATTTTTGAAAAAAAAATTTTTTTGAAAAAAAAAAAATTATTTTTGAAAAAAAAAAAATATTTTTGAAAAAAAAAAATATTTTAAAAAAAAATATATATTTTTTGATGGGGCAGTTTTGATGTTGGCAATATGATGGTGCAGTTTTGATGAGGCAGTTTTGATGGTGGCAATATGATGGGACAGTTTTGATGGCAATATGATGGGGGCAATTTTGCTGGGGGTCGTTTTAGCAATTCAGCATTCCCACGCATTTTCCCCAGGAAATGCATTTTCTAGTTATTTTTAATTTTATTCCGTACGTTTTTCGGTAATGCGTAACTTCTGCATACTTTCAGCTATTAAAACCATTCAACTATCAAAATGTTCGTCTCTTTTAGCTGAGGTGTGCTCTTTTTCAACTTTTTTTCTACCATTTATACTTTTTAAAATATTAAGCTTTTTATCACTTTTTTTTAACATTGAAGTCAATGGGAGCATGCTTGAAATCCTTAAATTTTTCTTCCGCTCCCAAAAGTTTCAGCTCCTTCATACTTTCACCTAGAGACACCAAACAAACTTTAAAATGTTCACAAAATATTCAGCTATCTGGCTATAGCTTTTCAGTTTGATATCTTTTACAGTTTTTGAGAAAAAGCTTTTTGTTTAGAGGTCATTTCAGGAAATTTTAGCCATTAATCAGAGTGTACTGTGTGTGTTTTGTTGCCATGGTTACCAAAGCTTCTGTTATACACAGAGGGGGGGGGGAGGTGGCTGGAGCATCTCAGCTTTAATTACAGAGCCCGGGGGGAGGGGACAGACACACCATGTACTGATTATAATAGAGGAATATGATGGGGCAGTTTTGATGGTGGCAATTCTGATGGGGCAGTTTTGATGGCGGTCATTTTAGCAATTTAGCTATTCAGCAATTATTTTTGAAAAAAAAAAAATATTTTTGAAAAAAAAAAAATATTTTTGAAAAAAAAAAATATTTTTGAAAAAAAAAAATATTTTTGAAAAAAAAAAATCATTTTTGAAAAAAAAAAATATTTTTGAAAAAAAAAATATTTTTGAAAAAAAAAAAATTTTGAAAAAAAAAAAATATTTTTGAAAAAAAATTTTTTAAAAAAAAAAATTTTTTGAAAAAAAATTATTTTTGAAAAAAAAAATATTTTTGAAAAAAAAATTATTTTTGAAAAAAAAATTATTTTTGAAAAAAAAATATTTTTGAAAAAAAAAAATTATTTTTGAAAAAAAAAAATATTTTTGAAAAAAAAATATTTTTGAAAAAAAAAAATATTTTTTGATGGGGCAGTTTTGATGGTGGCAATATGATGGTGCAGTTTTGATGGGGCAATTCTGATGGGGCAGTTTTGATGGTGGCAATATGATGGGACAGTTTTGATGGCAATATGATGGGGGCAATTTTGCTGGGGGCCGTTTTAGCAATTCAGCATTCCCACGCATTTTCCCCAGGAAATGCATTTTCTAGTTAAGTGTTCTTGCATAGCAAGACCACTTACTGTTATCTCACATATATATTATTCTTATTATTATAGCCAAATTTACCACCCTAACTCCTCCCACAGTTTTTACACTACATAGACAAGTAATATACCGAAACGTGCGGATTGTTCCCGAATGGTGTGCTATTACTTTGTGGAACGTTTCGCCGAATGGTTCACGAAATATCGTCGTTTTTGCGGCGAAATTGGTCCCATAGGAATGAATGGGGAAACTAGAGTGGGAGATGACAAAAGCTGGAAAATCAGAACATGATTTCTAAACTGCCGCCACTCCCTCATTTTCAAGCCCACCTACACAAATCTTATATCAAAACGTTCAGCTGCCACTAAACATGTCCACGGCTAAGCCATAGTCCTGATAGTTTTCACAATATGACCATTTGTTTGCAACTCACGCCGTCCATTGACATTCATTGAAACTACACTCTAGCCCCCTCCAAATTTGAAGGGCAATTTCTAAACTGCGACTGTGCCTTCATTTTTAATATTTCAGAGACATACTATACATCAAAATCTAGGTCTGGGTCTTGTGATTCTCACAATATAAAGATCTTCGCTGTAGGATGTATAGTTTTTAAAATACGGCCATTTGTTTAGAGGTCATTTCAGGAAATTTTAGCCATTAATCAGACTGTACTGTTAGTGTTTGTTTTTTTGCCATGGTTACCAAAGCTTCTGTTATACACAGGGGGGAAGGTGGCTGGAGCATCTCAGCTGATTACAGAGCCCGGGGGAGGGGACAAACACACCATGTACTGATTTATAATAGAGGAATATGATGGGGCAGTTTTGATGGGGTAATTCTGATGGGGCAGTTTTGATGAAGCAGTATTTGGGAAGCATAAACAGGGCATGAGCGTTGCTAGGAAACAGTGGTTGTAAACACAAGATGCTGAGACACTCCAAATGCATGTGACTTCATCTGCTAGACTTGATAATGCTTGTAGACTCCTCCCACAGTTTTCACACTACAGAGACAAATAATATACCGAAACGAGCGGATTGTTCCCGATTGGTGTGTTATTACTTTGTGGAATGTTTTGCCGAATGGTCCACGAAATGACGTTTTTGCGGCGAAATTGGTCCCATAGGAATGAATGGCGAAATGTTCAAAACTAGAGTGGGAAGTGACAAAAGCTGACAACCCCATGATCAGCCAAAACATTATGACCACCCCATGATCAGCCAAAACATTATGACCGCCCCATGTAAAAAAAAAAATATTTTTGAAAAAAAAAAATAATTTTTGAAAAAAGTAAAAAAATAATTTTTGAAAAAGTAAAAAAATAATTTTTGAAAAAAAAAAATCATTTTTGAAAAAAAAAAAAATATTTTTGAAAAAAAAAATATTTTTGAAAAAAAAAATTTTTGAAAAAAAAATTATTTTTGAAAAAAAAATATATTTGAAAAAAAAAATATTTTTGAAAAAAAAAAATTATTTTTGAAAAAAAAATTACTTTAAAAAAATAATAATTTCGAAAAAAAATTATTTTTGAAATAAAAAAATTCATTTTTGAAAAAAAAAATTACCTTTGAAAAAAAAAATTACTTTTGAAAAAAAAAATCATTTTTGAAAAAAAAAAATTATTTTTGAAAAAAAAATTACTTTAAAAAAAATAATAATTTCGAAAAAAAATTATTTTTGAAATAAAAAAATTCATTTTTGAAAAAAAAATTACTTTTGAAAAAAAAAATTACTTTTGAAAAAAAAAATCATTTTTGAAGAAAAAAAATTCATTTTTGAATAAAAAAAATTCATTTTTGAAAAAAAAAAATTACTTTTGAAAAAAATGTTCAGCTCTTTCAGCGAATGATGGAACTTTTTTACTACTATTTATACTTTTTAAAATATTAAGCTTTTTAACACTTTTCACACTTACTCAAGCCACTCCATCCCGCCCAGTTACTCCGCCCACTCCAGTTGTAGAGGCAAGAACACTTTCACAATTTCCCCAGAAATTGTACCTTTTCTAGTTCTTATTATTATAGCCAAATTTACCACCCTAACTCCTCCCACAGTTTTTACACTACATAGACAAGTAATATACCGAAACGTGCGGATTGTTCCCGAATGGTGTGCTATTACTTTGTGGAACGTTTCGCCGAATGGTTCACGAAATATCGTCGTTTTTGCGGCGAAATTGGTCCCATAGGAATGAATGGGGAAACTAGAGTGGGAGATGACAAAAGCTGGAAAATCAGAACATGATTTCTAAACTGCCGCCACTCCCTCATTTTCAAGCCCACCTACACAAATCTTATATAAAAACGTTCAGCTGCCACTAAACATGTCCACGGCTAAGCCATAGTCCTGATAGTTTTCACAATATGACCATTTGTTTGCAACTCACGCCGTCCATTGACATTCATTGAAACTACACTCTAGCCCCCTCCAAATTTGAAGGGCAATTTCTAAACTGCGACTGTGCCTTCATTTTTAATATTTCAGAGACATACTATACATCAAAATCTAGGTCTGGGTCTTGTGATTCTCACAATATAAAGATCTTCGCTGTAGGATTTATAGTTTTTAAAATACAACCATTTGTTTAGAGGTCATTTCAGGAAATTTTAGCCATTAATCAGCGTGTACTGTGTTTGTTTTGTTGCCATGGTTACCAAAGCTTCTGTTATACACAGGGGGGGAAGGTGGCTGGAGCATCTCAGCTGATTACAGAGCCCGGGGGAGGGGACAGACACACCATGTACTGATTTATAATAGAGGAATATGATGGGGCAGTTTTGATGAAGTAGTATTTGGGAAGCATAAACAGGGCATGAGCGTTGCTAGGAAACAGTGGTTGTAAACACAAGATGCTGAGACACCCCAAATGCATGTGACTTCATCTGCTAGACTTGATAATGCTTGTAGACTCCTCCCACAGTTTTTACACTACAGAGACAAGTAATATACCGAAACGAGCGGATTGTTCCCGATTGGTGTGTTATTACTTTGTGGAATGTTTCGCCGAATGGTCCACGAAATGACGTTTTTGCGGCGAAATTGGTCCCATAGGAATGAATGGCGAAATGTTCAAAACTAGAGTGGGAGGTGACAAAAGCTGACAACCCCATGATCAGCCAAAACATTATGAATACCCCATGATCAGCCAAAACATTATGACTGCCCCATGTAAAAAAAAATATATTTTTGAAAAAAAAAATAATAATTTTTGAGAAAAAAAAAAATAATTTTTGAAATAAAAAAAATAATTTTTGAAAAAAAAAATAATTTTTGAAAAAAATAAAAATAAAACATTTTTTAAAAAAATATATATTTTTGAAAAAAAAAATTATTTTTGAAAAAAAAAATTATTTTTGAAAAAAAAAATTTTTGAAAAAAAAAAGAGAAAAAATTTATTTTTGAAAAAATAAATATTTTTGAAAAAATAAAAAAATCATTTTTGAAAAAAAAAATCATTTAAAAAAAATCATTTAAAAAAAAATCATTTAAAAAAAATCATTTTTGAAAAAAAAAAAAATCATTTTTGAAAAAAATGTTCAGCTCTTTCAGCTAATGATGGGACTTCAACTGTTTTACTACTATTTATACTTTTTAAAATATTAAGCTTTTTAACACTTTTCACAGTTACTCAAGCCACTCCACCCAGTTACTCCGCCCACTCCAGTTGTAGAGGCAAGAACACTTTCACAATTTCCCCAGAAATTGTACCTTTTCTAGTTATAAATGTTTTCACACAAGATTAACAATTTTCATTTAGGAAATTAATCCAAATAGAAAAACGTGTGAATATTTTGTCAACCAAGCCATGCTGTGCTACAAATGCACTTCCATCCCTGGGGTGCCATAAAAATGAAGTGTACCAACACAAGTAAAGTGCTTTACTGCAATGTGAGTAGGCCCTCACATTGCACTTCCTGAAACTCAACATGCAACTTTTTCCTGGTGCGTTTGAAAACTTTTTTAATTTGATTTCCATGTTTCCTGTCACTGTAAATAGTTTGTTTGGACCAAGGTGGTCCAAACAAACTATTTCTTTAATCACCTCAATACAGGGCACTTTCACCCCCTTCCTGCCCAAGCCATTTTTCAGTTTTCAGCGCTGCCGCATTTTGAATGACAATTGCGCGGTCATGTTACACTGTACCCTAATGAAATTTTTATCATTTTTTCCCCACAAATAGAGCTTTCTTTTGGTGGTATTTGATCACCTCTGCGATTTTTTCCTTTTTGCGCTATAAACAAAAAGAAGAGGGACAATTTTGAAAAAACACAATATTTTTTACTTTTTGCTATAATAAATATCCAATTTTTTTTTTTTTTTTTTAACAAATTTTTTCCTCAGTTTAGGCCATTATGTATTCTTCTACATATTTTTGGTAAAAAAAATTAGCGATAAGCGTATATTAATTGGTTTGCGCAAAAGTTATAGCGTCTACAAAATAGGGGATAGATTTATAGCATTTTTATTATTTATTACTAGTAATGGCGGCGATCTGCGATTTTTATTGTGACTGCGATATTGCGGCGGACACATCGGACACTTTTGACACATTTTTGGGACCATTCACATTTATACAGCGATCAATGCTATAAAATTGCATTGATTACTGTGTAAATGTGACTGGCAGGGAAGGGGTTAACACTAGGGGGCGATCGAGGGGTTAATGAATGACCTAAGGAGGTGATTCTAACTGTGGGGGGAGGGGACTGACTGGGGGAGGTGACCGATCGGTGTCCCTATGTACAAGGGACACGCCATCGGTCTCCTCTCCTCTCTGACAGGACGTGGATCTGTGTTTACATGCACAGATCCACAGTCCTGCTCTGTTACCCGGCAATCGTATGACGGCGGGACGAGGCTTCTGTTGTTCTGGGCGGGCGTCATATGACGTCCTCGCCCTCCCGAGCGACGCAGCGGGCACGCGCGCGCACCCCCTAGTGGCTCGGGAGGGCGAGGACGTCATATGACGCCCGCCCAGAACAACAGAAGCCTCGTCCCGCCGTCATATGACGGTGGGCGGTGGCTTAGTGGTTAAAGGGTAAGTTAGGTGAACTTACACAGGACCCCCCCCCCCCCTGTCCCGCTGACCTGGACCGCTGAAATCTCCCGTTCTGAGGCCGGGTACATCCGCTTCAGGAGTCCGGGGCTTAGAAATCCCCTGAGCTAAATGTCCAAAACATACCTCGTCAGGAGGGACATTTCTAAGCATTCTAATTGGTCAGCGCCATCACATTGATCGCGCCGACCAATCAGCAGCCGCATGAAGAAGATGCGTGGATGCTGAGGGGATTTCTAAGCCCCGAACTTCTGACGCAGATATACCAGGTCTCAGAACGGGAGATTTCCACGGTCCAGGTCATCGACACTGGGGGGGGGGTCCTGTGTAAGTTTACTTTACAGGGTGAACTTACACTTTAAGTGCTGCAGTGTCTCTAAGCGCTGTATGTACTGCATGTAGCTTCAGCTACACACAATACACAGTGCTGGGTTCCACCTGTGAGACAGAGACTTCCCATCTTACACCCAAACTAAAAAGAGTCAGGCTGAGCGGCGCTCAGGCATTCATTGGAAGCTTTGTATTCTGTGACTGAATACAAAGCTTCCTCTGATTGGCTAAGTTGGAGAGCATGATGTCTTCAGCCTGCGCCTATGACCCAGCCAATAAGAGGAAGCATTGTATTCATTCACAGAATACCAAGCTGCAAATTAATGGCTGAATGCCACTAAGCCCAACTCTGTTTTCTTCAGGTGTGAGATGGGAAGTCTGTCTCACAGCTGGAAGCCAGCACTGTGTACTGTATGTAGCGGAAGCTACATGCAGTACATACAGCGCTTAGAGAAGGAAATAGTTTGTTTAGACCAGCATGGCCCAAACAAATGATTTAAAGTGACAGGAAACATGTAAATTAGCTTTAACCGCTTCCCGACCGCCTCACGCAGATATACTGCGGCAAAAGGGCACGTACAGGCAGATTAACGAACCTGTACGTTGCCCTTTAAGAGGCGGCTCGCCCGCCGGGAGCTTCACGATCGCGGGTCCCGCGGACCCGATGTCCGCGGGGATACCTGCGATCGTCTCACGGTGAGGAAGAACAGGGAGATGCTAATGTAAACAAGCATCTCCCCGTTCTGCCTAGTGACACTGACACTGTCACTGATCTCTGCTCCCTGTGATCGGGAGCGGCGATCAGTGTAGTGTCACACATAGCCCCTTACCCCACAGTTAGAAACACTCCCTAGGACACACTTAACTTCTACAGCGCCACCTAGTAGTTAACCCCTTCACTGCTAGTGACATTTTTACAGTAATCAATGCAATTTTTTAGCATTGATCGCTGTATTAATGCCAATGGACCCAAATATGTGTCAAAATTGTCCGATGTGTCCGCCATAATGTCGCAGTCACGATAAAAATCGCTGATCGCCGGCATTACTAGTAAAAAAAAAAAATTAGCAATAAAAATTACATAAAACTATCCCCTATTTTGTAGACGCTATAACTTTTGCGCAAACCAATCAATAAACGCTTATTACGATTTTTTTGTACCAAAAGTATGTAGAAGAATACGTATCGGCCTAAACTGAGGGAAAAAATGTTTTTTTTATATTTTTTGGAAATATTTATTATAGCAAAATGTAAAAAATAATGTGTTTTTTCAAAATTGTCGCTATTTTTTTGTTTATAGCGCAAAAAATAAAAACCGCAGAGGTGATCAAAGACCACCAAAAGAAAGCTCTATTTGTGGGAAAAAAAGGATGTAAATTTTATTTGGGAGCCACGTTGCGTCAGTTAAAGCGACACAGTGCCGAATCGCAAAAAGTGCTCTGGTCAGGCAGGGGGCAAATTCTTACGGGGCTAAAGTGGTTAAAGGGTAACTCCACTTTCGTGGGGGGGGGGGGATAGCATATAAAAAAAAATAATATAGCGCAGTGTTTCTCAACTCCAGTCCTCAAGGCCCCCAAACAGTTCATGTTTTCAGGTTTTCTATTTTTTTGCACAGGTGATTTGAGCAGTTTCACTGCTTTAGTAATTACCACAGCTATTTCATCTGAGGGAAATCCTAAAAACATGACCTGTTGGGTCGCCTCGAGGACTGGAGTTGAGAAACACTGACATAGCGTATCCAATTGTGACACAAGTCATATTGTAATTGAATGTCATTAGTGGGACTGCTTTAGCAGTCCCACTATTGTTATTCGATTTTATTTATTTTTAGTGGGACTGCTTTAGCAGTCTCACTATTGTTATTCGATTTTATTTATTTTTTTTCAGTACGTTTTTTGGCTCTGCGTAACTTCTGCATACTTTCAGCTATTAAAACCATTCAACTATTAACCACTTGCCGACCGCCTCACGCCTATATACGTGAGCAGAATGGCACGGGCAGGCAAAATCACGTACCTGGTACGTGATTGCCTTCCCCCGGGCGGGGGTCCTATCGGACCCCCCCCCGGTGCCAGCGGCAGTCGGCATTTGGCTGGGAGTGTTGAGAGACGAGGGGGAGGCCATCCGATCATGGCCCCCCCCTCGCGATCGCTCCCAGCCAATGAGAAATATCCCCCCCCCCTGTCACAAACTGACACCAAGCAGGTTTTTTTTTTTTTTTTTCTGATTACTGCATAATGTCAGTTTGTGACAGTTAGAAGTGTTAGGACAGTTAGGGTTAGCCCCCTGTAGGTCTAGGGTACCCCCCTAACCCCCCCTAATAAAGTTTTAAGCCCTTGATCACCCCCCGTCACCAGTGTCACTAAGCGATCATTTTTCTGATCGCTGTATTAGTGTCGCTGGTGACGCTAGTTAGGGAGGTAAATATTTAGGTTCGCCGTCAGCGTTTTATAGCGTCAGGGACCCCCATATACTACCTAATAAATGTTTTAACCCCTTGATTGCCCCCTAGTTAACCCTTTCACCACTGATCACCGTATAACTGTTACGGGTGACGCTGGTTAGTTCGTTTATTTTTTATAGTGTCAGTGCACCCGCCGTTTATTACCGAATAAAGGTTTAGCCCCCTGATCGCCCGGCGGTGATATGCGTCGCCCCAGGCAGCGTCAGATTAGCGCCAGTACCGCTAACACCCACGCACGCAGCATACGCCTCCCTTAGTGGTATAGTATCTGAACGCATCAATATCTGATCCGATCAGATCTATACTAGCGTCCCCAGCAGTTTAGGGTTCCCAAAAACGCAGTGTTAGCGGGATCAGACCAGATACCTGCTAGCACCTGCGTTTTGCCCCTCCGCCCAGCCCAGCCCAGCCCACCCAAGTGCAGTATCGATCGATCACTGTCACTTACAAAACACTAAACGCATAACTGCAGCGTTCGCAGAGTCAGGCCTGATCCCTGCGATCGCTAACAGTTTTTTTGGTAGCGTTTTGGTGAACTGCCAAGCACCAGCCCCAGGCAGCGTCAGGTTAGCGCCAGTACCGCTAACACCCACGCACGCACCGTACACCTCCCTTAGTGGTATAGTATCTGATCGGATCAATATCTGATCCAATCAGATCTATACTAGCGTCCCCAGCAGTTTAGGGTTCCCAAAAACGCAGTGTTAGCGGGATCAGCCCAGATACCTGCTAGCACCTGCGTTTTGCCCCTCCGCCCGGCCCAGCCCACCCAAGTGCAGTATCGATCGATCACTGTCACTTACAAAACACTAAACGCATAACTGCAGCGTTCGCAGAGTCAGGTCTGATCCCTGCGATCGCTAACAGTTTTTTTGGTAGCGTTTTGGAGAACTGGCAAGCGCCAGCGGCCTAGTACACCCCGGTCGTAGTCAAACCAGCACTGCAGTAACACGTGGTGACGCGACGAGTCCCATAAGTGCAGTTCAAGCTGGTGAGGTGGCAAGCACAAGTAGTGTCCCGCTGCCACCAAAAAGACAAACACAGGCCCGTCGTGCCCATAGTGCCCTTCCTGCTGCATTCGCCAATCCTAATTGGGAACCCACCACTTCTGCAGCGCCCGTACTTCCCCCATTCACATCCCCAACCAAATGCAGTCGGTCACTATCTATTGCTATCATAGGGAATATTTACATTCCCTGAGATAACAATAAAAATGATTTAAAAAAATAAAAATGAAAGGAACAGTTTAAAAATAAGATAAAAAAGCAAAAAAATAATAAAGAAAAAAAAAAAAAACCCCTGTCCCCCCTGCTCTCGCGCTAAGGCGAACGCAAGCGTCGGTCTGGCGTCAAATGTAAACAGCAATTGCACCATGCATGTGAGGTATCACCGCGAAGGTCAGATCGAGGGCAGTATTTTTAGCAGTAGACCTCCTCTGTAAATCTAAAGTGGTAACCTGTAAAGGCTTTTAAAGGCTTTTAAAAATGTATTAATTTTGTTGCCACTGCACGTTTGTGCGCAATTTTAAAGCATGTCATGTTTGGTATCCATGTACTCGGCTTAAGATCATCTTTTTTATTCCATCAAACATTTGGGCAATATAGTGTGTTTTAGTGCATTAAAATTTTAAAAAGTGTGTTTTTTCCACAAAAAATGCGTTGAAGAAAAATCGCTGCGCAAATACCGTGTGAAAAAAAGAAATGAAACACCCACCATTTTAATCTGTAGGGCATTTGCTTTAAAAAAACATACAATGTTTGGGGGTTCAAAGTAATATTCTTGCAAAAAAAAATAATTTTTTCACGTAATCAAAAAGTGTCAGAAAGGGTTTTGTCTTCAAGTTAGAAGAGTGGGTGATGTGTGACATAAGCTTCTAAATGTTGTGCATAAAAAGGCCAGGATAGTTCAAAAACCCCCCAAATGACCCCATTTTGGAAAGTAGACACCCCAAGCTATTTGCTGAGAGTCATGTCGAGTCCATGGAATATTTTATATTGTGACACAAGTTGCGGGAAAGAGACAAATTTTTTTTTTTTTGCACAAAGTTGTCACTAAATGATATATTGCTCAAACATGCCATGGGGATATGTGAAATTACACCCCAAAATACATTCTGCTGCTTCTCCTGAGTAAGGGGATACCACATGTGTGAGACTTTTTGGGAGCCTAGTCGCGCACTGGACCCCGAAATCCATGCACCGCCTTCAGGCTTTCTAAGGGCGTAAATTTTTGATTTCACGCTTCACTGCCTATCACAGTTTTGGAGGCAATGGAATGCCCAGGTGGCACAAAACCCCCCCAAATGACCCCATTTTGGAAAGTAGACACCCCAAGCTATTTGCTGAGAGGTATAGTGAGTATTTTGCAGACCTCACTTTTTGTCACAAAGTTTTGAAATTTGAAAAAAGAAAAAAAAAATTTTTCTGGTCTTTCTTCATTTTCAAAAACAAATGAGAGCTGCAAAATACTCACCATGCCTCTCAGCAAATAGCTTGGGGTGTCTACTTTCCAAAATGGGGTCATTTGGGGGGGTTTTGTGCCATCTTGGCATTTTATGGCCTTCAAAACTGTGATAGGTAATGAGGCGTGAAATCAAAAATTTATGCCCTTAGAAATCCTGAGGCCGGGGCTTGGTTTTCGGGGCCCCGTACGCGGCTAGGCTCCCAAAAAGTCCCACACATGTGGTATCCCCATACTCAGGAGAAGCAGCTGAATGTATTTTGGGGTGCAATTCCACATATGCCCATGGCCTGTGTGAGCAATATATAATTTAGTGACAACTTTTTGTACATTTTTTTTTTTTTTTGTCATTATTCAATCACTTGGGACAAAAAAAATAAATATTCAATGGGTTCAACATGCCCCTCAGCAATTTCCTTGGGGTGTCTACTTTCCAAAATGGGGTCATTTGGGGGGGTTTTGTACTGCCCTGCCATTTTAGCACCTCAAGAAATGACATAGGCAGTCATAAACTAAAAGCTGTGTAAATTCCAGAAAATGTACCCTAGTTTGTAGACGCTATAACTTTTGCGCAAACCAATAAATATACGCTTATTGACATTTTTTTTACCAAAGACATGTGGCTGAATACATTTTGGCCTAAATGTATGACTAAAATTTAGTTTATTGGATTTTTTTTATAAGAAAAAGTAGAAAATATCATTTTTTTTTCAAAATTTTCGGTCTTTTTCCATTTATAGCGCAAAAAATAAAAACGGCAGAGGTGATCAAATACCATCAAAAGAAAGCTCTATTTGTGGGAAGAAAAGGACGCAAATTTCGTTTGGGTACAGCATTGCATGACCACGCAATTAGCAGTTAAAGCGACGCAGTGCCGAATTGTAAAAAGTGCTCTGGTCAGGAAGGGGGTAAAATCTTTCGGGGCTTAAGTGGTTAAAATGTTCGTCTCTTTCAGCTGATGATGGGACTTTTTCAACTTTTTTTCTACTATATATACTTTTTAAAATATTAAGCTTTTTAACACTTTTTTTTAACATTGAAGTCAATGAGAGCATGCTTGAAATCCTTAAAATCTTCTTCCGCTCCCAAAAGTTTCAGCTCCTTCATACTTTCACCTACAGACGCCAAGCAAACTTTAAAATGTTCACAAAATATTCAGCTATCTGGCTATATCTTTTCAGGTTGATATCTTTTACAGTTTTTGTGAAAAAGCTTTTTGTTTAGAGGTCATTTCAGGAAATTTTAGCCATTAATCAAAGTGTACTGTGTTGCTTTTGTTGCCATGGTTACCAAAGCTTCTGTTATACACAGGGGGGAGGTGGCTGGAGCATCTCAGCTCTGATTACAGAGCCCGGGGGAGGGGACAGACACACCATGTACTGATTTATAATAGAGGAATATGATGGGGCAGTTTTGATGGGGCAGTTTTGATGGTGGCAATATGATGGGGCAGTTTTGATAGGGTAATTCTGATAGGGCAGTTTTGATGGAGCAATTCTGATGGGGCAGTTTTGGTGGTGGCAATATGATGGGGCAATTTTGATAGGACAATTCTGATGGGGCAGTTTTGATGGTGGCAATATGATGGGGCAGTTTTGATGGGGCAATTTTGATGAGGCAGTTTTGATGGTGGCAATATGATGGGGCAGTTTTGATGGGGACAATTTTGATGGGGCAAATTTTGATGGGGCAATTCTGATGGGGCAGTTTTGATGGCAATATGATGGGGGCAATTTTCATGGTGGCAATATGATGGGGCAGTTTTCATGGTGGCAATATGATGGGGCAGTTTTCATGGTGGCAATATGATGGGGCAGTTTTCATGGTGGCAATATGATGGGGCAGTTTTCATGGTGGCAATATGATGGGGCAGTTTTCATGGTGGCAATATGATGGGGCAGTTTTCATGGTGGCAATATGATGGGGCAGTTTTCATGGTGGCAATATGATGGGGCAGTTTTCATGGTGGCAATATTATGGGGCAGTTTTCATGGTGCAATTCTGATGGGGCAGTTTTGATGGTGGCAATATGATGGGGCAGTTTTCATGGTGCAATTCTGATGGGGCAGTTTTGATGGTGGCAATATGATGGGGCAGTTTTGATGGGGCAATTCTGATGGTGGCAATATGATGGGGCAGTTCTGATGGGGACAATTTTGATGGGGCAATTCTGATGGGGCAGTTTTGATGGGGGCCGTTTTAGCAATTCAGCTATTCAGCATTCCCACGCATTTTCCCCAGGAAATGCATTTTCTAGTTAGTGGGAATGCTTTAGCAGTCCTACTATTGTTATTCGATTTTATTTATTTTTAATTAGTGGGAATGCTTTAGCAGTCCCACTATCGTTATTCGATTTTATTTATTTTTAATTTTAATTTTTTTATTCCGTACGTTTTTTGGCTCTGCGTAACTTCTGCATACTTTAAGCTATTAAAACTATTCAGCTATTAAAATGTTCGTCTCTTTCAGCTGATGATGGGACTTTTTCAACTTTTTTTCTACCATTTATACTTTTTAAAATAT
Organism: Lithobates septentrionalis; assembly: GCA_037952835.1. NCBI lineage: Eukaryota > Metazoa > Chordata > Amphibia > Anura > Ranidae > Lithobates > Lithobates septentrionalis. Next base: position 27,374 of record JBBDGP010002049.1, on the reverse strand, counting down.
TAAGCTTTTTATCACTTTTTTTTAACATTGAAGTCAATGGGAGCATGCTCAGAAATCTTCTTCCGCTCCCAAAAGGTTCAGCTCCTTCATACTTTCACCTACAGACACCAAACAAACTTTAAAATGTTCACAAAATATTCAGCTATCTGGCTATATCTTTTCAGTTTGATATCTTTTACAGTTTTTGAGAAAAAGCTTTTTGTTTAGAGGTCATTTCAGGAAATTTTAGCCATTAATCAGAGTGTACTGTGTTTGTTTTGTTGCCATGGTTACCAAAGCTTCTGTTATACACAGGGGGGGAGGTGGCTGGAGCATCTCAGCTTTGATTACAGAGCCCGGGGGAGGGGACAGACACACCATGTACTGATTTATAATAAAGGAATATGATGGGGCAGTTTTGATGGTGGCAATATGATGGGGCAGTTTTGATGGTGGCAATATGATGGGGCAGTTTTGATGGGGCAATTCTGATGGGTCAGTTTTGATGGTGGCAATATGATGGGGCAGTTTTGATGGGACAATTCTGATGGGGCAGTTTTGATGGTGGCAATATGATGGGGCAGTTTTGATGGTGGCAATATGATGGGGCAGTTTTGATGGGGCAATTCTGATGGGGCAGTTTTGATGGTGGCAATATGATGGGGCAGTTTTGATGGTGGCAATATGATGGGGCAGTTTTGATGGGGACAATTTTAATGGAGCAGTTTTAAAAGGTGGCAATATGATGGGGCAGTTTTGATGGTGGCAATATGATGGGGCAGTTTTGATGGGGCAATTCTGATGGGGCAGTTTTGATGGTGGCAATATGATGGGGCAGTTTTAATGGGGAAAATTTTGATGGGGCAATTCTGATGGGGCAGTTTTGATGGTGGCCATTTTAGCAATTTAGCTATTCAGCATTCCCACGCATTTTCCCCAGGAAATGCATTTTCTAGTTTTTATTAATTTTATTCCGTACGTTTTTTGGTTCTGCGTAACTTCTGCATACTTTCAGCTATTAAAACCATTCAACTATTAAAATGTTTGTCTCTTTTAGCTGATGTGTGCTCTTTTTCAACTTTTTTTCTACCATTTATACTTTTTAAAATATTAAGCTTTTTAACACTTTTTTTAACATTGAAGTCAATGGGAGCATGCTTCAGATCCTTAAAATCTTCTTCCGCTCCCAAAAGTTTCAGCTCCTTCATACTTTCACCTACAGACGCCAAACAAACTTTAAAATGTTCACAAAATATTCAGCTATCTGGCTATAGCTTTTCAGTTTGATATCTTTTACAGTTTTTGAGAAAAAGCTTTTTGTTTAGAGGTCATTTCAGGAAATTTTAGCCATTAATCAGAGTGTACTGTGTTTGTTTTGTTGCCATGGTTACCAAAGCTTCTGTTATACACAGGGGGGGGAGGTGGCTGGAGCATCTCAGCTCTGATTACAGAGCCCGGGGGAGGGGACAGACACACCATGTACTGATTTATAATAGAGGAATATGATGGGGCAGTTTGGATGGGACAATTCTGATGAGGCAGTTTTGATGGGAGAATTCTGATGGGGCAGTTTTGATGGTGGCAATATGATGGGGCAGTTTTGATGGGGCAATTTTGATGGGGCAATTCTGATGGGGCAATTATGATGGGGCAGTTTTGATGGTGGCAATATGATGGGGCAGTTTTGATGGCAATATGATAGGGGCAGTTTTGCTGGGGGCCGTTTTAGCAATTCAGCATTCCCACGCATTTTCCCCAGGAAATGCATTTTCTAGTTTTAATATTAATTTTATTCCGTACGTTTTTTGGCTCTGCGTAACTTCTGCATACTTTCAGCTATTAAAACCATTCAACTATTAAAATGTTCGTCTCTTTCAGCTGATGATGGGACTTTTTCAACTTTTTTTCTACCATTTATACTTTTTAAAATATTAAGCTTTTTATCACTTTTTTTAACATTGAAGTCAATGGGAGCAGGCTTCAGATCCTTAAAATCTTCTTCCGCTCCCAAAAGTTTCAGCTCCTTCATACTTTCACCTACAGATGCCAAACAAACTTTAAAATGTTCACAAAATATTCAGCTATCTGGCTATATCTTTTCAGTTTGATATCTTTTACAGTTTTTGAGAAAAAGCTTTTTGTTTAGAGGTCATTTCGAGAAATTTTAGCCATTAATCAGCGTGTACTGTGTTTGTTTTGTTTCCATGGTTACCAAAGCTTCTGTTATACACAGGGGGGGAGGTGGCTGGAGAATCTCAGCTCTGATTACAGAGCCCGGGGGACAGGACAGACACACCATGTACTGATTTATAATAGAGGAATATGATGGGGCAGTTTTGATAGGGCAATTCTGATGGGGCAGTTTTGATGGGGCAATTATGATGGGGCAGTTTTGATGGTGGCAATATGATGGGGCAGTTTTGATAGGGCAATTCTGATGGGGCAGTTTTCATGGTGGCAATATGATGGGGCAGTTTTGATGGGGCAATTCTGATGGGGCAGTTTTCATGGTGGCAATATGATGGGGCAGTTTTGATGGGGACAATTTTAATGGAGCAGTTTTAAAGGTGGCAATTGTGATGGGGCAGTTTTGATGGTGGCAATATGATGGGGCAGTTTCGATTAGGACAATTTTTATGGGGCAATTCTGATGGGGGCAGTTTTGATGGCAATATGATGGGGGCAGTTTTGCTGGGGGCCGTTTTAGCAATTCAGCTATTCAGCATTCCCACGCATTTTCCCCAGGAAATGCATTTTCTAGTTAGTGGGAATTCTTTAGCAGTCCCACTATTGTTATTCGATTTTATTTATTAGTGGGGATGCTTTAGCAGTTCCACTATTGTTATTCGATTTTATTTATTTTTAATTTTATTCTGTACGTTTTTTTGCTCTGCATAACTTCTGCATACTTTCAGCTATTAAAACCATTCAACTATTAAACTGTTTGTCTCTTTCAGCTGATGATGGGATTTTTTCAACTTTTTTTCTACTATTTATACTTTTTCAAATATTAAGCTTTTTAACGCTTTTTTTTAACATTGAAGTCAATGGGAGCATGCTTGAAATCCTTAAAATCTTGTTCCACTCCCAAAAGTTTCAGCTCCTTCATACTTTCACCTACAGGCGCCAAACAAACTTTAAAATGTTCACAAAATATTCAGCTATCTGGCTATATCTTTTCAGTTTGATATCTTTTACAGTTTTTGTGAAAAAGCTTTTTGTTTAGTGGTCATTTCAGGAAATTTTAGCTATTAAACAGTGTACTGTGTTGATTTTGTTGCCATGGTTACCAAAGCTTCTGTTATACACAGTGGGGGGAGGTGGCTGGAGCATCTCAGCTCTGATTACAGAGCCCGGGGGAGGGGACAGACACACCATGTACTGATTTATAATAGAGGAATATGATGGGGCAGTTTTGATGGGGCAGTTTTGATGGGGACAATTTTGATGGGGACAATTTTGATGGGGACAATTTTGATGGAGCAGTTTTGATGGGGACAATTTTGATGGAGCAGTTTTGATGGGGACAATTTTGATGGAGCAGTTTTGATGGTGGCAATATGATGGGGCAGTTTTGATGGGACAGTTTTGATGGGGGCAGTTTTGATGGGGGCAATATGATGGGGCAATTCTGATGGTGGCAATATGATGGGGCAGTTTTGATGGGGACAATTTTGATGGGGCAGTTTTGATGGCAATATGATGGGGCAGTTTTGATGGTGGCAATATGATGGGGCAGTTTTGATGGGGCAATTATGATGGGGCAGTTTTGATGGTGGCAATATGATGGGGCAGTTTTGATGGGGCAATTCTGATGGGGCAGTATTGATGGTGGCAATATGATGGGTCAGTTTTGATGGGGCAGTTTTGATGGGGCAGTTTTGATGGGGCAGTTTTGATGGGGCAGTTTTGATGGGGCAGTTCTGATGGGGCAGTTTTGATGGGGACAATTTTGATGGGGCAGTTTTGATGGCAGTATGATGGGGGCCATTTTAGCAATTCAGCTATTCAGCATTCCCACGCATGTTTCCCATGAAATGCATTTTCTAGTATTTATTTTTATTTCTTTATTATTCCGTACGTTTTTTGGCTCTGCGTAACTTCTGCATACTTTCAGCTAATAAAACCATTCAACTATTAAAATGTTCGTCTTTTTCAGCTGATGATGGGACTTTTTCAACTTTTTTGCTACTATGTATACTTTTTAAAATATTAAGCTTTTTAACACTTTTTTTTAACATTGAAGTCAATGGGAGCATGCTTCAGATCCTTAAAATCTTCTTCTGCTCCCAAAAGTTTCAGCTCCTTCATACTTTCACCTACAGACGCCAAACAAACTTTAAAATGTTCACAAAATATTCAGCTATCTGGCTATATCTTTTCAGTTTGATATCTTTTACAGTTTTTGTGAAAAAGCTGTTTGTTTAGTGGTCATTTCAGGAAATTTTAGCTATTAAACACAGTGTACTGTGCTGCTTATGTTGCCATGGTTACCAAAGCTTCTGTTATACACAGGGGGGAGGTGGCTGGAGCATCTCAGCTCTGATTACAGAGCCCGGGGGAGGGGACAGACACACCAAGTACTGATTTATAATAGAGGAATATGATGGGGTGTCTTAACGGATCAATATCTGATCAGATCTATACTAGCGTCTCCAGCAGTTTAGGGTTCCCAAAAACCCAGTGTTAGCCGGTTCAGCCCAAATACCTGTTAGCACCTGCGTTTAGCCCCTCCGCACAGCCCAGCCCACCCAAGTGCAGTATCAATCAATCACTGTCACTTACAAAAACACTAAACACATAACTGCAGCATTTGCAGAGTTAGGCCTGATCCCTGCGAATGCTAACAGTTTTTTTGTAGCAGTCGCTGACAGTCAGGAGCTCTTTTTCCTGTAAGTCTCACTACTGTACCAGTAAATTTAGAGATCAAAATGTCAAATCGAAGGTACAGTAGTGAAGAGGCCTACACATTTCTGAGTATGACAGATAGCGAAGAGGAAGTCACCCATCTGTCAGATTCAGGCTCAGAATACGAACCTGTAGACAGCAGCGGCATCCTGACACATAGCTTTGACGACAGTAGTGGTCCCTCCCCAGGTCAGCCTTACCCGACCCCGTTCTTCTGCTGTCGTTGAGGTACAAGAACCGTATAGAGCAGAGAGCCAGTACTAGTGCCGCTCATCCTTCTGGTGAACTGGCAAGCACTAGCGGCCTAGTACATCCTGGTCATACATCCAGCACTACAGTATCACGTGGCGAGTCCCATAAGTGCAGTTCAAGCTGGTGAGGTGGCAAGCACAACTAGTGTCCCGCAGCCACCAAGAAGAAGACAAACACAGGCCCGTCAAGCCCATAGTGCCCTTCCTGCTGCATTTGTCAATCCGAATTGGGAGCCCACCACTTCTGCAGCACCCGTACTTCCCCCATTCACTGGCCAACCCGGAATTCAGTGGAAACAGTTGATTTTACGTCACTTTATTTTTATTTGCTGTTTTTCACGGAAGATCTATTGTGGACAAAAGCAATTTGTACGCTAGTCAATTCATTTCAGCTAATCCCCAGTTGACCATTGCCAGAGATTGGAAACCTATTACGGTTTCCGAATTTAAGACCTTCCTGGGCCTATCCCTCCTCATGGGCATAACTAAAAAGAGTGAGTTGCGGTGATGTTGGTCCACTGACCCAATTCACCATATGCCCGTGTTCTCTGCCTCCATGACCAGGACACAATACGAGCAGATCTTGAGGTTCATGCACTTCAATGATAATGAACTTTGTTGTCCTTGGGGTGACCCTGGATTTGATCGGCACTACAAAATTTGGTCCCTCGTAAACCACCTCAACCAGCATTATGCAGCCTTGTTTACTCCCAATCAAGTTGTCTGCGTTGATGAGTCCCTGATTACGTTTTCTGTCCGCTTGTCTATCAAACAGTATCTTCCCAACAAGCGTGCCAGATATTGAGTCAAGATGTATAAGCTCTGTGACAGGGCAACAGGCTATACATATAGTTTTAAGGTTTACGAGGGAAGAGATAGTCACGTAGAGCCCGAGAACTGCCCAGACTACATAGGGAGCGCTGGTAAGATTGTGTGGGATTTGGTGTCACCCTTATTAGGAAAGGGGTACCACTTGTACATGGACAATTATTACACAAAACGTGCCACTTTTTAGTCACCCTTTTGATTGTGGAATTGGCGCATGTGGCACTGTGCGACCTAATCGTCGGGGCTTCCCCCATTGGCTTGTAGAATCCCGACTTGGACGGGGGGAGAGAGCCAGCTTGAAGTGTAATAATTTGTTAGCAGTGAAGTCTAAGGATTCACGGAATGTTTTCGTTCTGTCCTCCCTTCACGCAGATGCGACAGTCCAAATTCCTACGGTGACTGGTGTTGTGGAGAAACCCCTCTGTGTCCACGAATACAACCTTAACATGGGAGAGGTGGACCTCAACGACCAGTTGTTGGCGCCGTACCTAATTGCCCGTAAGGCCAGACGCTGATACAAAAAAGAGTCTGTATACTTATTTCAATTGGCTCTGCTGAACGCTTTTGTGCTATACAAAGCTTCAGGACGAACTGGATCCTTCCTAAAATTCCAGGAAGAGATCGTTAGAGCCCTTCTGTTTCCAGCCAGTGCTATGCCCCACCTTCCCAATGCAAATGCAGTGAGCCGGCTGCATGAGAGGCATTTTCTGTACGTCCTCCCTGGTACCCCTGCCCAAAGAACACCCCAAGGAAGATGTCCTGTCTGCAGAAAACGTGGATTTAAGCATAACACCCGCTGTTATTGTCCCTCCTGGCCAACCAACCTGGTCTCTGCATCGGTGACTGTTTCAAATGCTACCACACACTAGTGGAGTATTAGCGTAGGGTACAGCACTACACAGTAGAGGTCGACCAATATGGGTTTTTCTCTGGCCGATGCCAAAGCCGATATTTAGAAATCGCGGTGGCCGATGGCCGATATATGATGCCGATTTTTTTGGGCCGATATATTAGGCCGATTTCTTTTTTTTTTTTTCCTTCATCTCATAAAATCTAACAGTTAGACCCCTTTCACACTGGGGCGTTTTTCAGGCGCTTTTGTGCTAAAAATAGCGCCTGTAAAACGGCTCCCCTGCAGTCTGTGTGAAAGCTCGAGTGCTTTCACACTGAGGCGATGCGCTGGCAGGATGTTAAAAAAAAGTCCTGCAAGCGGCATCTTTGGAGTGGTGTATACCGCTCCTCCACCACTCCTGCCCATTGAAATGAATGCGCACCGATGCCGAAGCGCCTGCAAAGCGTTTTGGCAGCAGCGCTTCAGGGGCGCCTTTAACCCCTTCTTCAGCCGCTAGCTGGGTTATAAGCGCCCCGCTAGCAGCCGAATAGCCCCGCTAAAATGACGGTAAAGCGCCGCTAAAACTAACAGCGTTTTACCGTCAACGCATGCCCGCTCCAGTGTGGAAGCAGCCTTAAGTAATAAAGAAAATTTTTTATATTTAAACATTTATTAAACAAAACAAATCTCCAATCAGTTCACTTGTATTCAATTTAGATTTAAAAAAAAAACGATATCTTAAATATTAAATACACAAAAACAGGTAATCAAAACTTTTGGACAAAAAAAAATGGGCCAACTTTACTGCTTTTTTTTTTTTTTATTTCATTAGTGTATTTTTTTAAAAAAAAATTGCGTTTGAAAGACCGCTGCGCAAATACCGTGTGACATAAAATATTGCAACAACCGCTATTTTATTCCCTAGGGTCTCTGCTAGAAAAAATATATATAATGTTTGGGGGTTCTAAGTGATTTTATAGCAGAAAATACAGGATTTTTACTTGTAAGCAACAAGTGTCAGAAAAGATTTAGTCTTTAAATGGTTAAATTGAGAACTTCTCAACGGAGTTCAGTCTATTGATAAAAGAACCTGAAAGAGATACAATGTATCTTCTTATCAGACTTGGCAGGCTGCCCAGAGGAGGAGAGAAGACAAACTTCAGACAACTTGCATTGACTATTACAGAAGTCATTTGCAAGTCCCGCTGAAGCTATAATTGGCTTTTTTTATCAGCACAATTGGCCGATGCCGATTAAGTAAAAAAAGCCAAATATCGGCCGATATATCGGTCGCCCTCTACTACACAGTCCTAGGGCACACTAACACAGGGCCTCGAAAGATGAGATGGCCATCACATTTTGAGAGACCCTAATCTGGAACGTTCACTGTTTTTTTTTTTGTTTTTTTTTAACCACTTGCTTACTGGGCACTTAAACCCCCCTCCTGCCCAGACCAATTTTGAGCTTTCAGCACTGTCGCACTTTGAATGACAATTGCGCGGTCATACAACACTGTACCCAAATGAAATTTTTATCATTTTTTTCCCACAAATAGAGCTTTCTTTTGGTGGTATTTAATCACAGCTGGGGTTTTTTTTTTTTGCTAAACAAACAAAAAAAGATGGAAATTTTTGAAAAAAAAAAAATCATGTTTAATAGTTTGTTATAAAATTTTGCAAACAGGTAATTTTTCTCCTTCATTGATATGCGCTGATGAGGCGGCACTGGTGGGCACTGATAGGCTGCACTGATGGGCACAGATAGGCACATATAAGGCGGCACTGATAGGCACAGTTAAGGCGGCACTGATAGGCACAGTTAAGGCGGCACTGATGGGGACAGATAAGGCGGTACTGATGGGCACAGATAAGGCGGCACTGATGGCCATGGATGGGCGGCAGGGATGGGTGGCACGGATGGTTGGCACAGATGGTTGGCACAGATGGTTGGCACAGATGGTTGGCACAGATGGTTGGCACAGATGGTTGGCACAGATGGTTGGCACAGATGGGTGGCACAGATGGGTGGCACTGATGGGTGGCACTGATGGGTGGCACTGATGGGCGGCACTGATGGGCGGCACTGATGGGCGGCACTGATGGGTGGCACTGATGGGCAGTGATGGGCGGCACTGATGGGCACTTATGGGCACTGGTAGGTGACACTGATGGGCACAGATAGGTTGCACTGATGTGGGTGCTGATGGGTTGCACTGATGTGGGTGCTGATGGGTGGCACTGATGTGGGTGCTGATGGGTGGCACTGTGGGCACTAATGGGTGGCACTGTGGGCACTGATGGGTGGCACTGTGGGCACTGATGGGTGGCGCTGATTGATGGCACTGTGGGCACTGATGGGTGACGCTGGTGGGCACTGGTAGGCAGCACTGCTGCCTATTGCCTTGTGTTAGATGATAGCCGTGATCGGGACTAATGTCCCGATCACGGCCGCCGGTGATCGGGTTTTTTTTTTCCTCCTCGCGCTGTCAGCGCGAGGAGGAAAAATAGCCAATTACCGGCTCTGTTTACATCACATGATCAGCTGTCATTGGCTGACAGCTGATCATGTGGTAAGGGGTCGGGACCAACCCCTTACTCTGATCTGTGATCAGGCGAGTCTCATAGACTCGCTGATCACCGAGCGCACCCTGCAGGGGGCACGCAGGCCGCTCGTGCACGGGACGACGTCAATGGACGTAGTCCCGGCAATTTAGATCCGCGCTGTTGCCGTCATTTGGCAATGGCCCGGATCTAAAGCAGTTAAAGTGCAAAAAATAAATAAATATAAAAACGAAAATTGTTGTGGTTTTATTTTTCTTCTCTCTCTCTAGTGTTCTCTCTCTTATGTTTGCTCACTATTGTTCTATATCTATTGTTCTCTCCCTGTTGTTACTGTATTTTAGAACTGTAATGTTTTATTTTTACTATGTTTTATTGTATTTGCTTTGCAGGTATGGTATCTCTTACTGTTATACTGTAATGTTACTTTGTTTTATTGCTAACTAGGGGTGCAACGGATCAAAAATCTCACGGATCGGATCGATCCTCGGATCAGAGTCACGGATCGGATCGATCCTCGGATCAGCATAAAAAAAAAAAAAAACACACAAATCTTGTTACACCCCCCGGAGTTTTAGATTTAAAAGCTATTTTCAACACAAAACCGAGCTTATATGCATAAATACAGTATTTGTGCATATAAGCTCAGTTTTGTGTTGAAAATGGCTTTTAAATTTAAAACTCCGGTGGGTGTAACAAGGTGTCCGCTTGCCCCCTTCTCACTCTATCATTATTGTACTGTGCAGGAGTGTGGGGTGTAGCAAGATGGCGGCGACGAAACGTCACTTCCTGTCGAGACAGCGGCCACTTCCGGGTGTACCAAGATGGCCGCCGCTCCGGAGCTAGGCCGAAGCCGGGGCCTTTCCTATGGCTGAGGCCGAAAAGTGCTCCGCGGATCGCGGGTGTGCCGATCCGCGGAGGGTGAACTGTACGGATCACGGATCGGCAACGATCCGTTGCACCCCTATTGTTAACCATCATTTGCTTAGCAGGTATGCCATTCAACTGCAGCACAGGTTTATTTATTCTGACAGCAACAGCGTTTGCTCCCACGATACGTAAAGCCGCGACTCCAGACCTGTAGGAGGTGATTTCACCACCACAGTTAAAAAAAACAGCATATATGCCAAAGCATGGGGGCAGGGATGGAGGAGTGATTTGCTCCTAACATTAGGGCAGATTGCCCCCATGCTTTGGCATATATTTTTTAAGCACAGATTGCGTTAAATAAAGTTTTATTTTTACTATGTTTTATTGTATTTGCTTTGCAGGTAAGGTATGTCTTACTGTTATACTGTAATGTTACTTTGTTTTATTGTTAACCATCATTTACTTAGCAGGTACGCCATTCAGCTGCAGCACCGATTTATTTATCTTGACAGCAACAGCGTTTGTTCCCACGATACGTAAATCAGCGCTGTAGCAGGTGATTTCACCACCACAATTAAAAAAAAAAAATGGTGCATGTATGCCCATCATTAAAAGTGGGTGGATGAAGGGACTTCCGGCCGGATGTGATCGAGGCAGAGCGCGTTCCTCTACAGCTCCATCGCCCTGTCTTCACCCGACTCACTGGAGAATCTCCCACTATTCCTCAGCTGCACCCTGATTTAGGGGAAGGTGTCCTGAGTACAGAGATGCCTTCATCAACTGCTAAAAAGGCTGCCAAGGCTCACACGGACCTCCGGAGTGCCCGCTCTGCAAGAGACGCTGGAAGAGGCTCTGCCCCCGCCATCTTGTCTTCATCGCCGAAAGATCAGGGCGCCAAAACAGCGGCGGGTAAGAGGGCACAGGCACAGGGATCAGCGGCATGTATTCCGGAGGGATTTCTGGTTATGGCTGTGGATGCAGAGGCCATAACAGGGCCTATCCTAGAAGCCATAAACGCCAGCAAAGCAGAGCTGATGGGGAAAATAGATCATCTGTCCTCAGAATGCACGCTCATAAGGCATGATTTGGACAAGATCCGCAGCAGGCTGACTACTGTAGAAACCAGAGTGTCAGATGTGGAAGATGTTTCCCACATTCACGATGGCCGCATAACGGAACTTCGGGAGCAGGTACAGGCATTACAGCGCAGGGCTGACGACGCAGAAGACAGACAAAGAAGGAACAATATCCGGGTGGTCGGTCTGCCAGAGGGGGCTGAAGGGGATAAAACCACAATATTCGCTGAGCTCTTCTTCAAACAACTGTTGTCGCTGTAAGATCTCCCACCTACATATGTGATAGAAAGAGCGCATAGAGTACCCACTGGAAATAGACCCCCAGGTGCCTTCCCAAGACCCTTTCTGGTGAGATTCCTGAATTATCGAGACCGTGACATAATTTTGACCCAGGCCAGAAAACAGCAAGACCTGAGATATGAAAATGCAAAAATCATGCTCTTCCCTGATTTTTCTGCTGCAACGCAATACAAACGCAGATCCTTTAATGAGGTCCGTCGACGCCTGCGAGAAAAAGAAATAAGATACAGTATGCTGTACCCCAGCAAGCTCAGAATCCAATACAAAGGAACTGTGAAATTCTTTGAAAACCCAGAAGATGCCTGCGAATGGATGGATAAAGAGTTCTAACAGCCAGTCATATGAGGAACTAAGCCTGTGAAGGTAAATACTTTTTACAGTTTGCACGTGGCCCTTGTTAATTCTGATACTAATAGCAATCATTTCAACACCTGGCCCAACATGGTCTCCTGAACAGTGTACATTGCTAAAGCAAATGAGTGTGAAGGATGATCAAGTGTTTGCCCATAAACAACAGTTGGATACGAGTTAAACTCATCTTTCTCAGGTAAAATGTGGAAGGGGCCAGGGCCTAGCTGATCCAGTCACCTACTTAAAGAAAGCACTCCAGTTTTTTATCACCATACTACTGCTCCTTATTGTAAAAGGCTGCATTTACCACGAAGGCTCCAGTGTATGCTGTCTTGGAGCAACAAGAAGAGGATACGAAATTGTTAACGGAAATGCCAGACTTTCGACCACGGCGGTGGGATTTCAAACCAAGTGTTCAGGGTTTTTTTGGTTCAGGGATAAAGCTATATGCTGGACTGGAAAGTTTTGTTATTAGCATAATAGCAGGGGTGAGTTCTGTTTTTTTGTTTGGTAGAGTCACAGCTCAATTTACAATACTAAGGATACTCATAACTCATACACCGTTCAAAATCTGGGGAACATTAGCTGGGAAAAATATAAGGCACTACTTACCCTGGGAAAAATGATAGATAAGACAAATAAGTATGACGAGTAAAGTCAAGATGGTATCTTGGAACGTTCGAGGTCTCAATCACAATGTAAAAAGAGCCTCGGTATTCCAATATATTAAGCAGCACCAGCCGCATATTGTTCTCCTGCAGGAGACACACCTGGATGGAGCCAGGATTCTATCCCTTCGCAGACCATGGATTCAAAGAGCCTTGCACTCCACGTACTCCACGTTTGCGAGGGGAGTGACAATCCTAATCAGCAAGTCTATCCCTTGCACGATCCATCAGGTGCTCTCAGATCCGGGGGGAAGATATGTGGCTGTAGTCAGGGCTTGACAAATTTGCTTGGAATCTAGGAGCCAGCTAAAAAAGTTAGGAACCAGGTTTTTTTTTTTTAAACAACCGACAGCTTTATTTTCAATATAAAAATTAACCAATCTTAAATTTACACAGAGACGACTAGAACGAATGTGACTGCTTTTATTTCCTGCCATGCAGGGACACAAGACCACCATATTCCCGCTAAGGATCCAATCAGGTCCGCCTGAAAAACTGACAGGCGAACCTGATCAGACAGCCCGTGTGAAGCAGGGAGATGACAAATAATAAATTCATTTTAATTAACCACTTCCTTCCCGCAGGAGGACTATATACGTCCTGTCTTTGAAGAGAAATACCGTTGTTATGGTAGCAGCTAGCTACCATAACCCCGGTATCTTCTTCAAGAGCCGGCGGTTCTCTTTCAGATAAAAGTGGTCTCTGCAGCAGATTCGCAGCGAGATCACTTTTATCGGCGGCAGGAGAGGGCCCCCCCCTACCGCCGCGCTCTGGTGCCCTTCACCGTTTACCGTGGCAGTCGGTAACGGCGGAGGCGATCCGGATCTGTCCCTGGCCTGACATGGAGACGAGTGAGAGGAAGATGGGCCCCCCCGCCCATCTCCGAGTCATTGTAGGGCGGAAGCGACGTCAAATCGTCACTTCCACCCATAGCTCTTGAAGGGACATTTTATTATTTTTTTTTTTCAAATTACAATTTTTTTAATTTTTTTTTTAATACATTTTAGTGTAAATATGAGATCTGAGGTCTTTGTGACCCCAGATCTCATATGTAAGAGGTCCTGTCATGCTTTTTTTCTATTACAAGGGATTTTTACATTCCTTGTAATAGGAATAAAAGTGACTTTTTTTTTTAAAAAGAACAGTGAAAAAATAAAAGTTAAAATAAATAAGAAAAAAACAATTTTTAAATGTGCCCCATCCCTTGTTTTTTTTTTTTTTAAAAAACAGTGTAAAAATAAAAAATAAAAAGTAAAATATACAAGAAAAAAAATAATTTTTTTAAACGCACCCCGTCCCGCCGAGGTCGCTTGCAGAAGTGAACGCATATGTGAGTAGCGCCCGCATATGAAAGCGGTGTTCAAACCACACGTGAGGTATCGCCGCGATCGTTAGAGCGAGAGCAATCATTTTAGCCCTAGACCTCCTCTGTAACTCAACTCTACATGCAACCTGTAGAATTTTTTAAACGTCGCCTATGGAGATTTTAAAGGGTAAAAGTTTGTCGCCATTCCACGAGCGGACGAAATTTTGAAGCGTGACATGTTGGGAATCAATTTACTCGGCGTAACATTATCTTTCACAATATAAAAAAAATTGGGCTAACTTTACTGTTTTCTTATTTTTTTTATTAAAAAAAGTATTTTTTCCCAAAAAAGTGCGCTTGTAAGTCCGCTGCGCAAATACGGTGTGACAGAAAGTATTGCAATGATCGCCATTTTATTCTCTAGGATGTTAGAATAAAAAATATATATAATGTTTGGGGGTTCTAAGTAAAGGGAAGGAGATGAGCGGGCAAGTGAAAACAGGTAGGGAAAGCTCCATTAGCATTGATGGATGTCTTGTCATACCAACGGCCACCACCAGAGGGCGCCTGATTGCAGAAGGAACCATAGGACTGCAGTAGGCCGCAAAGCCGGGGCCTCAATTACCGGCGCGGCCCATCGCGATCGCGCCGGGAGGGGGGGGGTGTCGAACGGACACAGGATACCCCAGCTGTGCCGCCCCAGGCGCCAGGTCGCTAATTCTAGTCGCAAATGCGACCTGGCGCCCGGTGTTTGTCGAACCCTGGCTGTAGTAATGGATATGTGTTCTAAGACAATTGTGGTGGTAAATGTGTATGTACCCCCTCCTTTTCAGGGACAAATATTATATGACCTAACAACCAGGTTGGCACCATTCTCCCACCTCCCTGTAGTGGTAATGGGGGATTTCAATGCTGTGTTGGAGGCGGCGTTGGACTCCTCCAATCCAAACAGAGGAGGATCAATTGGTTTAGCGGGTTGGGTGTCGGTAACAGGCTTTAAAGAACTATGGAGATAGAAACATCCCTTAGATAGATGTTACTCTCATGTATCTTTGACGCATGGATCTGCAGCTAGGATTGACTTGGCCTTTGGGAATGACCGTATCTTGCCATTTGTGACAGACATAGATTATCTGGCAGGGGGCCTGACAGACCATAACCCTCTTTCTCTCACCTTATCTTTTGAATCCGGGTTAAAGGGGGGAGGATGGAGACTATCTCCTAGTTGGCTGCAGTATGACCAGGTCGTGGTCATACTGGACCAGATAGGGGAGGCTATGACCACGTATTGGTCGTCCAACCCGGAAACGGCGGAACCCCCGATAGTGTGGGATGCCTTTAAGGCAGTAACTAGAGGGGAATGCATCTCAGCCATAAAAACTGCTAGAGTACAGGACAATGAGGAAAATGAGACCCTACAGAATCAGGTAAAGGACAGAGAGGAGGAATATGCTAAAACTTCATCAGGGGAAGCATACAGGTCTCTGTTAGAGGCACGACGTTCCTTATCATTACACATCACGGGCCAGGCCCGATCTGAAATATCTAGAAGGGCTCACACAGCGTTTGCAGAAGGGGACAAAAACGGGAAGCTTTTAGCGTTACTGGTAGCTGATTGTCACCCTATCGTTAATATTCCGGTAATTAAAAGTACGGGGGGAGACATGATCAGAGACCCCAAACTAATCATGCAAGAATTCGTTAACTTTTTTTCCTCCCTCTATGCCCCTATCCCATCGTACGATGAATCGGCTTTAGACTCCCTCCTGATGGATCTACCCATACCAAAATTGTCAGAAAATGACTCCAGTATTCTAGAGGCTACAATCACAGTAAAATACAACAGGCGATTTTCGCCTTTCCTCCGCACAAAGCCCCTGGACCAGATGGTCTGCCCGCAGACTTCTATAAAATGAATGTAGAGACCTTAGCCCCCAGGTTAAATACACTATTGGCATATTGCCATGAGCATGCAACCTTACCAGAATCCATGTTGGAAGCTTACATGGTTCTCATTTTGAAACCAGGTAAAGATCCTCTGGAATGTGCGTCATACCGACCCATAGCCTTATTGAATATGGATCTAAAAATCTTAACTAAAATACTGGCAACTAGACTGGCCACAATTATACAAACCATTGTCAATATTGACCAGACGGGCTTTATGCCGGGCAAGTCAACAGACACAAATCTGAGGAGATTATTTACACATCTACAGATACAGTCAGATCTCTCAAATACCAGAGTTGTAGTCTCTATAGACTTTGAGAAAGCATTTGACTCAGTGGACTGGAGTTACATGCTCAAGGTACTAGAGGTAATGGGATTCGGTCCACGATTCAGGAAATGGATCTCCTTACTATACAAATCCCCGAAAATAGCAATACGATTGGGTACTTTCATTTCAGACTACTTCGCAGTGGGGAGGGGGACCCGGCAGGGTTGCCCCTTGTCCCCATTCTTGTTTTCACTTGCTTTGGAGCCGTTGGTGGTAGCTCTTAGATCTTCAGAGCAGATTAAGGCGATTAAAATAGGCACAGTTACTGAAACTGTAGCGCTGTATGCAGATGATATGCTGCTTTTCCTCAGTGATCCACGAGACTCTCTTAGGATAGCTCTGGGAATCATAGACCATTTTGCAGGGTTTTCTGGACTACGGGTAAATTGGAATAAATCCTCTATACTGCCTTTGGATCTGGCGGCCCGGGATATGGTGGACCTGGATCTTCCACTTCAGTGGGTCTCCTCCCTTAAATATTTAGGAGTCAAAATTACCTCCAACATACAGGATTACATGCCCCTTAATCTAGTGCCACTGATAACATTACTAAAGCAAAGGGTTCAGGCCTGGACAAATCTGCCATTATCCCTAATAGGCAGAATATGCTTGCTCAAAATGAAATTCCTCCCTGTAATTCGCTACTTCCTGAGAAATGCACCAATCTGGATCCCCAAATCTTATTTTAAAAAGATTGACAGTATAGTATCTTCTTTCCTTTGGGCTCCCAAGCCCCCAAGAATAGGCCTTAAAACGCTACAAGAGCCTGGCACTACCGGACTGGCAAAAATATTACTTAGCTGGGCAAATGGTTTTTGCTCGTAGGTGGCTAATAGCAGAGGATGGGGATGCAGCCACAGTGTTAGAGGCAGCACAACTGGGATCCTATGAAAGTCTTAGATATGCCCTATTTAGAGGAACTAGATCTGACCTGCCACTGACGACTACAATGAAGGCGACAATAAAGGCCTGGGAGATGGCGGTGAGACTGGCAAGTCCAAGCTTTGGGGGAGTCTCGCCATCGGCTCCTTTATGGATGAGCCCAGCTTTGCCCCACTTCTACAATTTCCAAGACCCCATGGTATGGGCAGTTAAGGGTATAAAAACATTAAGGGACATTACATATTTCGGGGAACTACTGACATTTCCTCAACTAAAATTCAGACATGATCTCCCAAACTCATATCTGTTCAGGTTTCTACAGCTCAGGCATGCATTTCAGATGCAGTTTCGAGAGATGAGGGTGGAATCTCTGCCCTCGTCTCTCGAATCAATACTATCAAGTGAGGATATGGTAAAGACATTATCACTATCATATAAAGAATTTTTCAAATCCACTCCGAAGGGGATATCTAGATGTCGGGAAAAATGGGAAGCTGAGATACAAGATGTACAGGGGGAGGACTGGGACGATATGTGGACACAACCATTTTTAAACACCTCGTATCAGCAAGGGATCGTTGGATCCAGTTTAAATTTCTACACAGGAGTTATTATACTCCAGATAGATTAGCAAAGATTTTTCCGAATGTCTCAGCTGAATGTTGGAGGTGCTCTCAGTCCCCGGCAGATGCTGATCATGTCTTTTGGCGCTGCACCCAGGTTCAGAGATTCTGGACAGATATAACATCTTGCATAGCAGACTTACTGTCAGTACCCATACCGGCAACAATCAGAGTTTGTCTGCTGGGACTGGTGGATGAGGTGGTGCCGTCACGTGCTATGAGAGCCATGCTTAATATCCTACTATTCTATGGTAGAAAAGCCATCTTGTTACACTGGAAAAAACCCGGAGCCCCAACAGTGGAATTTTGGAAGGGTTTGTTTAATGCTATGTTACCATATTACAAACACACATATGAAGCAAGAGGTTGCTTAAAAAAATTTGATAAAGTCTGGCACACATGGTACAACTCTAGTAATACAGTGGAATAGAGGGGAAAGGTACAGTCTGATATATTGCTATACAGGAGACTCCTGATCATATAGAAAGATAGAAGCTGGTGTTACATGCTATGTATTAAAGATATTATAAATAATCATATAAATGTCATAGCTATTGCAACATAACTGTATTGAATACCAGCAGAATCTAAACCAATGGATATAGTAATACGGTGTCGTTTACATAGATACAATTTGTGGCTGTTTAAGAGTTATATAATGTCATATTAACCACTTCAGCCCCGGAAGGATTTACCCCCTTCCTGACCAGAGCACTATTTACAATTTGGCACTGCGTCGCTTTAACTGCTAATTGTGCGGTCATGCAATGCTGTACCCAAACGAAATTTGCGTCCTTTTCTTCCCACAAATAGAGCTTTCTTTTGATGGTATTTGATCACCTCTGCCGTTTTTATTTTTTGCGCTATACACGGAAAAATACCGAAAATTTTGAAAAAAAATTATATTTTCTACTTTTTGTTCTAAAAAAAATCCAATAAACTCAATTTTAGTCATACATTTAGGCCAAAATGTATTTGGCCACATGTCTTTGGTAAAAAAAATGTCAATAAGTGTATATTTATTGGTTTGCGCAAAAGTTATAGCGCCTACAAACTAGGGTACATTTTCTGGAATTTACACAGCCTTTAATTTATGACTGCCTATGTCGTTTCTTGAGGTGCTAAAATGGCAGGGCAGTACAAAACCCCCACAAATGACCCCATTTTGGAAAGTAGACACCCCAAGGAAATTGCTGAGAGACATGTTGAGCCCATTGAATATTCATTTTTTTTGTCCCAAGAGATTGAATAATGACTAAAAAAAAAAAAAAATAAATAAATTACAAAAAGTTGTCACTAAATGATATATTGCTCACACAGGCCATGGGCATATGTGGAATTGCACCCCAAAATACATTTAGCTGCTTCTCCTGAGTATGGGGATACCACATGTGTGGGACTTTTTGGGAGCCTAGCTGCGTACGGGGCCGCGAAAACCAATCACTGCCTTCTGGATTTCTAAGGGCGTACATTTTTGATTTTACTCCTCACTACCTATCACAGTTTTGAAGGCCATAAAATGCCCAGATGGCATAAAACCCCCCCAAATGACCCCATTTTGGAAAGTAGACACCCCAAGCTATTTGCTGAGAGGCATGGTGAGTATTTTGCAGCTCTCATTTGTTTTTGAAAATAAAGAAAGACGAGAAAAAAAAATTTTTTTTTCTTTTTTCCATTTTCAAAACTTTGTGACAAAAAGTGAGGTCTGCAAAATACTCACTATACCTCTCAGCAAATAGCTTGGGGTGTTTACTTTCCAAAATGGGGTCATTTGGGGGGGGGGTTTTGCCACCTGGGCATTCCATGGCCTCCGAAACTGTGATAGGCAGTGAAGAGTGAAATCAAAAATTTACGGCCTTAGAAAGCCTGAAGGCGGTGCTTGGTTTTCGGGGTCCCGTACGCGGCTAGGCTCCCAAAAAGTCCCACACATGTGGTATCCCCGTACTCAGGAGAAGCAACAGAATGTATTTTGGGGTGTAATTTCACATATTCCCATGGCATGTTTGAGCAATATATCATTTAGTGACAACTTTGCGCAAAAAAAAAATAAAAAAACATAAAAAATTGTCTCTTTCCCGCAACTTGTGTCACAATATAAAATATTCCATGGACTCGACATGCCTCTCAGCAAATAGCTTGGGGTGTCTACTTTCCAAAATGGGGTCATTTGGAGGGGTTTTAAACTGTCCTGGCATTTTATGCACAACATTTAGAAGCTTATGTCACACATCACCCACTCTTCTAACCACTTGAAGACAAAACCCTTTCTGACACTTTTTGATTAAATAAAAAAATAATTTTTTTTTGCAAGAAAATTACTTTGAACCCCCAAACATTATATATTTTTTTAAAGCAAATGCCCTACAGATTAAAATGGTGGGTGTTTCATTTTTTTTTTTCACACAGTAATTGCGCAGCGATTTTTCAAACGCATTTTTTGGGGAAAAAACACACTTTTTTAAATTTTAATGCACTAAAACACACTATATTGCCCAAATGTTTGATGAAATAAAAAAGATGATCTTAGGCCGAGTACATGGATACCAAACATGACATGCTTTAAAATTGCGCACAAACGTGCAGTGGCGACAAACTAAATACATTTTTAAAAGCCTTTAAAAGCCTTTACAGGTTACCACTTTAGATTTACAGAGGAGGTCTACTGCTAAAATTACTGCCCTCGATCTGACGTTCGCGGTGATACCTCACATGCATGGTGCAATTGCTGTTTACATTTGACGCCAGACCGACGCTTGCGTTCGCCTTAGCGCGAGAGCAGGGGGGACAGGGGTGCTTTTTTTTTTTTTTTCTTTATTATTCTTATTTTTTTTTATCTTATTTTTAAACTGTTCCTTTCATTTTTTTTTTTTTTAATCATTTTTATTGTTATCTCAGGGAATGTAAATATCCCCTATCATAGCAATAGGTAGTGACAGGTACTCTTTTTTGAAAAAATTGGGGTCTATTAGACCCTAGATTTCTCCTCTGCCCTCAAAGCATCAGACCACACCAAGATCGGTGTGATAAAATGCTTTCCCAATTTCCCAATGGCGCTGTTTACATCCGGCGAAATCTAAGTCATAAAATGCTTGTAGCTTCCGGTTTCTTAGGCCATAGAGATGTTTGGAGCCACTCTGGTCTCTGATCAGCTCTATGGTCAGCTGGCTGAATCACCGGCTGCATTTTCAGGTTCCCTGTTGAGACAGGAGAGCCAGAGAAAAACACGGAAGACGTTGGGGGGGGGGGCATTCCCTCCCACGGCTTGTAAAAGCAGTCTAGAGGCTAATTAGCCGCTAGGATTGCTTTTACATGAAAGCCGACCGCTGGCTGAAAAGAATGATACCAAGATGATACCTAAACCTGCAGGCATCATTCTGGTATAACCACTCAAAGTCGTGAATGGCGTACCTGAAGACAAAAAAATGGTTAACAATAAAGCACAGTAAACGGTAAAGTATAAAAAACTGCATACCTGAAAAGCAAACATGATAAAACATAACAACAATAAAACATTGCAGAATAGAATACAGTAAAAAAGAGCAGAACAATAGAGAGAATAGAGAGAGAGAGAACAATAAAACGACAACTATTTTTTTTTATTTTATATTTTTGTATGTGTTTTTTTTTTTTTACACTTTTTTTTTGTAACTGTAACTTTTATAACTGTAACCGGTTCCAGGTTCGGGTCTCTCAAAATGCGATGGCATCTTGGGAGACCCTGTGAAAGTGTGCC
Organism: Lithobates septentrionalis; assembly: GCA_037952835.1. Taxonomy (NCBI): domain Eukaryota; kingdom Metazoa; phylum Chordata; class Amphibia; order Anura; family Ranidae; genus Lithobates; species Lithobates septentrionalis. The sequence goes on along the minus strand of JBBDGP010002049.1, from coordinate 5,931 downwards.
TAGTCTGTGGAATGCTGTACCCTACGCTAATACTCAACTAGTGAATGGTAGCGTTCAAAACATTCACCAATGCAAAGACCAGGATTGACAGGACAGGAGGGACAATAATAGCGGGTGTCACGCCTATATCCGCACTTGCTGCAGACACGACATCTTTTTTGGGGGGGTTCGTTGGGTAGGGGTACTCGGGAGGACATAAAGAAAATGCCTCTCATGCAGCCGACTGCATTCGGTTGGGGATGTGAATGGGGGAAGTACGGGCGCTGCAGAAGCGGTGGGTTCCCAATTAGGATTGGCGAATGCAGCAGGAAGGGCACTATGGGCACGACGGGCCTGTGTTTGTCTTTTTGGTGGCAGCGGGACACTACTTGTGCTTGCCACCTCACCAGCTTGAACTGCACTTATGGGACTCGCCACGTCACCAAGTGTTACTGCAGTGCTGGTTTGACTACGACCGGGGTGTACTAGGCCGCTGGTGCTTGCCAGTTCACCAAAACGCTACCAAAAAAACTGTTAGCGATCGCAGGATCAGGCCTGACTCTTTAGTTTAGTGTTTTGTAAGTGTCAGTGATCGATCGATACTGCACTTGGGTGGGCTGGGCTGGGCCGGGCGGAGGGGCAAAACGCAGGTGCTAGCAGGTATCTGGGCTGATCCCGCTAACACTGCGTTTTTGGGAATCCTAAACTGCTGGGGACGCTAGTATAGATCTGATCGGATCAGATATTGATCCGTTCAGATACTATACCACTAAGGGAGGTGTACGGTGCGTGCGTGGGTGTTAGCGGTACTGGCGCTAACCTGACACTGCCTGGGGCTGGTGCTTGCCAGTTCACCAAAACGCTACCAAGAAAACTGTTAGCGATCGCAGGGATCAGGCCTGACTCTGAACGCTTCAGTTATGCGTTTAGTGTTTTGTAAGTGACAGTGATCGATCGATACTGCACTTGGGTGGGCTGGGCGGAGGGGAAAAACGCAGGTGCTAGCAGGTATCTGGGCTGATCCCGCTAACACTGCGTTTTTGGGAACCCTAAACTGCTGGGGACGCTAGTATAGATCTGATTGGATCAGATATTGATCCGTACAGATACTATACCACTAAGGGAGACGTATGATGCGTGCGTGGGTGTTAGCGGTACTGGCTCTAATCTGACGCTGCCTGGGGCGACGCATATCACCGCCGGGCGATCAGGGGGCTAAACCTTTATTCGGTAATAAACGGCGGGTGCCCTGACACTATAAAAAATAAACGAACTAACCAGCGTCACCCATAATGGTTATACGGTGATCAGTGGTGAAAGGGTTAACTAGGGGGCAATCAAGGGGTTAAAACATTTATTAGATAGTATATGGGGGTCCCTGTCGCTATAAAACGCTGACGGCGAACCTAAATATTTACGTCCCTAACTAGCGTCACCAGCGACACTAATACAGCGATCAGAAAAATGATCACTTAGTGACACTGGTGACGGGGGGTGATCAAGGGGTTAAAACTTTATTAGGGGGGGTTAGTGGGGTACCCTAGACCTAAAGGGGGGTAATACTAACTGTCCCAACACTGTAACTGTCACAAACTGGCACTATGCAGTAATCAGGAAAAAAAAAAAAAAAAAAAAAACCTGCTTGGTGTCAGTTTGTGACAGGGGGGGTGATTGGGGGGGATCGGGGGGTGATCGGGGGGGGATCGGGGTGTTTTGTATGCCTGGCATGTTCTACTGTGTTGTGTTGTGTTTGTGCACTTACATTCCAGTCTTCTCTCCTCGGCCCGGAACAGAAAATACCGAGCCGAGGAGAGATGACATCATTTCCTCTGCCTCTGTGTACAATACAGAGGCAGGGAAATGATCCCATTGGATGGGAGCGATTGCGAGGGGGGGCCACGAATGGATGGCCTCCCCCTCACCACCGATCGCCGGGGAAGATTTGCCGACCGCCGCAGGCACCGGGGGGGGGGTCCGATCGGACCCCCCACCCGCGGGCAGGCAGGGACGTACAGGTAAGCCCTTTTGCCTGCCCGTGCCACTCTGTCGACGTACATCTGTGTGCGGCGGTCGGCAACTGGTTAAGGGTAGTAAAATTTCCAAAATCCGCTATGATGAGCTGTGACTCAAGTTGGGAACCCTTTTTTCCTTTGTAGTAGTGGGAAGGGAGGTGGGAGGGAAGGGGGGACTGGGGGTTAAATAGGATAGACAGTTGAACTATGTTAGTCAGATCAGGAAGGCCATGTTGGCCATACTTCGAGGGTGTCCTTTTGGTCACCTTAAAGTACTGTCTTGTTGTATTGTTGTTTTGTACTAAATGAAAAATCAATAAATAGAATTAAAAAAAAAAAAAGTGGGTGGATGAAGGGCAGTATTCTAATAGTGGGCATACCCACCGATCAATCACTTTTTTCGTTCAGCCCACAGACTGCAAGAAAAAAGAACATTACAATGTATGGCCAACGAGGATCGGTGACATACTGGTATGTTGTGGGACTTTGAGTGGTTATACCAGAATGATGCCTGGTTTAGGTATTCTTTTCAGCCAGCGGTCGGCTTTCATATAAAAGCAATCCTAGGGGCTAATTAGCCTCTAGACTGCTTTTACAAGCAGTGGGAGGGAACGTCGTCCCCCCCCCCCCCCCGTCTTCCATGGTTTTCTCAGGCTCTCCTGTCCCAACAGAGAACCCGAGAATGCAGCCGGTGGTTTCACTAGCTGACCATAGAACTGATCAGAGACCAGAAGGAATGGCTCCAATCATCTCTATGGCCTAAGAAACCGGAAGCTACGAGCATTTCATGACTTAGGTTTTGCCGGATTTAAACAGCACCATTGGGAAAGCATTTTATCACACCGATCTTGGTGTGGTCAGATAAGAGATCTAGATTCTAATAGACCCCAATTTTTTCAAAAAAAAAGAGTACCTGTCACTAACTATTGCTCTCATAGGAGATATTTGCATTCCCTAAGATAAGAATAAAAATTAAAAAAAAATGAAAGAAACAGTTTAAAACTAAAATAAAAAAGCAAAATAAATATTAAAAAAAAAAAAAAAGCACACCCCCTGTCCTCCCGTGTTTACGTGCAAAGGCGAACGCAAGCGTTGGTCTGGTGTCTTATGTAAACAGCAATTGCACCATACATGTGAGGTATCACCGCGAAGGTCAGATCGAGGGCAGTAATTTTAGCAGTAGACCTCCTCGTAAATCTAAAGTGGTAACCTGTAAAAGCTTTTAAAGGCTTTCAAAAATGTATGTAGTTTGTCGCCGATGCACGTTTGTGTGCAATTTTAAAGCATGTCATGTTTGGTATCCATGTACTCGGCGTAAGATCATCTTTTTTATTTCATCAAACATTTGGGCAATATAGTGTGTTTTAGTGCATTAAAATTAAAAAAAGTGTGTTTTTTCCAAAAAAAGTGCATTTGAAAAATCATTGCGCAAATACTGTGTGAAAAAAAATTGCAACACCCACCATTTTAATCTGTAAGGCCTTTGCTTTAAAAAATATATAATGTTTGGGGAGTCAAAGTAATTTTCTGGCAAAAAAAATATATAATATGTAAACAAAAAGTGTCAGAAAGGGCTTTGTCTTCAAGTGGTTAGAAGAGTGGGTGATGTGTGACATAAGCTTCTAAATGTTGTACAGAAAATGCCAGGACAGTTCAACCCCCCCCCCCCATGACCCCTTTTTGTAGACACCCCAAGCTATTTGCTGATAGGCAAGTTGAGTCCATGGAATATTTTATGTTTTGCCACAAGTTGCAGGAAAATTACAATTTATTTTTTTTTGCACAAAGTCGTCACTAAATGATATATTGCTCGAACATGCCATGGGCATATGTGAAATTACACCCCAAAATACATTCTGCTGCTTCTCCTGAGTATGGGGTTACCACATGTGTGAGACTTTTTGGGAGCCTAGCCGTGTACGGGACCCTGAAAACCAAACACCGCCTTCAGGCTTTCTAAGGGCGTAAAATGATGATTTCCCTTCCTCACAGTTTTGCAGGCCATGAAATGTCAAGATAGCCCAACCCACTCCCCCCCCCCCCCCCCCCCCCCCAAAATGGCCCTATTTTGGAAAGAAGACACTTCAAGCTATTTGCTGGGATTCATGTTGAGTCCACAGAATGTTTTACATTTTGCCACAAGTTTCAGGATTATTTTTTTTTTTTACATAAAGTTGTCACTAAATGATACATTGCTCAAACATGCCAAGGGCATATGTGAAATTACAGCCCAAAATACATTATTTTGCTTCTCCTGAGTACGGGGATACCACATGTGAGACTTTTTGGGAGCCTAACCGCGTACAGGACCCCGAAAACCAATCACTTGCCTTCAAGCTTTCTAATGCCGCGTACACACGAGCGGACTTTACGGCGGACTTTGCCCGGCGGACTGGATTTCGTCGGACAATTCGATGTGTGTGGGCTCCAGCGGACTTTGTTTTCTCAAAAGTTGGACGGACTTAGATTTGAAACTTGTTTAAAATTTATCCGTTGAAATCGAGTCCGGTCGAAAAGTCCGCCGTCTGTATGCTAGTTCGACGGACAAAAAGCCACGCTAGGGCAGCTATTGGCTACTGGCTATGAACTTCCTTGTTTTAGTCCGGTGTACGTCATCACGTACGAATTCGACGGACTTTGGTGGATTGTGTGTAGGCAAGTCCGTTCATTCAGAAAGTCGGTCGTAAAGTCCGTCGAAAAATCCGCCGGGCAAAGTCTGCCGTAAAGTCCGCTCGTGTGTACGCGGCATTAGGGTGTAAATTTTTGATTTCACTCCTCACTGCCTATCACAGTTTCGGAGGCCATGAAATGCCCAGATAGCACAACCCCCCCCCCCCCCCAAAATGACCCCATTTTGGAAAGTAGACACCCCAAGCTATTTTCTGAGAGGCATGTTGAGTTTTTTGCAGATCTCGCTTTTTGTGACAAAGTTTTGAAAAAAGAAAAAAAAAAATACATTTTTCTTTTCTTTCTTCATTTTAAAAAACAAATACCCGTATTTATCGGCGTATAACACGCACCCCAAGTTTAGGAGGGAATTTTAAGGAAAAAAACTTTTAGGAGGGAAGTTTAAGGAAAAAAACTTACATTTAAATGCCCATCAATGCAGCCTCATCAGTGTTCATCTGCAGCCTTGTCAGTGTCCATCTGTAGCATTGTCCCCCACTGCAGCCTTGTCCCCAAATGCAGCCTTGTCCGTGTCCATCAGTAGTCTGCAGCCTTGCCCTGTGTCGTTTGCAGACATCTGGCATTTAAAAATAGCGCCGCCGTTCTCGGCCGCTTTCGGCCATTCTCGGCGGCTCTCGGCTGTTCTCCGCGGCTTTCAGCGATGCACTCGGCTTTCGGCGGCTCACGTGGGACTGCGAGAGCCGCCGAAAATGGCCTAAAGCCGCCAAGAATAGCCGAAAGCCGCAGAGAATGGCCGAAAGCCACCGTAAGCCGCCGAGAATGGCGGAAAGCCGCCGAGAACGTCCGAAACGTCCGAAACCCGCCAAAAGGCTCACAATCGGCGGGGGATCGGCGTATAACACGCACGCACGATTTTCCCCTGATTTTAAGGGGAAAAAAGTCTGTGTTATACGCCGATAAAAAAGGTAGCTGCAAAATACTCACCATGCCTCTAAGCAAATAACTTGGGGTGTCTACTTTCCAAAATGGGGTCATTTGGGGGTGTTTTGTGCTATCTGGACATTTCCTGTGATAGGTAGTGAGGAGTGAAATCAAAAATTTACGCCCTTAGAAAGCCTGAATGCAGTGATTGGTTTTTGGGGTCCTGTACACGGCTAGGCTCCCAAAAAGTCTCACATGTGGTATCCCCGTACTCAGGAGAAGCAGCAGAATGTATTTTGGGGTTTAATTCCACATACAACCATGCCATGTTTGAGCAATATATCATTTAGTGACAACTTTGTGCAAAAAAGAAAAAAAAATTGTTATTTTC